>OY997268.1:255479632-256679632 GCA_963921465.1 Triticum timopheevii
CGCTCTCTCACATACTATGCCGGTTTTGACACCGACATTGGTGCTTTCATTGAGAGTTCCACTGTGTCGTCACCAAAAGGCTCGATGGCTCCATCAACCATCCACAACAATACCGCCCTGAGGGAGACTTTTCTCCCTAGCCAAATCTTCGTGGCGGCTTTGCACTGCGTGCCAACTCGATTGGCCATCTGGAGAAGATCAATAGCTCCGCCCCTGGTCATCAGATCAGTTTTGGAAACCTAAACTACGTCCTTGATATCTGAGGAGACTCGATCTTTCGAGGGTTTGCGGCCTCAACTGCAGCTCGGGCCTTAGATCTGGAACACCTCGTTGAGTCGAAAGATGGGAGTTTAGAGCCCGGCGGACTCTCCTCAGCCATAGAGCTCAACACCGGAGATACAGAGGGGATCGTTTCACCGGCGGACCCGGAGTCACACCAGGCTCCCTTCATCAAGGCAAAGCTAGACTCCTCCAAACACCAATTCCAAACTCTCGAGGCCCGTGTTACGCGAGCTCGGCCTGGGAAAACCTGTCCCGCCCTGCTCCACGGACCCTCGCTTCCCTGTCCAAACCTCACTCTTAAACGAGACCCTGGACTTAATGTGATCTCTCGCCATTACAGAAGGATCGGTGCGAAAGTACGCCCGGCCCACAGTAGGGGCTGAGGGCGGTGAATTTTACATCCCACCCGCCACCCACTTTATAGCCACTGTCGATGACTTAACCGACATGCTAGATTACGCCTCCGAAGACATCGATAGTATGGACGACGATGCTGAAGAGGAACAAAGCCAGAACCCGCCGTTTACCGGATGCTAGACGGCCAGTTCCTCGTCTGACGTATACATACGCGCTATCTCAGAGTAGAATGACGCTGATGATGGGAAGAATCTAGAGGATGAACCTACTGAAGCACCTCTGAGGCGTCGACATCAGCGGCGTAGATCAAAATCACATCGCGAAAAATACAGCAATACCAACACCGGAGACAATAACACCACGGAGAACGCCGATGAACAAGACGCCCCGGTCGAGCCAACATCCGAACAGGATGATTGGGAAGAGGGGCAAGTCAACCCCGATGATCCCATCGGGAACGAGGGCTCGGAGGATAGAAACTACCTACGGATCTCCGAAGAGGATGAGAGCCTAGGCGACGAAGACTTCATCGTACCAGAGGACCCCCTCGAACAAGAGCACTTTAAATGCCGGCAAATAGCCATGGCAAGAAGCCTGAAAAAGAAGCAACAACAACTTCAAGACGATCAGGATTTACTCAATGACAGGTGGACTAATGTCCTGGCAGCCAAGGAATACGGCCTCGAGCGCCCAACCAAGAGTTACCCAAAGCGCAGGTTGCTCTCCCAATTCGACGATGAGGTCCAAGAGCCCGTACCGACAATGTGTAACATGGCTGACATGCTTGACAGACCACCTCGTGGCAGGGACAGAGCGGTAACCCAAGCCGAACACCAACCGGCGCCACCTCGCCCTAGAGGCAGAGAAACAACGGCTGCAGGATACACGCATGACCTGTGACAGGACCTGGACAATAGAGCTGGCCATACCAAATCAATTTATGGATCAAGGGAACGTGCACCAGCGCAAGAACACGGCCATCAGGCCTGGCGCGATAAACACAACCACACTTGGGCCGAAAACCGTATACGGACTCCATCCAAACTACGTCGTGACGTTGCCCGATACAGAGGAGCTGCACACCCCCTATGCTTCACCGATGAGGTAATGGAGCACCAGCTCCCATAAGGTTTTAAACCCGTGAACATTGAATCATACGATGGCACAACAGATCCCGCAGTATGGATTGAAGAATTTCTTCTTCATATCCACATGGCCCGCGGTGATGACCTACATGCCATCAAGTACCTCCCCCTATAACTTAAGGGACCGGCACGACATTGGTTGAGTAGCCTCCCAGAAAACTCCATTGGAAGTTGGGAAGACTTGGAGGACGCATTCAGAGACAACTTCCAAGGTACCTATGTTCGGCCCCCGGACGCCAATGACCTTAGTCACATAATCCAGCAACCCGGCGAATCAGCCCAGAAGCTCTGTACCAGGTTCTTAATTAAAAAGAACCAGATTGTGGATTGTCCAGATGCCAAAGCCCTCGTGGCCTTTAAACACAGCGTTCGAGATGAGTGGCTCGCCCGACACCTTGGCCAAGAGAAACCAAAGTGCATGGCAGCCCTTACCGCACTTATGACCCACTTCTACGCGGGAGAATATAGCTGACTAGCTCGTAGAAGCAATAGCACTAGTGACCCAGGCACCTCTGAAGCTAGGGACGGCAATGGCAAGCCACGATGCGACAAGCACAAGTGTCGAAACAATACCGAAGACACGGCGGTCAACGCCGGATTCAGTGGCCCAAAATCCGGTCAGCGGAAGAAGCCATTCAAAGGAAACAAAGATGGTCTATCTAGTTTGGACAAAATACTCGATCGGCCTTGCCAAATTCACGGCACCCCAGATAAACCTGCCAATCACACCAACAGAAACTTTTGGGTATTTAAACAGGTCGGCAAGCTCAACGCCGAACACAAGGCGAAAAGGCCGCCCAGCAAGGACGATGATGAAGAGCCTTACCCACCAAACACAGGGGGGCAAAAGCAATTTCCCCCCGAGGTCAAAACAATGAATATGATCTATCTCACCCACATCCCCAAACGGGAGTGCAAGCGCGCATTAAGGGGCGTCTGCGCCGTAGAGCCGGTCGCCCCAAAATTCAACCCATGGTCGTCTTGTTCGATCACCTTTGATCAAAAGGACCACCCGACCAGTATCCATCATGGAGGACCGGTAGCTTTGGTCCTCGACCCAATCATCGATGTACTCCATCTCACGCGAGTCCTCATGGATTGTGGTAGCAGCCTTAACCTGCTCTATCAGGACACCATCCGCAAAATGGGTATTGATCCGTCAAGAATCAAGCCCACTAAAACTACCTTTAAATGAGTAATACCTCACGTAGAGGCCCGTTGCTCGGGCTCAATAACATTGGAAGTTGTCTTCGGCTCACCCGACAACTTCCTCAGTGAAGACTTGATCTTCGATATCGTACTCTTCCGAAGTGGTTATCATGCACTGATCGGGCGGACCGCTTTTGCTCGATTCAATGCGGTGCCGCACTATGCTTATTTAAAGATTAAGATGCATGGTCCACGCTGTCGGATATCGGGTTCCGGCAAAACCCTTAAGGTTCGAACTCTGGGGTGCGCATGAAGATCTTCTCCCTACCGAACCACACCCACAACCTTGCCACGAATCTAAACTAGCATGATGAACAACACAAGAGACATGAGGTTTATACTGGTTCGGGCTACCGTTGTGGTGTAATACCCTAATCCAGTATGTGGTGTGGTGGATTGCCTCTTGGGCTGATGATGAATAGTACAGAGGAAGAACAGCCTCGCCAGGAGAGGTGTTCTTTTGGTGGCGTGCTTGGAGAGGAGTCGATCCGCCTCTCTTGGCTCTGGATGAGATGCCTTCTACTGTGGTGACTATCCCTATTTATAGAGGCTCTGGTCCTCTTCCCAAATATTGAGCGGGAAGGAAGCCAACAACGGCCATTTTGTAAGGGGACAGCTAGTACATGCTATCCTGACTAAAGGTGGTCTTCAACTGCCAAAGGCACTGGCGATGATGCCGTGTTAGGCTCCACGGTGACCTCCGTCCTGCCGTCCTGCTGGTCTTGGTCTTGTTGCACCAATATGGAAACCTTTGCTTGATGCCTCAGTACTCCACGCCTACGCTTTCCCCCTTTGCACCAAAGAGGAAACGAAGACAGCGCAGGCTCGCGCCCGCCTGGCGCCCGCTTGGTCTTGATCGTCATGGCTTGCGTCATGAGCACCTCGCGAGGTACCCCTTGCCTTGATCTCTCCGCCTCCTCGTGAGCCTGCCTGGTGAGTCTGCCCCTGAGGAGGCCTTGCGTCGTCCGCCCCACGAGGCTTGGCCCCTCGTGAGGGTCTTCAGCTTGGGTTGATGAAGATGGGCCATACTAGGCCATAGCTGCGCCAAGTAGCAGGCCGCAGGAAGGCAAGTCTGCGGACCCCAGTTCCCAGGACACCGACACACGCGGCGTCATAATAATCAATGGAAACACGGAACGCTCCCTCCGCACTGAGGAGCACACCGCGGCTCACACAGCCGAAGTACAGAGCGGCCCACTCAAGCCGCACACCTCATCGGCCAACAAGCTTCCGGACTTTGTTCAAAGAGTCCGGTCAATCCCGCAAGCTAGCGGCTCAGTACTTCCAGAGCTAGACTAACAGTTTCACCTCCGACGTTCGCCGCACACACCTGCGGACATTGTACCGCGCATGCATCATTACGCACTCAAAATACCTTGGGCATCAAGAGAGGCACAACACGGGTGGGTCTCCAGTACGGCTCAACCGTATACAACCTTCCAATCTTCTACGCTTACCTTTCTACCATAGGTGCATTCGAGCCCATATATCCTACGGACTTAGACGGACTCACTTTGAGCCCGGTTTCATGCGGGAAAGACAAGACCATTCCCTTTAAGGAACCCTTCTCTACAAGGCAAAAGCGGCACAGACGTGTGGCGGGACATCCAAAGGACTCTTCGGACCAAACCTTATTTAAGGGATCTGTATTGAGCTTTTCTCCTTCAGATCCCCGGCATGTAAAATGATTTTGGTGCTTATGGTACCCTCTGTAAGATAACGTCTTGACATATCAATCATATCCCAGTAGGGACAATTTTTGGGTATCAACTTTATTTATAAAATTGTACTCCGTCTCTCTAGTTGTCTCACATACCTCGACACCCATTGCCAGGGGCTCTATACGGCCACATATGTGCCGCTAAACAAAAGCCCGAACGGCTTTGTAGCACACTTCGGCGTCCCGAGCTTGGCATTATATGCATCGGCTCCGAATCATGTCTTTGGTCAATAGTTGGGTTGCCCGGCTCCTGTGTTTGCTACCTTACGTTCCATTTGTTCGGCTAAGGTAGTAAAGGGATAACTACTGCGATTGTGTTTCCGGTTCATCAGGTCAACCACCTCAGTAGAGAAAGCCGAAAACTGACTGTCATCATGCGGCGAGAGCTGGTAAGCTGTTTGGTGACTTACTAAATTTTTAACGATTTTTTGTATTAAACGAAGGACTGTTTTTCCAGTCATATACGTAACGCATCCGTATTTGGATAGTCACATACGTACCAGGGGCTATTTTATAGCCCCATCTTCAAACTCCTATGGCTAAGTGAGAGCAGTAAAGCCGTATAGTCCGATTGTCTGGTTCGCCGCACTGACACCTCCTTCACAGACCAAGACATTGGGTCAAGAGTGTTCATGTGCCATTCCGAACACCCCCATAGCATCTACGTGGGGGTTGAGGCCGAAGACTGGAAAACTCTTAGGCATACACAAACGGCTGCACAGGAGGAAAGCAACTTCAGATAATGGAACAAATATATTACAAAGCCTTAATATCTATAATACACACGCCCGGGTCATTCAGATACATTCATTCGAATATAATATCCTTCGAACATTGACCCTCTATCAAGCGAGCACCCTCTAGGCGGTCGTCTAAATAACGCTCCGGCGTGCGGTGGTCCTTGCCTTCGGGGGGACCCTCCATCGCGACAACGGCGGCTTTCATTTTGGCCCAGTGCACCTTGACGCGGGCGAAGGCCCTCTGTGCACCTTCTATGCACACCGACCGTTTGATGGCATCAATTTAGGGTACAGCATCGATGAGCCGCTGCACTAGGCCAAAGTAGCTACTCAGAACGGGTTCGGCCGGCCACAGGCAGAGTATGACCTCCTTCAGGGCCGATCCGGACGTCCTATGCAACTCGGTCCACTGCGCCATCTGGTCGTTCAGCAGCGTCGAACGCTCTTGCGTCGCAAATTGTGACTAGAACAGCTTGTTCGTCGCATGCCCCTCCTGGGCCCAGTAGAATTGTGCTGCGTTAGCGGCGCTCTTCGGAAGATCCGCAAAGGCGTCTGGAGAACTCCATGTTCGATTAAGTAAGGCATACCTCTGATCGCCAAAATTAGACTATAAAAGAAATGTCTTATCAGAAGCTATCTATCCGGCTTGTTGGAGCTCTTCGCGAGCTGCTCGAGATTCGGACCTCGCCTCTTGGGTGTCCTGAAGGGCCTTGGCGAGTTCGGTCACCTTCGCCTTATTATCCTCCTCAAGGAGCTCCCACTTGCTAGTGGCATCCTTGAGCTCTTGCTCAATCTTGGATACGCGCTCCTCGAGCTGGCGCCGGGTGGCCTATTCGTCCTTCAAGTCGGCAGCCACTTTTACAGCGGCCACATCACTCACCCTTGCCTGCTCCTTCGCGTGGGCAAGGTCACTCCTGAGGGTCTCGACCTCAGCAGCGCCATCTGCAATTATGCATGAAACAGCGTGTGAGCTTCAACTTAGCATTTGCAAACTAATTCAATTGAATATGGAGCACTTGAAACATACCTTGCGCCTCGTCGAGCCGCTTGTTAATCCGGATATTGTCCTCATCAACCAGCTGCATTTTCCGCTTCAGTTCGGAAACTTTGGTGGCCTGAGCGATCGTCGTTAATAGTGAAGCCTTATTTTTAACAAAAAGGATAATTATGTTACTTCCTGCGGGTACCTATAGACCCTCTGTTCGCCCTCCTTCATTGGCCAAACAGAGTCTTAGGGGCTACTAACTATATCGGTGGAATTTTTGTGGAAAGTGGCTAAAAGACATTACATCACATAACTCGAAGCCTGTTAGTAGGCTCATGAGGCTTCATTCAGTCCGCTTCAGACTGAACCTTTTCAACCACCGTACCCATCAAGGTACGGTGCTCCTCCAAGGCGGATCCACTTTGCAGTGCATCCGTCATCATGTTTGGCGCCTCTGCATTCGTAGAGGTCGCCATTTCCCCCTCCTGCAGAGGGCGCTGCCAATCCAATTCTGGAACCGTTTGGGTCTCCGGAACAGTATCCGGCTGAGGGTCGGATGATCCAGGACCCCCATGGACGGTCTCCATGGGGATTGCACCACCCATGTTCTCGGCAGCCTCTGGTGCCGCATTGATCCCATCCCGCACTTCTCCGGAGCCCGAAGAAATCCTTTGGGACGACACCTCGGGATCGTCCGCCCTAGGAGGTGGGGAAGCTTGTGGAAGCGTCTCACTCTCCATCTTCTATGGCGAAAGATCCCTCGATGATGACGGTTCTTGAGGGATATCGCGAGCCGGACTGGGATATGAAATTTGATAGCATTCTTATAATCTATAAAAATATTAGATGTATACAAGGCATCTTAAGGAGCTTACGATTCGGCAAAGGGCTTGGTTCGGGGGCGGTGCTTGGGAATGGCCTCGGTGCCCGAGTCCGAGTCATCTGAGAGGGATACCCTTCCCCTCTTGGACGCCCCCTCCTCCGGATCTACGGAGGCTGCCCTCTTCTTCCCTTTGGGAGGAGGAAGGAGCTTCGGTTCCTCCTGACACAACGCCCGAAGTTTCTTCGTGCTGGAGGCCACTTTCGGCCTCCTTGGTCTTCTTCTTCTTGTCCTTCTTTGCCGGCGCCTGATAGGGCACGGGGACCAACATCTTCATTATGGAGGCTCGGCTAGGTTTTCGGGGAGCGGGACCAAACAATTAATCCGCTCTGCCTTCTTTATCCAGTCCTATTCAGGAGATGGAATTTTTAGAAGTCCTCCCTAAGATTGACAAGCTAGGTAATGTTCGCAATATATGATACTTACTGGGGATGCCGGATTGTTGTAGTCGAGGCCGGTGTCGTCAGACGTCCTTGGCCATGTCTTCTGCTTCTTAAAGAGCAGCTTCCATATCCCTTTGTGCATCATTCTGAAGGAGCACTGCAGGGTCCGTGGCCCCTCCGGATTGAGCTCCCACATTTTGGGAGGCCATCGTTGGCAAGGAAGAGCTCGGCGGATGAGCATCACCTGAATCACATCAGCAAGGGTGATGTCCTTTTTCATCAAGCTCTTGATACGCTTCTGCAACATCGACACTTCGTCAGGGGATCCCCAATCTAGACCCTTGTTGGTCCAAGATGTGAGCTGCAATGGAGGTCCGAATCTAAAGGAAGGAGCAACGGCCCACTTGGTGCCGCGGGGTTCGGTAATATAGAACCACTCCTGCTGCCACACCTTGACAATATCCACAAATCTCCCTTCGGGCCAGGTAACATGGTTGAGTTTTCTCACCATGGCGTCGCCGCACTCGGCGTGTTAGCCTTCCACCACCTTCAGCTTCACATTGAAAACCTTTAGCCATAGGCCAAAGTGTGGAGGGACGCGAAGGAATGCCTCACACATGGCGATAAACACCGAGATGTGGAGGAAGGAATTTGGGGCCAGATCATGGAAACCCAGCCTATAGTAGTACATGAGACCTCGGACGAAGGGGTGAAGGGCAAACCCAAGTCCTCGGAGGAAGTGAGGGATAAAAACCACCCTCTCGCTGGGCTCCGGGGTGGGTATGACCTGCCCCGGGGTAGGAAGCCTGTGTTTGATCTCCGTCGTCAAGTACCTCGCTTCACAAAGATCCTGGATATTCTTCTCCGTTACGGAGGAGGCCATCCACGTGCCCTGAAAGCCAGATCCGGCCATTGCTGGAGAAGTTGGGGCAAAGGGAAAGCTTAGAACTTGGGTGCTGGAGCTCGGGGGATTGAAAGACAGAGGAGGAGGAAGGCATGAGATGAACAGATGGGTCTTTGTCATCTTATAAAGGCAGCAAATATCAAGCGCCCCCTCACAAGCCTTAAATCTCGCCTATTCCCAAGGGGATGTATGATGGGCACGGTTAGATTACCCAAACCCCTATTGTCGGTGTACTAAAGTAGGGGGGTACCTTAGTACCCCGAACTTGTGCACGGGCAGTCGCAGCAACCCGCGGCAGGGCTTGCCGGGCGTCCGCCAAGATCCTCCGCGGCTACTTTGATGCCATCCAAGAACAGAATGCTCAAGCTAAAGCCCCCGGCAAGAGGAGCTTGCCGGGAAGGCCAACCAAGCCCCCCCCCCCGGCAAGAGGAGCTTGCCGGGAAGCAAGGCACCTCCAAAAGACTTGCCGCGATGCCCCGCGCGTCCCGGCAAGGCCCGAGGGCCGGCAAGCTTGCCAGCCCGACAAGAGGAGGACCGCGGCAAGGCACTTGCCGCGGCAAGATTGCCAACCAAACTCCAGCGCCTCCGGCGACGTGTCATCACAAGGCAGCCCCAAAGGCACGTGGCGAGGCACTACACAGCCATGCGGAGCGAGGTGGCAAGCGGAGCTGACAGAAACGCCATCGTGGCAACCAGTGGCTCACCTGACGATCGCCTCCTTGCACTATTGGGGCGACCGGACGGGCATTAAATGCCCTTGTCCCCTGCCGTCCGTTAGGTAGGGGGCACTATTGATCACTGTTATACCAACCTGCGCTTTTACCTTTGTACCCCCTCTTCCTACGCTGCCACCTGTTGGTGCCCCCTTCAGACTATAAAAGGGAGGCCCATGCGCACGTAGAGAGGGTTTGATCCATCTGGTACACAGGACTAGGGTTCGATCCATCTGATACACAGGACTAGGGTTCATCTGAGAACCAACACACACACACGGCTCCTCCGTGCGCTCGTATTCGAGCAAGATCAAATAACAACACAAGGCAGCAGTAGGACTTTTATCTCTCCGGAGAGCTCCGAAGCTGGGTAAAAATCGCTCGTCTCTCTCAATCACACCACCGCGCGCCCGGGACCTCGATCCGCTCTGCACGCGGCCTCCGCACCCCTCGCCGAACCAGAAAAGGGGCCCTCCATGCCCCATAGGTGCCCGGCGGCCACGGAAGTAGACCGTGCCCCCGCCGCCGACATCTTTGGCGCGCCAGGTAGGGGGCGCGTCGAGGTCGTGAGCATCCGATCTGGTCTCCGTGCGCGCTGCATCAACACCTTCATCGACATGCCACCGAAAAAGAAGCCTTCGGAGGTAGCCGCTCCGTCTGCGTCGATTCCGCCACCACCGCCGGAGCAAACAGGCGGTGGAGTGGACGCCGGCGGAGGAGCGGGCGCCGACGGTGGGACTCACGTCGTCACCAGATCCAAAAACAAGGCCCCACAAGCGTCGGCGACCATGCATACACCGCGCCCCTCCCAGGAGGTGCAAGGTCGACAACGCCCCGGTGCCCCTAGCACCGTGCTCGCATTGGAGCAAGGCCAAGCTAGTGGGTCGCGGGACGCTCGAGGTCAGCATGCACGCCCGCATGCTGGCGCGAGCGAGGTACGATCGCCAGGGCGGGGTGATGCACCTCCCAATCCAGTTGGGAGTCCGAGCACATCCCGCTCCTCGCGCCGCTCGTCGCCGCCACCACCCAAGACAACAGAGGAAGCGCTGGCCCGAGCCCAGCTGCTCCTAGACTACCCTCCGGCGCCGCACAAGATCGGCGACTGGAGGATGACCATATACAGCCTCATCGCCTTCGCCAACGGCGACAAGCCCCGGCAACCGAGCGCATCGAGGCCCCGGCAAGGTGTCCAAGCGCAAGCCCACGCCGACAAGACCGCTGGGGGAGCCACCTCCGTGCACTCCCAGCCCCGAAGGCCAAGATCGCCGGCTCGTCGGACCAACCCCGACGGCGACTCCACGGCGTCGTCGGACCCGCGGACTCGACGCGACCAGCGCCACGTTCTCCAAGAACGGCTGCACGAAGACGCTCGCACTCGCATCGAGCGCAGAAGGGAGACGCGACGTCAATCTGACCAGCGTGCTGGGCCCACTGTCGACATGCATGCGCTAGGGGAGCCAGGCGACTTGCCGTACGCGGCAGGTTGCCCTGCGTTCACCCGCGAGCTGCGGCAAGTCCAGTGGCCCAAAACAAAGAACTTCAAGCCAGACGTGCCCGAGAAGTACGATGGCAGGATACATCCATCGGAGTTCCTCAGCATCTACACCATCGCGGTGCAGGCTGCCGGAGGGCGCGATGAGAAGATCCTCGCCAACTACTTCCCACTGGTACTCAAGCCCAATGTCAGATCTTGGCTCATGCACTTGCCGGACGGTTCCATCCCTTCATTGGCCGACCTGTGTCATCAGTTTGTCGGCGCCTTCACGGGCGGCCACAAGCCTCATGGCCAGGAGAGTGACCTCCACTTGCTCGTCCAGAAGGAGGGGGAACAACTGCGCAAGTACATACAGAGATTCAGCCAGGTGCAACGCAACATCCCAGACGTCCACCCTGCCGCGGTTATCAGCGCCTTTCATCAGAACGTGCGTAACCGCAGGATGAGGGAGGAGATGGTGATGTGCAAGATCAGAGACGTCAGCGAGCTCTATGCTCTGGCCGACAAGTGTGCACGGGCTGAGGAGGGAAGGAAAATCCCCGGAGAGGTTGCGGGAGCAGAAGGATCTGACAGTGAGGATACCGCCCCGGCAAGGAAGAACCGGAGACGGAACAACAGGAAGAGAAAGGCTAAGGACGTGCTAGCTGTTGAGCATTCCGGCAATGGAGGCGGCTCCGACAAGGCCAAGGCCGATGACTCTGGCGAGGCTGTGGTAGCCACCGACAAGCAGGATTGCTCCGGCAAGCGGTATTGCAAGATCCACTGCACCAAGGGCCACGATCTCCAAACCTGCAAGAAAGTCGAGGAGATGGCGGAGCTGCAGAAAGCAGAGTACGAGCGCCGCGATAAAGAGAGAGCCCAGGGAGGTGGCGGAGGATCCGGCAAGAAGCTTCCCGCCCGGGGAGGACACCGCGGCAAGCCCAAGCCGCGACAAGGAGATAGGCCTCCCCGCGGCCGCGACAAGGACGAAGATGAAGATGAGATGGAGGAGGATGAGACCGATGACCAAGAGTTTCAGAAGGCGACAGAGGTGCTGTGCATCGACGGCGGCGCCTCCCTGCACGCCTCGCACCGCCAACTCAAGCAGTGGGTGCGAGAGGTGAACGCAACGGAGCCATCCGTCGAGGCGCGCAGGCCTCTAAAATGGTCCGGCACGCCCATCATTTTCGACGTAGAAGACCACCCTGATCGCATCACTGCGGTCGGGTGCCTGCCGATGTTGGTCTCACCAACAATCCGCAACCTCAAGGTCACGAAGATGTTGGTCGACGGCGGGGCCGGCCTGAACCTGATTTCCTCCACAGTGCTCAAGAAGCTTCAGATCCCCGACAGCGAGCTTGAAGAGACTGGTACCTTTCAAGGGATAAATCCGGGAAGGAGCAAGCCCAAGGGGAAGATCACACTGCCAGTGACATTTGGCAGTGAGCTGAATTTCAGGACAGAAAGGGTCACCTTCGATGTTGCTGATATCCCATTGCCCTACAATGGGATACTCGGCCGACCAGCGCTTGCCAAGTTCATGGCAGCCTCTCACTACGCATACAACGTGCTCAAGATGCCTGGCCCGATGAGTATCATTTCTGTCCAAGGCGACAAGAGGGATGCACTCATCTGCGCCGACAAGATTTACCGGGAAGCAGCAGCTGCAGCAGAGCGCGAGCCACTTGCCGCTGAAGCTCCCCGGGGGAAGGAGAAGTTCAAGTCCGGCAAGTGCAGCCCTGGTGCCCACTCCGGCAAGCGCACCTCCTCGGAGTGCTGCGCTGCCGTCGAGAGCGCACCATCGAGCTCCACCGGCAAGTGCAAGAAGGCAAAGGTAGCTTCGCCAGAGACCAAGAAGGTGGCCGCCAAGAAGGACGGCACCGGTGGTACCTTCACCATCAGTGCCACACTTGATCCTAAATAGGAAAGCGCGCTCGTTGCTTTCCTGCGGGCGAATGTCGATGTGTTTGCGTGGCAACCATCTGACATCCCCGGTGTTCCCAGGGAAGTAATCGAGCACCACCTTGCCGTGTGCCCTCACGCGCGGCCCGTCAAGCAAAGAGTCAGGAAACAAGCAGTAGAGCGCCAAGAATTCATAGCAGAGGAGATTAGGAAGTTGGAAGCAGCAGGATTGGTCCGGGGAGTACTCCATCCAATGTGGCTAGCCAATCCGGTAGTCGTGCGCAAGGCGAACGGGAAGTGGAGGCTCTGCATTGACTTCACTGATGTCAACAAAGCCTGTCCTAAGGATCCATTCCCCTTGCCGCGCATCGATCAGATTGTTGATTCCACCGCAGGATGTGATCTGCTCTCCTTCCTTGATGCATATTCAGGATATCACCAGATCTTCATGGCGGAAGAGGACGAAGAGAAAACCGCATTCATTACTCCATGTGGCACGTATTGCTTTGTACAGATGCCTTTCGGGCTAAAGAATGCTGGTTCGACGTTTTCAAGAGTAGTCGGTCATGCTTTTGAGCCACAGTTGCACAGAAACATAGAAGCTTACATGGATGACATAGTGGTCAAGAGCAGAGACAGGGCAACTCTGATCCAAGATTTGGACGAGACCTTCACAAATCTGCGCAAGATCAACCTCAAGTTGAATCCCGAGAAGTGTGTATTTGGAGTCCCTTCCGGCAAGCTTCTCGGATTCTTTGTGTCACAAAGGGGGATTGAAGCTAACCCCGACAAGATCGAGGCCATCGAGCAAATCGAGGCGCCGAAGCGAGTCAAGGACGTACGAAGGCTTGCCGGCTGCGTTGCCGCTCTCGGCAGGTTCATTTCCAGGTCTGCTGAACGCGCCCTGCCATTTTTCAAAATCTTGAAAAAGGCGGGTCCAATGAAATGGACTCCGGAAGCGGAGGCTGCGCCGCAAGACTTGAAGAAATATCTGTCCTCCACTCCAACACTTGTCGCACCTAAGCCACAAGAGAAGTTGCTGCTATATCTAGCGGCAACCAATCAAGTGGTTAGTGCTGCGTTAGTAGCAGAGAGGGAGGCAGATGATGAGCCAGCGGCCGCGGCAAGCGAATCCAGCGACAAGCAGGGGGCTCCCCCGACGAGTTCTGGACCGACGAGCCCTGGTCCGACAAGTTCTGGCTCCGGCAAGGATGGATCTGTACAAGTGCCAGAGGAGAAACAGAAGAAGATGGTGCAGCGCCCAGTTTACTTTGTCAGTTCCCTTCTCCAGGGGGCTAGATCAAGGTACTCTAGTGTGCAGAAATTGCTTTTCAGCCTCCTCATGGCCTCGAGGAAGTTGTGCCATTACTTCCAAGCGCATGAAATCACAGTTGTCACTCGCTTTCTGCTGAAGGGGATATTGCAAAATCCAGAAGCAACAGGCAGGATTGTCGAGTGGGCACTGGAACTGTCAAGATTTAGCCTCAAATTTGAAAGTACTTCAACTATTCAGAGACGAGCCTTGGCAGAATTCATAGCGGAGTGGATGCCAACGCCTGATGAAGAGACTCCGGAGAGGAGCATCCCCGTCAAGGAAGCAAGCAGAGAGTGGACCATGTACTTTGACGGTGCCTTTTCGCTGCAAGGCGCCGGTGCGGGCGTACTACTTGTCGCCCCCACCGGAGAGCACCTCAAGTACGTGGTCCAAATGCATTTTCCCAAGGAGCAGGCAACAAACAATACTGCAGAGTATGAAGGTTTGCTTGCCGGACTCAGAATAGCAGCAGAACTTGGGATCAAGAAGCTCATTGTCAGGGGTGACTCACAGCTTGTCGTCCATCAAGTTAACAAAGATTATCAGAGTCCGTTGATGGAAGCGTACATCGATGAAGTGAGGAGGCTAGAAGAACATTTTGACGGCTTGCAGATGGAACATGTTCCGAGAGCTCAGAATAACATTGCAGATGGCCTGTCAAAATGTGCCGCACTCAAGTTACCTGTGGAACCAGGAATCTTTGTGCTCAAGCTGACTCACCCATCTGTCACGCCATCAACTGGACAGAGCGGAAAGAGAAAGTTGGTCACTGGCGACTACTTCCCGGTAGAGCTTCCCGGAGCCGCCGCCGAGAAAGTCCCCAGGCTCGACACAGAGGGCGCTGAGGAGCAGTCTACTCCGACAGGCCCTAGGGTTTGTTTCGTTGAAGTAGACGCTCCCGACAAGCCGTGTCCCGACACGCTTGCCGGGGAGCATCACGCTCCGGCGGAATCTCAGACTCTTGCCGTGGAAGCGGATGTTCTTGCAGCAGCATTTGCGCCTTTAGTCCTTGTCGTCGAGCCACAAGCTCCGGCTTGGGCACAGCAGATCGTCCAATTCCTTCAAACAGGAGAACTCCCCGAGGAACAACAAGCAGCGGAAAGAGTAGCCCGACAATCAAGTATGTACCAGTTTATCGATGGCATACTATACAGAAGAAGATTCAACGGAGCGAAATTGAAGTGCATTTCCCGGGAAGATGGACGAGAGCTGTTAGCAGAAATACATGGAGGCATATGTGGTCATCACATTGGCGCAAGAGCACTTGCCGGCAAGGCTTTCCGGCAAGGCTTCTTCTGGCCGACAGCCCTCCAGGATGCAACTGCACAAGTAACCAAGTGTGAAGCGTGCCAGTTCCATTCCAAGCAGATTCATCAACCAGCTCAAGCTCTCCAAACAATCCCTTTGTCTTGGCCATTTTCGGTCTGGGGGCTCGATATCCTCGGCCCCTTCCCCCGATCCGTCGGGGGCTTTGAGTACTTGTACGTTGCGATCGACAAGTTCACAAAGTGGCCTGAGGTGGAACCAGTGAGAAAGGTGACAGCACAGTCAGCAGTCAGGTTCTTCAGGTCGATTGTTTGCCGTTTCGGAATCCCAAACAGGACCATCACCGATAATGGCACACAATTCACGAGCTGCACCTTCATGCAGTACGTCCAAGATCTTGGCACCAAGATCTGCTTCGCTTCTGTTGCTCATCCGAGAAGCAACGGTCAAGCGGAGAGGGCGAACGCTGAAGTACTACGCGGGCTTAAGACCAGAACTTTCGACAAGCTACACAAGTGCGGAAGAAATTGGATCGAGCAGCTGCCAGTGGTTCTTTGGTCGATCAGAACGACGCCAAATCGAGCCACTGGCCAGACGCCCTTTGCTCTTGTTTACGAAGCAGAGGCAGTTCTCCCCACGGAACTCGTATACGGGTCGCCTCGGGTGCTCGCTTATGATGAGCTTGAGCAAGAGCAGCTGCGTCAAGATGACGCGCTACTCCTCGAGGAGGACCGTCTTTAGGCGGCTGTGCGAGCTGCTCGCTACCAGCAAGCTTTGCGCCGCTACCACAGCCGCAAAGTTAATGCCAGAAGCTTCGAGGAAGGCGACCTTGTTCTTCGGCACGTTCAATCAGCCAAGAATTCCAACAAGTTGACGCCGAAGTGGGAAGGCCCTTATCGGGTGAAACGAGTCACTAGGCCCGGCGCTGTCCGCCTTGAGACCGAAGATGGCATTCCGGTGAGCAACTCCTGGAACATAGAGCATCTCCGCAAGTTTTACCCATAAGGTGCGGTTGCCGGACCCTGTTCCGGCAACCACCTTTTGTACAAGCCTTGCCGCTGTTGCATGTAACACTTTGTACAAAGCCGGGTGCAGCCCCCGTGAGTAAATAAAGTTTATATGCCTCGCACATTTTGTCAAATTTAATGCATCTCCCTTTTTGTTTGCATGTATACCTGACACTTTGTGCAGCACTTACCCCCGGTAAGCAATAGCGAACCTTAAGGTTCCATATCACTATCTTCTTTTCTTCCTCCTCAAAAAAAAGGATCCTTCCGCCCACAAGTTCACCAGGGGGGAGAGAAGATAAAGAGGTGGACTGGGCGTCGTTCAAAGGAATCTAGCCTTGCCGGGACGCAGACGACAAAAAAAAAAAGCTAAGTTGCCAAAGTTTGAGCATAGTCAGTTTTAGATTTTTAAGTTATATTCCTTGAACGTCCGTGCCTTGTATGGAAAACCTGTGCGCGGAGGAATCGACTCGTGGCTAAGTTGCGCCCTTGGTTTGTTTCGAGCCTACTCAACAATACAAGCGCACCGCAACTAGCTCCGACAAGGTTTCTTGCCGGGGGCAGCACCGCCAGCAGGCTGCTGATGTTCCGTACTCAGCAAGTGTGCTTGCACCGGCAAGTCCCCTCAAAGCATAGGGTAAAAACATACAAGGAACGCAGCAAAGTAAAGGGAATAACATAGCGAGCGGTACCCAGAGTAGAGTTATATTACAAGAACGACTTATTGCGACGCTGACTAAGTTGTCCTCATGACCAAAATAACAGCAGCAAGAAAACAGGAGAAGAAGGGCGGCCTAATCCGCGTGCCCGCCATCGACCCTCCTGACCTCGTTCACCTTGTCCACGATGGGTGCGACGATGGCCTTGAGTTCTTCAAGATCGGCGCCCTCCGGCAGCTTCTTGGTGACGCGGGAGAGGTCAATGCCCGGGTTGCGAAAGAGGACCTTCACCAATACCTTCTCCAAGACCCCGGCGCAGATCGCGCGCGACTCATTGGCCAGCTGCTTCGGGATCCTTTCCCGAAGCTGCCGGAGAGCCGTCACCACATCCTTGAAGAAGAGCGTGAGCTTGGCGCTAGGCTGGAGGGTCTCCTCGGAGGGATACCCGAAGCCCGTCAAGTTCAGCTCCGCCAATTCCTCATCGATGAGCGCGGCGATGCTGACGAGGCCTTCCGTCCAGAGCTCCACCGTGGTCTTGAAAGTGTTTTGGGTCTCGGCAGCCCTCACCAGTAGCTCCTCGTTGCCTTTGAGGTCTTTCCTCAGGGTATCTTCTCGCTTCTTGGCGGTGTCCAGCGTCTCCGTCAAAGCAGCCAATTTCAGCTCCAGATTGGCGCTCGAGTCCTTAGCGGCGTTCAGCTCCTTGATCTTCTCGGAGAGCTGGACCTGCAGATCGCTGTGAGCGCGCGCATCCTTCTCGTGGTCACGCTGGAGTGCGGCAAGCTCTTCGTTCTTTCTTGTTACATCCGCCTCCAACTGCGCCACCTTCTCCTCCAACACCTTCTTTGCGGCTTCGGCGGCCGCGGCGGCGTCTTTCGCCTCCTTGAGTGCCCCGCCAAGTGATTGTTCCCGGGCGGCGAGCTCTTCGTCATGGCTGTCTAAGTACGCCTTCCTCTGTATCAGTTCGCCGTCCCGCTTGGACAGCTCCTCGGCAGTGAGCCTCTGCTGCTCCTCGGCTTCAGCCTTCTCCAAGATGAACGCCTTCTTCGCTTCGTCAAGCTGCGCCCTCTCCTCGGCAATGAACAGGAGGGCCTCCTGGTTGCGGCTCTTGAGTTCTTGCGCATGTTTCTCTATGTCAACTCCTGCCTACGCGACAAGCGCTTCCCGGGACTCAAGCTTCGCTTGCCGGACGCGGTAGAGTGACACCAACTTTCGGAGCAGCTGCTCCTCCTCGGACTCGCCGCTGCTGCTGCTTGGCCTGTCGACCACCGCCAGCCCGGCGGAGGCAAGTACTTCCCCGTCGAACTCCTCTCCTTCGACTGGCCCCCTGGAATTCGATGCCCAGGGGAGCTTGATGTATACGCCTTCGCCGGCCTTCAAGTAGGCGCCGGGCTGGGGCTCTTCGGAGCCTGGCGCTGCGTCCGCGGCGAAGGGATCGGCGTTCGGGGTAGCACCCCGCGCTCCTGCGGCCCCCGGATCGTCGGTACGATTGCCGGATCCCTCGCCAGTTCCAGCACCAGCAGCCTCGGCGGCCGCTTCGTCGGCGAGGTCACCAGCGCCGGCCTCCTCTTCAGTAGCGGCAGCATCACTAGTATCGCCGCGCAAGTCCTCCTCGTCGGTGGCCTCGGTCTCCATTGGCTCCACAGAGGGAAGATCTGAAGACAGGAAAAGGGGGGAGGAGAAGTCAAGCAAGTATCCAAAAAAGAAGACCAGAAGAAGAAGAACCCAAGGGGAAATTTCCGACAAGGAGGGTTACCTGCGCTGAGCTCTGTGATCGTGGGCTCCACCACCGGGGGATCACTGATCCCACCTCTCGCCGGAGACCCCATCCTTGCCGGAGATGGCTCCCATATCGGGGAATCAGCCCTTGGTGGCGTAGTCGAGGCCGACGACACCTCCGGGTCGGCCTCCGACTGCTCCTGGTGGGCCTGTTCTTCTTCTGTAAAAAAAACAGAGCCAATAATCAAGATATTGGCAAAAGAAGCAGCGACCATGCGCGCCCCACGACAGGAAGTGGATCGAGGCGCTTACGCTGGGGGCTGTGCTGGGAGTTGCTACGAGGGGAAGGGGCCGGGTCCGTCAGGGTCGTCTCTGACGTATCTTCCGCTGCCACAGCAGGGTCATCCTCAACTACGGGGACCTTGGCCCTCTTCGCCGCCCTCTCCGCCAAAGTCCTGAGGCCAGACAGGAGTTCAAAAAAAAACAAACAGATTAGATACAAGACAAACAGCGAAAAGGATCGAGCGAAAGGCAAGTGCAATACGGAGGAAGCCTTACTCCTACTCGTCCTCCTCCTCCTCGTCGTCGTCAGAGCTCAGCGCGGAAAGGTCGAACTCCGGTGCCCACCCTGCACGACGTGGCGGAGGAGTAGGCTCCCTCTGGCGCTTGCCAAGGGCTGCGGCAGGGTCAGGCGTGGCGGCCCGGGAAGACCCCGCCTCAGTTTCCGGCACGGCTTGGGACCCTCCCGCCGCGACGAAACTTGCCGCGGCTGAGCGCGACCCGCGGCGCCGCGGCTGCTGCGGCTGCTGGTCAGCCTGCGCCTCTGTCGGCTCTCCAACTCTACGGAGACACCTTCTCGGTCGGAACTGGGGCTGCGCGGAGGGCTCCATCGGCGGCAAGCTGCTCGAATTCGGCCGACCACTCGCGCCCTCGGCGGGCTGGCCCGCTTCGGCCGTGGCCTCCCCTCCGTCATCACCATCCCCGGCAAGATCTTTCCAGGCGGCAAGACTTGCCACCTCAGCCACTTCCGCCTCCGCCAGCGTGAAGCCAGACTCACCCGCGGCAGCGGCCGCCGCCTCCTCCTCGGCCCTGCTGGCGATGTATGCCAGCTCATCGGCAGTGGTGGAGCGGGTGAGGAGCTTCTGCTCGTCAGAATTGACTGCCGTCTCCGACAAGTCATCGAAGAATTGCTGCACGACCTCGGCGGCGGGCTCTATCCAGTTGGCACTTACCCCGTGCGAATCGCACTCTGGCATCATTGCACAGATGCGATCGCGCTGGGAGTTGTTACACAAGGGGATGACGCCCGCCGGCAGCCGGAACCACTCCGGATGATTGGCGTCGTGCTTAAACGTTTCCCTCAGCATCGCGTCAAGCTCCAGAACCGTGAAATTGAAGTTGAGGCCCAGGCGCAGCCTCATGAAATCCGCCGGGCCGCTGAACAGCCAGGCGGGCCTCCCCCTTGCCTGCAAAGGGGCGATACGACGGCGGAGGAAATCTGCGCCGACCGCCCCTGTTGTGAGCCCGGCGTGCCGGAGCCGGAGGATTCGGGTGGTGGCAATCGTCAATTTGGCATCATCCGACGACAGAGCGCTCCAGTCGCCGCCGCGCACCACCCGAGTCTTGCGCAGCTCGGTGAACGACGGCGGTTCGGCGTCACAGATCCAACACCATTCCGCCCTCCACTCGTTCCACTTACTGTGAAGCTCGCCCGTCAAGTACGCCTCCTTCATGCCCATCCAGGAGGTCCAGGCGATTCCGCCAGCCAGTGGCTCCCCTTTCTCAGCCCGAGGGGAAAAATAATGGCGAAAAAGAGCGACATTGGGGAGGATACCAACGAAGTTCTCACAAAGATGCGCGAAAACCGCCATCGTCAGAACGGCGTTGGGGGTGAAATCAAGCAGATGGAACCCATAGGTATTCATGATATCGCAAAAGAAATCGGAAAAAGACGGGCAGAGACCGCAATAGAAGAACACAGGGAAGAAATAGTACCCTCTGGGACACTTCTTCGATTTGGAGGCTTCTGCGGAAAGTACCGGCGTGCGCGGGTGCGCCCGCGTTTCCGTCGACCAAAAGAGGTAGAACCCCGACCGCAACGCCTCCGGGGTGAGCTCAGGGGGGAAGAGCACCTGCTTCTTATGCAGCGCCTCGAGCTCCAGTGCCTCGGCCGACTTCGCGGCCTTCGCGGCCTTCGCAGCCTTCGTAGCCCTCCCGGCCTTCGCAGCCATGGCGGAGGCAGCAGGGGAAAGCGAAAGCAACGGCGACGGCGGCGGCGACGGGCGGCGGGACGCTGTTTCGTCCTCGATTCAGGAGACAGAGGAGGGCGTCGGGGCTTTCGGAGGAAGGAACCGCAAGTAGCGAAAGTGGGGGAGCGGCTCCGCTCCCTCCGCTTATAAACAGGGGATGCGAACGTTGCGCATTCCCTGGAATTAAGTATTAACCACGTCGCCCACGATGCCGCGTTTGACGCGTGCCGTTGTGGGGGGACGCGGTGGAAGCGGAGTCTGATTTTGTGCGGACCCAGGCCACGCGTGCCCGTGCACTGTTTTGGGCCTGGCCCAACAACGCTCGGCACCGTGTATGGCCCAAGCCCGGGGGCTACTGTCGGTGTACTAAAGTAGGGGGGTACCTTAGTACCCCGAACTTGTGCACGGGCAGTCGCAGCAACCCGCGGCAGGGCTTGCCGGGCGTCCACCAAGATCCTCCGCGGCTACTTTGATGCCATCCAAGAACAGAATGCTCAAGCTAAAGCCCCCGGCAAGAGGAGCTTGCCGGGAAGGCCAACCAAGCCCCCCCGGCAAGAGGAGCTTGCCGGGAAGCAAGGCACCTCCAGAAGACTTGCCGCGACGCCCCGCGCGTCCCGGCAAGGCCCGAGGGCCGGCAAGCTTACCAGCCCGACAAGAGGAGGACCGCGGCAAGGCACTTGCCGCGGCAAGATTGCCAACCAAACTCCAGCGCATCCGGCGACGTGTCATCACAAGGCAGCCCCAAAGGCACGTGGCGAGGCACTACACAGCCATGCGGAGCGAGGTGGCAAGCGGAGCTGACAGAAACGCCATCGTGGCAACCGGTGGCTCACCTGACGATCGCCTCCTTGCACTGTTGGGGCGACCGGACGGGCATTAAATGCCCTTGTCCCCTGCCGTCCGTTAGGTAGGGGGCACTGTTGATCACTGTTATACCAACCTGCGCTTTTACCTTTGTACCCCCTCTTCCTACGCTGCCACCTGTTGGTGCCCCCTTCAGACTATAAAAGGGAGGCCCATGCGCACGTAGAGAGGGTTCGATCCATCTGGTACACAGGACTAGGGTTCGATCCATCTGATACACAGGACTAGGGTTCATCTGAGAACCAACACACACACACACACGGCTCCTCCGTGCGCTCGTATTCGAGCAAGATAAAATAACAACACAAGGCAGCAGTAGGAGTTTTATCTCTCCGGAGAGCTCCGAAGCTGGGTAAAAATCGCTCGTCTCTCTCAATCACACCACCGCGCGCCCGGGACCTCGATCCGCTCTACGCGCGGCCTCCGCACCCCTCGCCGAACCAGAAAAGGGGCCCTCCGTGCCCCATAGGTGCCCGGCGGCCACGGAAGTAGACCGTGCCCCCGCCGCCGACACCTATTGATGAGAATCCCATGATAAGGGGACACGATCTCTGCTTTGACAAGACGTGTCATTAGTCGTGCCCCGAAATGCGAAACAAGGCTGTAAAACGGTTCACAATAATAATAAGGCCAGAACATAACGTCTCGCCAAAAAAGTGGCCTGTGGACGTGACTTATTTTAAGTATTGTTGCTTTTTACAGCTTAGGGTTGTATGTGTTAAGCAGGGCCGGATACAGCTCTTGTGTGCGAAAAGCCGCTTTGGAGTATTCGGAAAGGGAACCCGCCTTGCAATACCGAAGACAATCTGCGCGCCGAATACATCGTCATTCAAGCCTGGTTTAGGGGATACTGAGGGAGTCCTGGACTAAGGGGTCCTCGGGCGTTCGGGCTATGTGATATGGGCTGGACTAATGCGCCGTGAAGATATGAGATTAAAGACCTTTCCCTGTATCCGGATGGGACTCTCCTTTGCGTGGATGGCAAGCTTGGCATTCGGATCATGCACCTTCCTTTCTCTGTAAACCAACTCTGTACAACCCTAGATCCCTCCGTTGTCTATATAAATCGGAGGATTTAGTCTGTAGGGCAAGAACAATCATACATGCTAGACATCTAGGGTTTAGCCATTACGATCTCGAGGTAGATCAACTCTTGTAACCCCTATACACATCCAAGTCATTCAAGTAGGAAGTAGGGTATTACCTCCATTAAGTGGGCCCAAACCTGGGTAAACATCATGTCCCCTGCCTCATGTGACCTTTGATCCTCAGATGCACAGTTGAGGAACCCCTACCCGAGATCTGCCGGTTTTGACACCGACACTTCACCGGCAGATGAAATGGCCCAAGATTGCGAAATAACTGTTCGCGCCGCCAGCCGTGGCCGTACACCGACATGTTGTTGGCGGGGCCAGGGTACAGTCGCATCCTATCGGCGGAGTTCTTGTACTCCCAAGCAAACATGTCCCTTTTCTGCAGCAACGCAATGTGGCGCCGGAGGAAGTCAGCCCCCACATGTTCGATGGTCAACCCAGCAGCTTTGAGGCTGGCAATCCTGTTTAGTGCCGGATGGAGCCTGTCGTGAGTAAGGACGATCTTGCCCCAGTCACTTCCACATGTGACACATCCAGTCCGTGTCGAGCAGAACTCCGGGGTATCCTTGTCCTAGATCCAGCACCAGTCACCTCTCCATTCCTCCCACTTACCGCACTGCTGGCCAGGGAGATAATCCCAGTCTTCTTCTTGCCCCGGGGATTCCAACTTATGTTCCCCGAGTGATGAAATTTGTCTTCTCTCCATGGGGTAAAGAAATCACTACTAGGGAAAACCTTATACACAGAATCTTAGTAGCAGCACGGTTCAGGGGGAGGCGCTACTGCTAATTAGCAACAGCGAGGTAAAAACAGGCGCTACTGGTAGTGACTTCGCAGTAGCACGGTCTATATAAGCACGTTGTTGATAAGTAATAGCAATAGCGCGCTTTTTCCTGGACGCGCTACTGCTAATTGTCTCTTTTTTTAAAACTGGCCACATGGTGGGACCCACTTAGCAATAGCGCGTGCGTCATAAGCGCGCTGCTACTACATTTATAGCAGTAGCGCGGTTTACGACCAATGCTACTGCTAAGCCGCAGCATATGCCACCTTTTTCCCTCCCCTTCCCCTCCCCCATCCTCTCTTCCTCACTTTCCCCTACCTCCCACCTCCTCTCTCCCTCACTTTGATTCTTCATCACTACTTCTCCCCCCATTACTCTCCTTCTTCTACCTACATTTCTCTCTCTTTATTGCTCCTAGCTAACTTACACCACCTCCATTAATGCATCTCCTTTCTATTTTTCCTCTCCCTCCACTAGATAGTCATCTCCTTCCCCCAACTAGTTTGGTAGATCTATCCATTTAATGAAGTGAGCTATGTACCTCCCTAACTAGATCTAGTTATCTCAAGAAGTAAGCTTTGTCCACTTTTGATCATTCCCAAGGTGTGTGGTGACACCTATCGACATCATCATCGCCGTGCTCGATCTCGAGATAGGTGATTAAAAATTTGTGCTTTTGCAAGAATGGAAATATGTGCATGTGTGCAATATTACATATAGCTTGATATGATGGAAATTGTGTGTGTGGCTTGAGTTGCCGCCGAATTGTGCTTGAGTTGCCTATGTTTTGCCGAAATGCCAATTTATTTCCGTTTCGGCGAATTTCGGGCAAACTCTATATGTCCTATTTTAGGGAAGGTCATGCCGAATTTTTGTATGACTTTGATGCATGCATGCATTTTTATAATCAATTTGTTTATTATTACCATGCAGGAGTTCATGATGGTCAGTGGAACGATGGTGGACAGGTGATTGCGATCAGCGTGCAGGACGAAAATAACATGACAGAGGTTTTGTGTCCGTGTCGAAGATGCTAAGGAATAGTTTGGCTTGATCCCTATGATGATGGTCGTGTCGAAGCACACCTGCTCATGACTGGTTTCATGGATGGCTATACTCGGTGGATAATTGAAGATGAGGATGATGATGTTGAGGAAACCGACGGAGCAGGCAATGATGACACGGGGCAAGATGAAGAGATGATTGACAATGACGGCAGGGAAGAGGTCGGACATGGCAGCCGAGAAGGGCCCGGACATGGCAGAGGAGAAGGGAACGGAAATGGTGGCGGAGAAGGGGTCGGACATGGCGGCGGAGAGAATGTGGACTCCACGCCACAGAGTTCTTCAGTACTAAGTTCAATCGTGTGGGACCCTCATGTTCAAGCACTGCTTCGCAAGGAGACGAGTACTGAGAGAGCTCTTCTTGAGAGGAGGCTAAGTTGCATCAACTGGTGGTAGACTCGAACACTCCATTGTAGATCCGCTTGAGTTTCACGCTCCAACTACGAAAGATGAAGGTTAAAAACAAATGGACCAACACTAGCCTCGATGAGCATCTCAAGTACCTAAAGGATGTTCTTCCCGCGGGGAACCTATGTCCTACTAGTGTGGATGAGGCCAAGAGGATCGTGTGCCCTCTTGATCTGCCGCATGTTTGATACCATGCATGCATCAACGATTGCACAATATATCGGAAGGAGCACGCGGAAAAAACAAGGAGTCTGGTGTGCAATGCTTCTCGATACAAGAAGGCCGGGAAGAAATGTCCACAGAAAGTTGTATGGTACATACTGATCACTCCCCGTCTCCAGCGGTATTTCGTAGATCCCAAGGAAGCAAAGCTCATGCACTGGCAAGCGGAGAGGAAGAAGCCCGACGATGGAGATGATCCAAAGCTGAGACACGTCAAGGATGGAAGCCAGTGGAGAGTGTTGAACGGCTTCTATCGGTATTTAGAATGTGATGCAAGGAATATCGGGCTCGGCGCGTGTACCGACGGCATGAATCCATTTGCCAACAACAACACCAACCATAGCACATGGCCCGTGTTTGTATGGATGTACAACCTCCCCCCTGGGTGTGCATGAAGTCGAAGTACAATCACATGAGCATGGTGATTCAAGGGCCGAAACAACTGGGTAGTAATATTAATCTGTATTTGGGGCTACTTCAAGAGGAGTTCGACACGTTATGGAAAACACCGGCCAAGACATGGGACGCCAGCAAAGGCGAGTATTTCTACAAGAGAGTCGCGCTGATCACGACGATGCATGAAAATCTCGGTTACAGATATGTCGCAGGCCAGGTGTGCCATGGATATTGCAGATGCACGCGGTGCATGGATGATACGTCTCAGCAGCTAACGTCAAGGAAAGAGGGCGGGTCTAGGAAAATCGTGTACATGGGGCATCGAAGATGGCTCGAAGGATGACCCATGGAGAAACCGTGAAGATCCATTGAATGGTCACGCTGAGCATCGAGGACCTCCACGTAAGTGGAGTGGCGCCGAAATCGATGAGCCGTTGAAAAACTGGGAACAGTGCCCCGCGCCGAGAAAGACGATGAAAAAGGCGCCGGAGCCGCTGTGGAAGGTATGGAAGACGAGGTCTGTGTTCTGGGACTTGGAGTACTAGCACAAACTCGACACACCTAATTTGCCTTGATCAAATGCATATCTGTAAGAATGTCCTTGAGAGCTTGCTCGCGACACTGATGAACATGTCGGATAAGACCAAGGATGGGCCGAAGGCTAGAAAAGACATGCAAGATTTGGAAATTAGGGAAGATCTGCACATGCCGCCCCGTAAAAAGTCAGACGAGATAGAGACGGAGACAGGCGCGGGAGAAGAAGGGCAAAAAAGTAAAGGAAGAGGATTATTGCCCCCCTTCTTGCTTCACCTTAAGTCGGGCTGAGATCGATCAATTCTTTAAGTGTCTTACCGGAGTCAAAGTTAGTTCCGGTTACTGTGGCAAGATAAGCAGATATCTAGACAAGAACAAGAAAAGGTTCAGCGGGATGAAGTCCCATGACTGTCATGTGATGATGACGCAAATACTACCTGTTGCTCTTAGAGGGATAATGGACAAGCACGTCCGTGACACGCTTATTGGTCTCTGCAACTTTTTTGACGTCATCTCTCGAAAGTCAATCAGTGTGAAGCAGCTCCGAAGGCTACAGGAAGAGATCGTTGTGATACTGAATGAGCTTGAGATGTACTTCCCGCCCCATTCTTTGATGTCATGGTGCATCTGTGCGTCCATATTGTGGATGACATAATAGACCAGGGGCCGTCATTCCTGCACAACATGATGCCGTTTGAGAGGATGAATGGGATCATCAAAGGATTCGTCTGTAACATGTCCTGTCTGGATGGATGCATCGTCCAGGGCTATCTGACACAAGAGTGCATCTCTTTCTACGAGAATTTTCTATATGGCACGGACCAGCCGCCTGGTGTTGGTGTTGGATTGCCCGTTAACAAGCACGATGGGAGGCTCGAAGGAGAAAGTCACTCCAACGGTTGCAGGGAACTGCACGTAGCATACTCAGATCTATGTAACCACTTTGATAGAGCAAAGTTGGTAGTGCTACAACACTTAGACGAGGTAGATACGTTTGTGGCACTGCACAAAGAAATTATCGCAAAGAAGTATCATGAACGGGAGTTATGCAGGACGGACGCCAAAGTTACTAGAGAGCACAACTCCACTTTCCTGCATCGGTTCAAAGATCATATTATTGCTAATCCCCCGGAAGAGGGCTCTAAGGACGGATTGCTCATATACGCCTTAGCACATGGCCCCTCACCCAACCACGTCCCCTATCAGGCATACGATATCAACGGATACCAGTTCTACACGGAGGCCAAAGATATGGACAGTGATGATCAGAACTCAGGGGTGAGGATGGAATGCATGACCGGCAACGACAACGGCACAACTGAGAGATTTTACGGAAGGGTCGAGGAGATGTGGGAGCTTGACTACTCTGGACTGCACAACGCGACGATTTTCCGTGTCAGATGGGCTAAGAATGTCGAAAGACAAAACCGGTTTTTCACTACCATGACTATACTCGACACCAAGAGCACTACCGTGAACGCTATCACAAAAAACAATCCATGGTTACATGCTAAGCACGTGACACATTGCTTCTTCATAACCGACCCGTTCAGTCCCAGCCATGTTGTCGTGAGGAGAGGCAAACATAACATCATTGGAATGGATGGACTCGCCAAGGAGGAAGACTACGACCAGTACGGCAACCCAATGAGGGAAGATGATGATGAAGATGAAGTATATGTCAAAAGAAGAATCAATACTACATTACCTAAGAAAGATCATACTCCATGGAAAAGGAAAAGTCACAATAAGGGGCTCAATTATTCTTCAACGAACAAGAAGGGAAAGAAGCTCACCCAAAAACAAAAACGTCAACGCTGAGGAACCGTACGTTATCGGTCAAATGATGTAATATATATGTTCACATTTTGTGTACACACTTGGCCATTATGCATTGGTCAAATGATGTAATATATATGTTCCAATTTTGTATACATACTTAACCGTCAAATGATGAAATATATGTCGCCTTAGTTATATACATTTTATCACCTTCCCTTGGTTCACTGCTCTCGGAAAAAAGGAAATGAAAATAAAAGAAAAGGGAGAGAAAATAACGGAAAAGAAAATAGAAGAAACGAACAGGAAGACTGCTACATGTGATAGCAGTAGCACTTTCTACAGGAAAACGCTATCGCTATCTGTAATAGCAGTAGCGCTTTCTAAAATAAACGCTATAGCTATCTAAAATAGCAGTAGCGCATTCTTTGCAAAAGCGCTATAGCTAAATTAGCTATAGCGCGTTTGTACAGAACGCGCTACTGCTATCTGGACATAACCCCCAAAATCCTCACTCTCTCTACTTCTTCCCGCCAATGCTCTTCCCCTAAATCCACCTCTCTCTTCCCCTATGTCGTCGCCGTCGGAGCTCTTGACCCTGGTGCTCGGCCCCGTCCCGACGCTCACCCCTGACCCCGGCGCTCGCCCCCGTCCCCGCGCTCGCCCCCGACCCGGCGCTCGCCCTCATCTCCCCGACACCGGTGACCCCCGACCCCGGCGCTCGCCTCTGCCTCACCTCGCTGCGGCACCGTCTCCCCTGACCCCATCTCTCTCTCTGCCCTCTGTAAGCCCTCTCCCCTCCCCTCCCCTCTTCTCTGCTATTTAGTGCTAATTAGTATGAAATAGTATGAACCCTAGGCTATTTTTTAGTGTAACAAAAAATAGAATTGATTATATAGGTTTCTTGCATTTTTTTAGTTAAAGCAATTATTGTTATTTAAATTTTATAGTCATAGTTAGTTATTTAGAATTAGTATGAAACCTAGGACAGATTAGTTAAAACAATTGTTGCTATTTAAATTTTTTTTGTTAAAGCAATTGTAGCTATTTAAAAAACAGAATTTGAAGTGGACAGATTAGTTCTATACTTTAAAAAACATGACTTCTTGCATTTTTCTTCAAGTTCTATATTTTTCTTTCTTTTATATGCAAATTTGAAGCGGACATGTGATATGTGCACATGTGATATGTGGACATGTGATATGTGCACATGTGATTTGGACATGTCATATTTGGAATTTGGACATGTGATGTGCATGGCAAATGATCCGAGTGGCCTCTGTTTCGCCAGAATGTTGATCCATTTCCATTCCGATGAATTTCAAGTGCTCAATATGTCCACTTTTTAGCAAAGGTCATGCCGAGATTTTTCATGAATTTTGGCATGACTTGTGCTAGAAAGTAGGCATATCGAGTGCCGGGAGTTGCTGGAACGACATTCCGGCAAACATAGATCTTTTTTATGTCATTTCTCATTTTTTTATAGTTTTAGAATTAAGCGAGGAGACTTAATCATAGGAAACATGTCGAACAACGAAGAAACCGGACTTTCTGACCAAGATGCAGACGAGATGGATTATGAGGGTGAACAAGAGTACCTCGACTTTTTGACTGCTATGCAAAGTCAAGGTTTGCAGGTCAGCCTTGATGATGGTACTGGCGCCGACATCAACACCGACTGCGCCGGCACCGATGGCGGCGCCGAGACCGGTGGGGAAGGTACCGGTGGGGAAGGTACCGGGAGGAAGGTACCGACGGGGAAGATACTGACGCCGATACCGGAGAGAAGAAGCAGAAGAAGCAGAGGATACGAAAACCTAACAAACTCGGCATCTGACGACTGGTGATCACAAAGATGGCACCTGACAAGTTTGAGCCATTAGAGCCGGAAGAACCTCGCAAGTGCTATGGGAAGCAAGTAGGATGCATCCTATGGGAATGCGTGAGCATTAACGACGATGACTTCAGGAGTAAAGAACATTTGAGGCAGTTGCTCCTAACGAAGTTGCACAAGAGATTCAAGTTCCCCGGCCGGGATGATAGCATAGAGCAACCGTGGGATGATCCAAAGTTGAAAAAGATTAACAATCACGCCATGGGCATGTTCAACAATGATTTGTCCTCTTGGAAAGGGAGGGTGAAATGAGCTATTGAGGCTGAGGAACCCCTGTCCAAGATCCTGGAGGAAAATTTGACACTTACGAAAGAGGAGTTCGAAAAGTTCAAGGACACTTGCGCTACCGAGGCAGTGAAGGCTAAGGCTGCAAAATTCAAGAGCCTTCAGCAAAGGAACACGGTGAAGCATTCCCTTGGAAGCCGTGGCTATCTTGGCAAAAGGCCCATATGGGATAAGGAGGACGCGAAACATGAAGCCACGTGTCTCCCAGACCCTTTCACAAAGTTCACCAACCCCGTAGAGCGTGACTTCATCAGGGCCTGCTACAAGTGGGACAAGAAAAAGAAGGTTTTTTACACAGACGAGATCACAAGGAGATTGTTTATATTATTGGTAATTATTCTTTCACCACCTTACATTTAGCTCCTGATCAAGTCGACTACACATTCGTAAACGGTTCATGTTCCTTTTACAGGAGAAGCAACACCAGCTTGAAGCTGAAATCCCTACTTCGTCGATGAGGCCCAAGTGGGACACCCCTCTCAACCGGGCCTTGAACGAACTTAAGGGACTTCCTTTGTGCCAGCGGCCGCAATATGGACGTGTGCACGGCGCCGAAGACGGCACCACATGCAAGGCATTTTACAACAAGGGCCCAGAGGCCAAGAAGCAGAAAAGGAAGTTTATTCAGGCGGTCATCGACGAGAAGGTGAAGCTTGCGGTCGAGAAAAATGTAGTTGAGGAGAAACATGATTTGCTAAAACAAGAAGTAGATGCAGATGTAAATGCCTGCAGAAATGATTTCACTACTAACTTGGTCCCGACTATCATCAACTGGACAAAGGAAAATCCAGACAAGACGGGACATGATTTCCCCATGCCCAGTTTTGTCGGGAGCAACTTGGTGAACAACACCACCGAACCAACATCTGCTCATGCAACCGGGCGAGCTCTCGCACCCGCACCCGCACCCGCTCATAGCAGCCCGTCCTCTGTCTCTGGCGTGCTAGGTGGGCCTTCGTCTTTGGCTGAGCTCGACGCCCTCACGGTAATTACATGTCGCACCAACATATATATCTAGAATATTCCATTTTTGTTGCCTTTCGGATGTTTTACGCCGTAGACATGTGTTTGCAGCCGACGAAACCCCGTGCATCATACTCTACTTGATCAAAGTCTAGAAGGTGGACATGGGAAAGGGGGTGATAATGAACCCCTTGCAACTCACGTTCCACAACCAGCCGATGCCCGCTGGGCACTTCAGGGTTAACTTGCCCAGTGTGAAATTGGGGCACGAGGATTTGCCTCCTCCAGTACGACTTGGGGGAGAGGACGATGAGACCCCGCTGTGGATTGGAAGCTGCAAGGGTTGGGTGCTGCTATGGCCGAAGAATCTTCTTCCTCTGGAGCCGACCAAGACCACACCAATAACCACACATCAACAAGCATCTATTGAGACCACCACCCCACCTATGCAATTACCAGCTCCTGTAGTGCCGGGTGAGAGGGGCAGACGACGTGATGAAGGGCATCCAATAGTGGCTGATGTAATCAGCCCTATAGAACAAAGAATGGATGATGAGATGGAGGAGACGGAGGACCCAATGGGTTTCCTCAATACAGGCGGCTATGAAGGTGACTTAGATATGATGAGTCATCCATATGACGAATCGGGCTATCAGCATGCTGATGAGGATATGGATGATTTTCTCGGGCAGGAACGTCCTAGCAGGGATTGCAAGAAGTCTCTCTTCATGAAATCCTCACAGGACACGCCTGAAGATGCCTCAACTAGCCTGGGGTCGTACAGTGCTTAGCCCAGCAACACTGGGACAGGGGTTAAGGGAGGGTCTGGAAGGTGTGCCCAAGAAAAATGAGAGGAAGAGATCGGGGAAGACAGCTGCCGGCAAACAAGGCAGAGCACATAGCAGCCAGATGGTGGATTCTGGAGAGGTACCCGTCAAAGGTGCGGCCATGTTCCATGTCACGGGCGAGCCGATGCTACCACCGAAACCGCTGGAGGCACTATCAGGGGATCTCAGGAGACTGCATGACCATGTGCTGTCGATTGAGAAAATCCTACTAGCCTCGAAGGATCCAGGATATCCAACATACACAGCTCATGTGCTGTAACGCCCATGATGCATCTATATCTCCCACGTGCCGAGGCACGACTTAGAGGCATAACCGCATTGTGGTTTTGTCGCAAGAAGGGTCATCTTCACACAATCCCATGTACAAGAACAAGGATAGATAAATAGTTGGCTTACAATCGCCACTTCACATAATGAACAAATAATTCATACATCTTTGGAAGAACGGGTAAGGATTTAAGAGGAACTCTTCTTCGGTCTTCAAAATTCGAGAATGACGACGAGAAAGACCACCATGAATTGTTGAGATACTCCGGGAGAATGAAAAACAAAGAGGTTCAGCCAACAATGAAAAATAATTTGAAATCAATCTTGGAAAACATCTGACAGATGAAATTCATTCTTACGTCAAACTTCAAAAAGAATTTGGGAATGGCTCCGGGAAAATTAGAAGAGTCAGGTAAGATCCTGGAAAAAGACCTGTGGGTAAGGGCCCACTAAAAAGATACACCGTTGAACGATTGATTGAAAGGGGGGATTGCACCGGTTGAATTAAATGTCTTGAATGAGATAACAACCTCAAAATAACTTTAATGGATTGAGAATGGAAACACGAATCTTCCAAGATATCTTGAGAACTCCGGATAAGAATAGAGAGATGAGAACAATTAAGAGGTACACCAGCATGGAAAAACATTTGAAATGAGGAAAGGATATGATCGACAAAGGTAGAATTGAATCCATCCGAGAAGAAACGAGAATGAAGAATAATAAACTTGAAGCACCGTTAGTATCTTCCTGAGAATCATCGGATAAGAACAATGACGGAAAATAATGGAGAGATTTCCAATCAATAAAAGGATACTTGATTAAGAAATACGACTCCTTGAAGAAAAAGGGTGGGAGGGCAGGAAAACAAAGGCAACTTGGGCAGATGGAATGGATACCGTTGAGAAAACTTAGAATTGATCTCGCGAATGTTGAAATGATCGGATCCACTTGAAGAGAAGCACACCCGTTGGAAAAGAATTGACATGATAACCTCAATAATCAAGAAGGATTATCACTCCCATAGAAATATGAGAACACCATTTAGGGATGGTATGGATCAACACTTGACATGGAAGAAACTCGAATACCACAACTCAAAACAAAACAAAGGATTTGGCTTGCAGGATAAGCCGGAACAAATACATAGGATAGAGATATACCCAATCCCATATCATGCATCTGTCGGAAAGATATTCTAGGAGCTACTTGAGTTCCCACCTAAAATCTCTCGAAACTTTCTGGTTATGCAATCTGGGGTTGGGTATAAAGGGGAAGCAATATATCTCACTCAACTAAACAATCCCTACATCCAACTGTATCCATTCGTCAACACATTAACAAGAAAACTCCGGAAATTGTGTACCTCAACCTTCGAAAAACATCCATTATATGTGCTATGGCAATACTCCCGAACTCCCGCCCCAGTACTGGGTGGCATCGAGGTTATCTCACCACTAACTACATAAAAGAGATTTTCGATGTCGGCGAAACTCAGGTATTCCAGAACTGCAATGATAAAATTGTGACGACAACACCTCGGAGCTCAACTCCCCGGGACACTGCCACAACCCCTAAATGTCAGGAGGCACCAAGAACAATGTTCTCGTCACAAGAATATCGGAACGATCCCGAGATACCCGTGTGATCCTAAAAAAATTAGTGAAATTTGAGGAGAGGAAAGACAAAAAATGTACGTCAGGAGACCTCACCAGAGCGACGAAGGGACTGAGGAGTAAAAATAATCCTACTCTCCGATATATATAATCCTAAGACTCAAAACATTTTTGTTCTAGACTCAACAACGTCAGCGATTCGATCATGCAGGGGGCTCCTAAGTCGGGGATGGCTCTTATTACCAACTTGTAACGCCCATGATGCTTGTAAGTCGGGGAGGGTGTCCCAACTTAGCCCATCACAAGCTCTCACAATCAACGAAGGGTATTCCTTCTCCTGAAAAGACCCGATCAGTCTTGGAATCCCAGTTACAAGACATTTCAACAATGGTAAAACAAGACCAGAAAGACCGCCCGACTGTGCCGACAAATCCCAATAGGAGCTGCACATATCTCATTCTCAGGGCGCACCGGATGAGACATCCTATGAGTAAAACCAACCCTCAAGTTTCCCCAAGGTGGCCCCGCAGCCTACTCGGTTCGGACCAACACTCAGAGGAGCACTGGCCCGGGGCGGGGGGTTAAAGAAAGATGACCCTTGAGTCTGCAGAACCCAAGGGAAAGGTATAGTTGGTAGGTAGGCAAATGTTAAAACGAAGGTTGGCCCTTGCTGGAGGAGTTTTATTCGAGGCGAACTGTCAAGGGGGTCCCATAACCCCAACCGCGTAAGGAACGCAAAATAAAGGAACATAACACCGGTATGACGGAAACTAGGGCGGCAAGAGTGGAAGAAAACACCAGGCATATGGCCGAGCCTTCCACCCTTTACAAAGTATATCGATGCATTAATTAAAAATAAGAGATATTGTGATATCTGAACATGTTCATGTTCCAACATGGAGCAATCTTCAACTTCACCTGCAACTAACAATGCTATAAGAGGGGGCTGAGCAAAAGCGGTAACATAGCCAAACAATGGTTTGCTAGGAAGGTGGATTAGAGGCTTGACATGGCAATATCAGAGGCATGATAAATAAGTGGTAGGAACCACGACATAGTGATAGAACGAACAACTAGCAAGAAAAGATAGAAGTGATATCGAGGGTAATGGTCATCTTGCCTGAAATGTTGCTAGGAACAAGACCGAATCCATGAAGTAGACGAACAAACGTGGTCAAACGAATCCTCACAAACGCAACGTTATCGGAACTATCAAGGAGAAGCGCAACCGGAAAGAAGCAAACAACATGGTAAACAACCATCACATAAGCATGGCATGATGAAAAATCAAGTATGATGCATGTCCGGTTTAAAGAGGCATGGCATGGAAAAGTGCAACAAACAATACTACAAATTAAGTGGAGCTCAATATGCAACGAGTTGCATATTGCTGAAACACCACATTCGAGTTATTCAGTTTGCTCTCGTTGGTACAACAATATTAAATGTTGTTAAACATGGCAAGAGGTGAAACATAAGTAAACTAACTATTTAGGCAAGTTTAAATGAGGCTGGAAACAACAAACAACAATTCCGGAAAACCCTCATGTCCATATTTTGAATTAGCTACTATTCTGCCCTAATACATACTTTTAATGTTGTTCAACAGTAAAACAAAGTGCACCAAGTTAATCTATGCATTTTTCTAGACCATTTACATACAAGGTTTATTTAATTTGGGTTGCAGTTAATTAGTTATGAAATAAATCATTTTAACATGTCATTTAAGCAAATAAACACAAACAGCATTTTAAACATTTTTCACATAGATGAAAGTAGCAGATTATGAAACTAGATGAAAAACTAAGCATTTTTCATATATAAATTATTTACATATGATGCATGATTAATTAGTTATTATATGCATGAACACTAGGGTTTTTTCTGTAAAACAGCAACTTCTCGGTAAATTAGCAAATTCACTCGGGAGAAAAAACAGTGAACGGGCCGAAACTAGCTGGCCTAACAGGAACAAGAAGCTGGAGAGCAACTCACCATCGGCCAAAGGCCCAGTCGGAGAAGAGGAGGTAGGCCTGCTGGATGCGGTTGCTGGGCCAGCTCGCTGGACGCGGCCCAAGCATTGGTCAACGAGAGCGAGGCAGGGTCGAGGCGTTCGTCCTGTAAGGACTTGGCGCGGCTGTAGGCGGCACGGATCCGGGCGAGGACGGCGGTACGGAGATGAGGCAGCCGGGTCTTGCGGTTGGCGGCGCTGAACTCCATCGGGCGGCCATGGATGGGACCTATGAAGCACCATGGCTGCAGGGTGAGGGAGGGCAATGAGGGGAATTGAAATAAAATGGGGAAGGGAGAGGAACGAGGTCACCGGCAGTGAGGTTTGGCCAGGGGCGCAGCACAGGCGAGGCTCTAGGCGGCGACGGAGCTGCGGGCAACCATATTGGCTCCTGTGCTCTTGCAAGGTGCGAATGCCATGGCTCATTAGAGAGAGTGCTGAGACAGGAAAAAACAAAGGGAAGAATGAGAGTGCATGAGGCGGGAGTCCGGCCTGGTGGCGGTGCTCATCTCCGTCGAGCTGGCAGGTGACGCACGGAACGACGGCGGTGCAAGACCACGGGAGGAGCTCCTCTCATGAGGCTCGGGCACAAGAGATCGGGGAAGAGGATGCTACCTCAGGCTGCATCGTCAGTAGGCAGGGAAGCGATGAGGCTGTGGGGAGGCCGCGTGGAGAAGCACGGGAGGAGAAGAGGTGCACGGCAGTAGCAGCTCTCCTTGGGGGCTCGGGCAGGAGGTGGATCGAGGGGGGCTCGAAGATGAGGGGAGATCAGGCGTTGCTGGTTGGTTTAGTTTGCAAAACGAGGAGAGGGGCTAGGTGGATCGGGATGGATCCGGAGGTGGGAGGTGGAGTGTGGCAGCGGCGATTGGATAGGGGAGGAATGGACGGGGCATCTCCCCTAGAAATTAGGGTTGATCTATCTAAATAGGTAGAGGATTAGGGTAGGGGTTGATCCAGTCCGTCCGATCGAAATCGGGCAGTCGAGAATAAATAGATTAGGTAGCCCAAATAAGAAACCGAAGATATTTTAGGGATGATTGGGGATGATTTGGACCCATTGGTAACGACAGAGCGGGTCGGGTTCGGGACAACTTTCAGACGCGCGCGAGGGGTCTGAGTAAAGTGTAGAGAGGGTCAAACGGTCAGACAAGACGGAATAGAAAACTCGGTTGGACTCGGATCGGTCAACGATTGCAAGGGGGGAATGCGGCAACTACGAATGGATGCAAGCTTTATGAAAACATGCAGATACAATGCGCATGATGCTAAGAGATGATATGCATGACATGAACAAGACTGCAAAACAAAAGACAAAAACCCAACCACGAAGGAAATATCACAACACATAGCCGGAAATGGCAAGACTTGGAGTTACAATTATGGAAAGTTACATCCGAGGTGTTACAACACTCCACCACTACAAGAGGATCTCGTCCCGAGATCTAGGATGGCACCAGAGAGAAACAGAAGAGGAAGAGAAGAGGTAAAACTAAGTTGCTTCTTCGACCAATAAGTAAAACCAAAGAACCTTGAGAGGTTGAAAAGTTGAAAAAAAGAACACAACGGAGTTGAACACAATTGAGAGCATTGCGGTAGAAAATAGAAACAAGGAACACCATGTGAACCTTAGAGGTTGCAAAGTTATGAATGACGAGTACAATGGACAAGAAGGAATTGAAACCAATCTGGTTGAAACGAGATAACAAGGAACAAGGAAGAACAAATTCGGACAGCACTCCGGTTGAAAAGAGATGCAAGACTTGATAAGATGAAAAGAACTTGAAGAGATGACACAACACACCGGTTAAATGGATAAGCACGAAAAGAACACGATCCTCACAATTCGAGATGATGAGTGAAAAGAGCAACATCACAATGCCTCCGGAAGAAATAATAGAAGATAGATCATTGGAATAAAAGAATGGAGAAGAAAATGCCAACTTCTGCCACAAATGAACTTGGAAAGCATCCTTCCAATAAGGTTATGACAGAGTTGATGGAAAACCAACAACGAAATGAATAAACTTGTAGTGGGCTTATGGAAAACTTCTCAAAATTGAGGCAAAATTCTACCACTACGGAAACAACTAATATAATTGATCACACCAACGAGATGAAAAACTTCTTCCACCAAGATGATAGAGAGATAACTTGGATCATTGATAAGCTCCACAATATCAACATTCCTTAGGGAAGGCTTTAGGTGAAATATGACACAAGAAAACTCCACCGAAGAGATTAATGGATTACAATACCTCATTCTTGACAACATGTGAATCGCGAAACATGAATGAAAATTGTCAAGAAAGATATAACGCCATCTCCAAAGATAAGGTAGAAGGAATTGCACTTTGGAATGCGAGATGAAGAATACTTGAGATTTTCCAAGAACAATCTTGAAGAACACTTCAAGAATGAGTTAAATCTTTAGCGAACCACCATGTAGAGCCACCATGAAGAACTCCGGTAATAAAAGAATGATCAAACGAAAGGAAAGTTGAAAACACAAGGTGCAACCTTGCAATGATTTAGATGGAGCTTCGCGACGATATAACCGGGAAAACTTGCAACTCCGGAAAAGGAAAAGATGAAACACTAGAACCGAGAATTACTTCATCATGAACAATCTCCGGAAGAAAAGAATTGAATTACCTCGAGGAAATAAGAATAAGATTTATTGTATGCTTATCCTTCATCAAATTAAATTGATGACAAACAATGGATTTGGCATACTACTTATTCCCATGGAAAGGATTAAGAGAGAGATAGCGCAAAGTTGACAAGGTATTGATGGAACCACCGGTGGGATTTGGAAACAACGAATGAATTGATATGATACTGAAGGAAGTGAAGTCTTGAACGAACCACCGTCAGAACTAAAAATGAAAGTAGCAAAGGCACAATTCACCAGGAAGAATAGGAAAATGAATGAAGATACTTGAGGGGATTTAGATACATGAGAACGAAGAGATCATGAACTGATTAGAGTATATTTGAATGATGCACCGGTAAGATTTGGAGAACGATAGCTACATGCTGAGAATGAAGAATTATGACATGATGGCCTTCGGAGGAAAGAAATGGAAAAAACTCATGAAATGCTCCGGATGGGTGAAAAGAATTCTCACAATCGAAAACAATTGTGAGGGGATGGCATCAAGCTTGAACTACGCATCTTTGGAAGAATGGGTAAGGATTTAAGAGGAACTCTTCATCGGTATTCAAAATCCGAGAATGACGACGAGAAACACCACCATGAATTGTTGAGATACTCTGGGAGAATGAAAAATAAAGAGGTTGAGCCAACAATGTAAAATAATTTGAAATCGATCTTGGAAAACATCTGACTGATGAAATTCATTATCACGTCAAACTTCGAAAAGAATTTGGGAATGGCTCTGGAAAATTAGAGGAGTCAGGTAAGATCCTGGAAAAAGACATGTTGGTAAGGGCCCACTAAAAAGACACACCGTTGAATGATTGATTGAAAGGGGAGATTGCACCGGTTGAATTAAATGGCTTGAATGAGATAACAACCTCAAAATAACTTGAACAGATTGAGAATGGAAACACGAATCTTCCGAGATATCTTGAGCACTCCGGATAAGTATAGAGAGAGGTGAACAATTAAGAGGTCAACCGGCATGGAAAAACATTTGAAACGAGGAAAGGATACGATCAACAAAGCTTGAATTGAATCCACCGGAGAAGAAAAGAGAACAAAGAATAAAAACTTGAAGCTTCGTTAGTATCTTCCTGAGAATCACCGGATAAGAACATTGACAGAAAAGAATGGAGAGACTTCCCATCAATAAAAGGATACTTGATTAAGAAATCCGAGTTCTTGAAGAAAAAAGGTGGGAGGGCGGGAAAACAAAGGCAACTTGGGCAGATGGAATGGATACCGTTGAGAAAACTTAGAATTGATCTCGCGAATGTTGACATGATCGGATCCACTTGAAGAGAAGCATGCTCGTTTTGAAAGATTTGACATGATAACCTCAATGATCAAGAAGGATCGGCACTCCCATAGAAATATGAGAACACCATTTAGGGAAGGTGTGGATCAACATTTGACATCGAAGCAACTCGATACCACAACTCAAAAGAAAACAATGGATTTGGCTTGCAGGATAAGCCGGAACAAATACATATGATAGAGATTTACCCAATCCCATATCATGCATCTATCGGATATATATTCTAGGAGCTACTTGAATTCCCACCTAAAAACTGTCGAAACTTTCTGGTTATGCAATCTGGGGTTGGGTATAAAGGGGAAGCAATATATCTCACTCAACTAAACAATCCCTACATCCAACTGTATCCATCCGTCAACACATTACCAAGAAAACTCCAGAAATCGTGTACCTCAACCTTCAAAAAACATCCCTTATACGAGCTATGGCAATACTCCCAAACTCCCACCCCAGTACTAGGTGGCGTCGAGCTTATCTCACCCACTAACTGCATAAAAGAGATTTTCGATGTCGGCGAAACTCAGGTATTCTAGAACTGCAACGATAAAATTGTGACGACAATACCTTGGAGCTCAACTCCCCGGGACACTGCCACAACCCCTAAATGTCAGGAAGCACCAAGAACAATGTTCTTGTCACAAGAATATCAGAACGATCCCGAGATACCCGCGTGATCCAAACAAAGTTAGTGAAATTTGAGGAGAGGAAAGACAAAACATCTACGCCAGGAGACCTCACCAGAGCGACGAAGGGACTGAGGAGTAAAAAGAATCCTACTCTCCAATATATATAATCCTAAGACTCAAAATATTTTCATCTAGACTCAACAACGTCAACGATTCGATCAAGCAGGGGGCTCCTACGTTAGGGATGGCTCTGATTACCAACTTGTAATGCCCATGATGCGGCTATATCTCCCACGTGTCGAAGCACGACTTAGAGGCATAACCACATTGTGGTTTTGTCGCAAGAAGGGTCATCTTCACACAATCCCATGTACAAGAACAAGGATAGATAAATAGTTGGCTTACAACTGCCACTTCACACAATGAATAAATAATTCATACATCATTCAGAGTACACACATAGTCCGACTACGGACAAATCCAAATGAAAAGAAGATAACCCCAAATGCTAGATTCCCGATCATCCCAACTGGGCTCCACTACTGATCAATAGGAAACGAAACATAGTAATGAGCAAGGTTCTCATCGAACTCCAACTTGAGTTCGGTAGTGTTGCATGTACTGGTATCATCGGCACCTGCAACTATTTTGGTAGTATCTGTGAGTCATGAGGACTCAGCAATCTCAAAACCCGCGAGATTAGATCTATTTAAGCTTATGGGTAAGATGTGCTAATGAGGTAGAGTTGCAGCAAGCACTAAGCAAATATGGTGGCTAACATACAAGTACAAGAGTAAGAAGAGAAACTACGCAACGATCATAAAGCTAGAAGTGATCAAGAAGTGATCCTGAAACTACTTACGTTCAAACATAACCCAAACTGTGTTCACTTCCCGGACTCTGCCAAAAAGAGACCATCACGGCTACACACACGGTTGATGTGTTTTAATTAAATCAAGTGTCAAGTTCTCTACAACCGGATATTAACAAATTCCCATCTTCCACATAACCGCGGGCACGGCTCTCAAAAGTTTATACCCTACAGGGGTGTCCCAACTTAGCCCATCACAAGCTCTCACGATCAACGAAGGATATTCCTTCTCCTGGAAAGACCCGATCAGCCTCGGAATCCCGGTTACAAGACATTTCGACAATGGTAAAACAAGACCAGCAAGACCACCCGACAGTGGCGACAAATCCCGATAGGAGCTACACATATATCATTCTCAAGGCACACCGGATGAGACATCCTATGAGTAAAACCAACCCTAAAGTTTCCCCGAGGTGGCCCCGGAGTCTAATCCGTTCGGACCAACACTTAGAGGAGCACTGGCCCGGGGGGATTAAATAAAGATGACCCTTGAGTCTATAGAACCCAAGGGAAAGGTATAGGTGGTAGGTAGGCAAATGTTAAAACCAAGGTTGGGCCTTGCTGGAGGAGTTTTATTCAAGGCGAACTGTCAAGGGGGTCCCATAACCCCAACCGTGTAAGGAACACAAAATCAAGGAACATAACACCAGTATGACGGAAACTAGGGCGGCAAGAGTGAAACAAAACACTAGGCATAAGGCCAAGCCTTCCACCCTTTACCAAGTATATGGATGCATTAATTAAAAATAAAACATATTGTGATATCCCAACATGTTCATGTTCCAACATGGAGCAATCTTTAATTTCACCTGCAACTAACAGCACAATGGTTTGCTAGGAATGATGCAAAATCGAGTATGATGCATGTCCGGTTTAAAGAGGCATGGCATGGCAAAGTGCAACAAACAATACTATAAATTAAGTGGAGCTCAATATGCAATGAGTTGCATATTGCCGAAACACCACATTTGAGTTATTTAGTTCGCTCTCGTTTAGGTACAACAATATTAAATATTGTTAAAGATGGCAAGAGGTGAAACATAAGTAAACTAACTATTTAGGCAAGTTTAAATGAGGCCGGAAACAACAAACAACAATTCCGGAAAATACTCATGTCCATATTTCGAATTAGCTACTATTCTACCCTAAAACTTATTTTGATGTTGTTGAACAGTAAAACAAAGTGCACCAAGTTAATCTATGCATTTTTCTAGACCATTTACATATAAGGTCTATTTAATTTGGGGTTACGGTTAATTAGTTATGAAATAAATCATTTTAACATGTCATTTAAGCAAATAAACACAAACAGCGTTTTAAACATTTTTAACATAGATGAAAGTAGCATATTATGAAACTAGATGAAAAACTAAGCATTTTTCATATATAAATTATTCACATAGGATGCATGATTAATTACTTATTATATGCATGAACACTTGGGGTTTTTTCTGTAAAACAGCAACTTCTCGGTTAATTAGCAAATTCGTTCGGCAGAAAAAACAGTGAACGGGCCGAAACTGGCTGGCCTAACAGGAACAAGAAGCTGGGGAACAGCTCACCATGGGCCAAAGGCCTAGTCGGAGAAGAGGAGGCAGGTCTGTTGGATGCGGTTGCTAGGCCGGCTCGCTGGTCGCGGCCCAGGTGCTCGTCAACACGAGCGAGGCAGGGTCGAGGCTCTCGCCCTCTGCTCGACAGGGAGCAAAACAGCGGCAGGGACTTGGCGCAGCTGCAGGCAGCACGGATCCGGCCGTTGACGGTGGATCCGGTCACAGACGGAGATGAGACAGCCGGGTCTTGCGATTGGCGGTGCTGAACTCCATCGGGCGGCCATTGTGACGCCCCCGATTCAATCGTACACTAATCATGCACGCAAACATGTACAATCAAGATCAGGGACTCACGGGAAGATATCACAACACAACTCTAAAAACATAAATAAGTCATACAAGCATCATAATACAAGCCAGGGGCCTCGAGGGCTCGAATACAAGTGCTCGATCATAGACGAGTCAGCGGAAGCAACAAAATCTGAGTACAGACATAAGTTAAACAAGTTTTCCTTAAGAAGGCTAGCACAAACTGGGATACAGATCGAAAGAGGCGCAGGCCTCCTGCCTGGGATCCTCCTAAACTACTCCTGGTCGTCGTCAGTAGCCTGCACGTAGTAGTAGGCACCTCCAGTGTAGTAGTCGTCATCGACGGTGGCGTCTGGCTCCTGGGCTCCAGCATCTGGTTGCGACAACCAGAAAGAAAGGAAAGGGGGGAAAGGGGGGAGAAAGCAACCGTGAGTACTCATCCAAAGTACTCGCAAGCAAGGATCTACACTACATATGCATGGGTATATGTGTAAAGGGCCATATCGGTGGACTGAACTGCAGAATGCCAGAATAAGAGGGGGATAGCTAATCCTGTCGAAGACTACGCTTCTGGCAGCCTCCGTCTTGCAGCATGTAGAAGAGAGTAGATTGAAGTCCTCCAAGTAGCATCTCCAAGTAGCATCTCCAGTAGCATCTCCAGTAGCATCGCATAGAATAATCCTACCCGGCGATCCTCTCCTCGTTGCCCTGTTAGAGAGAGATCACCGGGTTGTATCTGGCACTTGGAAGGGTGTGTTTTATTAAGTATCTTGTTCTAGTTGTCATAAGGTCAAGGTACAACTCCGGGTCGGCCTTTTACCGAGGGACACGGCTATTCGAATAGATAAACTTCCCTGCAGGGGTGCACCACATAACCCAACACGCTCGATCCCATTTGGCCGGACACACTTTCCTGGGTCATGCCCGGCCTCGGAAGATCAACACGTCGCAGCCCCACCTAGGCACAACAGAGAGGTCAACACGCCGGTCTAAATCCTATGCGCGCAGGGGTCCGGGCCCATCGCCCATTGCACACCTGCACGTTGCGAGGGCGGCCGGAAGCAGACCTAGCCTCCCTTATACAAGAGTAGGCGTTCCAGTCCAATCCGGAAGGGCGCCGGCGACGCGCGCAGGTGGCGGCGCAGGCGGCAGCGCAGGCGGGTCCCCGATGAGAAACGCGCTAGTAGGCCCGAGAAGGCTATTGCGTGGCCACGGCGGCGAGGTACGCCGCGACGACCAGAGCCTCGGCAATGGCGGCGGCTGGCTACAGAGCGCTAGGGGGGCCAACAAAGACCAGCAGGGGGAGGAGAAGCTCACCGTGCGGAACGCAAGATGGCCCTTGGGAGTTTAGTAGCCGGAGAGTCGACGGCGCTCGTCAGAGATGCGTCGGGGATCCGAGGAAGAAGACGAGGTTGGGGCAGCGTTCGATGGTGCTCGGTGTCCTGCGTCTTGACGTGGAGGCGTAGTCGAGGGAGGCGGAGCGTGCGGATGCGTCGAAAGGGCGTGGAGGTCGCGGTGGCCGCGAGTACTACGGCGGCGAGGCCATGGTGGCGCTCGATTGCGGTGGGGAACGAGGGGGCGAGGTGCTGTGGATCTGGAGGGGGGAGCGCAGGGACCGAGGCGAGAGTGGGGGCGAGTGGGAGGAGGAACCGAGGACGCGCGGAGGCGTGGCGGTCTTATCCTCTCGTCGTCGCCGGCGAGAGGATGCGACGGGGACGCGCCCTATTCCGACCCGGGTCGGGGGAACAGGGGAAGGGAGGCGGCAGGGAGCTAGGCCGGCTGGGCCGGCCAGGCTGGCTGCGGGACAGGGGGCATGGGCGGTGGCCGTGCAGTTGGTTTGGGCTGCCTGGTCCAGGGGGCTTCCCCCTTTTTTCTGTTTTTTTTGTTGTAATTTATTTCTTTTATTTATTTTCCCTTTCTTTTTTATCTAGTTTTAGGGCATTTAGGAATTTTATAAAAAGGTGTTTGCTTCACCATAATTACCAGTGCAATATTTGGCATCCCCCGAACATTTTTGCTTTGACTTTTGAAAACATAGGGTGTTTGTCACTAATTCATATTTTGAATTTGCAATGATTTTGAACTACCACTTGATTAGCAACAGTAACACAGATGACATGGCATCATCAGAAGAGTTTTACTGTAGCCTAATTATCCGGGCGTTACAAATCTCCTCCACTACAAGAAATCTCGTCCCGAGATTTAGGAGGTAGAAGGAAACAACGCGGGGTATTCATCACGCAGACGATCCTCGCATTCCCAAGTGGCTTCATCTTCAGAATGGTACGACCACTGGACTTTGAGGAACTTGATCGTCTTCTAACGTGTGCGGCGTTCAGCTTGGTCGAGAATGCGGACCGGATGCTCTTTATAGGAGAGATCCTGTTGCAATTCGAGCACTTCATGATCCACTCCTCGGATCAGGTCCTTGAAGCAATGGCAGAGCTGTGATACATGGAACACATCGTGAACCTGAGAAAGGTTCGGTGGAAGCTCCAGTTGATATGCCACTTTTCCACGCCTCTCGAGAATAGTGAAAGGAACAATATAGCGGGGAGCTAACTTGCCCTTGATCCCGAAGCGGTGAGCACCCTTCATTGGTATAACTCGAAGATAGGCCTTTTCGCCAGGTTGATAGACCATGTCTTTATGGTGACGGTCATAATTACTCTTTTGGCGTGACTGAGCAGTCTTGAGATTCTCGCGAATAATGCGGACTTGATCCTTGGCATGTTGGATAATATCCGGACCAAAGAGTGGACGTTCCCCAGTTTCTGACCAGTTCAGAGGGGTTCGGCACTTTCGTCCATATAACACTTCAAAGGGGGCCATCTTCAGACTAGCTTGATAGCTATTATTATAAGAGAACTCAGCATACGGGAGAGATTCCTCCCATTTCTTGCCGAAGGAAATAACACAAGCTCGAAGCATGTATTTGAGAACTTGGTTGACATGTTCAACTTGCCCTTGCGACTGAGGATGAAAAGCAGTACTGAATGATAGATGAGTTCCCATAGCTTCTTGGAAACTTGCCCAGAATCTTGAAGTGAATAAGCTGCCACGGTCCGAACTGATAACCAGCGGAATACCGTGAAGTGAAACAATTCTGGACATGTAGAGAGTTGCAAGCTGACTAGCAGTGATCATTTCTCTGACCGCCAGAAAATGTGTAACTTCAGAAAGCCGGTCAATGACGACGAGAATAGCATCATTACCCTTTTGCGATTTGGGAAATCCAGTGACGAAGTCCATCTCGACATGGTCCCATTTCCATTCAGGAATAGAGATAGGTTGCAGAGTTCCAGCAGGCCTTTGATGTTCTGCTTTGATACGACGGCAAACGTCACACTCAGCAACATAGCGAGCAATGTCTTGCTTCATATTAGACCACCAGAATCTCTGACGGATGTCTTGGTACATCTTTGTACCACAAGGATGGATACATAGAGGCGTATCATGAGCTTCTTTCATAACCTTCTGAGTCATATCCAGGTTTTCCCTCTTACTCGGAACTACTAGGTAACCATTGAAGAATAAGGTGCCATCATCAGCAACAGTGAAGAATGAGGGCTTTCCTTCTTTGAGGTCGCGCTTAATCTTGTGGAATTCATTGTCACATTTCTGTATCCATTTGATGGTGTCCACAAGATCTGGTTTCGCAACCAGGGTATTGAGAGAACCCCTGGGAACAACGTGGAGATTCATCTTGCGAAACTCCTCAGGAGGGGGAGCGAGTGCACCCAGAGGAACAATATGGAGGTTCAGCTTTCGAAATTCTTCAACAAGTGAGGGTTGAACCTTGTGAATCTGGAGGTGGTTGCAGTAAGACTTGAGGCTCAAGGTATCAGCCATTACATTAGCCTTGCCTGGTGTATAGGAAATACCCAAGTCAAAGTCTGCAACAATCTCCATCCATCTCTGCTGACGGAGGTTCAGGTCTGGCTGAGTAAACAGATACTTCAGACTTTGGTGGTCAGTGAAGATCTCGCAACGATTACCGAGAAGGTAATGTCGCCACTGCTTCAGTGCATGAATGACAGCAGCAAGCTCGAGGTCGTGAACTAGGTAGTTCTCTTCGTGAGGGCGCAATTGCCGAGAGGCATAAGCAATAACTTTGCGATCTTGCATTAGGACACAGCCTAATCCTTGACGGGAAGCGTCGCAGTAAATGACGAAGTCCTTCTTAGTATCAGGAGGAGCTAGTACTGGGGCAGAAGTCAACTTGTCTTTGAGTGCCTGGAAACTTTCCTGACATTTATCTGTCCATTGGAACTTGACGCCCTTATGCAACAGGTTAGTCAGGGGCCTGGCAATCTTGGAGAAGTTCTCGACGAATCGACGGCAATAGCTGGCGAGACCGAGAAAACTTCTGACTTGCTTGACATTCTTCGGAGGAGTCCAATCGAGAATAGCCTGAACTCGTTCAGGGTTAACGGCAATACCATCCTTAGAGATGACATGTCCAAGATAGGTTACTTCGGGAAGCCAGAATTCACACTTGGAGAACTTGGCATAGAGTTGATGCTCTCTAAGCTTTTCCAGAACAAGACAAAGATGTTCAACATGTTCTTCTTCATTCTTGGAATATACAAGGATATCATCCAGATAAACCACGACAAATATGTCGAGGTATTCCATAAATATATAGTTCATCAGACGAGAGAAGGTGGCTGGAGCATTGGTTAATCCAAAAGACATGACGGTGTACTCGTATTAACCATAGCGAGTCACAAATGCGGTCTTCGGGATATCTTCTTCACGAACACGGATCTGGTGGTAACCTAACCTCAAGTCGAGTTTAGAGAACACTGACGAACCAGCCAGTTGATCATATAGATCATTGATCCGAGGAAGAGGATATTTGTTCTGAATGGTAGCTTGGTTAATAGGACGGTAGTCTTGGACCAATCGGTTTGTCCCATCCTTCTTCTTGACAAAGAGAGAAGGTGCTCCCCAAGGAGAGCAACTTGGGCGAATGAAACCACTTCGAAGAGATTTATCGATTTCCTCCTTAAGCTCGAGGAGTTCATGCGGCGGCATCTTGTAGAGTCGCTTGGCTATAGGAGTGGTGCCTAGTTTCAAGTCGATGACGAATTCGACAGCTCTAGCAGGGGGAATCCCTGGGAGTTCTTCAGGAAAGACGTCTAGGAATTTACGCACGACGGGAATGTTTTCAATGCCCTCGAGTGGTGCAGCGTTCAATGCATTCAATGCATAGAGCCTTGCCTCGGCATTCTGGACCAGACGAGCATTGTAGCTTATTATTTCATCAGAAGGGTCCAGCAGATGGACGGTCTTAGTGGCGCAAACTATAGAAGTAGTACGCGCCTTTAACCAATTCATTCCCGGAATGAGATCAATGCTACAGGACTTCAGTACGATGGGAGAGACAAGGAATTCTAGTCCTTTGATTTCAACGGGGACGTTGTTGCAAATCATGGAGGTCAGACATTGGCCCGCGGGGGTGTGTACTAATAGCGAAGCGTTCATGTCTTTGCTTTTAATGCCATGCATGAATGCAAAATCTTCTGACATGAATGAATGCGATGCTCCTGTATCAAATAAAACGGAGGCTGGTACTGAATTTAAGAGGAGTGTACCCATCACAGTAGCAGGCTGGTCTTGAGCTTCGTTCAGATCAACGTGGTTGGCATGAACACGGCCATAAGACTTGGCATTGTTGTTGCGGGGCTAGTTGTTACCACGACCAGCTGCTGGAAGGGCCAGTTGATTTTGGTTCTGGTTGCATTCCCTAGCACGGTGTCCTGGCTGACCACACCTGAAGCACAGACCATTATTGGGAGTGGGAGCAGGAGCTTGGGGTGGTGGATCTGGAAGCCTTGGCTGCCTAGATGGTGGAGGAGGCAGGCGAGGTGCAACATAGGTCTGCCTTGGGGCAGGTGCATTTGGACGGTACATGCTGTTCGGGATCCGCATCTTAAGCTTCTGCGAGGGCGGGCCCAAAGATGAGCCCGTGTCATGGTTGCGCCTCTGAGAGCTCTGGTGTTCCTGCAGACCAGTCTCGACATTGATGGCCTTGTTCACCAAGGTGGCGAAATCGGCAAAGTCATGCACTAGAAGTGCGAGCTTGATGTCAGCTTGAAGGCTGTCATGGAACTTCTCCTGTCTGCGTGCATCAGTTGCAATGTCTTCTTCAGCATAGCGGGACAAGTCCAGAAACTCCCGCTGATAAGCTTCCACGGTTTTGTTGCCCTGGGTGAGGTTGCGGAACTCACGCTTCTTCCTGTCCATGATCCCCTGAGGAATGAAGCGGGCACGGAAGGCAGCTTGAAAGTCTGGCCAGGTGATGATTGTCCCAACGGGAAGAGTACGCCTGTGGCTGTCCCACCATTGAGCTGCGGGTCCCTTCAGAAAGAAGGAATCAAAGGTGACATAGCGGGCAGGGGCTACTTCAGCAGACTCCATCTCATAGGTGATGTCACAGAGCCAGTCATCAGCATCCAGCGGCTGAGTTGAGCTGCGGTACACGGTTGGGTTGAGGCGCATGAATTCCTGCAGAGTCACTTGGGCTAGCTGCTCGTTCATATTGGGGCGAGGGAACTGAGCCATCACATTCTCCATGAACTGGCGGTTCATCTCGAGCTGTTGGACCATACCAGCCATGTACTTAGGCGGTGGTGGGGCGTTGTCGCCACGACCACGACCAGCTGGTCTAACCATCCTGCTAATATATAACAAGGGTAGTTCAGCATTGAGAAATTTGCATAGACAAGAATCATTTATGATGAAACATGCATAATGAAAGGGGCACGACAGATACCACATAGTAGTCGGCACAACTTACAAAAGGGGTCGGACATAGAGTTCAGTACACAGAGTTCAGTACATAGACTAAGTCATCAAAGGCGGCACGCAGGCTCGCGAATGCATCTAATACTAATAAGCAAGACTACATCAGTCCCAGGAGGTACTGTGGAGGTAGTCGTAGCCCGACAACTGGTAGTGAGGCGACGGATAGTCCACGTCAGCGGCCTGGGGGCCGCGGATACTCTGGTGTAGAACCCGACGCTCAGGTGGCAGAAGGGGACCAAGTGCGGGAGAGTAGCCTCCCACCTCTGGCCAACCGACACCGTCGGGCATCACGGTCCTGGCTGGGTAGATCGCAGAACGTGGTAGCTGTCTAGATAGAACAAAGGGGCGCAACAGCGTCAGAGCCCTTCAAAGGTGCTGACGATTGGTGTACAACTCGTGGCGAAGAGCTCGGTTAGCTCGGTCCAACCCATCAGCATGCAGAACCAGGCTCTGGTGGTGGAAGGGCTCTCGGGTGACGGTGGAGTAGGCAGCAGTGTAGTATCCCTCCGCACCAACGTCGGATGTGATAGCAATGTGCCTGAAAGGGGAAGTGTCCAACGCCTGATACTCTCCACGAAGACGTGTCAGAGCAGCATAGGCAGCATCGTGAACTGCCATCTCGATGGTCACTCCAACACCATGAGCGGTGTGCAGCATGGTAGTGGAGTCATACTCCCGAGAGTAGAGGTGGACGATGGCACAGTACTGCTCCTGGTTAAAGTCCTGGTACTCCTCATAGACGGTGTACTCAGGGTGCCAGCGATAACCCAGATAGGTCATCATCTCAACTAGCACAGCAGGTGATCCTGAGGCACCAATGTCCGCCGTGTGGCGCACGACCTGCCTCATGGGTTCCATCTGAAAACAAAGATGTTTCAATGGAGTCAAATGACAATGTGGGTACTATTCCAAATACTATCCTACAAAATAACTATGGCTTATCCAACTTTGGGGTGAACGTGGTAACGGGATCCTAATGTTAGAGTTAGTAAATTCGTTTAACCCGAGTAGGAGAGAGTTCAGAGCCCCAGAGTAAAGGTCGAGAAGTAAAAGATCCTAATACCACCAAATGGCGACGTGGGCCCGTAAGGCACACAACCAAGTTAGTAAAAGTTTTGTAGTGACTAGACTCGACTTCGGCCAAGGAGTGTGGAAGGGGGATTCCTACAGGCAGTCGGCTCTGATACCAACTTGTGACGCCCCTGATTCAATCATACACTAATCATGCACGCAAACATGTACGATCAAGATCAGGGACTCACGGGAAGATATCACAACACAACTCCAAAAACATAAATAAGTCATACAAGCATCATAATACAAGCCAGGGGCCTCAAGGGCTCGAATACAAGTGCTCGATCATAGACGAGTCAGCGGAAGCAACAAAATCTGAGTACAGACATAAGTTAAACAAGTTTGCCTTAAGAAGGCTAGCACAAACTGGGATACAGATCGAAAGAGGCGCAGGCCTCCTGCCTGGGATCCTCCTAAACTACTCCTGGTCGTCGTCAGCAGCCTGCACGTAGTAGTAGGCACCTCCAGTGTAGTAGTCGTCATCGACGGTGGCGTCTGGCTCCTGGGCTCCAGCATCTGGTTGCGACAACCAGAAAGAAAGGAAAGGGGGGAAGGGGGGAGAAAGCAACCGTGAGTACTCATCCAAAGTACTCGCAAGCAAGGATCTACACTACATATGCATGAGTATATGTGTAAAGGGCCATATCGGTGGACTGAACTGCAGAATGCCAGAATAAGAGGGTGATAGCTAATCCTGTCGAAGACTACGCTTCTGGCAGCCTCCGTCTTGCAGCATGTAGAAGAGAGTAGATTGAAGTCCTCCAAGTAGCATCTCCAAGTAGCATCTCCAGTAGCATCTCCAGTAGCATCGCATAACATAATCCTACCCGGCGATCCTCTCCTCGTCGCCCTGTTAGAGAGCGATCACCGGGTTGTATCTGGCACTTGGAAGGGTGTGTTTTATTAAGTATCCGGTTCTAGTTTTCATAAGGTCAAGGTACAACTCCGGGTCGTCCTTTTACCGAGGGACACGGCTATTCGAATAGATAAACTTCCCTGCAGGGGTGCACCTCATAACCCAACACGCTCGATCCCATTTGGCCGGACACACTTTCCTGGGTCATGCCCGGCCTCGGAAGATCAACACGTCGCAGCCCCACCTAGGCACAACAGAGAGGTCAACACGCCGGTCTAAATCCTATGCGCGCAGGGGTCCGGGCCCATCGCCCATTGCACACCTGCACGTTGCGAGGGTGGCCGGAAGCAGACCTAGCCTCCCTTATACAAGAGTAGGCATTCCAGTCCAATCCGGAAGGGCGCCGGCGACGTCAGCGAAGTTGACTTGGTCAACATGGCCAGTTGTGGCCCCCAGGCCTGCAGGCAGCGACCCAGGGGTGGGGTCCGCCTAGCCATGTCGGCGGACGGTGCCGGAGCGACTCCGGCGACCCAACAGAGGCAGCCCCTTGCCGGAGTTGGCCGGAATCGCGCTACGGGGCACCAAATCGGGCGCAGCCAGGCTCTCTGGAACGGCCTCTTCGCGCCGCGTCCGATGGAGGGGAGCACGACGGCGTGGGTGGCCGGATTGGTCGCCGGCGTCGAGCGAGGCGGGCTGCAGTTCAGGCGCGGACGAAGATGGCGACACAGCGCACTTCGGGGCGAATGGGAAGGCTAGGGTGGACTTGGGCGACGCGCTGAGCACAAAGGGCTCGGCCCCGTGACCATTTGGTCACCGGAAGGGCGCCGGCGACGCGCGCAGGCGGCGGTGCAGTCGGGTCCCTGGCGAGAAACGCGCTAGTAGGCACGGGAAGGCTATTGCGCGGGCGCGTTGGGCTCCTAGAAACCCCAGGAGTGCAACGGCGAGTTCGGGCGTGCGTGACGGCGGTCGTGGCCACGGCGGCGAGGTACGCCGCGGCGACCAGAGCCTCGGCAATGGCGGCGGCTGGCTACAGAGCGCTAGGGGGGCCAACGAAGAGCAGCAGGGGGAGGAGAAGCTCACCGTGCGGCACGCAAGATGGCCCTTGGGAGTTTAGTAGCCGGAGAGTCGACGGCGCTCGTCGGAGATGCGTCGGGGATCCGAGGAAGAAGACAAGGTTGGGGTAGCGTTCGATGGTGCTCGGCGTCCTGCGTCTTGACGTGGAGGCGTAGTCGAGGGAGGCAGAGCGTGCAGACGCGTCGGAAGGGCGTGGAGGTCGCGGTGGCCGCGAGTACTAGGCGGCGAGGCCATGGTGGCGCTCGGTTGCGGTGGGGAACAAGGGGGCGAGGTGCGGTGGATCTGGAGGGGAGAGCGCAGGGACCGAGGCGAGAGTGGGGGCGAGTGGGAGGAGGAACCGAGGACGCGCGGAGGCGTGGCGGTCTTATCCTCTCATCGTCGCCGGCGAGAGGGTGCAACGGGGACGCGCCCTGTTCCGACTCGGGTCGGGGGAACAGGGGAAGGGAGGCGGCAAGGAGCTGGGCCGGCTGGGCCGGCCAGGCTGGCTGCGGGCTGGGGGGCATGGGCGGTGGCCGTGCGGTTGGTTTGGGCTGCCTGGTCCAGGGGGCTTCCCCTTTTTTCTGTTTTTTGTTGTAATTTCTTTCTTTTATGTATTTTCCCTTTCTGTTTTATCTAGTTTTAGGGCATTTAGGCATTTTATAAAAAGGTGTTTGCTTCACCATAATTACCAGTGCAATATTTGGCATCCCCCGAACATTTTTGCTTTGACTTTTGAAAACTTAGGGTGTTTGTCACTAATTCATATTTTGAATTTGCAATGATTTTGAACTACCACTTGATTAGCAACAGTAACACAGATGACATGGCATCATCAGAAGTGTTTTACTGTAGCCTAATTATCCGGGCGTTACAGCCATGGATGGGACCTACGAAGCACCATGGCTGCGGGATGAGGGAGAGGAACGAGGGGAATTGAAATAAAATGAGGAAGGGAGAGGAACGAGGTCACCAGCGGCGAGGTTCAGGCGGGGGCACAGCGCAGGCAAGGCTCCAGGTGGCGACGGAGCTGCGGGCAACCATATCGGCTCCTGGTTGTGCTCTTGCAAGGTGTAGAAGCCATGGCTCATTAGAGAGAGAGCTGAGACAGGAAAAAATGAAGGGAAGAAAGAGAGGGCATGAGGCAGGAGTCTGGCCTGGTTACGGTGCTCGTCTCCGTCGAGCTGGCAGGTGACGGGCGGAACAACAGCGGTGCAAGACCACGGGAGGAGCTCCTCTCATGGGGCTTGGGCGCAGGAGATCGGGGGAGGGGATACTGCCTCGGGCTGCATGTGCAGTAGGCAGGGAAGCGATGAGGCTGTGGGGAGGTCGCGTTGAGGGAGTCCTGGACTAGGGGGTGTCCGGACAGCCGGACTATCATTATCCGCCGGACTCCAAGACTACGAAGATACAAGATTGAAGACTCCGGCTCGTGTCTGGATGGTACTTTCCTTGGCGTGGAAGGCAAGCTTGGCAATACGGATATGTAGATCTCCTACCATTGTAACCGACTCTGTGTAACCCTAGCCCTCTCCGGTGTCTATATAAACCGGAGGGCTTTAGTCCGTAGGACAACATACATTACAACAATCATACCATAGGCTAGCTTCTAGGGTTTAGCCTCCTTGATCTCGTGGTAGATCTACTCTTGTACTACCCATATCATCAATATTAATCAAGCAGGACGTAGGGTTTTACCTCCATCGAGAGGGCCCGAACCTGGGTAAAAACATCGTGTCCCTCGTCTCCTGTTACCATCCGCCTAGACGCACAGTTCGGGACCCCCTACACGAGATCCGCCGGTTTTGACACCGACATTGGTGCTTTCATTTAGAGTTCCTCTGTGTCGTCACCGATAGGCTTGATGGCATCTTCAACCTGCAACGCTGCCCAGGGTGAGATTTTTCTCCCGGGACAGATCTTCGTATTCGGCGGCTTCGCCCTGCGGGCCAATTCACTTGGCCATCTGGAGCAGATCGAAAGCTACGCCCCTGGCCGTCAGGTCAGATTTGGAAGCTTAAACTTCACGGCCGATGTCCACGAAGACTTGATCTTCGACGGACTCGAGCCACAGCCAAGCGCGCTGCACTGTGACGACGGGCATGATTCAGCTCTGCTACCGAACAGTGCCTTGGTGGCCGCACACGGGTCCGCTCCGGCCATTGGCCCGGAGCCGATCGCCCAGATCGAGGGCCGGTGGATAGACGCCGCCCTGGGGGCTCCAACATCCACGGCGATGGAGCCGAACACTAATCTTGTCCCCTGCGAAACTCGTGATTCCGAGGCGCCGGACTCCTCGCCGGACTCCGAACCTCCCGCGCCCATACCAATCGATCCGGATTGGGCGCCGGTTATGGAATTCACCGCCGCGGACATCTTCCAATGCTCGCCTTTCAGCGATATCTTGAATTCACTAAAGCATCTCTCGTTATCAGGAGAGTCCTGGCCGGATTATGGCCAGGATGGTTGGGATACGAACGACAAAGAAATTCAGAGCCCACCCACCACCCACTTTGTAGCCACTGTCGACGATCTAACCGACATGCTAGACTACGACTCCGAAGACATCGACGCTATGGACGACGATGCCGGAGACGAACAGGAACCAGCGCCCACAGGGCACTGGAAGGCCACCTCGTCATACGACGTATACATGGTGGATACTCCAAAAGATGGGGACGGCGAAGAAACAGCGGAGGCAGATCCCTTAAAGAAACAGCCCAAGCGCCGGCGTCAGCGGCGCCACTCTAAATCTCGCCACAGCAAGAATGGAGATTCCGGCACAGGAGATAATAATACTCCAGAGAGTGCCGAAGACAATCCCCTCCAGCAAGACTCAGCGCAGGAGGATGCAGAAGCAAGCCCGCATGAGGGGGCGGCAGACGAAGAGGTTGAGGATCATAATTATATGCCTCCCTCCGAAGACGAAGCAAGCCTCAACGATGACGAATTCTTCGTACCCAAGGATCCCGTCGAACAAGAGCGCTTCAAGCGCAGGCTTATCGCCACAGCAAACAGCCTAAAAAAAGCAGCAGCAGCTTCAAGCTGATCAGAACCTGCTGGCCGATCGATGGACCGAGGTCCTCGCGGCCGAAGAGTATAAACTCGAACGTCCCTCCAAAAGTTACCCAAAACGCAAGTTGCTCCCCCGATTAGAGGAGGAAGCATACGTACCTCCATCACCAGCGCACGATATGGCTGACCGACCACCCCGTGGTCGTGACAGAGAGGCATCCAGGCCCCCAGCCAAGACCATACCCCGGCATCGCTCCAAAAGTACGAAGCCAAGAGGGAACGCGCCGGACTTGCGAGACATATTGGAGGACAAAGCAAGGCAATCCAGATCCATCTATGGATCACGTGGGCGCCCTACGACCCACGACGAATACCGTCGTGCCGAATACAATAACCCCGGCCGGGCCGAACACAGCAGACAACGCTCTCTCAAGCTGCGTCGCGATATCGCTCAATACAGGGGCGCCGCACACCTGCTATGCTTCACTGACGAAGTAATGGACCATCAGATCCCCGAAGGGTTTAAACCCGTAAACATCGAATCTTACGATGGCACAACAGACCCCGCGGTCTGGATCGAAGACTATCTTCTCCACATCCATATGGCCCGCGGCGACGATCTCCACGCCATCAAGTACCTCCCACTCAAGCTTAAAGGACCAGCTCGGCATTGGCTTAACAGCCTGCCCGCAGAGTCAATTGGGTGTTGGGAAGACCTGGAGGCCGCATTCCTTGATAACTTCCAAGGCACATATGTGCGACCACCAGACGCCGATGACCTAAGCCACATCATTCAGCAGCCAGACGAATCGGCCAGACAATTCTGGACACGGTTCTTGACAAAGAAAAATCAAATCGTCGATTGTCCGGACGCAGAGGCCCTTGCAGCCTTCAAACATAACATCCGGGACGAATGGCTAGCCCGGCACCTGGGGCAGGAAAAGCCGAAATCCATGGCAGCCCTCACATCGTTAATGACCCGCTTTTGTGCGGGAGAGGACAGCTGGCTAGCCCGCAGCAACAATCTCCATAAAAATTCTGGCAGTCCGGATACTAAGGACAACAACGGCAGGTCACGTCGAAACAAAAACAAGTGCCGAATTAACGGCGACGATAAGGAGGATACGGCAGTCAATGCCGGATTCCGAGGCTCTAAACCCGGTCAGCGGAAGAAGCCATTTAAAAGAACCACTCCGGGTCCGTCCAATCTGGACCGAATAATCGACCGCTTATGCCAGATACATGGCACCTCTGAAAAGCCAGCTAACCACACCAATAGAGATTGCTGGGTGTTCAAGCAGGCCGGCAAGTTAATTGCCGAAAACAATGACAAGGGGCTAAATAGCGACGATGAGGAAGAGACCCGGCCGCCGAACAACAGAGGACAGAAGGGTTTTCCCCCACACGTACGGACGGTGAATATGATATACGCGACCCACATACCCAAGAGGGAGAGGAAACGCGCACTAAGGGACGTCTATGCGATGGAGCCAGTCGCCCCAAAGTTCAACCCATGGTCCTCTTGTCCGATCACTTTCGATCGAAGAGACCATCCGACCAGCATACGCCATGGCGGCTTCGCCGCATTGGTCTTAGATCCAATCGTCGATGGGTTCCACCTCATGAGAGTCCTGATGGACGGCGGCAGTAGCCTGAACCTGCTTTATCAGGATACAGTGCGCAAAATGGGCATAGACCCATCAAGGATTAAACCTACAAAGACAACCTTTAAAGGTGTCATACCAGGAGTGGAAGCCAACTGCACAGGCTCAGTCACACTGGAAGTGGTCTTCGGATCCCCGGATAATTTCCGGAGCGAAGAGTTAATCTTCGACATAGTCCCATTTCGCAGCGGCTATCACGCTCTGCTCGGGCGAACCGCGTTTGCCAAATTCAACGCGGTGCCGCACTATGCATACCTAAAGCTCAAGATGCCAGGACCTCGTGGAGTCATCACGGTCAATGGGAATACGGAACGCTCCCTCCGAACGGAGGAACATACAGCAGCTCTCACGGCAGAAGTACAGAGCAGCCTTCTAAGGCAAATCTCGAGTCCGGCCGTTAAACGGCCGGATACAGCAAAGCACACCCGGAGCAATGCCAACCAAGACCACCTGGCGCGATCAGAGCATGCGTCACAATGCGGCCCCAACCCTCGCCCGCGTATGATTGCAAGAATAACACTCCGCGTACATCATTACGCTTTGGAGATACCATGGGCACAGGGGAGGGGGCACGATCACAACGGACCCAGAGTGCGGTTCGACCACACCAGGGGCTCGCAAATGTGCCCCTCTCTTTTTTTTATTATTTTTCTTCTTTTTTGTACACAGGACTCTGTTAACCAGAAGCCCTGTCCGGCGGTGAACCTGCCGAACTCATGATGCAACAGTCAGGGACTAAAGAAGGCCGCGCCAAACACTCAGGTGGTCTCAATTACGAGCATTAAATTCGATTATATACACCAAATCCGCAGCTCATCCCTGGAGGGGGACATGTTTATTTAGTCCAAATCCCTTGCTTACCGCACTATTTGTATCAGTCCGCTCTACTAGCAGACTTTTCTTTCATTAATAATGAAGCACCTTTATGATCGCAATTGCATCACATTATATATATATATATATATATATATGCTCATTATATGATATCTGGCACCCGTATATTTTGGTACGGCATAATACACCGGGGGCTTATGTTCCCCACTCTATGGTGTGATAAAGTCCGAACACTTTCACAAGTGCGGCACCCCGAACTTATAGCATTATATGAATCGGCTCCGAATCATGTCTTGGGTCAATAGTTGGGTTTGCCCGGCTCCCACGTTTTGGTGCCTTACGTTCCGTTCTATCGGCTAAGGTGGCACTGGGAGAACCACTGCAATTGCGCCCCGGTTGAGCCGGGCTAACGCCTCAGTGGAGAAAGCTAAAACTGACTGGCATGATAAGGCGACAGACTGGTCGCTGTTCGAGAGGTTTTTTCAGGTCCTTCAAGACTCACGCCGCTTCGAGCGAAGTTCCGGATAATGTCCGATGAAGGCGTGGATAGCGCCCCGGATTCGGTCTTCCGAATACCAGGGGCTTCGCCGAAATTTAAAATTATAGAATTCTATGGCTAAGTGAGAGTGTTCAAGCACTATAAGTCCGGTTGCCTTGTTCGTCGTGTTGAGCGCCTCCCTAGATGGACCCAAAAATGGGAACAAGAGTGCTCAAGTTTATCCCGAACACCCCAGCACTTGTGGCTTGGGGGCTGAAGCCAACGACTTGCCATCTCTCAGATTTTACAAACGGCCGCACAGAAGGTAATATTTTAAATTAAACAAGCGTTGCTCATGGCGCATATGAACGAAGTTTTCAGCGCACAGGATAAATAAACAGCGAGTTCACTCAAAGATTACATTTCGGGAGCACTCATCTGCAATATCGCAGGCTCCCTTCAGGACAATTTTATAATACTTCTCCGGCGTGCGATACTCCTTGCCCGGCGGCGGTGGGTCCGTGAGAAGCTTCTCCGCATCCAATTTGCCCCATTGCACCTTTATGCGGGCAAGGGCCCGACGAGCGCCTTCGATATAGGCGGAGCGCTTGACTACATCCAGCCTGGGGCATGCATCCACCAGCCGCCGCACGAGGCCAAAGTAGCTACCAGGCATGGCCTGTCCAGGCCACAGCCGGACTATGAGGCCCTTCATGGCCTCCTCAGCTACCTTGTGGAGTTCGACCAGCTGCTTCAGCTGGTCGCTTGGGGGCACCGGATGGCCGGCCTCAGTATACTGAGACCAGAAGACCTTCTCCGTCGAGCCCCCCTCCTCGCCACGATAGAATGCGGCGGCATCAGACACACTATGCGGCAGATCTGCAAACGCCCCTGGAGAGCTCCGAATGTGGGTAAGTGTCAGGTAGTTCACATTAACACGCCTGCTTTGCATGAAAAACGCCTTACCCGCCGCTATCTTCTTTATGTCCTCAACCTCCTGAAGGGCCTTACGGGCCTCGGCCTTGGCGGACTTGGCACTTTCGAGAGCCGAGGCAAGCTCGGACTCTCGAGTCTTGGAGTCACGCTCCAAACTCTCATGTTTTTCCATGAGAGCCTGGAGCTCTTGCCGAACTTCCGCCACCCGTGCCTCTTGCTTTTCTCGCTCAACCCGTCCCGCGGCCGCACTGTGTTCGGCCGCGGACACAGCATCCTTCAGGGCTGCCACCTCGTTAGTGGCCCCTGCAATACACATATTATCCTTGTTAATTTTATTTGCAACCAAAATCCTTTTCTGTAAGGTACTTATTCAGAGAGGTGTTACCCACCTTCTTTTTCCTCGAGCTGCTTCTTTGCATGGCCGAGCTCTTGCTCGGACCGCTTGAGATCCTTCTTCAGCACGTCAACCTCCGCCGTTAGTGCGGCAGAGGTCAGCAGCGCAGCCTGCAAACCCATATTGACATATTTTAGGCAACCCTGCGTATATCTTGTTAAAGATCCTTAGTCCGGCTTTTCTTTCCGAACACCGAACTAAGCATCAGGGGCTACTGTCTATGCGGTATTAAATTACATAATTTTAACTTCTTACCTCAAAGCCTGTTAAAAGGCTGCTGCAAGCTTCGGTCAGCCCGCTCTTAGCGAGCTGAACCTTCTCAATCACCGCACTCATGATAGTGCGGTGTTCTTCCTCGATGGAAGCGCCTTTAAGCGCCTCCAGCAGGTTATCCGGCGCCTCCAGTTGGACGGAGGCCGCCGGCGTCACGGTCCTGCCCTTCTTTCGAAGGGGCCGCTTGCCGGACTCTGGAACCACTGCGGGTTCCGATGTAGAGTCCGGCACGAAGTCCCTCTCTGGGATCCCACCTCGACGTCCTCGTCGGCGCGTGGGGTGGAGGCAGTCGGGATGGAATTCACATCCGACGAGGCCAATGACCCGCTCAATGAGTCGGGGAGATCATCATTGGCCGGACTACGGGCAGAATGCGGCGTTAGAAGGATACTACACGACATAAAAGAAATTACACATCAAGGGTCCGGATACTTACGATCTTGCCGGACGCCTGGCCCTTGGAGGCCACTCATCCTCACCAACGCTGATGTTGGCGAAACTGTCCGGGGGGATAGTTCTCCCCCTCTTGGACCCTTTGGCCTCCCCGATGGGGGAAGCCTTCCTTTTCTTCTCTCCCTCCTCCGGGAGAGAGTACTCCTCCTCCTCGTCTTCGGGGGAGGAGTCCTCGTCATCATCAGACGCCTGATTGCGGGAACTCTTTCGAGTCCCCGCGGCCATCTTCTTGGCCTTCTTCTCCGGCACCACGTGCGGTGCCGGAACCAGCAGCCCTATTAAGCGGGCGTCCACTGGGTCTTCTGGCATGGGAGCCGGGCTGATGAGCAGCTTGGCCTTCTCCATCCATTCCTGTCAAAGGAAGAGGCAGAATGAAACCTCACTAGAGTCAATCTAATTATCACAAGTGTCCCATAATGGGGTTGAATCACTTACCTCGTCAGTTGGATACTGCGAGCTGAATCCGCGGTCTTTGGTCGCGGACGCGGGGGCTTCGGCGCCCTTGAACAGCACCCTCCAGGCGCCTTCGTATGTTGTATCGAAGAGCCCGCTTAGCGCCTGGTGCTGTTCCGGATTGAACTCCCACAAATTAAATGCCCGTTCTTGGCATGGGAGGATCCGCCGGATGAGCATTGGACCATGTCGACGAGCCTGAGCCTATTGCTCACCATCTTCTTGATACATGCTCGGAGTCCCGTCACCTCCACCGGATTCCCCCACTGCAAGCCCTTCTCTTTCCAGGAGGTGAGCTGCGTGGGGATGCCAGATCTAAACTCGGGGGCCGCCGCCCATGTGGGTTTGCGCGGCTCGGTGATGTAAAACCACCCCGATTGCCACCCCTTGACGGAGTCCACGAAGGTCCCTTCCAGCCAAGGGACGTTGGGCAATTTGCCCAACATGGCGCCTCCGCATTCCGCTTGCGTACCCTTCACAACCTTCGGCTTGACGTTGAAGGTCTTGAGCCATAGGCCGAAGTGGGGCCGGATGCATAGGAAGGCCTCGCACACGACGATAAACGCCGAGATGTTGAGGATAAAGTTCGGCGCAAGATCATGGAAATCCAGGCCGTAGTAGAACATGAGCCCCCGGACAAATGGATGGAGCAGAAAGCCCAGTCCGCGGAGGAAGTGGGGGAGGAAGACGACCCTCTCATGAGGCCCGGGGGTAGGGATGAGCTGCCCCTCGTCGGGCAGCCGATGCGTGATATCGCCGGAAAGGTATCCGGCGCTGCGCAGCTTGGTGATGTCCTCCTCCTTGACGGCGGAGGCTAACCATTTACCTCCCGCTCCGGACATATTCGGAGAAGGTCGAGGCGAGATGCGCGAGCTCGGGCGTTGGAGCTTGAGTTCACGGGGATGGATAAGCAAAGGAGGAAGAAGGCGTAGGTGAGAAGGTGAATCCTTATCCCTTATATATAGGTGGACAAAACTATGCGTCCCCCACTAGCCTGGTAAAACTCGCTTATCTCCCAAGCGCCACCATCAATGGCGCGGCTGGGTTACCCACGCACGTATTGATGAGAATCCCGGAATAAGGGGAACACGATCTCTGCTTCGACAAGATGTGCCAAGGAAACCTCTTCGCTAAACATGCTGAGGTGGTATAGTAATTCAAACAAAGGCCTGGTGGCGGTGTGATGTCACACCGCATAATACGTCAGCAGATTGAACTAAGTGTACATTTTATTCTCTCTACGGTGGAATGTGGAATTTATTTTGCAGAGCCGGGCACTATCCTGGTGTTCATGATCTTCTCTGGATTATTCAAGAGAGGAACCCGCCTTGCAAAGCCGAACATTATGCACGCCGGACTTATCGTCATTGAAGACTGGTTCAGGGGCTACTGAGGGAGTCCTGGACTAGGGGTGTCCAGACAGCCGGACTATCATTATCCGCCGGACTCCAAGACTACGAAGATACAAGATTGAAGACTCCGGCTCGTGTCCGGATGGTACTTTCCTTGGCGTGGAAGGCAAGCTTGGCAATACGGATATGTAGATCTCCTACCATTGTAACCGACTCTGTGTAACCCTAGCCCTCTCCGGTGTCTATATAAACCGGAGGGCTTTAGTCCGTAGGAAAACATACATTACAACAATCATACCATAGGCTAGCTTCTAGGGTTTAGGCTCCTTGATCTCGTGGTAGATCTACTCTTGTACTACCCATATCATCAATATTAATCAAGCAGGACATAGGGTTTTACCTCCATCGAGAGGGCCCAAACCTGGGTAAAAACATCGTGTCCCTCGTCTCCTGTTACCATCCGCCTAGACGCACAGTTCGGGACCCCCTACCCGAGATCCGCCGGTTTTGACACCGACACGCGTGAAGAAGCACGGGAGGAGATGAGGTGCACGGCGGCGGCGGCAGCTCTCCTTGGGGGCTTGGGCAGGAGGTGGATCGGGGGGAGCTTGAAGATGAGGGGAGATTGGGCGCTGCTGGTTGGTTCGGTTTGGAAAACAAGGAGAGGGGCTAGGTGGATTGGGATGGATACTGAGGTGGGAGGTGGAGTGTGGCGGCGGCGATTGGATAGGGGAGGAACGGACGGGGCATCTCCCCTAGAAATTCGGATTGATCTATTTAAATAGGTAGAGGATTAGGGTAGGGGTTAATCCAGTCCGTCCGATCGAAATCGGGCGGTCGAGAATAAATAGGTTAGGTAGCCCGAAGATATTTTAGGGATGATTGGGGATGATTCGGACCCATTGGTAACGACAGAGTGGGTCGGGTTTGGGACAACTTTTGGACGTGCGCGAGGGGTCTGAGTAAAGTGTAGAGAGGGTCAAACGGTCAGACAAGAGGGAATAGAAAACCCGGTTGGACTCGGATCGGTCAAAGAAGGCAAGGGGGAACGCATCAACTACGAATAGATGCAAGCTTTATGAAAACATGCAGATACAATGCGCATGATGCTAAGAGATGATATGCATGACATGAACAAAACTGCAAAACAAAAGACAAAAACCCAACCAGGAAGGAAATATCACAACACATAGCCGAAAATGGCAAGAGTTGGAGTTACGATTATGGAAATTTACATCCGGGTTGTTACAACACTCCACCACTACAAGAGGATCTCGTCCCGAGATCTAGGATGGCACCGGAGAGAAATGGAAGAGGAAGAGAAGAGGTAAAACTAAGTTGCTTCTTTGACCAATGAGTGAAACCAAAGAACCTTGAGAGGTTCAAAAGTTGAAAGAAAGAACACAACGGAGTTGAACACAATTGAGAGCATTGTGGTAGAAAATAGAAACAAGGAACACCATGTGAACCTTGGAGGTTGCAAAGTTATGAATGACGAGTACAATGGACAACAAGGAATTGAAACCAATCTGGTTGAAACGAGATAAACAAGGAACAAGGAAGAACAAATTCGGACAGCACTCCGGTTGAAAAGAGATGCAAGACTTGATAAGATGAAAATAACTTGAAGAGATGACACAACACTCCGGTTAAATGGATAAGCACGAAAAGAACATGATCCTCACAATTCGAGATTATGAGTGAAAAGAGCAACATCACAATGCCTCCGGAAGAAATAATAGAAGATAGATCATTGGAATAAAAGAATGGAGAAGAAAATGCCAACTTCTGCGACAAATGAACTTGGAAAGCACCCTTCCAATAAGGTTATGATGGATTTGATGGAAAACCAACAACGAAACGAATAAACTTGTAGTGGGATTATGGAAAACTTCTCAAAATTGAGGCGAAATTCTGCCACTACGGAAACAACTAATATAATTGATCACACCAACGAGATGAAAAACTTCTTCCACCAAGATGATAGAGAGATAACTTGGATCATTGATAAGCACCACAATATCAACATTCCTTAGGGAAGGCTTTAGGTGAAATATGACACAAGATAATTCCAACGAAGAGATTAATGGATTAAAATACCTCATTCTTGACAACATGTGAATCGCGAAACATGAATGAAAATTGTCAAGAAAGATATAACGCCATCTCCAAAGATAAGGTAGAAGGAATTGCACTTTGGAATGCGAGATGAAGAATACTTGAGCTTTTCCAAGAACAATCTTGAAGAACACTTCGAGAATGAGCTAAATGTTTAGCGAACCACCATGTAGAGCCTCCATGAAGAACTCCGGTAATAAAGGAATGATCAAACGAAAGGAAAGTTGAAAACACAAGGTGAAGCCTTGCAATGATTTAGACGGAGCTTTGCAACGATATAACCGAGAAAACTTGGAACTCCAGAAAAGGAAAATATGAAACACTAGAACCGATAATTACTTCATCATGAACAATCTCCGGAAGAAAAGAATTGAATCACCTCGAGGAAATAAGAATAAGATTTATTGTATGCTTATCCTTCATCAAATTAAATTGATGACAAACAATGGATTTGGCATACTACTTATTCCCATGGAAAGGATTAAGAGAGATATAGCGCAAACTTGAGAAGGTATTGATGGAACCACCGGTGGGATTTGCAAACAATGAATAAATTGATATGATAACGAAGGAAGTGAGATCTTGAATGAACCACCGTAAGAACTGAAAATGAAAGTAGCAAAGGCACAATTCACAAGGAAGAATTGGAAAACGAAGGAAGATACTTCAGGGGATTTAGATACATGAGGACGAAGAGATCATGAACTGATTAGATTATATTTGAATGATGCACCGGTAAGATTTGGAGAACGATAGCTACATGCTAAGAATGAAGAATTATTACATGATGGCCTTCGAAGGAAAGAAATGGAATCAACTCATGAAATGCTCCGGATGGGAGAAAAGAAGTCTCACAATCGAAAACAATTGTCAGAGGATGGCATCAAGCTTGAACTACGCATCTTTGGAAGAATGGGTAAGGATTTAAGAGGAACTCTTCTTCGGTCTTCAAAATCCGAGAATGACGACGAGAAACACCACCATGAATTGTTGAGATACTCTGGGAGAATGAAAAACAAAGAGGTTGAGCCAACAATGAAAAATAATTTGAAATCGATCTTGGAAAACATCTGACTGATGAAATTCATTCTTACGTCAAACTTTGAAAAGAATTTGGGAATGGCTCTGGGAAAATTAGAAGGTCAGGTAAGATCCTGGAAAAAGACCTATTGGTAAGGGCCCACTAAAAAGATACACCATTGAATGATTGATTGAAAGGGGAGATTGCACCGGTTGAATTAAATGGCTTGAATGAGATAACAACCTCAAAATAACTTGAACGGATTGAGAGTGGAAACATGAATCTTCCGAGATATCTTGAGCACTCCGGATAAGAATAGAGAGAGGTGAACAATTAAGAGGTACATCGGCATGGAAAAACATTTGAAACGAGGAAAGGATACAATCAACAAAGCTTGAATTGACTCGACCGGAGAAGAAAAGGGAACGAAGAATAATAAACTTGAAGCTTCGTTAGTATCTTCCTGAGAATCACCGGATAAGAACATTGACGGAAAAGAATGGAGAGACTTCCCATCAATAAAAGGATACTTGATTAAGAAATCCGAGTCCTTGAAGAAAAAGGGTGGGAGGGCGGGAAAACAAAGGCAACTTGGGCAGATGGAATGGATACCGTTGAGAAAACTTAGAATTGATCTCGCGAATGTTGACATGATCGGATCCACTTGAAGAGAAGCATGCTCGTTTTGAAAGGTTTGACATGATAACCTCAATGATCAAGAAGGATCAGCACTCCCATAGGAATATGAGAACACCATTTAGGGAAGGTATGGATCAACACTTGACATCAAAGCAACTCGAATACCACAACTCAAAAGAAAACAATGGATTTGGCTTGCAGGATAAGCCGGAACAAATACATATGATAGAGATTTACCCAATCCCATATCATGCATCTGTCGGAAAGATATTCTAGGAGCTACTTGAATTCCCACCTAAAAACTCCCGAAACTTTCTGGTTATGCAATCTGGTATTGGGTATAAAGGGGAAGCAATATATCTCACTCAACTAAACAATCCCTACATCCAGTTGTATCCATCCGTCAACACATAACCAAGAAAACTCCAAAAATCGTGTATCTCAACCTTAGAAAAACATCTGTTATATGAGCTATGGAAATACTCCCGAACTCCCACCCTAGTATTGGGTGGCGTCGAGGTTATCTCACCACTAACTGCATAAAAGAGATTTTCGATGTCGACGAAACTCAGGTATTCCAGAACTGCAATGATGAAATTGTGACGACAGCACCTCGGAGCTCAACTCCCCAGGACACTGCCACAACCCCTAAATGTCAAGAGGCACCAAGAACAAAGTTCTCGTCACAAGAATATCGGAACGATCCCAAGATACCCGTGTGATACTAAAAACAATTTAGTGAAATTTGAGCTTAGGAAAGACAAAACATCTACGTTAGGAGACCTCACCAGAGCGACAAAGGGACTGAGCAGTAAAAAGAATCCTACTCTCCGATATATATAATCCTAAGACTCAAAACATTTTTGTTCTAGAATCAACAACGTCAGCGATTCGATCAAGCAGGGGGCTCCTAAGTTGGGGATGGCTCTGATTACCAACTTGTAATGCCCACGATGTGGCTATATCTCCCACGTGTCGAGGCACGACTTAGAGGCATAACCGCATTGTGGTTTTGTCGCAAGAAGGGTCATCTTCACACAATCCCATGTACAAGAACAAGGATAGATAAATAGTTGGCTTACAACCGCCACTTCACACAATGAATAAATAATTCATACATCATTCAGAGTACACACATAGTCCGACTACAGAAAAATCCAAATGAAAAGAAGATAACCCCAAATGCTAGATCCCCGATCATCCCAACTGGGCTCTGCTACGTCTTGAGCTTGCGTTGGTTTTCTTTGAAGAGGAAAGGGTGATGCAACAAAGTAGCGTAAGTATTTCCCTCAGTTTTTGAGAACCAAGGTATCAATCCAGTAGGAGGCTCCTCAAAAGTCCCACGCACCTACACAAACAAACAAAGAACTCGCAACCAACACAATAAAGGGGTTGTCAATCCCTTCACGACCACTTGCGAAAGTGAGATCTGATAGAGATAGTATGATAAGATAAATATATTTTTGGTATTTTATAATATAGATGCAAAAAGTAAAGATGCAAAGAAAAGTAGATTGAAAGCTTATATGATAAAAGATAGACCCGAGGGGCATAGGTTTCACTACTGGCTTCTCTCAAGATAGCATAAGTATTACGGTGGGTGAACAAATTACTGTCGAGCAATTGATAGAAAAGTGAATAATTATGGGATTATCTAGGCATGATCATGTATATAGGCATCATGTCTGCGACAAGTAGACTGACTCCTGCCTGCATCTACTACTATTACTCCACACATCGACCGCTATCCAGCATGCATCTAGAGTATTAAGTTCATAAGAACAGAGTAATGCATTAAGACAGATGACATGATGTAGAGGGATAAACTCAAGCAATATGATGTAAACCCCATATTTTTATCCTCGATGGCAACAATACAATACGTGCCTTGTAACCCCTGTTGTCACTGGGTAAGGACACCGCAAGATTGAACCCAAAGCTAAGCACTTCTCCCATGGCAAGAAAGATCAATCTAGTAGGCCAAACCAAACTGATAATTCAAAGAGACTTGCAAAGATAGCTCAATCATACATAAAAGAATTCAGAGGAGATTCAAATTTTCTCATAGATAAGCTTGATCATAAACCCACAATTCATTGGATCTCGACAAACACACCGCAAAAAGAGTTTCCATCGAATAGATCTCCACAAGGGAGGGGGAGAACATTGTATTGAGATCCAAAAAGAGAGAAGAAGCCATCTAGCTAATAACTATGGACCTGAAGGTCTATGGTAAACTACTCACAACTCATCGGAGGGGCTATGGCGTTGATGAAGAAGCCCTCTGTGGTCGATTCCCCCTCTGGCGGAGCGTCGGCGAAGGCTCCAAGATGGGATCTCGCGGATACAGAAGCTTACGGCGGTGGAAATTGTTTTTCGTTGGCTCCCTGGATGTTTTCAGGGTACGTGGGTATATATAGGAGGAAGAAGTACGTCGGTGTCCGCTCGAGGGGTCCAGGAGACAGGGGGAGCGCCTAGGAGGGGTGGGCGCGCCCTCCTATCTCCTGGCCGCCTCGATTGCTTCTTGACTTGCACTCCAAGTTCTCTGGATCACGTTCATTCCAAAAATCACGCTCCTGAAGGTTTCATTCCATTTGGACTCCGTTTGATATTCTGTCGGTGTTCTGGGAACGGGGGTCCCCAGACTTGCCTTCCTGCGGCCTGCGGCATGGCTCAAAGGAGGCCCAGCACAGCCCATCTTCATCAGCACAAGCTCAAGACCCTCGCGAGGGGCCAAGCCTCGCGGGGCGGACGACAAGGAGCTTCCTCAGGCACGGCCTCGTCAGGCTGGCTCACGAGGAGGCGGAGAGTTCAAGGCGGGGTACCCCGCGAGGTGCCCATGACGCAAGTCATGACGACCAAGGGCGCCAGTCGGGCGCCAGCCCGCGCAGTGTCCTCCTTTCCTCTTTGGTGCAAAGGGGCAAGCGCAGGCGAGAGCATCAAGCAAAGGCGTCCATTTCGGTGCAACAAGACCAAGACCAGCTGAAAGCACATTTGCTCCTCGGGTGGTTTTGGTAATTAATGACAACATACTTTGTGGTTGGACTAATGCTTTTACCAAGTATGTTTCAGGAAATTCAATCACATTGGCATGGCAAAAGGACTAAAGAGGTGGACCCCTCAAAATGCTAAGGCAAGCATTGGCAAAAGCTCAAGACTCCATTTTTGGTTTAGTGATCCAAGATCACATTGAGTCCATAGGAAAAGCCAATACTATTAAAAGGGGATGAGGTTATGATGATGATCTGGTTGCTCAAGTGCTTAGTGATACATCTCCTAAACTATCAGCAATTTTCACTGCCATATACACTCATAAGTAGTCTCGGTCCCACCGATATTCCAAACTCAGTCACACCGAGATGAACCACCTCAGCCATAAGCCAAACCCAAGAAAACTCGGATTTTCCGATTCTGAACTCGGTCTCACCGAAACATGAGTTGCCAAGCTTCTGTAACCTTCTGTCATCAAATCGGTGTCACCGAGATGATGAAGTCGGTCCCACCGAAACTGGCATGCTCTTGTCATTGCACGAATCGGACTAACCGAGATGGTATTTTCGGTCCCACCGAAAATCCCAACGTTCACATTATTTGAACTATCGGTCTCACCGAGTTGTCCACTTCGGTCCCACCGAGATTGCTCAAATGTGTGTAACGGTTGGATTTTGTGTGGAGGCTATTTATACCCCTCCACCCCCTCTTCATTCGTGGAGAGAGCCATCAGAAAGAACTACCACTCCTACCTTATATTTCTGAGAAGAGAACTACCTACCCTTGTGTTGAGATCAAGTTGCTCCACTCCCACCATATGAAGCTTGATCTCTAGCCTTCCCAAGTTGCTTTCCACTCAATCCTTTCTTCCACCACAGCCATATCAGTGAGGAGAGTTGAGTGTTGGGGAGATTATCATTTGAAGCACAAGAGCAAGGAGTTCATCATCATCTACAACATCTATTACCTTTTGGAGGGTGGTGCCTCCTAGATTGGTTAGGTGTCGCTTGGGAGCCTCCGTCATCGAGATGTGGAGTTGAACCAAGAAGTTTGTAAGGGCAAGGAGATCGCCTACTTCGTGAAGATCTACCCCGAGTAAGGCTAGCCCTCCGTGGGCGTAGGCCATGATGGAATAGACAAGGTTGCTTCTTCGTGGACCCTTCGTGGGTGGAGCCCTCCGTGGACTCGCGCAGCCGTTACCCTCCGTGGGTTGAAGTCTCCATCAACGTGGAAGTACGATAGCACCACCTATCGGAACCACGAGAAAAATCACCGCGTCTCCAAATTGCGTTTGATCTTCTCCACTTCTCTTTACTACTTATGCAATTTACTTTCCGCTGCCCATACTCTAGAATTGCATGTGTAGTGTGCTACTTGACTTGTATGTTATGCAAAATCTGCCAAAATCTGTCCTTGATAAAAGACAGAATTTTTATCTTGTCGAGTAGTCTAATCACCCCCCCCCCCCTCTAGACACTCTCACCTTCTTCGATCCCTCAATTGGTATCAGAGCCTTGGTCTCCATTGCTTTGGTTTACACACCATTGGAGGAAGATGGACGTGTCTACGTTTGGGAGTGTTAGCCATAGAGTGCCTATTCTTAATGGAGTGTCCTATAACTCGTGGAGGATTGAAATGCTTATTATCTTTAAGACATACAGTTTGCGCAAATATGTTGAGACCCCCTATGTGCCTCCATTTGACCCCTTGCACCCTACCATGGATGAAGAGCTTGATTTGCTTCGTAACCTTAGGACTGTAAATCTTATCATTAGAGGGTTACCCGATAACTTGCTTAAGCTCGTTACAAACTTTGAGTGCGCCTATGCTATGTGGAAGTTCTTGGAAGAACTTTATCCGGACTACTCTTTGAGAGGTCTTGATGAAATTCTATACAAGACTATTGAATTTGATATAATGCGCCCCAATGATCCCAACTTTGATAAATGCTTCTTTGAGCTTCGTGATCTTATGAAAAAGAAGGGTGATCCCGGTCTTATCAATGTTCTAAATAGAAATGCTCTTGTATTGCATTCCGATGATTATTGTCACATTGACAAAACTAATGCAAGTAGTTATCAAATTGACCTAGGTGTTGATGATGAACAATCTATGGGTCAATATGATGATGAGCATGAGCATGATGATGATTACTCCGATTCGGACACCGAGCTAGACAAGATCATGAAGAGTCTCAATCTTATGGCAAATCTGAGAGACTACATATCCGGCGGAAAAGAGTGGATTCTTGATAGTGGATGCACCGACCACATGACCGGAGACAAAGACATGTTTCGAGAGCTTGCAAAGAACGATGGTCCACGCAAGTATGTGACTTTTGGAGACAACTCCAAGGGTAAGGTACTTGGCCTTGGTAAGGTGGCCATATCTCATGATAGCTCTATTCAAAATGTCATGCTTGTAGAATCTCTTGGATACAATTTACTTTCCGTGTCTAGATTAGCTGACTTAGGATTCAACGTGCTATTCACCGAAGTAGATTGCCAAGTCTTTCGTCGTGACAATCATAACATGGCGTTTACCGGTATCCGTAGAGGTGATCTATATATTGTTGATTTCACTAAGAAAGCCCAACCTAGAGCTTGCTTCATTGCTAAATCCGCTAAAGGTTGGTTATGGCATAGAAGGCTTGGACATGTTGGTATGCGTAATCTAGACAAGTTGATCAAAGGTGATCACATTCTTGGCGTTAAAGATGTTTTTTTTTGACAAAGATAGACTTTGTAGTGCTTGTCAAGCAGGAAAACAAGTAGGTGGAAGTCATCCTGTGAAAAACATCATGACCACAAGGAGACCGCTTGAGCTTCTTCATATGGATCTCTTCGGTCCCAATGCTTACAAAAGCCTTGGTGGTAACTCCTTTGGTCTAGTTATAGTTGATGATTATTCCAGATTTACGTGGGTATTTTTCCTTGATGACAAATCGCAGGTTCAGAGAATCTTCAAAACCTTTGCCAGAAAGGCCCAAAATCGATTTGAGGTGAAGATCAAGAAAGTTCGGAGTGACAATGGAACGGAGTTCAAGAACGCCAATGTAGACTCTTTTCTCGATGAGGAAGGGATTCTACATGAGTTCTCGGCTACATACACCCCTCAACAAAATGGAGTTGTTGAGAGGAAGAACCGAACGCTCATAGAGATGGTGAGAACAATGCTTGATGAATACAAGACACCGAAGCATTTTTGGGGTGAAGCGGTCAAGACAGCTTGTCATGCTATCAACAGGCTTTATCTTCACAAGCTCCTCGGCAAGACATCATACGAGCTCCTCACCGGTAACAAACCCCAAGTGGGATACTTTCGTGTCTTTGGTTCGAAATGCTATATCCTTGATAAGCATCGTCGGTCTAAATTTGCTCCTAAAACTCATGAAGGCTTTTTTCTTGGTTATGGATCAAACTCCCACACCTACCGTGTCTACAATAATTTCACCCGAAAGGTTGAAGAGACGGTAGACGTGAAGTTTGATGAATCTAATGGCTCGCAAGTAGAGCAAATGCCTATTGATGTAGGAGACAAGGACCCATCGGAAGCTATCCAAGATTTATCTGTTGGAAAGATCCGTCCCATGGAAGTGAAGGAGAGTACCTCATCTACATATGTGGAGCCCCCTACCTCACAGCGAAATGAACCCCAAGGCAACATGGAGGCTTCCACAAGTGGAACTCACCAAGATGAGGAAGTGCAACAAGAAGATCCACCACAACCTCCTTCTCCACCGCCTCAAGACAACACCAACAACAATGAAGAAGAAGAAGAGGAAGATGAAGATGATGAGGAAGCTCAGCCACAACCTCAACAAAAGCTATCCCGAGTCCGAGCAAGAGTCAAGAAAAATCATCCCGTGGAACAAATGATGAACGACATCAACTCCGGGAGAATTACTCGCTCTAAAACTCGCTTAGCTAACTTTTGTGAGCATTACTCATTTATCTCTAGTATTGAACCTATGAAGGTAGAAGAAGCACTTGAAGACCCGGATTGGGTGAACGCTATGCACGAAGAATTACACAACTTCGAGAGGAACAAGGTATGGACTTTGGTGGAGAAGCCCAAGGATGATCAAAACGTCATTGGAACCAAATGGGTGTTTCGGAACAAGCAAGATGAAGATGGACAAGTCATCCGCAACAAGGCTCGTCTCGTAGCTCAAGGTTACACACAAGTCGAAGGTATGGACTATGGTGAGACCTATGCCCCCGTTGCTAGACTTGAGTCCATTCGCATTCTTCTTGCTTATGCCAATCACCATGATATTACTCTCTATCAAATGGATATCAAAAGTGCTTTCCTAAATGGTGAAATTGAGGAGGAAGTATTTGTGAAACAACCTCCCGGATTTGTGAATCCCAAAAAGCCTAATCATGTTTACAAGTTGCACAAAGCTCTTTATGGTCTTAAACAAGCTCCTAGAGCTTGGTACAAATGCTTGACTAGCTTTCTTCTTGAGAAAGGCTTTGAGATTGGAAAGATAGACTCAACGCTGTTCACGAAAAGGGTTGATGATGAACTATTTGTGTGCCAAATATATGTTGATGATATTATCTTTGGTTCAACTAACCCTCATTTTAGCAAGAAGTTTGGAAAGCTCATGTCGGAGAAGTATGAGATGTCCATGATGAGTGAACTCAAATTCTTCCTTGGGTTGCAAATCAAGCAATCTAAGGAGGGTACCTTTGTCTCACAAACAAAGTACACCAAGGATCTCTTCAAGAAGTTCAACATGCAAGAAAGCAAAGGTATGAGAACCCCCATGCCTACAAGTGGACATAATGACTTGACAAAAGATGGAGAACCCGTTGATCAAAAGGTTTACCGATCTATGATTGGTTCTCTACTATATCTTTGTGCTTCTCGTCCTGACATAATGTTGAGTGTATGCATGTGTGCTCGATATCAAGCAGCCCCTAAAGAATGTCATCTTAAAGCTGTTAAAAGGATTGTGAGATATTTGATACACACACCAAACTTTGGCATTTGGTATCCTAAGAGGGCCTCTTTCGACCTTGTTGGCTATTCCGACTCGGACTATGCCGGTGACAGGGTTGATAGAAAGTCAACTTCGGGTACGTGTCAATTCCTTGGTCGATCCCTTGTATCTTGGTCCTCCAAGAAACAAAATTTGGTATCATTATCCACTGCCGAAGCGGAATATATTGCTGCTGGTTCGTGTTGTGCTCAATTGCTATGGATGACACAAACGCTTAAGGATTATGGGATACATGTGAGACATGTTCCCTTGCTTTGTGACAATGAGAGTGCGATTAAAATTGGACACAATCCCGTACAACACTCTCGAACGAAACATATTGAAGTTCGTCACCATTTCATTCGTGATCACATTGCCAAGGGTGACATCAATCTTAAGCATGTTCGTACTGACAAACAACTCGCTGATATCTTTACAAAACCTCTTGATGAGAAGGTGTTTTGTCGCTTAAGGAGTGAGTTGAACATCATTGATGCCTCAAACTTGGAGTGAGAACTCCATTGATGCATGCAAGGCATGAGCCTACTTGACTAATCCTTGATATTTCTCTTATGATGGTAATCATATGTCTTGGACACATTTGCCTCCTTGTATTGCATCTAACTCCTTGCAGGTACTTGGATGATCTACATTCCACAAGACTACCACACACTCAAATCATGAGTAATCTTGTCATTGACCAAGTATCTAGCCCTTTGGGATGTTGAGTTCAAGGAACAAAATTCCACATATCCTTTTTGACATCTTATACATCTAGTATTTCACTCTTGTCATCTTGGATATCCTTGAGTATTTCCTTGCTTGCCTAACCCATGTAGAAAGATGAACTACACAAGTGGAAATGGCGCTCCAACTTCACATTCAATGAGCACCTACATCAAGTTTACCTACATGAACAAAGCAACAACAAGCCCAAGGTATGTTCTTCACATCTTTAAGGAGCTTTGCTCAAAGTCATGAGTACACGCAGCTTCATAAGATGTGATCACATCAAATGCTTAATCGAAAAATGGCAACCCCATTTTGAGCTTAAACGATGAGTATGACCCATGATCAAATGTTCTCATTTGACTCCTAAGTCAATATACTCAAACATAGGTGACCTTGTCGCCGACCCTTTTCTAGATGAAGTACATATGTTTTGGAGTCTTTCTATTTTCTCTCTTATGTTCTCTCATTGAGTTTTCTTTAAAAAAACTTCATCTAGGAATCTTTTTCATTTCTTTTTTTGTCTTTGTGAATATCCTTCTGGCTCTGATCAATTCCTCGAAAATCATTCACAAATTCATTGCAAACCCTTTGAAACATTCCTCGCAAATTGAGCTGAATTATTTCTGTATTTCCTTGGAATTAAACTCGGCGTCACCGATTTAAATATTTTGGTCTAACCGAAAAGGATCTACCCTAAGTCCCTGACTTTCGGACACACCGATCCATCTTAATTCGGTGTCACCGATTTATTTCTTTCAGGATATCATCTTCTGCAGCTCCGCTCAATGATTCTCTATGCATGTTCCTTTTTGCCCTATTGTGATTCTTAAGGATCCCACTTCTTTCTTTCCATCTTCCCTAACCTTCCTAGTTTGCTGTCCTTTTCGGCACTTGATGTCAAAGGGGGAGAAGACTTAGGGGGAGAAGAGAAGATTTAGGGGGAGAAGAAGAGCAATCTTACCTTAAGGGGGAGAGAATCACATCAAAGCTTTGCCGTGTTTTTCCTTATAAGAGAATTTCTTGCCGTGTTTCACATTGGACATTACAATTGGCGTCATTCTCATTTGGCATCATTCTTTTGATTTTGCTCTTTCCATCAAACCCATTGATCGTAGAGAACTCAAAGGGAGAGGAATCTTCACAATTGATATCTTATGGAAAGCAAAATCTCTCAGAGTTCATTGAAAATCTTTTAGTTTCGGAGACATGTTTGCTGATTCAAGCTTGTGCTCAATATGAGACACTCTTTATACATGTCATCCCTGGCTTGGTACTCTTGATGTTCTTGCAGTTGGTTGAAGAAATATTCTTGTGTTATCTAACCTTGTTTTCCCAAGTTTATCTCTTCAGGTACAATGCCAAGGAACCTCAAGGTAAGTATATGCACTTTGCAGAATGTGCATGATGGTGACTTGCTTGTGAATACTTGTTTGCAGGAAATCACCATGCACATATGCATTATCACTCACTTCTTTTCATCTGCTCTGATGCATGTAGCCAAGCTGCATGTAGCACATCTTGCTTTTCTCTCTTGTGTGCTTGTGGTAGTCCAAAACCGTAATTTATGAAAATCTTGCACACTTGTAGGGGGAGCCTATGTACTACATGTTTGTCAAAGCTTTCGTGATAATTCTGTCTTTCTTTCAATAAGCTTTGATGTCTTGTTCAGTGTGTTGCCATCAATTACCAAAAAGGGGGAGATTGAAAGCACATTTGCTCCTCGGGTGGTTTTGGTAATTAATGACAACATACTTTGTGGTTGGACTAATGCTTTTACCAAGTATGTTTCAGGAAATTCAATCACATTGGCATGGCAAAAGGACTAAAGAGGTGGACCCCTCAAAATGCTAGGGCAAGCATTGGCAAAAGCTCAAGACTCCATTTTTGGTTTAGTGATCCAAGATCACATTGAGTCCATAGGAAAAGCCAATACTATTAAAAGGGGATGAGGTTATGATGATGATCTGGTTGCTCAAGTGCTTAGTGATACATCTCCTAAACTATCAGCAATTTTCACTGCCATATACACTCATAAGTAGTCTCGGTCCCACCGATATTCCAAACTCAGTCACACCGAGATGAACCACCTCAGCCATAAGCCAAACCCAAGAAAACTCGGATTTTCCGATTCTGAACTCGGTCTCACCGAAACATGAGTTGCCAAGCTTCTGTAACCTTCTGTCATCAAATCGGTGTCACCGAGATGATGAAGTCGGTCCCACCGAAACTGGCATGCTCTTGTCATTGCACGAATCGGACTAACCGAGATGGTATTTTCGGTCCCACCGAAAATCCCAACGTTCACATTATTTGAACTATCGGTCTCACCGAGTTGTCCACTTCGGTCCCACCGAGATTGCTCAAATGTGTGTAACGGTTGGATTTTGTGTGGAGGCTATTTATACCCCTCCACCCCCTCTTCATTCGTGGAGAGAGCCATCAGAAAGAACTACCACTCCTACCTTATATTTCTGAGAAGAGAACTACCTACCCTTGTGTTGAGATCAAGTTGCTCCACTCCCACCATATGAAGCTTGATCTCTAGCCTTCCCAAGTTGCTTTCCACTCAATCCTTTCTTCCACCACAGCCATATCAGTGAGGAGAGTTGAGTGTTGGGGAGATTATCATTTGAAGCACAAGAGCAAGGAGTTCATCATCATCTACAACATCTATTACCTTTTGGAGGGTGGTGCCTCCTAGATTGGTTAGGTGTCGCTTGGGAGCCTCCGTCATCGAGATGTGGAGTTGAACCAAGAAGTTTGTAAGGGCAAGGAGATCGCCTACTTTGTGAAGATCTACCCCGAGTAAGGCTAGCCCTCCGTGGGCGTAGGCCATGATGGAATAGACAAGGTTGCTTCTTCGTGGACCCTTCGTGGGTGGAGCCCTCCGTGGACTCGCGCAGCCGTTACCCTCCGTGGGTTGAAGTCTCCATCAACGTGGAAGTACGATAGCACCACCTATCGGAACCACGAGAAAAATCACCGCGTCTCCAAATTGCGTTTGATCTTCTCCACTTCTCTTTACTACTTATGCAATTTACTTTCCGCTGCCCATACTCTAGAATTGCATGTGTAGTGTGCTACTTGACTTGTATGTTATGCAAAATCTGCCAAAATCTGTCCTTGATAAAAGACAGAATTTTTATCTTGTCGAGTAGTCTAATCACCCCCCCCCCTCTAGACACTCTCACCATCTTCGATCCCTCACCAGCCCAACGGCCGGAAGGAAGTCATTGTGGAGCCCAAGCCGGCGTCACCACCAGAGCCTTTGACAGGCGAGGACCAACTTTAGTCAGGATAAGTGTACCCGCTGTTCCCCTTCAAAATGGCCAATTGTTGACGCCCTTCCCGCTCAATATTTGGGAAGAGGCCCAGGGCCTTTGCCTATAAATAGGACTAGCCACCCGCAGGGTAGGGCATCCTGATCGGGACCTGACCTACCAATCGGGATCCTCACCAAGAAACCAGTAGATAGAGCGATTGAACCCCTCCTAGCAGTTCATCGCACCAGCCAAGAACAGACCCTCGCGAGGCTGTTCTGCCTTGTATTGTTCATCATCAAGCCCAAGAGGCAATCCACCAAGCCACACACTGGAGTAGGGTATTACACCACAATGGTGGCCTGAACCAGTATAAATCTTGTGTCTCTTGTGCTGTTCAGTTTGGTAGTTTAGGTCCTAGCGATTCGACAAGGAGCGAGCCGGTAGAGGGTTGAATCTCCTTGCGCACCCAAGTGTTCGAACCTCAAGGGTCTGCCGGAACCCGAAATCCGACATTTGGCGCGCCAGGTAGGGGTGTGTCAGGATCTGTCTTCTGCCGCTTCGCGCCCCGTCGCATCGTCATCACCATGTCCGGCGACTAGGCGGGCAACCCTGATCCTTGGGCGGCTTGGCCTGCCCGCGCAGAGCCGCTTGCCCCGGGCGACCCCATGCCCCAGGCAGCTCGCGGTCCGCAGGGCGCTGCGGGCCGTGGGCGACGCGGAAAGGCCTCGACGGCTCTAACAGCACGGCAGACGCGGTCGGCAGCAAGAGCCTCCAACCACGCCGCGACCACGGTGCCATACACCCGCCGGGAGCAAGCGAACTCAAGGGCCACACTCACAGTAGCCCGAGAGCTGCTGCAGTGGAGGCTGATGGAGGGCGGCCGCGACGTGTTGCTGGAACGGGTGGCGGAGCTCCTGGGCTACGCCGCCTCGGGGGCTCACCCCTTCCGCACTCCGCACTCGCCTCAGGCCCAGGGCGGCCCGCGCGGGGCCCCGCGTGCAACCGCGGGCTCCAAAGCTACTCCAAGACCAGCGAAGCCGTCAGCACAGGGCCAGCGGCAGCACCAACTCCGCTCCCCGGGAGCGAAGGACTCGTCGCGACCGACGGCCCCCGTGGGCTGCCACGCTACCATCACCAGGCTGGCACGTCAAGCAGAGCTGCATGGCACGCGGAGCCCTACAGCGCAGCCTTCGGGGTAACGGCCACGGAAGAGTACGTGCCCCACATGATGGATCAAGGGCACCCGCACGAGGGCGAATAAGGCTCGCTCCTCAGCCCAAGCTGGGGGGGACGAGGCGCCAGAAGCTGAGCTCTTCCAGGAACCCCGGCACGGCCCCGCCGGCCACGCTGGGAGCGACGATTATCTGGTACCACTAATCCCTGAGGAGCAGTCATACACTAATCATGGGTCGCAGGAGGTGCAGGTCGCCACAGCGAGCAGCTGCCCTGCTCCAGCAGTCTCTTACCCCTCAGGAGGAGGGCGTCGGGGGCTGCAGGAGAGGGGCAGAGATCCGACATCACCACCGCGGCGTTCGGAGCAAGCCATTCTCAGGAGGTAGGCCCTCCGCTGGGGAGGTGCCTCAGGGCCTGCCCCTGGCGGAGGACCCGTGGTCGTCGGGGGAACTGCTGGCGACTGCTCTACCCCATCGGTGGCGTCCTGGTTTCCGGTCGTCGTTGATGGCACTAGAGTGTGGCGCAAGGCGGGGCCCTCGTCTGGCGATATGAAGCAAGGCCGGTACCTGTGAAGAAGGCCCAGTGCCTGTGAAGCTCGCCGCCCCGTGACACTCTCACTTAATAATGAGTGGGGCTGTACACGCCCCGGAGTCCCAGGGGTGCCGGCCCCAGGCCCTGGGGCTCCCTCCCACGCCCAGTGGCAGCACTTAGCTCCGCGCTGGTGAGAAGACGTCCAAGACTAGACAAGGTGCCGGACGTGGCCTTTTGTTTGCTTTCATTGCTTTTCCCTTGGTTGCTGCTTTCCCCCGCTGGATTTAAGCTGAACTCGAATTTGAGATTTGCGTGTGTTGGTGAAGGGGTGCTTAGTCTCGTTCAAGCAATCTCTCGTGTTTCAGTTACAATCTCGCCTCAGCTGCCTCCCCTTGTGAGCCCCTCGCGAGCCGGGTCTGTCCTAGCTTGCGTGCAGCCCAGACTGCCGCCTCATACCCCCCTCGGGAGGTTTTTTCACTGCAGATCCTACGGATTCGATCGGGAGGCGTTCGGGGCACCACAGCCTCCCACAAATTATCTCAGGACCCGCATAGGGTGAAGGTAAACTAACCAGCCGGCTCGTCACCTAGCCAACCACTTGGCACGGGCCTATGAGCCATGTAGCATTGACTAGTGCGCTAAAACATTGGTTTTACATGAGGGGCACCCCCTCCCAAAATGCTCTCACAACCATTGGGACAAAAGCCTGAGTTCTATTCATGCAGGATAAGGAAACAGGAACGGCATGCTATTAGCCAGATAAATCCCCCAATGCATCCTCAGGAGCGCCGCCCGAGCTATCGCTGGTGTCGCTGGCCTCGCCATCGCCCTCCGCGTTGCCGCCAGTGGCGTCAGGGCCGTTCACCACGCCGCCCTCGTCGGCAGCCACAATCACACCATCGTTGTCTGAAGCGAAGGCCCTGACAAGGGCGTCCACATTGTCTTCCACCCAATACGCCAGGTCGTCTCGGACGGCCTGGGGGACTAGGGCGATGGCAGCGTCAAAGTCAAAATGAGGATCCATATTCCGGAGATGGCTGAAGACGCGGGAAAAGGCGCGCCCGAGCAGGGCTCGGCTCCTCTCCTCCACCAACCTGTTGGCACGAACCGACCGTGCCTCCAGCTGCGTCACGATGTCGGTGAAGAACTGAAGGTTGCCGGTGTAGTTAATGGCACGCGGCTCGCTGATGGCCGCCTCGTAGATGTTACCTAAGGCCGTGTTGGCCCTCTCCCAAAGCGTGGTGAGCATGGGGGCGTGCTCGTGTTCTAAGAGCCGCCGCTGACGCATCTCGTCCGCATTCTGACGGGCGACGGCCTCAGCCTCAACCACCTGTTGGCGAAGAAGAAGCACCTCGGCATGGGAAGTAGTTGACTCCCCTTGCGCCGCCTCGAGTGCGGCCTGTAAAGCATCAACCCGCCGCGTCACGTCCTCCAGCTTGGTCCTCAGGACGGTGGTCCTACCTTCGGCCTCGGTCCGGACCAACTCCAGCCTCTCCGAGAACTCGTGCTCGAGATTCAGGCGCGTTGTCGCCACCAGACGTCCGACCTCCTCCGAGACACGGGCTTCCCGCGCAGTAACGTCGTCCTCCGCCCGTGTCACCCAGCGCTCCCTCGTCTCCAGGCGCTCGTGCTCGCACGCACGTTCGGCGGCTTCTAGCGTCAACGCCTCCTCACGCTTCTGGAGCTCCACAAGGTCGCCGGAGACCACCTTCATCGACGCAAGGGCCGCCTCGCGCAACTCCACCTGCTCCTCCAGTGAGCGGCACCGGGCCAAGAGTTCCTGTGCCCGCTCCTCCGTGGCCTCTCGCCGCCGGTCAGCTTCCCGGGCTTCTTCGACGGCCTGGGAACAGGCCTCCCAAGAGGCCGCCAGCGACGCCTTGGCCTCCTCATCATCAAGATCGCGCCGATGGTGCGTGAGGGCGGCAGCCGCCTCCAGCTCGCGCCACTCCGCAACCAGCCGAAGGCCCTCAGCCTCAAGGCGCACGTCCTCATCAGCGAGTTCCTCACCAAGCAGGCTCACCCCTCCGGAGGAACCCTTGGCGAAGAGCGCGACGCTCCCGGGCGCGCTCAAGTACGTCCTCCACACCATCATCCGCCCCAAGCGAGCGCCGTGGGGCTCGGATCAGCACTCCCCTCTCGGGCAGGGGGCTGGGGGCTGGCACCCTCGAGATGACCGGGCGCACACTGCCGAAGGCCCAACCTAAAGCCAGTCCATCCCGAAGTGAAGAGCGCCGGGAGTACCCCAGCCAATCACGGTCCACGGCCAGACGAGAAGCCCACGGCAGGCTAGCTATGCCACGAGGAGGCCCGCGAAGGAAGGCCGCGGGGAGCGCAGGGCCGCGCTGCACCTCGGGAAGGTTCTCCTCACCAACCGGCCTCACCACAAGGGCTCTGCTGCTCGGAACGATCGAAGACAGCGGAAAGGGCGGAGGCAAGGGGGATGGCCCCTCGTCCACCTCCATGAGCTCGGAAGGAAGGGCCCTACGAAGCAAGGATCAGGAAAGGCAACAGAAGAATCAGGAGCTAGGAAGGGAGAAGGCTTACTCATCGATGGCGAAGTACTTCCTACGCTTCAGCAGGCAACAAGGGTAATCATCGCCCAGGGCCTCCCTTCTCTTCCGGAGGGCCTCAAAGTCCACGCGGAAGTGACCCAAGAGTTGAGCGCAGGGGTCAGCTTGCGACGAGGAGGAAGCATCGAGGTGACTCGTGTCGGGGGCGTCCGCCTGATGCGCTCTGCCGGTCGCCTCACCAAGAAGAGCGGCTGGGGCCTCGGGAGCCTCAGCCACAGGCACTGCGAGCGGCCGCTCGCCACCATCGACTGCGGCAGCATGGGCCTCGGGAGCCGCTACCTCATGAGCGCTGCCCAGTGCTGTCGCCTCGGCGAGGGCACCCTCGGCCTCCGGAGGCTCATGTCTCCCTGCCCCGCTACCTGAGGAAGAACCGCCCTGGACGGCTGCGAGGGCGACCACCACCACTGGGTTTCTCGCGAGGCCCCTGGAGGTCAGCAGGTCGCGGCCCCCATTCCTCGAAGATGGGCATCTGCCTCACGAAGTCACCCCTGTTTGAGCAAAGGTACAGCAAGGCCCCCCTTGACGAATGCCGCCGGGAGAAGGATCCCCAGTCAAGACCAAGAGCACCTTCCTCAGCGCTTCAGGTGTAGAGAGGGTCAAACGGTCAAACAAGAGGGAATTGAAAACCCGGTTGGACTCGGAACGGTCAACGAAGGCAAGGGGGGAACGCGCCAACTATGAACGGATGCAAGCGTTATAAAAACATGCAGATGCAATGCGCATGATGCTAAGAGATGACATGCATGACATGAACAAAAATACAAAACAAAATACAAAAACCTAACCAGGAAGGAAATATCACAACACATAGCCAGAAATGGCAAGAGTTGGAGTTACAATTATGGAAAGTTACATCCGGGGTGTTACATGTGCCTGAGGGGAAGTGCTATGTCGACACATGGCCTGCGGAGGTGTTCTTCCTGCGGTTTCACCATATCTTCGAGATGTTTCTGACAAGGCGGCTCGATTTTACAATCGTCCGCCTTTTTGCGCTACATATGAGCTCCGCCATGAAGAGAAAAGAAGTCTCGCAAATCTATGTGGCGGATCCGTACTACATGCACGAGTCCTTCTTGAGTCTTGGCGACTCTAAGCATGAAACTGCTAGGGAGTACCTCCAAAATTTAATGGTACAGAGTAACGACCAGGAAATTGTCCTCCTGCCTTATCATCCAAAGTAAGTCATTTCCAGACAACCCTTTCGTACATTTCAATCATTCCTTCCTTCAGCAATGGGCGCGCCATCTTTATCGTTCTTTACCCGCGAGCCTCCCACGCCATGTATTTGGACCCTACCAGAAAGTACGAGAAGAAGGACTACATCCACATAATGAATATGCTTGATGATGCTCTCCAAGGCTTCAGCTTTAGGGGTGGACACATGCAGATCAGGAAACAAAGGAACAAGAAGATGGATTTCGCACATAAAACAAACTTCTCACTAAAAAAATACACTTCCGTGATGATACATGTTTGTCACAGTAGGTCACGTTTTCTATCATGCATGTACATCCATGACGATTTTATGACAGAATCAAGATAGTCATACCTGTGCTGTCATAGAAGTGTTCCATGAGATTACCAAAATTATCATCACGGAAGTGTCCACTTCCATGATGATAAATCGCGCGTCATAGAAGTGCTTTCATCAAGGGTGACCGACACGTGGCATCCACCGTAACGGGACATCGTTAAACTATCGGGTCCGGTTTTGGATCCGATAACCCGCTATGAGCTACGACCAATGCCAATTTTCCACGTGTAAAATTCTCATTGGCCGACGGAACCACGTGTTTCCTCACCGTTGGGACAGATGTCATCCACTCATTGGACAGGAAGCGCCTATGATAGGTCGACATGTAGCACGGCCCAATAGTGGACCATTCCGATGAAAAAGGTTGGCCCAGTAAAAATTACCAGGCCAGCCCATATAAGACTGTCGGGGAAACCGATCACCTATGGGGTCACAAGGATCCCTTCTATGTTCGGCGGGGGATTAGTTGCACGAAGAGCAGGTCAAGACGTTAGCACACAGGGGATTTTTTATCCAGGTTCGGGCCGCAAAGATGCGTAATACCCTAGTCCTGCTTGTCTGGTTATATGTGGGTTCTTGAGCCTTTGAACTAGCTACGGTGTGTGCTTTGTCCAAAAGTCTGAATCCCCTCTATGTATGCATCGGGCCTCCTTTTATATGCAAAGGGGTTGCCACAGTGGCACACAAGAGGTGGCAAGCTACAGTTGTATGAGTTTATCGCTCGATCAACGTAGGACAAGCGCATTTAATGTGTTGCCTACGTGTCCTCTTGCTTTATTGGGGATGGCAACAGAGGCCATCTCATCCTTCGCTGCTCCTCCTTACCTTTACGCGTGTGCAGGTTGACAAGGCATGCAATGCCACACTGGCTAGCTAGCTGTTGCGTTGGCACAATGGTAAGCTTCCACGAAGATCTACATGCCGCCACGCAGGTGCCTGCTTAGTTGGCACGCCTATCGTCACACTGGAGTGGTGGTGAGGTGGCGAAACCTTGTCGGGCGCGGGTCTGGCCGCGGCCCAGCGGTCGTCCTCGGCAAGGCTTGTCGGGGGCCTTGTAGTCATCCCAGGCAAGGTTCTTGCCAGGGGTCTTCGTCTTCTGGTCCCACGTGGATCCGTGGGCCGTCAATCTTTATGAGGATTTGCATGCTATCGAGCATGCACTTTCTAGATCTTGGTCTTAACGTTGTCGATGGTGTCAGAGCTCTCAGCCTCAAGGGTGATGGTCTTGCTGGTGTTGGTGCAGGTTGCCCCGGCAAGGCCCTTGCCGGGGGCAATCCAGCTTTCCCCTCGCCCCTCATGCTTCGAGTGCCTGTTTTGGTAGTCTTCAGGCTTTGATTTCCCCTGCCTTGTCAGGCCCTGTCGCAGGTGTGGCTGCGACTGCCCGTGCACTAGTAAGGGGTACAGAAGTGCCCATACTTTTGTACATCGACAAAGGCCTACTTGTGTCAGGTCCATTTAAGCCCACGGCCCATACAAGATGTGCCAATTTGGCCCGTCAACCGCTCGTTAAAGATTTGACACCATTGCAGCCCATCGTTGGTTCGAGGTCGTTAACAGCCCGCTATATATTTGGGCTCAATATCGGCCCGATGTGATTTCGGCCTGTTAACCGCCCATTCAAGGGATGGGCCAATTTTCAGGATGTACATCTTTCGGCCTTTTAGCGACCCATTTAAGTGTTGGGTTAATTTCCGGCCCGGTGTATCTTCAGCCTGTTGACGGCCCATAAATGAGTTGGGTCATTTGTAGTCGGACCTGAGTTTTGGCCTTTTAGCAACCCATTTAAGTGGTGGGCCAATTCCCGACCCGGTGTGTCTTTTAGCGTGTTGACGGCCCACAAATGAGTTGGGCCATTTCTAGTCGGATCTGAGTTTTGGCCTTTTAACGGCCCATGCACTTCATGGTCCAATACCAGCCCGGTTTCTCTTTCGGCCTACTAAAGGCCCACAACACAGTTGGGCCATTTACAGTACGACCTGAATTTCGGCCTCTTAGCGGCCCATGCTCTTCATGGTCCAGTACCATCCCGCTGTCTCTTTCGGCCTGCTAAAGGCCCACAGTATAGTTGGGCCATATGTAGCCCGACCTTAGTAACGGCCTGTTAACGGCCCGTGAAATCAATGGGCCCACCTGTTTCCCGCTTTGATGTCGGCCTATTAACGACCCAGGAGGTAGGAGGGCCAACCATTATCTTACGACCTGGTAACGGCCCATTAACTTAATGGGCCCACTAAAGTTCGTACATCTCTTTAGGCCAAATTAGATAATTTGAGCCCATTACGATGAGCAATTACGCACAGGACCAAAACCGATCAAGAAAAGGTATGGCATACAGGGAAAGACGTTGCACATCTAGCATATATTACAGGAAATTACATCCATTGGGCAATCAAAGATTGATGCTAGTGCAAATAAATGAACAGAAGCTAACGATCTACAACGTCACAATCTGCAACCTTAGTGCGGATGACGTCCATAAGCATGTGGGCAAGTTCTTGCTGCTTTGCTACACTGTCTCTGAAAACATTGATCAGTTGTTGTTGCACACGAATGTGCATGTCTGATTCCTCCACCATTTCCATCATTGCTTCAACCATTAGTTGGTTCATAGACATACATTTTTTCCGTTGCATTCGAGACAAAGGAAACTAAACAGATTTACATGGCGATTTTGGCAGGCTTGTATTATTGATAGTGGAGAGTGTCTCGACCACTAAATCATAACATAAATTAGGAGGGGAAGCAAACAGATTAATCATGAGTTATTGCCATATTACCTGGCCTAGATTTATTGGAAAGAAACAATGGGGTTGCCCTGCTGTTTTCAGAGTTTGTCTTCTTATCACCAAATTAACACAATAGCATTGTTATCATTGGCCAAGTCAGATAATAGGAAAGCAACATTGACACAACAAACGTTTGGGCAACTAGCCTACACCAAATTAACACAATATGGCACAGCTATCATCAACCAGGTAAGGTAATACGAAAGAAACATTGACACAATGAATGAATGGACAACCAGAGCAGCACTACAATTTAGTAATGTGCATGATATGAGATAGTACACTCATGCAGCTCAGTATGCAAAACTACCAGCCAGTTTTCCTTACAAAAATCAACATTGGTTCCTTTAACATTTTGATACAACTAATTTTAGATCAGATAAATGTTTGGATTCACGCCGATTAACAAAATACATGCTGATCTAAAAATATAGTGATATACAACAGGTACTTACATCAGCATTGGAGCACAGAGAATTCCCGCAAGATATTTTCTCGAATATAATCCCAATGGAGGAAGTCTTCTATCGTTTAACCTTATTTTCTAAAAGGGAGATGGGTAAGAAACATGTAGAAAATATGATCAGAATGCTATAAAATTTCATGATGCGAGGATACTCACATGCTTCTCAGAATGGAGTTGACATTCTTTTGCTGGACTGGAGCGGACTAGTTCTTTGGCCACTCAAATCTGCTTATTATCAGTGGGAGTTGGATTTCTCTATGCTGGAGCAGTATATATGAAAACTGGAGTTGGTTTATTATCTCCAGGTGTTTGGATCTTCTGCAAAGACCTCGTTTGTAACCCTTCATATTCTAAAATAGCCGTCTTCCCCTTGCATGCCTTATATAGAAGAATGGTGCTTCAATTATAAAACATGCTACAGCAGAGATGGAATGGGTACTGAAGAATAGAAAGGCACAACATATCGACATGTATTCCCTCCATCTGAAAATAAATGGACTGGTCTAGGCGTATTTCAGTTCTAGATACATCCATTTTTATCCATTTCCGCGACATGTAATCCGGACGGAGTGAGTATGATGTAACAGCTAGGGATACGACAGGACAACAGTGTAAAAAAACACTACTTGACTGTAAAACTGTATGCTAGCAGAATACATACAGAAAAACACTAAGGCAACATATGCGTGTATGATTGGGAAACTAAGATGGCATTGCAAGAGATCACTAGAAAAGCGCTTCAATGTAAAAAAAAAGAACATGGTATGGTAGACAGATGAAGTACATACTGATGAATAACAATGCATAAGATATTCAGAAGCATGATGTCCAAACTAAGCAGAGGGCATTGCGATAGAGTAGAATGAAAGTACTTGAATTTGAAAACATGTTATCATGAATGGAATAGATACTGAAAAACAGGAAGGCATGCCATATTTACATGCATGATTAGCAGGCTAAGTACAAGGCATTGCAACAGAGTAGATACACTCCAGGACATTATATGCATGTTGTACCCATATCAAGGGCCAAGTAAGAGCAAGGACCTTGTGGGGTGAATAGGATTCATCATCTTTCTGCAAGCCTTGTGAAGAACTGCCTTTACATGTTCCATCATATTGGGTATCATTAAGGTCATGTTTGTTGGTCGTTACATTGCTCTGTGAGGTTGTTGTGCATAAAGTAGTGTGTGCAATTATATCTGACATGCATGGAAGACAACTAGTAGTTAGATTTATGTAATGAGTGCCTGTAGGAGATGACATAAATAGTAGGACTGGGGTTAACTAGCAGCAACATGTCTCAAAAACTAAAGGGAGAACACAGATGAAAGCTACAGAATATGTATCATTTGTACTTGAGATTAACTAGATGGCACACAAAAGTATTAAAGAACAACATAGGTAATACTAGAAGTGGTATAATACTATAATCACCAACCTGTGGGATAGCATTGTCTGATGGATGATAACTATGGAACAGCGTTACCTAAAGAACAAGTCTCATAGCTGAACTATGGAACAACGAACTCCTGAACAAGACCCGTAAGAGATCAGCATGAATATACAGTAAAATGTGATAATCTATTTTCCATGCTTAGATGAATAACAAAGCCATAAATGTTGCACACAAGTAAGATGAGGGTACAACCTATCTGGCCACCATCCATAGGAGTGAGCATCATGTGCTGACTTGTCAATGGCCCTGTAGTTGTTGTGGCTATCCATGTCGGGCGCGCACACTCGATGCAGGGAACTGTTGAGTGGGGACTATAGCTCCCTTCTGGTGTATGCTTCCCTTGTTGGAGCAGCTGCGATGAGTCAAAAGACGGTGTGGCTGAAGATGCAGAAAACGCATAAAGTTAAGAACGACACATCTCTTTGATCTAAAGAAATACCCTAAGAGATCAATAGCAAGGTATGAGAGTGGTCACACGTCTATTGACTGAAGACAAAATTGGGGTCACACGATTTTATTTTATTTTGGTATTGTCCGATCTATGTCGGATGGCTTGATTGCCGTCTTGTACCTCCCGGCTGACACTATTCGGAATCTTCCCTGAAGAGCCAGCGACCAAAACCCCGCTCCCCGCCGCACCGCACTGCCGTGGTTGCGCCGCCCACGGGCCAATCCACAAAGACTCGTTGTCATCCAAATTCGGCGGCGGCAGTACCATCAACCCACGCAACTCTAAGATAGCCATCTAAGCGCTCCTTCCGCAGCGAACTTGCGCCCCCGCACCCTTACATTAGACACCAGCCAATCGGCATCCTAGGAGTGGTGCTTCCCATTGGGAATCGATTGCCTAGAATAAAAATTCAGACTACTGACGCATAAATAAAGTGATTTGAGATGAGGGTGCGACCTATCTGGTGGCAGGGTGAAGTAGGCAGCTCTAGCTGTCAAGTCGGTGAGGCCGGCGCGGTTGCACTGGCGACCGGCGGCAGGGAAGCAGAGATGTCACGATGGTCGACGGCTACGGGGAAGCAGCGCCGGGGCTCTGGACGGATCCGAAGTTGGAGCCGTTTCAGCGGCGTGAACAATAGCGGGGGTGAATAGGCTCCGGTACGGTTCACGCGGCCGTCATCGAGGCAGCTCTAGCAGCACGTAGTAAGAGGCACACGGCCCAGTGCACGACGGCAAATTGACAGCGTCTCCGGCATTAGGGAGGAGGGCAGCTATGAAATTGGTGCGGGGCGGGGCGCCATGGAGGAGGGGCTGAGGTTTCGTGGCTCGGGAGAAGGGATCTTCCAGGGAGAAGGTGATTTGGCGCCCATGAGGTATGAATGGGGAGGGAATTGGGAGGGGAGTGGAACCATGACCTACGGACGCATATGTCTGAAATGTGGGGGGAGTTACAGTTCTACCCCTGCCTTTAGGCTTCTCGGCTTGGGTCTATGTACTGAGGGTCGGGGATAGTAGAGTAACTTTGCTTCTCCCCAAATGGTGGGCGCGAGCGATTTCGGGCAAGGAGGGCGTGTTTTGAAATATATTGGATGCGAGCATTTCGGGCGAGGCGGGCATGTTTTGAAATAGTGGGCGCTGTTGGGTTCTACGGTAGGGTGCGTCGACAACAAATTAAAAATTCCTACATGTAGAACAACCAAGAACATGCTATGGGAGATGGATCATAGTTCGTTACCACTAGACGCGCAGTGCCGTGCAGCGGAAGTAGAGTTGAGGCAGTGCGTCCGCGTGGATCGTCTCCTCCTCGTCCGATCTCCCTCGAACAGCCGATCGTACGATCCCACGTACAAGTTCGCTGGAGTGGAACAAGTGCACCGCCTCTAACGGTATCCGCGCGTGCAGGAGAAACACCATGCGGCGGACTGCTAGGTTCGATCACACAGTCGGCGGCGAGTGGAGCTGGCTATTAGCAACACATGCAAACCCTAGTGATAGCGCCAAAGCGATCAAAACGCATGAGTGTGCTGCACCTCCACTTTATATAGGCGTCCATTGCGGGCTCAACACTTGGGCCTCGCACGGACCCTAAAGCCCACATGTCTACTCGACCACAATCCGAATACAGCTCGGATCACATCCGACCAGCGTCCTCGGATCCGACCTAGTAGGTTCCTTCCCTCAAGCGTGCGACCCCTTAGGTTCAAGTCATCTTGGTCGCAGTTCGGATCACCTCCGACCTGCACGGTTGGTAGCGGCCTCTAGCAAGGCATGCCGACCACCAAGCAGACTATGAAGCTGGTTAGGTGAACCTGTACAACGTGTCACACTTCTGTTCCCTTTGCCTCACGATATATGTTGTCGAGCTCAAGGCGAGACTGTCATCCTTGTGCTAGCCCGACTTCTTTCTCGTTCCAGTGATGCCGACCACAAATCGGATTATCTCATAATCCCTGTCGCATGGCCATGCTTATCCCAGTCGGATCACACGAGGGGCCCAGAGTATATCTCTCCTGATCGGAGGGGCAAATCCCATCTTGCTCGACCATGTCTTGCAGCATGGGACTAGACAAACCCGAAACCTAACTTTCTAACTACCCAGTCACGGAGTAGCATTTGGTCGGCCCAAAGCAAGTCTGTCACCATCCCGAGTACATGTGTCAGTGTAACGCCCCGGTTTCGATGCGCCGGGTGTCCGCCAGTTATTCGCCGTCGTTGCCATGTCATTTGCTTGCATGTTGCATTTTATCATGTCATCATGTGCATCTCATTTTGCATACGTGTTCGTCTCATGCATCTGAGCATTTTCCCCGTTGTCCGTTTTGCAATCCGGCACTCCTATGTCCTCCGGCGTTCCCCTTTTTCTCCTATTGTGAGCGAGTGTTAAACGTTCTCGGATGGCCCGAGGTTTGCCAAGCGGCCTTGGTATAGCACCGGTAGACCGCCTGTCAAGTTTCGTGCCATTTGGAGGTTGTTTGGTACTCCAACGGTTAACCGGGTAACCGTAAAAGCCCTCTTTGTGTTGCAGCCCAAAACCCCTCCAAAGTGGCCCAACAACCCATCCTAACCCCCTCCATGCTCTCGGTCGTTCGATCACGATCGCGTGGCCGAAAACCGCTCCTCATTTGGACTCTCCTAGCTCCCTCTACCTATAAATATGTGTGCCCTCCCCCCGAAAATTCGCGGATGAAATCCTTCCCGAAACCCTAGCTTCTTCCTCCTCTCGCCGACGAACACATCCACCCGCCGCCCGGACATGTCCATCCCGCTCCTGGCGCCAATCCGAGACCGACACCTGTCCGCGCCGCCACCCATCGCCGCCGCGGCCCGCCCAGGCCCGCACGCCCAGCCCCGCGCCCCGCGCGCCCCCGCCGCCTCGCGCCTCCGCGCCCGACCTCGCCGCCCGGGTCGTCAACCGCCCTCGTCGCCGGCGTCCCGCCGCCGTGCCGGCCTCCGCCCTCCGGTAACCTCCTCCGCCGCCGCCCGGGCTTCCCGCCGACCGCTGCGCCTCCGCGGTGGATCTCCATCGCCGCCCCCTCGCCGAACTCCGTCCCTGCGCGCCTCCGGTCGCTGCCGTCCGCCGGCCAGCGCCCCGCCTTCCGCCGGAGAAGCTCCGCCGCCCCGCGACCCTCGCCGCCCTCGACGACTCCGGCCAGATCCGGTCGAGGAGCGACCAGATCCAGCCCCCCCGCGCTCCGGTGACCTCTTCTCCCACTCCGGCCGACGTCCCTGTCGTCTCCGTCGAATTTTCCCCGGTCATCCTCGGGACGCGTGCCAAGAACCCTAGATCTGAGGTTGACTTCCCCCCTGTTTTTCTCCAAGTCCCAAAATTATTTACATTATCGTGCCATGTTCATCGCATCATAACTCCATGCATATTGCTCCGTTTCGTGCGTGTAATATGTCAAATTGTTCGACTCGACGAGTACTTCATTTCATTCCATTGCATCATGTTCATTTGAGTCCGTCTTGATGCCTGAATCATTGTTGCAAGAGTGCTATATGATGTTAATCTGCTGAAACTGTTATAACTTGGTGATTTGTCATTTTTGTTGCATTTCATGTGTGCATCCTATGAGCATGAGATCTACATGTTTTTTGATATATGTCATGTCATCTTTGCAGTGGTGCCATCCATGTATTTTTGTGAGTTGTGTGCTGAGTGCATCGAGCTTGTTAAGTAGGGTACTTGCTGTTGCTATTTTGCTAGGCTGATTCTGTTATTTCGTGATGCTATGTAAACATGCTGCTACAAGTCATTCTGCGAATAATATGGAGACGTTCACTAAGGATATTTTGTTATACATGTCATTATCTATCCATTAATGCCCCTGGTTGCATTTATAGCCTGCTGTAGCTTGTCGTAATCTTGCTCTAAATTTGCTAAATAATGTTGCTGTCAGCCTGTTAACATTAAGTTCAGTTTTGCCATGAGCTTTGCTAGTGATCCATGCACCCTATGAACTTGCTCTTGCCATTCTTAGCTTCATTAACATGTATTCTTACTGTTGGTTACCTTTTCATGCCATGTATTTCTCTGTGGTGAGTGGTTCAAGCTCACCAACATGCCTACTTATCGTTGTTCCTGCCATGTATGAATCTGTCATATAACTTGCAATGTTTACATGGGTGTCATCATATTTTATGTGCCTTTTTGGCTCATGGTCAGTAAGGGACTTTTGTTCCATGAAATTAGTAGATTCATGCCATGCCTTTGTTTGCCATGATAAGTTCTTGTAACATGTTGTTTGATAGCTCTAAACATTGCAACCTGATGTTATTTCTGCCAAGTCTGTAAACTGTTATTATTTGAAATCTTGCCATGTTCTTTTGAGCATGTTCTAGTTATTTCTGGAGATAGCTCAGTGTTCATGTTTTGTAATGCTTTACCTGTACATCATGTCCATGCCTTTTGTTTTCATATTGTAGTACTGTAGCATGTTTTTTTGATGCTAGCAATATGCCTAGTTGCTGTTTTGGAGAGATTGTTGTTATAACTTGTATAGAGTGTATGTGTTGAACCGTTGCTCCGTTTTGAGTGTGCTCTATATGAAACTTGCTTAGAATTGCATGTAGTTTCATATTATCATGTTGCATCCATGTTTTGGTGTGTTTGCTTGATGTTTGTTTGCATTTTGCATCAATGCCATGTTTAACTTGTTTTGATCATATCTTCTAGGCCGTAGCTCCGAATTAAACGAACTTTATATGTAACTTGACTAGAATCTCGTGTAGATCATCTTGGTGCATCTTAACTTGCTTTTTAACAACTTGAAAATAAGGTTTATTCAGTTCTGGACCAATTTCTAAACTTGCATATGAGGACCTACCGGATTTGTTATATGTTGTTTCCGACCTCATTTAAACTTGCTTTGATGTGTTGTTCTTGTTTGCATTATCTCTTGCCATGAGTAGCTTCATGTAGCCTTGTCATGCATCATGCTTCATTGTGCATCATGCCTTGTTCATGTGTGGTGTGTTTACCTTGTTGTGTGCTTCTTCTCGATAATTCCCGTTTCGTTGCGATCGTGAGGATCCGTTCGTCTACGCTTGGTTCGTCTTCGTGGCTTCATCTTCTTCATTGACTTGTTCTTCTTCCTTGCGGGTTTTCAGGCAAGATGACCGCTACCCTGGATCTCACTACTATCATTGCTATGCTAGTTGCTTCATTCTATCGCTTTGCTGCGCTTCCTATAACTTGTTCTTCAAGCCTCCCAAATTGCCATGAACCTCTAACCTTTGACACCCTTCCTAGCAAACCGTTGTTTGGCTATGTTACCGCTTTGCTTAGCCCCTCTTATACCGTTGTTAGTTGCAGGTGAAGTTGAAGATTGCTCCATGGTGGACAGGATTATGTTGGGATATCACAATATCTCTTATTTAATTAATGCATCTATATATTTGGTAAAGGGTGGAAGGCTCGACCTTATGCCTGGTGTTTTGTTCCACTCTTGCCGCCCTAGTTTTTGTCATACCGGTATTATGTTCCCAGATTCTGCGTTCCTTACGCGGTCGGGTGATTTATGGGACCCCCTTGACAGTTCGCTTTGAATAAAACTCCTCCAGCAAGGCCCAACCTTGGTTTTACCATTTGCCTCACCACCACCTACTTTTCCCTTGGGAGTAATTAATCCGAGGGTCATCTTTATTATAGCCCCCCCCCCCCGGGCCAGTGCTTCTCTAAGTGCTGGTCCGAACTAGAGCCCTTTGGAGCGGCCCCTCAGGGAAACTTGAGGTCTGGTTTTAGTTGTACGGATTGCTCATCCGGTGTTTCCCTGAGAACGAGATATGTGCAGCTCCTATCGGGATTGTCGGTGCATCGGGCGGCTTTGCTAGTCTTGTTTTACCATTGTCAAAATGTCTTGTAAACCGGGATTCCGAGACTGATCGGGTCTTCCTGGGAGAAGGTATATCCTTCGTTGATCGCGAGAGCTTATCATGGGCTAAGTTGGGACACCCCTGCAGGGTATTATCTTTCAAAAGCCGTGCCCGCGGTTATGTGGCAGATGGGAATTTGTTAATGTCCGGTTGTAGATAACTTGACACCAGATCCGATTTAAAACGCATCAACCGTGTGAGTAGCCGTGATAGTATCTTCTCGGCGGAGTCCGGGAAGTGAACACGGTTTTGGGTTATGGTTGACGTAAGTAGGAGTTCAGGATCACCTCTTGATCATTGCTAGCTTCACGACCGTTCCGTTTGCTCTCTTCTCGCTCTTATTTGCGTATGTTAGCCACCATATATGCTTAGTCGCTGTTGCAACCTCACCACTTTACCCCCTTCCTTTCCCTTTAAGCTTTGCTAGTCTTGATACCCATGGTAATGGGATTGCTGAGTCCTCGTGGCTCATCAATTACTACAACAACAGTTGCAGGTACAGGTTATGCGATGATCATGAGGCGAGAGCGATGTTTGCTTATTTGGAGTTCTTCTTCTGCTTCTTCTTCGATTAGGGGATAGGTTCCAGGTCGGCAACCTGGGCTAGCAGGGTGGATGTCATTTGAGTTTCTGTTTGTGTTTCATCCGTAGTCGGATGGTGCTCTTATGTAAGATGATGTTGTATTCGTGTGGCATTGTATGCCTTTTGTATGTATCCCCATCTATTATGTAATGTTGATGTAATGATATCCACCTTGCAAAAGTGTTTCAATATGCGGTTCTATCCTTGGTGGGACCTTCGAGTCTCTTTAGGATAGTATCGCATATTGGGCGTGACAAGTTGGTATCAGAGCCTCGACCGGCCATAGGAGCCCCCTTGATTGATCGTGTAGTTTGGCCATTGTTGAGTCTAGAAGAAAACTGTTTTGAAGTCTAGTTATATCGGAGAGTAGGAATTCTTTTTACTCCTCTGCCCCTTCGTCGCTCTGGTGAGGAATCTTGACGTAGGTGTTTTGAACTACCCCTCTTCCCCTTCAAATTTTTCCTTTAGGTTCACGCAGTTAGTTTTCGATCGTTGTTCCTCAGCTCTTTGCATCCGGTGCATTTCTCGTCAAGTTGACTCGAGCCTCTCCATCTTTGAGTTCGATCCTCAGTTCGCTCTTAATGAAGTTGTTTTCCAATCCTCAGTTGTTTTCTTTTCCCACCCGCCCACCCCTTTTCGTCTCAGAACCGGAGTCCGTAATCGAGTATCCATCCTACTCGTGCGAAGTCTTTGCCTTCTTTCCTCAATGATTTTAACCGGTGTTTTCTCTTCAAGATATTTGTTGGTTTCCCCTTCCAAGTTGCCTTTGTTTTTCCCACCCTCCCACCCCTTTTCTTCCCGGAGTCTGAGTCTGTTTCGAGTATCAATTTCATTCATGTGGAGCCCCTTCAGTCTTCCCTCAATCATTTCAATCGGTGAATTCTCATTTTGTTCGACATTCTTCATCTCATTTTCTTCTCCGGTGGATTCAATTCAAGTTTTTTTCCGGGTTGATCACATTCTTTTCCTTGGATCAAGTGTTCTCTTTGCTCGTTTGCCTCTCGCCATTCAATCATTTCGGAGTGCTCAAGACATCTCAGGAGATTCGTCTGTGTTCCAATTAAGTCGAGGTTGTCACCTCATTCAAATATTTCAATTGTTCAGGTGAATCATCTACCTGTTCAACAATCCTTTCCAATGGTGTTTTCTTCCAGTGGGCCCTAACCCACAGGTCTTTTCCAGGATCTTACCTAACTCTTCTGATTCCCCGGAGTTATTCTCAATTCTTTTCAAGTGTGATGTAAGAATGAATTTCATCAGTCACATGCCTTTTCAAGGTCGATTTCAATTCTTTTCATCTTTGGTTCAACCCTTCCTCTTCGTTTTTCATTCTCCCGGAGTATCTCAGTAATTTTGGTGGTGTTTCTCGTCGTCATTTGAAGACCGAAGAAGAGTTTTTCCTCTAAATTTTGCCCATTCTCTCGAAGTTTCGTGATTCTAGTTTCACGTTATCCTCTTGAATTATTCCATTTGCCAGAGATTCCTTTTCTTACCCATCCGGAGCATGTCAGGAGTTGTTTTTCCATTTCTTTTCACCGGAGACCATCATTTCAGTTACCGTTCTCTATTTATCCCGGTGCTTCGTTCAAGTGTTCTTTAATCAGCTCATGATCTCTTTGTTCTTTTGCATCGAAATCCCCTCAAGCATATTTGTTCTTCTAATTCTTCTTGATGATTCAGCCTCTTTCATCATTCCTTTTCGAATTCTTACGGTGGTTCGTTCAAGATTCTTTTCCTTGTTTATCATATTAATTCATTCATTCTTTCCAATCCTACCCGTGGTTCATGAAGACCTTCTCAAGTTTGCGATATGTCACTTCTCAATCCTTTTCAAGAAGAATAAGTAGTATGCGGAAATCCATTGCTTGTCATCAATTTAATTTGATGAAGGATAAGCATACAATAAATCTTATTCTTATTTCATCCAAGTGATTAATCCTTTTCTTCGGAGTTTGTTCTTGAGGAATAAATTCTAGTTTCAAGTGTTTCATCTTTTCTTTTCTGGAGTTCAAATTTTCCTCGGCCATCTGGTCGGAACCTCCATCTAAAAAACTGCAAGCTTTAATCGTATTCTTCCCTCCTTCATTCTATCTCATCATCCTTTTGTTACCAGAGTTCTTCATGGTGGTTCTTCATGATTTAATTCATTCTTCAAGTGTTCATCAAGATTTTGTTGGAGGAGTTCAAGTATCTTTTCTTCTTGCATCTTGAAGTGCAATTAATTCTCTGTATTCTTTTGAAGTGGAGTTTTGCATTTCTTCATTCTTCTTAGCTATTTAAGCATTTGGTTGTGGCATAATTTCACCTCAAGTTTTGAGTTGTTTTGGATAAGTCCACAACAAGTTTATTCTTTCGTTGTTGATCTTCTCAACAACTCCATTCAATCCTTCCTTCTAAGTTCTTTTCATTCTATTTCAATTCTTTCCGGAGGTTTTGTGTCATGTCTTCATCAAGTATCATTCCATCCTCTCAAGTTATTGTTCTATTCCTTCCATTTATAGTCAGAGTACTGCCTAAATCCTTTCAGTCTTATTCGTTTCTTCTCTCGTTCTAACAGGAGTGGTTTCATAGTCTATCTGATTCCGTGATCTTTCGATTCTCGTCATTTGCGTCGTTCCTCTCTTCTTCTCATGTGCTCGCGATTCTTTGTTTCCTCTCTTGAGTTCTTGTTCCACCTCATCCCTTTTTCCCTTCCGTCTCGGTCCTAAGATCTCGGGGAGAGATCTCTTGTTAGTGGAGGAGAGTTGTAACGCCCCGGTTTCGATGCGCCAGGTGACGGCCAATTATTTGCCACCGTTTCCATGTCATTTGCTTGCATGTTGCATTTTATCATGTCATCATGTGCATCTCATTTTGCATACGTGTTCGTCTCATCCATCCGAGCATTTTCCCCGTTGTCCGTTTTGCAATCCGGCACTCCTATGTCCTCCGGCGTTCCCCTTTTGTCTCCTATTGTGAGCAAGTGTTAAACGTTCTCGGATGGCCCGAGGTTTGCCAAGCGGCCTTGGTATAGCACCGGTAGACTGCCTGTCAAGTTTCGTGCCATTTGGAGGTTGTTTGGTACTCCAACGGTTAACCGGGTAACCGTAAAAGCCCTCTTTGTGTTGCAGCCCAACACCCCTCCAAAGTGGCCCAACAACCCATCCTAACCCCCTCCATGCTCTCGGTCGTTCGATCACGATCGCCTGGCCGAAAACCGCTCCTCATTTGGACTCTCCTAGCTCCCTCTACCTATAAATATGTGTGCCCTCCCCCCGAAATTTCGCGGATGAAATCCTTCCCAAAACCCTAGCTTCTTCCTCCTATCGCCGACGGACACATCAACCCGCCGCCCGGACATGTCCGTCCCGCTCCCGGCGCCAATCCGAGACCGCCACCTATCCGCGCCGCCACCCATCGCCGCCGCGGCCCGCCTGGCCCAGGCGCGGCCAGCCCAGGCCCGCGCGCGCCGCCCCGCGCCCCACGCGCCCCCGCCACCTCGTGCCTCCGCGCCCGACCTCGCCGCCCGGGTCGTCAACCGCCCTCATTGCCGGCGTCCCGCCGCCGTGCTGGCCTCCACCCTCCGGCAACCTCCTCCGCCGCCGCTCGGGCTTCCTTCCGACCGCCGCGCCTCCGCGGTGGATCTCCGTCGCCGTCCCCTCGCCGAACTCCATCCCTGCGCGCCTCCGGTCACCGCCGTCTTCCGCCAAAGAAGCTCCGCCGCCCCGCAACCCTCGCCGCCCTCGTCGACTCCGGCCAGATCCGGTCGAGGAGCGACCAGATCTAGCCCCCCCGCGCTCCGGCGACCTCTTCTCCCACTCCGGCCGACGTCCCTGTCGTCTCCGTCGAATTTTCCCCGGCCATCCTCGGGACGCGTGCCAAGAACCCTAGATCTGAGGTTGACTTTCCCCCCCTCTGTTTTTCTCCAAGTCCCGAAATTAATTACATTATCATGCCATGTTCATCGCATCATAACTCCATGCATACTGCTCCGTTTCGTGCGTGTAATATGTCAAATTGTTCGACACGACGAGTACTTCATTTCATTCCATTGCATCATGTTCATTTGAGTCCATCTTGATGCCTGAATCATCGTTGCAAGAGTGCTATATGATGTTAATCTGCTGAAACTATTATAACTTGGTGATTTGTCATTTTTGTTGCATTTGATGTGTGCATCCTATGAGCATGAGATCTACATGTGTTTTGATCTATGTCATGTCATATTTGCAGTGGTGCCATCCATATATTTTTGTGAGTTGTGTGCTGAGTACACCGAGCTTGTTAAATAGGGTACTTGATGTTGTTGTTTTGCTAGGCTGATTCTGTTATTTCGTGATGCTATGTAAACATGCTGCTACAAGTCATTCTATGAATAATCTGGAGATGTTCACTAAGGATGTTTTGTTATACATGTCATTATCTATCCATTAATGCCCCTAGTTGCATTTATAGCCTGCCTTAGCTTGTCGTAATCTTGCTCTAAATTTGCTAAATAATGTTGTTGTCAGCCTGTTAAAATTAAGTTCAGTTTTGCCATGAGCTTTGCTAGTGATCCATGCACCCTATGAACTTGATCTTGTCATGCTTAGCTTCATAAACATGTATTATTACTGTTGGTCACCTTGTCATGCCATGTATTTCTCTGTGGTGAGTGGTTCAAGCTCACCAACATGCCTACTTATCGTTGTTCCTTCCATATATGAATCTGTCATATAACTTGCCATGTTTACATGGGTGTCATCATATTTTCTGTGCCTTTTTGGCTCATGGTCAGTCAGGGACTTTTGTTCCATGCAATTAGAAGATTCATTCCATGCCTTTCTTTGCCATGATAAGTTCTTGTAACATGTTGTTTGATAGCTCTAAACATTGCAACCTGATGTTATTTCTGCCAAGTCTGTAAACTGTTATTATTTGCAATCTTGCCATGTTCTTTTGAGCATGTTCTAGTTATTTCTGGAGATAGCTCAGTGTTCATGTTTTGTAATGCTTTACCTGTACATCATGCCCATGCCTTTTGTTTTCATATTATGGTACTGTAGCATGTTGTTTTGATGCTAGCAAGATGCCTAGTTGCTGTTTTGGATAGATTGTTGTTATAACTTGTATAGAGTATGTGTTGAACCGTTGCTCCGTTTTGAGTGTGCTCTATATGAAACTTGCTTAGAATTGCATGTAGTTTCATAGTATCATGTTGCATCCTTGTTTTGGTGTGTTTGCTTGATGTTTGTTTGCATTTTGCATCAATGCCATGTTTAACTTATTTTGCTCATATCTTCTAGGCCGTAGCTCCGAATTAAACGAACTTTATATGTAACTTGACTAGAATCTCGTGTAGATCATCTTGGTGCATCTCAACTTGCTGTTTAACAACTTGAACATAAGGTTTATACAGTTCTGGACCAATTTCTAAACTTGCATATGAGGACCTACCAGATTTGTTATATGTTGTTTCTAACCTCATTTAAACTTGCTTTGATGTGTTGATCTTGTTTGCATCATCTCTTGCCATGAGTAGCTTCATGTAGCCTTGTCATGCATCATGCTTGATTGTGCATCATGCCTTGTTCATGTGTGGTGTGTTTACCTTGTTGTGTGCTTCTTCTGATAGTTCCCGTTTCGTTGCGATCGTGAGGATTCGTTCATCTACGCTTGGTTCGTCTTTGTGGCTTCATCTTCTTCATGGACTCGTTCTTCTTCCTTGCGGGTTTTCAGGCAAGATGACCGCTACCCTGGATCTCACTACTATCATTGCTATGCTAGTTGCTTCATTCTATCGCTTTGCTGCGCTTCCTATAACTTGTTCTTCAAGCCTCCCAAATTGCCATGAACCTCTAACCTTTGACACCCTTCCTAGCAAACCGTTGTTTGGCTATGTTACCGCTTTGCTTAGCCCCTCTTATACCGTTGTTAGTTGCAGGTGAAGTTGAAGATTGCTCCATGGTGGACAGGATTATGTTGGGATATCACAATATCTCTTATTTAATTAATGCATCTATATATTTGGTAAAGGGTGGAAGGCTCGACCTTATGCCTGGTGTTTTGTTCCACTCTTGCCGCCCTAGTTTTCGTCATACCGGTATTATGTTCCCAGATTCTGCGTTCCTTACGCGGTCGGGTGATTTATGGGACCCCCTTCAAAGTTCGCTTTGAATAAAACTCCTCCAGCAAGGCCCAACCTTGGTTTTACCATTTGCCTCACCACCACCTACTTTTCCCTTGGGAGTAATTAACCCGAGGGTCATCTTTATTATAGCCCCCCCGGGCCAGTGCTTCTCTAAGTGCTGGTCCGAACTAGAGCCCTTTGCAGCGCCCCCTCAGGGAAACTTGAGGTCTGGTTTTAGTTGTACGGATTGCTCATCCGGTGTTGCCCTGAGAACGAGATATGTGCAGCTCCTATCGGGATTGTTGGCGCATCGGGCGGCTTTGCTGGTCTTGTTTTACCATTGTCGAAATGTCTTGTAAACCGGGATTCCGAGACTGATCGGGTCTTCCTGGGAGAAGGTATATCCTTCGTTGATCGCGAGAGCTTATCATGGGCTAAGTTGGGACACCCCTGCAGGGTATTATCTTTCAAAAGCCGTGCCCGCGGTTATGTGGCAGATGGGAATTTGTTAATGTCCGGTTGTAGATAACTTGACACCAGATCCGATTTAAAACGCATCAACCGTGTGAGTAGCCGTGATAGTATCTTCTCGGCGGAGTCCGGGAAGTGAACATGGTTTTGGGTTATGGTTGACGTAAGTAGGAGTTCAGGATCACCTCTTGATCATTGCTAGCTTCACGACCGTTCCATTTGCTCTCTTCTCGCTCTTATTTGCGTATGTTAGCCACCATATATGCTTAGTCACTGTTGCAACCTCACCACTTTACCCCCTTCCTTTCCCTTTAAGCTTTGCTAGTCTTGATACCCATGGTAATGGGATTGCTGAGTCCTCGTGGCTCATCGATTACTACAACAACAGTTGCAGGTACAGGTTATGCGATGATCATGAGGCGAGAGCGATGTTTGCTTATTTGGAGTTCTTCTTCTGCTTCTTCTTCGATCAGGGGATAGGTTCCAGGTCGGCAGCCTGGGCTAGCAGGGTGGATGTCATTTGAGTTTCTGTTTGTGTTTCATCCGTAGTCGGATGGTGCTCTTATGTAAGATGATGTTGTATTCGTGTGGCATTGTATGCCTTTTGTATGTATCCCCATCTATTATGTAATGTTGATGTAATGATATCCACCTTGCAAAAGTGTTTCAATATGCGGTTCTATCCTTGGTGGGACCTTCGAGTCTCTTTAGGATAGTATCGCATATTGGGCGTGACAGTCAGCTCAGGTCTTAGGACATAGAACGTATGTTGTACTAGAGACTCACAGATGACATATCGCTGCATCTCATAGTTGGGTCTGTCCGGCTCGGACCTTATCTCGACTCGGATCCGACTATGTCGAATCCGACCAGACCTTTCCAAGTCCATATTATCTGGTTAGCATCCAATGCACCATGGCTAGTGAGACCGAGCCATCGACCGTGTCATATGCTAGTCTAGTCGGCTGCGCGTCCACACAGCCCTTTCGACTAGGGACCTTTTAGGACAGTCATCATACAATGCGTAGTCCCACAAACAAGTCACGTACTTGCTGATACACATCATTGATAATGTCCAAGGACTATCTTTATTCATAAACACATAGGAAATATCTTCATACATGATTGCCTCTAGGGCATATCTCCAACAGTCTCCCACTTGCACTAGAGTCAAACTAATAGACATCGAATGCCCATAGCTCTAACGTGCCCATCATGCTTTGTCGGTGTACTAAAGTAGGGGTACCTTAGTATCCCGAACCTGTGCACGGGCAATCGCAGCGCCCCGCGGCAAGGCTTGCCGGGTGCCCGCCAAGATCCTCCGTAGTTCCTATTGAAGCCATTCAAGAACAAAGTGTTTTAACTGAGAAGACAAGGCCCCGGCAAGAGGAGCTTGCCGGGAAGGACAAGGCCCCGGCAAGAGGAGCTTGCCGGGAAGGCCAACCAACGCATTTTCAAGGAACTTGCCGCGATGCGCCGCGCGTCCCGGCAAGACCCGGCGAGCGACAAGCTTCCGGGCGCAACAAGACAACGACCGCGGCAAGGTGCTTGCCGCCGCGAAGCCACCACCCTGTGCCCACGCTCCAGCGCATCTGTCGACGTGTCGCCCAGAGACCGTTCCAGACGCACGTGGCGGGAAGCTGTGTAGCCAAGCGGTGCAAGGTGGCGAGCGAAGATGACGAGATGGCCATCGTGGCGAACAGTGGCGCCCCTAACGGTCGCTTTTCTGCACTGTTTGGGCGACGCGGACGGGCATTTAATGCCTTTGTCCCCTGCCGTCAGAGTTAGGTAGGATCCACTGTAGATGGCAGTTGTACCAACCACACCCTTTTACACTTTTACCCCCGCATGCATCGCCACCTGTCGGTGACCCCTTGAGCCTATAAAAGGAGGCCCATGCGCAACGTAGAAGGGGTTCGACTCATTCGAAACCAGAACACTCCCAAGCTCTCGAGCAAGAACATAATACAACCAGAAAGCAGCAGTAGGAGTATTATCTCTCCGGAGAGCTCCGAAGCTGGGTAAAATCGCTCGCGTGCTCCGCCTCGATCCGCTCTTCGTGCGCCCTCCGCTCCCTGCCGGACCGAAAAGGGGCCCTGCCCCATAGGTGTACGTTTCCTGCGACATCTCTGGCGCGCCAGGTAGGGGGCGTCGAGGTTGTGTGAACCCGATCCGGCGTTCACGCGAGCCAGATCTTCATCTGTTTCATCATCTTCATCGACATGCCACCAAAGAAGAAGGCTTCGGAGGTGGCTGCTCCGTCCGCGTCGATCCCACCGCCACCGGAGCAAACGGGCGGTGGGGTAGACGCCGACGGAGGAACGGGCACCAACGAGGGAGCTCACGTTGTTACCAGATCCAAGGACAAGGCCCTGCAAACTTCGGCGTCCGTACACACATCGCGCCCATCTCAGGAGGCGCGGGATCGACAGCGTAATGGCGCTCGCAGCACCATACTCGCGTTAGAACAAGGCCAAGCTGGTGGATCTCAGGGCGTTCAAGACCAGCATGCACGTCGGCATGCCGGCACGAGTGAGGTACGGTCGCCTGGACGGGGTACTGCTCCTTCCAACCCAGTTGGAAGTCCGAGCATATCCCGCTCCTCGCACCGTTCACCGCCGCCACCGAGGACTCCAGAAGAAGCGTTGGCCCGAGCTCAACTGCTCCTGTATTACCCTCCAACGGTAGACAAGATCGACGATTGGAGGGCCACCATACAGAGCCTCATCGGCTTCGCCAACGGCGACACTCCGCGGCAGCCAGCTACATCGCAGCCGCGGCAAGATTGCCGGACGCGAGCCGATGGCGACAAGACCGGTGTAGGTGCAACCACCGTGCACTCCCCGCCCCGAAGGCCAAGATCGCCGACTCGCCGGGTCAACCTCGACACCGACTCCACGGCGTCATCAGATCAATGAGCTCGTCGCGATCAACGCCAAGTTCTTCAAGAACGACAACATGAAGACGCTCGCACTCGCATCGAGCGCCGAAGAGAAGCGCGACGTCAATCAGACCAGCGCGCTGGGCCCACTGTTGACATGCATGCGCCAGGGGAACTAGGCGACTTGCCGTACGCGGTAGGTTGCCCTGCGTTCACTCATGAGCTACGGCAAGTCCAGTGGCCCAGCACAAAGAACTTCAAGCCAGATGTACCGGAGAAGTATGATGGCAGGTTGCATCCGTCGGAGTTCCTCAGCATCTACACCATCGCGGTGCAGGCTGCCGGGGGACGCGACGACAAGATCCTTGCCAACTACTTCCCACTGGTGCTCAAGCCTAATGTCAGATCCTGGCTCATGCACTTGCCGGACAACTCCATCTCCTCATGGGCGGATCTGTGCCATTAGTTTGTCGGCGCCTTCACAGGCGGCCACAAGCCCCATGGCCAGGAGAGCGATCTTCATCTGCTCGCCCAGAAGGAGGGAGAGCCCCTGCGCAAGTACATTCAGAGATTCAGCCAAGTGCAGCGCAACATCCCAGATGTCCATCCTGCCGCGGTCATCGGCGCATTCCATCAGAATGTGCGTAACCGCAGGATGCGGGAGGAGATGGCGATGTGCAAGATAAGAGACGTCAGCGAGCTCTACGCCCTGGCCGACAAGTGTGCACGTGCTGAGGAAGGGAGGAAACTCCCCGGAGAGAACACAGGAACAGGGGGGTCTGACAGTGAGGATGCTGCCCCAGCAAAGAAAAACCGGCAGCAAAATAATAGAAGAAGGAAGGGAAAAGATGTGGTAGCTGTCAAGCAGTCCGGCAACGGAGGTGGCGCCAAGGAAGCAGAACCTGTGGCGGCCGCCGACAAGCAGGGCGGCTCCGACAAGCAATACTGCAAGATCCACCGCACCAAGGGCCATGATCTCCAAAGTTGCAAGAAGGTCGAGCAGCTCGTTGAGTTGCAAAAAGCTGAGTATGAGCGACGCGACAAGGAGAAGGCCCAGGAAGGTACAGGTGGATCCGGCAAGAAGCGTCCCGGCCGGGGAGGACATCGCGGCAAGGCCAAGTAGCGACAAGGAGACAGGCCTCCCCACGGCTGCGACAAGGATGAAGATGAAGACGATGACGAAGACATGGATGATGATGAGGCCGACGAGCAGGAGTTTTAGAAAGCAACAGAGGTCCTGTGCGTTGACGGTGGTGCTTCTCTGCATACTTCGCACCGCCAGCTCAAACAGTGGGTGCAGGAAGTTAATGCAGCAGAACCACCAGTTGAATCAAGCAAGCCTCTGAAGTGGTCCAGCACGCCTATCATCTTTGACATTGAGGACCACCCTGATCGCATAACTGCGGTCGGGTGCTTGCCGATGTTGGTTTCACCAACTATCCGCAACCTCAAGGTCACAAAGATGCTAGTTGACGGCAGGGCCGGCTTGAACCTGATCTCCTCAGCGGTACTCAAGAAGCTCCAGATCCCCGACAGCGAGCTCGAAGAGACTGGTACTTTCCAAGGAATCAATTCGGGAAGGAGCAAGCCGAAGGGGAAGATCACATTGCCAGTGACATTTGGCAGCGAGCTGAACTTCAGAACAGAGAAAGTCACTTTTGACGTTGCTGATTTCCCATTGCCTTACAATGGGATACTCGGCCGTCTAGTGCTCGCCAAGTTCATGGCAGCCTCTCATTATGCGTACAATGTGCTCAAGATGCCAGGTCCGATAAGTGTCATCTCTATCCCTGGCGACAAGAAAGATGCCCTTATCTGCACCGACAAGATCTACCGGGAAGCAGAAGCCGCAGCAGATCGCAAGACACTTGCCGCTGAAGCTTCCGGGGGGAAGAAGAAGACCAAGTCTGGCAAGAGCTCTGATGCCCACTCCGGCAAGCGCACCTCTTCGGAGTGTTGCGCTACTGTCGAGGATGCACCATCGAGCTCCACCGGCAAGTGTAAGAAGGCGAAGGCAGCTCCGCCAGAGACCAAGAAAGTGGCCGCCAAAGAGGACGGCACTGGTGGTACCTTCACCATCAGTGCCACGCTTGACCCTAAATAGGAAAACGCGCTTGTTGCTTTCCTGCGGGCGAATGTCGATGTGTTTGCATGGCAACCATCTGACATCCCCGGTGTTCCCAGGAAAGTAATTGAGCACCACCTTGCCGTCTGTCCTCACGCGCGGCCCGTCAAGCGGAAAGTCAGAAAACAAGCAGTGGAGCGCCAAGAATTCATTGCAGAAGAGATCAAGAAGTTGGAAGCAGCAGGCCTTGTCAGAGGAGTGCTCCATCCTACGTGGTTGGCCAATCCTGTAGTCGTGCGCAAGGCAAACGGAAAATGGAGGCTTTGTATTGACTTCACTGATGTTAATAAAGCTTGTCCCAAGGATCCATTTCCCTTGCCGCGCATTGACCAGATTGTCGACTCCACGGCAGGATGTGATTTGCTTTCATTTCTTGATGCATATTCAGGATATCATCAAATCTTCATGGCAGAAGAGGATGAGGAGAAAACCACATTCATTACTCCATGTGGCATGTACTGCTTTGTACGGATGCCTTTCGGACTAAAGAATGCTGGTTCAACATTTGCAAGGGTAGTTCACGAAGCTTTTGAGCCGCAGTTGCACAGAAATGTAGAGGCTTACATGGATGACATAGTGGTCAAGAGCAAAGACAGAGCAACCCTGATCCAAGATTTGGACGAGACTTTTGCAAATCTGCGCAAGATCAACCTCAAGCTCAATCCCGAGAAGTGCGTGTTTGGAGTCCCCTCCGGCAAGCTTCTCGGGTTCTTTGTATCTCAGTGGGGAATTGAAGCCAACCCCGACAAGATCAAGGCCATTGAGCAGATCGAGGCACCGAAGCGCATCAAGGATGTGCGAAGGCTTGCCGGCTGCGTGGCTGCTCTGAGCAGGTTCATCTCTAAGTCTGCTGAGCGCGCCCTACCATTTTTCAAAATTTTGAAAAAGGCAGGTCCAATGAAATGGACTCCGGAAGCGGAGGCTGCGCTGCAGGACTTGAAGAGATACCTGTCCTCCACTCCAATACTTGTCGCACCTAAGCCACAAGAGAAGTTGTTGCTGTATTTAGCAGCAACCAATCAAGTGGTTAGTGCTGCGTTAGTAGCGGAAAGGGAGGCGGATGATGAGCCAGCGGCAGCGGCAAGCACGTCCAGCGACAAGCAGGGGGCTCCCCCGACAAGCTCTGGTCCCGACAAGGATGGATCTGCGCAGCCACAAGAAGAGAAGCAGAAGAAAATGGTGCAGCGCCCAGTTTACTTTGTCAGTTCCCTCCTGCAGGGGGCTAGATCAAGGTACTCTGGTGTGCAGAAATTGCTTTTTGGCCTTCTCATGGCCTCGAGAAAGTTGCGCCATTACTTTCAAGCACATGAGATCACAATTGTCACTCGCTTTCCGTTGAAGAGGATATTGCAGAATCCAGATGCAACAGGCAGGATTGTCGAGTGGGCACTGGAATTGTCAAGCTTTGGCCTCAAGTTTGAGAGTACTTCAACTATCAAGAGCCGAGCATTGGTAGAATTCATAGCAGAGCGGATGCCAACACCTGATGAAGAAACTCCAGAGACGAGCATCCCCGTCAAGGAAGCAAGCAAAGAATGGATCATGTACTTTGATGGTGCCTTCTCGCTCCAAGGCGCCGGTGCGGGCGTGTTACTTGTCAAACCCACCGGAGAGCACCTCAAGTACGTGGTCCAGATGAATTTTCCCAAGGAGCAAGCGACAAACAATACTGCAGAGTATGAAGGTTTGCTTGCCGGACTCAGGATTGCGGCAGACCTTGGGATCAAGAAGCTTATAGTTAGGGGTGACTCGCAGCTTGTCGTCCGCCAAGTAAACAAAGATTATCAGAGTCCGTTGATGGAAGCTTACATTGATGAAGTGAGAAAGTTGGAAGAGCATTTTGACGGCCTGCAGATGGAACACGTTCCGAGAGCCCAGAACGACGTTGCCGATGGCCTGTCAAAATGCGCTGCATTAAAGTTACCTGTGGAACCAGGGATCTTTGTGCTCAAGCTGACTCAACCATCTGTAACACCATCAACTGGACAGAACAAGAAGAGGAAGTTGGTTTCTGGTGACTACTTTCCGGCAGAGCTCCCCGAAGCCACCGCCAAGAAGGTCCCCAAGATTAACACCAAGAGTGCTGAGGAGCAGTCTGCTTCGACAAGCCCTAAGGTTTTTTCCGTTGAAGCAGACGCTCCCGACAAGTTTTGCTCCAGCAAGCTTGCCGGGGAACATCAAGCTCCGGCTGAACCACAGGTTCTTGCTGCAGAAGTAGATGTTCCCGCAGCAACATTTGTGCCTTTAGTCCTTGTCGTTGAGCCGCAAGCTCCGACATGGGCGCAGCAGATTGTCCATTTCCTTCAGACAGGAGTACTTCCCGAAGAGCAAGAAGAAGCAAAGAGAGTAGCCCGGCAATCAAGTATGTACCAGTTTGTCGACGACATACTATACAGAAGAAGATTCAACGGAGTGAAATTGAAGTGCATTCCCCGGGAAGATGGACAGAAGCTGTTGGCGGAGATACATGGAGGCATATGTGGTCATCTCATTGGCGCAAGAGCACTTGCCGGCAAAGCATTCCGGCAAGGTTTCTTTTGGCCAATAGCCCTCCAGGATGCAACTGCACAAGTAACCAAATGTGAAGCGTGCCAATTCCATTCCAAGCAGATACACCAGCCAGCTCAAGCTCTCCAGACGATCCCTTTATCCTGGCCATTTTCGGTCTGGGGGCTCGACATCCTCGGCCCTTTTCCCCGAGCTGTCGGGGGCTTTGAGTACTTGTACGTTGCAATCGACAAGTTCACAAAGTGGCCGGAATTGGAACCAGTGAGGAAGGTGACAGCACAGTCAGCAGTCAAGTTCTTCAGGTCGATTGTTTGCCGTTTCGGAGTCCCTAACAGGATCATCACCGACAATGGCACACAATTTACGAGCCGCACCTTCATGCAGTACGTTCAAGATCTTGGCGCCAAGGTCTGCTTCGCTTCTGTTGCTCACCCGAGAAGCAACGGTCAAGCGGAGAGGACAAACGCTGAAGTGCTGCGCGGGCTCAAGACCAGAACTTTCGACATGCTGCACAAGTGCGGAAAGAATTGGATTGAGGAGCTGCCGGTGGTTCTTTGGTCAATCAGGACGACGCCAAATCGAGCCACTGGCCAGACACCTTTCGCTCTAGTCTATGGAGCAGAGGCAATTCTCCCCACGGAACTCGTATACGGATCGCCTCGAGTGCTCGCTTATGATGAGCTTGAGCAAGACCAGCTGCGACAAGATAACGCGCTGCTCCTTGAGGAAGATCGTCTTCAGGCTGTTGTACGAGCTGCTCGACACCAGCAAGCTTTGCGCCGCTACCATAGCCGCAAAGTTAATGCCAGAAGTCTCGAGGAAGGCGACCTTGTTCTTTGGCGCGTTCAGTCCGCCAAGAATTCCAACAAGTTGACGCCGAAGTGGGAAGGCCCTTATCGGGTAAAGCGAGTCACTAGGCCTGGCGCTGTCCGCCTTGAGACCGAAGATGGCTTTCCGGTGAGCAACTCCTGGAACATTGAGCATCTTCGTAAGTTTTACCCATAAGGCGCGGTTGCCGGAACCTGTTCCGGCAACCACCTTTTGTACAAGCCTTGCCGCTGTTGCACGTAACCCTTTGTACAAAGCCGGGCGCAGATCCCGTGCATAAATAAAGATCATATGCTCCGCGCATCTTGTCAAATTTCATGCTTTTTTCTTTTTTGCATGTATTATCTGACACTTTGTGCAGCGCTTGCCCCCGGTAAGCAATAACGAGCCTTAAGGCTCCATATCTTTATTTTCTCTTCTTTCTTTTTCTCAAAAAGAAGGTTCCTTCGCCCACAAGTTCACCGGGGGGGGGAGGAGAAGATAATGGTGTGGACCAGGCGTCGTTCAAGAAAGTATCGCCTTGCCGGGACAAAAACGACAGAAAAGCTAAGTTGCCAAAGTTTGAGCACAATCAGTTTTAAAAAAAAAATTAAAGTTATCTTCCTTGAATGATCGTGCTTTGTATGGAAAACCTGTGCGCGGAGGAACCAACTCGTAGCTAGTTGCGCCCTTACTTTGTTTCGAGTCCGCTCAACAACTTAAGTGTGCTACGGCTAGTTGCGACAAGGTTTCTTGCCGGAAGCAGCACCGCCAGCAGGCTGCTGATGTTCCGCACTCAGCGCTCGCGGCAAGGGTGCCTGCGCCGGCAAGTTCCCTAAAAGCGTAGGGTAAAAACATACAAAGGAAGGAATCAAGTAAAGGAAATAACGTAGCAAATACTGCCCAATATAAAGTTATATTACAAAAATAACTTGCCGCGCTCTAATAGATTGTTCCCGTAACATGTCTAGCAGCGGCAAGAAAAAGGAGAAAATGGTCGGCCTAATCTACGCGGCCACCATCAACCCTCCTGACTTCATTCACCTTGTCCACAATGGGTGCGACAAGGGCCTTGAGCTCTTCAAGATCGGCACCTGCCGGCAGCTTCTTGAGGACATTGGTGAGGTTGAGGCCCGGGTTGCGGAAGAGCACCTTCACCAACACCTTCTCCAGAACTCTGGCGCAGATCGTGCGCGACTCGTCGGCCAGCTGCTTTGGGATCCTTTCCCGGAGCTGCTGGAGGGCTGTCGCCACACCCTTGAAGAACAGAGTGAGCTTGGCGCTGGGCTGGAGGTTCTCGTCGGAGGAGTACCCGAAGCCCTCCATTTCCAGTTGCATCAGCTCCTCGTCAATGACCGCGACAATGTTCACGAGGCCCTCCGTCCAGAGCTCCACAGTGTCCCTGAAGGTGTTCTGGGTCTCGGCGGCCCTCGTCAGCAGCGCCTCGTTGGCCTTGATCTCCTCCTTCAAGTCGTCCTCCCGCTTCTTGGCGCCGTCCAGCGTCTCAGTCAATGTGGCCAGCTTCAGCTCCACATCAGTATTTGAATCTTTGGCGGCGCTCAGCTCTTTGCCCCTCTCGAGGAGGCGACCCTGCAGCTCGCCATGGGCAAGGGCGTCCTTCTCATGCTCGCGCTGGAGCGCGGCAAGCTCTTCGTTCTTCGCCTTGAGAGTGGCTTCTAGCTCCATCACTTTCACCTCCAGCTCCTTCTTGGCGGCCTCGGCAGCTGCAGCAGCATCCTTCGCTTCCTTGAGGGCCCTGCCAAGTGTCTCCTCACGCGCGGCAAGCTCCTCCTCATAGCTGTCCAAGTTAACCTTCCTCTGTGTCCGCTCGCCTTCTCGCACGGACATCTCCTCGGCGGCAAGCCACTGCTGCTCTTCGGCTTCAGCCTTCTTGAGGAGGAAGGCTTTCCGCGCCTCGGCAAGCTGCGCCCTCTCCTCTGCAATGGACCGGAGGGCCTCTTGGTTGCGGCTCTGGAGCTCCTCCGCATGCTTCTCAATGTCCACTCCCGCCTGCGCGACAAGCGCTTCCCGGGACTCCAGTTTTGCTTGTCGGGCGCGGTAGAGCGACACCAGCTTCCGGAGCAGCTGCTCCTCCTCAGACTCGCCGCTGCTGGTGCTTGGCGCGTCAACCACTATCAGCCCAGCGGAGGCGAGCACCTCTCCATCGAAAGCTTCTCCCTCGACCGGCGCCCTGGAGCTTGACGCCCAGGGGAGCTTGATGAAGACACCGTTGCCGGCCTTCAAGTAGGCGCCGGGCTGGGGCTCTTCGGAGCCTGGCGCTGTGTCAGCGCAGAGGGATCGGCGGTCGGTGTAGCGCCTTGCGCTCCTGTGGCCCCCGGGTCGTCAGTACGATCGCCGGACCCCTCGCCAGCTCCTGCGCCAGCAGCCTTGGCGGCCTCTTCGTCGGCAGGATCATCAGCGCCGGCCTCTTCTTTGGTGGCAGTGGCTTCGTCAGTATTGCCGCGCACGTTCTCCTCGCCGGTGGCCTCGGTCTCCATCGGCTCCGTCGAGGGAGGATCTGAAGACAGGAAGAGGGAGAAAAAGTCAAGCAAATATCCAAAAAAGAAGATCAGAAAAATAAGAACCCAAGGGAAGTTTTCTGACAAGAAGGATTACCTGTGCTGGGCTCTGTAATCATGGGCTCCACCACCGGGGGATCACTGGTCCCGTCCCTTGCCGGGGACCTCTCCCTTGCCGGAGAGCGCTCCCTTGCCAGGGAGTCATCCCTTGGCGGCGTAGTGGAAGCAGATAACACCTCAGGGGCGCCTTCTGGCTGTTCCTGGTGGGCCTGTTCTGCTCCTACACAAGCAAACCAACAATCAAGATATCAGCAAGGAAAGAACACCCATGCGCGCCTGACAGCGGAAAGTAAAATTATGTACTTACACTGGGGGCTGCGCTGGGGGCTGCTTCGGGGAGAGGTCGCCGGGTCCGACAAGGTGGTCTCGGACATGCCCTCTGTTATCACAGCAGGATCGTCCTTGATGACAACCACGGGGACCTTGGCCCTCTTTGCCGCTCTCTGGGCCAGAGTCCTGGAAAGGAACAAGGTTCAGAAGAAAGCAGATCAGATACAAGACAAGAAACAACAAGAATCGAAGAAGTATAAGTACAACAAAAAGAAAGTCTTACTCCTCCTCCTCTTTTTCCTCCTCGTCGGAGCTGAGCGCGGAGAGGTCGAAGTCCGGTACTCTTTCAGCGCGACGAGGCGGAGGAGTAGGCTCCCTTGGACGCTTGGCGGGAGCTGTGGCAGGATCAGAAGCGGCGGCCCGAGAAGACCCTGCTCCAGTTGCCGGTGCGGCGTGAGATGCTCCCGCGGCAACGGTACTTGTCGCGGTGGAGCGTGTCCTGCGGCGCGGCGGCTATTGGCCCGTCTGCCGCCCTGCTATGTCTCCGGTCCTGCGGAGGCGCCTTCTTGGTTGAGCTGGGGGCTGCACTGGGAGCTCCGCTTGCGGCAAGTTGCTTGAAGACGGCTGGCCGCTTGCGCCCTCGGCGGGCTCGCTCGATTCGGCTTCGGGCTCTCCCTCGCCGACGACCTCCTCGACAAGCTCCTCCCGCTCGGCAAGGCTTGCCGCCTCGGCTGCCTCTGCCTCCTCCACAGTAAACCCGAACTCGCCCGCGGCGGCGGCTGCCGCCGCCTCTTCCTCCCTGGTGGCAATGCGTCGCATCTCGTCGTCGGTGGTGTCGCGGGTGAGGCTCCTCTGCTCATCGGCGCGGACCGCCACCTCCACCAAGTCGTCGAAGAATTGCTGCACGACGTCGTCAGCGGGCTCCTGCCAAGTTGGGATAAGCCCATGCGAGTTGCACTCCGGCATCATTGCGCGGATGCGATCGAGCGAGGAGTTGTTGCACAATGGGACGATGCCCTGCGGCAGCCTGAACCACTCGGGATGATTGGGGTCATGCTTGAATAGCTCCTTGAGTGTCCCATCCAACTCCAAGACAGTAAAATTGAAGTTGAGGCCCGGGCGCAGCCTCATGATATCCGCCGGACCCCCGAACAGCCAAGCGGGTCTCCCCCTCTCCTGCAGAGGGGCGATGCGGTGGTGAAGAAAGTCCGCGCCAACAGCACCTACGGTGAGCCCGGCAAACCTGAGCCGCAAGATCCGGGTGGTGGCGATCTTCAGTCTAGCATCGTCCGCCGCCAGGGCGCTCCAATCGCCGCCGTGCACTACTCGGGCTTGGCGCAAATTGGTGAATGGCTGCGGGTTCTCATCAACAATCCAACACCACTCCGCTCTCCACTCCTCCCATTTGCTATGGAGCTCCCCCTCCAGATAGACCTCCTTCATGCCAACTCTCGAGATCCAGGCGATCCCGCCAGCTAAGGGCTCTCCCTTCTCGACCCGGGGCATGAAGTAGTGGCGGAAAAGGGCTACGTTTGGGTGGATTCCGACAAATTTCTCGCAGAGATGTGCGAAAACCGCCATGGTCAGAACGGCGTTGGGGGTGAAATCGAGGAGGTGGAACCCGTAGGTGTTCATGATATCACAGAAGAAATCGGAGAAGGGCGGGCAGAGCCCGCAATAGAAGAACAGTGCAAAGAAGGGGTATCCTCTTGGATACCGTTTCGAAGTGGAAGCGGTGGTGGAAAGTACCTGCGTGCGCGGATGCGCCCGCGTCTCCGTCGACCAGAAGAGATAGAACCATTCCCTCAGCTCCTTCGCGGAGAGCTCAGGGGGGAAAGTGCCCGCTCCTTCCGCAGCGCCTCAAGCCGCAGCGCCTTGGCCGACTTCGCACCCTTCCCGGTCTTCGGAGCCATGGCGGAGGCAGTGGGGGAGAGCGAGGGCGTTGGCGGCGACGGTGGCGACGGGGGGCGGAGCGCTGCTCTCTTTCGGCTTTGGGAAGCGGAGGGGGGTGGCGGAGATTTCTGAGGAAGGAACCGCAAGTGGCGAAGGTGGGGGAACGACCCCTGTTACCCCTGCTTATAAAGAGAAGGAGGCGAACGTTACGCTTTTTCCGAATAAAGAATCACCCACGATCTCTCCCACGACGCCGCATTCGACGCGTGCCATTATGGGATGGCGCGGTGGATACGGAGTTAGATACGGTGTGGACCTAGGCCGCGTGTGCCCGTGCCCTGTTTTGGGCCTGGCCCAACAGCGCTCGGCACCGTGTGTGCCCGTGCCCGTGCCCTATTGAAGCCATTAAAGAACAAAGTGTTTCAACTGAGAAGACAAGGCCCCGACAAGAGGAGCTTGCCGGGAAGGACAAGGCCCCGGCAAGAGGAGCTTGCCAGGAAGGCCAACCAACGCATTTTCAAGGAACTTGCCGCGACGCGCCGCGCGTCCCGGCAAGACCCGGCGAGCGACAAGCTTCCGGGCGCGACAAGACAACGACCACGCCAAGGCGCTTGCCGCGGCGAAGCCACCACCCTGTGCCCATGCTCCAGCGCATCCGTCGACGTGTTGCCCTGAGACCGTTCCAGATGCACGTGGCGGGAAGCTGTGCAGCCAAGCGGTGTGAGGTGGCGAGCGAAGATGACGAGATGGCCATCGTGGCGAACGGTGGCGCCCCTAACGGTCGCTTTTCTGCACTGTTTGGGCGACGCGGACGGGCATTTAATGCCTTTGTCCCCTGCCGTCAGAGTTAGGTAGGATCCACTGTAGATGGCAGTTGTACCAACCACACCCTTTTACACTTTTACCCCCGCATGCGTCGCCACCTGTCGGTGACCCCTTGAGCCTATAAAAGGAGGCCCATGCACAACGTAGAAGGGGTTCGACTCATTCGAAACCAGAACACTCCCAAGCTCTCGAGCAAGAACATAATACAACCACAAAGCAGCAGTAGGAGTATTATCTCTCCGGAGAGCTCCGAAGCTGGGTAAAATCGCTCGCGTGCTCCGCCTCGATCCGCTCTTCGTGCGCCCTCCGCTCCCTGCCGGACCGAAAAGGGGCCCTGCCCCATAGGTGTTCGTTTCCCACGACATGCTTGGGTTGTGGAAGCGGCTTAGTCAACGGATCAGCAATATTTGCATCTGTCTGAATCGTGCATAACTCTACATCACCATTCTTTACAATCTTTCGTATCAGGTGATATTTCGGATCTATTTGTCTGACCTCGTGGTGATTCCTCGGCTCCTTGGCTTGTGCGATGGCACCAGAATTATCACAATAAAGGTCCAATGGTTTCACCGAGGCTGGGAAAAATACCAAGATCATCCAGAAAATGCCGGATCCAAACACCTTCCTTTGCAGCTTCACAAGCTGCGATGTATTCGGCTTCTATGGTAGAATCGGCCACTGTATCCTGCTTGGGACTCATCTAGTGCAGTGCTCCTCCGTTCAGGATGTACACAAATCCGGACTGTGATCGACAATCATCTTTGTCAGTTTGGAAACTAGCATCGACATAGCCCCTTACGACGGGCTCTTCCTCATCTCCATAAACTAGGAACATCACTTTAGTCCTTTTCAGGTAGTTCAAAATAGTCTTTACCGCTACCCAGTGACTCTCACTTGGGTTGGCCTGGCATCTACTTGTTAGGCTTATTGCAAAAGCAACATCAGGCCTTGTACCTATCATGGCATACATGATGGATCCAATTGCTGAGGCATATGGAATCCTACTCATCCTGCTTCGCTCATCTGATGTCGAAGGACTCTGAGTCTCGCTTAGCCTTATACCATGTGAGAGTGGCAAGAACCCTTTCTTCGCCTCACTCATGTTGAACCGCTTCAACACTTCATCTATGTACGTGCTTTGGCTTAAGCCGGGCAGCCTCCTCGATCTATCTCTATAGATCTTAATGCCTAAAATATAGACTGCCTCACCAAGGTCATTCATCGAAAACTTGCCATTCAATGATTCCTTGACCAAGTTTAGCATCGAAACATTCTTCCCGATCAACAATATGTCATCCACATACAAGATCAAAAACACTATCGAGCTCCCACTTAACTTCTTGTATAAACAAGAGGCCTCTTCGCTTTTGATGAAACCAAGACCAGTGACGACCTCATCAAAATGAATGTTCCAACTCCGAGATGCTTGCCTCAACCCATAAATGGATCTCTTCAGCTTGTATACCTTACTAGTGCTAGTCGGATCGACAAAACCCTCGGGCTATATCATATACATGTCCTCGGTTAAATTTCCGTGAAGGAAAGTCGATTTCACATCCATCTGCCATATCTCATAATCGAAATATGCAAATATAGCTAGTACGATCCTCACCGACTTAAGCATTGCTTCCGGCGAGTATGTCTCGTCGTAGTCAATTACTTGAACTTGTCCATAACCTTTAGCGACAAGCCGAGCTTTGTGGATCTAAACATTTCCATCCACATCGGTTTCCTTCTTAAAGGCCCATTTGCAACCAATGGCTGTTACGCCAGGCGGCGGATCAACCACAAGTCCTAGACTTGATTCTCATCCATGGACTTTAACTCGAATCTCATGGCCTCCAGCCATGCCTCAGAATCTGGGCTCACCATCGCTTCCGCATACGTGGCCGGCTCATCGCTTTCTAGCAACAATACATAATGCACTCTGCGCAATCTTTTAGACCTTCGTGGTCCTGGTGCCGCTTCCACTACGGGTTCCCTGACTGACTCCGGTATGATCTCATCACCAGCCGAGCCATCCCCGAGTGGTCCTCGAATTTCTTCGAGTCGAACCATCCTCCCACTGGCCTCCCGACTGAGAAACTCTTTCTCAAGGAAAACCCCGTTCCGAGAAACAAACACTTTGTTCTCTTCCCGGTTGTAGAAGTTATATCCCAAGGTTTCCCTCGGTTATCCCACGAATATGCATTTATCCGATTTAGGTGTAAGCTTGTCTGACATAAGTCGCTTGACAAATGCTTCACAACCCCAAATCTTTAAAAAAGACAAACTGGGACTCTTCTCGGTCCACATCTCATGTGGTGTCTTGTCTACGGATTTTTGATGCTACCCTATTAAGTGTGGAAGCTGCAGTTTCTAGAGTGTATCCCCAGAATGACAAGGGTAAATCTGATTTGCTCATTTTCGGTGTCAAAACCGGTGGATCTCGGGTAGGGGGTCCCGAACTGTGCGTCTAGGCGGATGGTAACAGGAGACAAGGGACACGATGTTTTTACCCAGGTTCGGGCCCTCTCGGTGGAGGTAAAACCCTACTCCTGCTTGATTAATATTGATGATATGGGTAGTACAAGAGTAGATCTACCACGAGATCAAGGAGGCTAAACCCTAGAAGCTAGCCTATGGTATGATTGTTCTTCGTCCTACGGACTAAAACCCTTCGGTTTATATAGACACCAGAGAGGGCTAGGGTTACACAGAGTCGGTTACAATGGTAGGAGATCTACATATCCGTATTGCCAAGCTTGCCTTTCACGCCAAGGAAAGTCCCATCCGGACACGGGACGAAGTCTTCAATCTTGTATCTTCATAGTCTTGGAGTCCGGCCAATGATGATAGTTCGGCTATCCGGACACCCCCTAGTCCAGGACTCCCTTAGTAGCCCCCGAACCAGGCTTCAATGACGATGAGTCCAGCGCGCATATTGTCTTCGGCATTGCAAGGCGGGTTCTTCTCCAAATTCCATGTACTCACCAAATGGTGTCCGGCTTCTTATAAATGCTGCGCTCCTCGGCTTCCACATCCAATAATGGCCATCTTCCACGTGTCGTACGAATGCGAAAGGCCAGGGTATTTTTACATTTTACCCCCTAGCTGCGCGAATAAGCTGCCTATAAAGAGAGGCGAGGATCTAGATCCAAATCACACCATCCTCCTTCCGCGAGTATTCATCAGAGCGCCTCTGACCAAAAATCCATTCCATCATGGATAGTCGACGCGGTTCCTCCTCTCGTGCTCCCAGCCCTCAGCCAGGAGATTGGGGGAGATGCTCGGTCCCGCATAGTGAGCTGGTGACGCTCCAAGCCGAGGGATTTCTTCCCCCAGCCTTCATGGTTCCGGTTCAAGCCGGACTTGCCACCTACAAGGGCGGGAAGCAGGCGGAGAGCGTCCCCAATCCCTCCAAAGGAGAGCGGGTATGCTTCATCCCTTATCTAATAAGAGGACTCAGATTTCCCATACATCCGTTTCTCCGGGGGCTCCTGGAGTTCTATGGGCTCCAGCTTCATCATCTTACGTCTGCCTCCATCCTGCATACCACGGGTTTCGTGGCCCTTTGCGAGCTGTTCTTGGGCATCGAGGCCCATTTTGCGCTGTGGAAGAGATTATTCTGCCTCGTAGCCCGTTCTTATGAGGGGTCGATATATCAAGTGGGCGGAGACGAACTATGGCGCATCGCCGGGACCGCATATCTATTCGGAACCCCGAAGAAGGCGTCCGAAGACTGGCCTTCAGAATGGTTTTATATGGAAGACGCCCCGCTGCCGGACCCAGTTCGGATCGGCCTCCCGGAGTTCAGCAACGCTCCTCTGAAGAAACGCTTGAGTTGGTGCCCGCGGAGCCCTCAACGGGAGAATGATAGGGACGTTCAATATCTGATGGGCCGAATAAGGTTATTGGCTCATTCCGGATTAACCATGATTGGAGTCATGGCCACATGCATCATGTGAGGGGTGTAGCCGCTCCAATATAGGGCCCACCCCATGTGGGATTTCAACGGGGAGGATGATGCCACCCGTCATGGCCGCAAGGGGCCGGGATCGGTTGCCGGTCTGGTGAAGATACTGTCCGGCTTGTACAAAGGGGAGAAGGAGGACTTCCTCCATGCTAGTCCATTGAATGGATTTTCCATGAACAACCCTCGGAGCTGGGTAAGCGGACGTTTGTCTATCTGATCCATATTCCCAAAGTTAAGTGCCTCACTTTGTGATTTCGACGCAGGAACTGTGCCGGGCCATAAAGGATATACACAACCTGGCTCCACAACCAGAGGATCCGGAACAATCCCTTGATCTGGCCTCCGAAGATGATCTGAACATAAAGGTGGAGCGGATCGATGGGGTGTTCCACCAACTTAGCATCGACAATGCTTTGGTCGCAATTACGGCCGACTACCCCGGAATATCTCCGATTTTCCAGGTAACTGTGACCGGAGTCCTGATACCACTACTCATACCTGCTTATCTCTAACCACCGTATACCAATGGTGTTCCACAGGAGGTGCCTTCGAGGCGGGAAGCCGAGCCTCCGGTGGCCATCCAGCAAGGGGCAGCTCGGCCCAGCAGGCGAAAAAGAAGTGCGGTGCGAATCGAGACGTCGCCGGAACGGTATGACGCACCACCGTGTTTAAAGGAAAGATTCCTGGGAGGCATATTAACGCTCATGATTTTTTCAGGAGAAAGAGCACTCGCCGGACTGTGTCTGGAGAGGTTGCCAATTGAGCCTCCGCCAGCCAGGCTCCAATGCCTGGTCCGGAGGGGGAGGCGAACACAAGGCGATGCTCCTCCAGCGGAGGATGCCGACAGGCTGTCCGCCACCAGATCTGAGGTGGAGAGCGCCATGAATCATAGGCGCCGCCGGACAGTTCTTCGTGACGCGTGTTTCTCCCCGGAGGCATTGAATGCCTTTAATGCGGGAGATGCGCACCTCCGTGCCGCTCAAGATGGTATAACCAGAGCCACGGAGCAGTATGTGAAAGACATACGGGTGAGTGAATTTTGACCATTTATATATATTAGTAGCCCCCGAGACTTAAAATAGTTAGAATAACCGATTTAAGGATTATTTGTTATGCAGGATCTTTCAGAAAAGAATACCCATCTGTCTCAGGAGCTTCAAGAGTGCAAGGCCCAACTTGAGGCCGCACTAGCCGCCACAAGGGGAGCCACAGAGACCCCCTCTGGTAATATACACTTTGAAAGATAAGTAGTTTGTGAAGTGCGGCGTGTGTATAAGTCTGACAATAATATTGCAGATGGCGCCAGACTAGATCCGGACAAGCAACAGCTACTACACCAGCTGAAGGCCGGCGAGAAGGTGCTTATGAGGGTGCAGCAAGAGAGGAACAAACTCCAAGGTGCCAACACCCAGCTGGGCGAGGAACTAAAAGATATTCGGGCCTAGCTGTCTGACTCCGTGAAGGAGAATCGGCGGCTTCGTCGCGGCATTTATAGTAAGTGCTTGAGCAAACCTTTTGAAAAGAAGAGTTCGGCGAGGAAGTCGATTGACAGAAATATGTCTGTAGGTATGCTCATAGGCCGTCCTGTAAAGGAAATGCCCGGTTCAACGGGTGACCTACTTCCCGAGCTGCTGCAACTGCACGAACGAGTTCGGCAGGTGATGAGTGGCGTCGTCCAGGCCTTGTGGATGTCCGTCTCCCTACCCGAAGATCTTGGATGGCTTGCAGAGAAGCTTCAGGGAGTACGGCGGTGCTTCCGTCTGTGGAAGATATTGTCCTGTCGTCAAGGCGCCAAGGAGGCCTAGGCCATGGTGAAGACGCGGTACACGAAGGCTGACCCGAACCACATGGCCGAGGTCAGACCTGTGGGGCCCGATGGGAAGGAGATCCCTGTGAGCTTAATGTACGGCCAAGTAGAGTTGGCCGCAAAGTATTCTCAGCAGGACTGTAAACTACACAGCCTATTAGATGGTATTGAGGAGGAGTACAATCAGTCAATTTGACTGTGTAATTTAAAATGACATGTAAAATGCCTTCTGGCCGGATTGTAGATCGTTTGTCATTGCGGACCTTTTTGCTTCAACCTCGAGACCCGACAGTCCGGAGTGTGTCCGAATACCATCGCGGTTATATAAAAAAACCGGGGCATGCGTGGAGACCAGGCGTAGGGGTCATTAGTGCTTTATCAGACAAGTGCCCAACTAGTTATGTTATATTACATGGTTAGTAAGAAACATCTTCCAGGGAGAATAGTTCCGTTAGGGGTTCCTTTCCCTGGGAGGCATGCCCGAAAGTGCATGTCCGGACTGCGAAAAAAGCAGAAAAGCATCTGGGGGCAGATAAATGAATAGGTAAGAAATCGTCTTTTAGTTCACCGACCGAATATTCCCTTAAGAACGCTAGGTTTCGGCTTCACCCAGTCTGAGGTACACATCCGGCTGACCCGGCAGTAACAATCGCAGAGGTGCTCCCTTTACCACCTAGCCGAACAATCGGGAACGTAGGGGTAAGCACAGGAGCCATGCAACCTAGCTTGGCCAAAACTTAAGTCATATCGATGCATATGATGGCGAATAAAAGGTACATGTGGAAGTTTGACGCATGTGTTGGGCATAAGGCCCGTATAAATAAGCTTCTGTTAAAGAAGCCCCTAGGTATAACGAGCGCGAGTAGCACGTCAAGTGTGTGCGAACAATGCGCAGACAAGCCTTCAAAGGCTTTAAGAAAAAGGAGGGGGAGGGAGAGAAATAAAAAGACAGCTAAAGTATAAAATGTAGACGGAGGAAGGAGACGAACTCAGAATCCGGTGCTAGGCGTAGAATCTTCGGAGACGGGCTGCGTTCCATGGATTCGGCTCGAGTCGGTTATCCGATGTGTTTCGCAGACGGTACGCTCCGCTAGTCAAGACTTGATCGATGATGAAGGGACCTTCCCATTTGGGCTTGAGTTTGTCCTTTTTCTTGTCCGGCAGGCGTAGAACTAGTTCGCCAACATTGTAAGCTTTGGCCCACACTTCTCTGCTTTGATATCTTCGAGCCTGCTGTTGATAGAATGCGGAACGAGCTTTTGCCACGTCACGCTCCTCCTCTAAGGCGTCCAAACTGTCCTGCCGATCCAACTCGGCTTCTCTTTCTTCGTACATGCGCACGCGAGGTGAGTCATGAATTATGTCGCAGGGCAAGACTGCCTCTGCGCCGTATACCATAAAAAATGGTGTCAATCCGGTGGGGCGATTCGGCGTGGTCCGTAGCCCCCAGAGTACGGAGTCGAGCTCCTCTACCCAGTGCGTGTTCGATTCCTTGAGGGACCGCACTAGTATGGGTTTAATGCCGCTCATGATTAGACCATTTGCTCGCTCGACTTGACCGTTAGTTTGAGGGTGATAGACTGAAGCGTAGTTGAGCTTGATGCCCATGTTTTTGCACTAGAGTTTAACCTCGTCGGTCGTGAAGTTTGTGTCGTTGTCAGTGATGATGCTATGGGGGACGTCGTAACGGTGTACTACCCCTGATATGAAGTCTATCACGGGTCCGGATTCGGCCGTCTTAACTGGCTTGGCCTCTATCCATTTGGTGAATTTATCCACCATGACCAATAGGTATTTTTGCTTGTGGGTTCCTCCTTTAAGGGGTCCAACCATGTCAAGCCCCCAGACCGCGAACGGCCAGGTAATGGGTATAGTTTTGAGGGCGGTGGGTGGCATGTGGCTTTGATTAGCAAAGAGCTGGCAACCGACGCATCGTTGGACTAAGTCCTGAGCATCTGCCCGGGTCATCGGCCAATAAAATCCTGTATGGAAGGCCTTGCCTACAAGGGCCCGGGCTGCGGTGTGGTGCCCACCGAGTCCGGCATGGATTTCAGCCAGAAAGTTTCGCCCTTCCTCTTCGGAGATACACCTTTGAAGGACTCCGGTTATGCTTTTCTTATAAAGCTCTCCCTCATGGACCTTATAGGATTTAGATCGCCGTACTATGCAGCGGGCCTTGTTTTGGTCCTCGGGAAGTTCCTGCCTAGTTAAGTAGGCTAGGAATGGTTCCGTCCACGGGGCAATGACTGCCATTATTTCGTGGGCTGAATGTGTTATTTCATTGGCAGAGCCACCAATTGTGTCAGAATTTTTGGTGTCAGGCGGTGGGGTTGGGTCCGGATTATTGCTTCCGGGCTCCCCTTCCCATAGTACGGATGGCTTGAAAAGCCGTTCCAGGAAGATGTTGGGAGGGACGGCATCGCGCTTTGCGCCGATGCGTGCCAATGCGTCCGCCGCCTGGTTATTATCCCGGGCTATATGGTGAAATTCGAGCCCTTCAAACCGAGCTGACATTTTTAGGACGGCGTTATGGTAAGCTGCCATTTTAGGATCCTTGGCGTCGAAGTCTCCATTTATTTGGGATATTGCGAGGTTCGAATCCCCGCGCACCTCTAGGTGTGTAATGCCCATGGAGACCGCCATCTGGAGGCCATGTAGAAGGGTCTCGTATTCGGCTGCGTTGTTGGAGTCCGTGTACATTATCTAGAGTACGTATTGGATTGTGTCTCCGGTTGGGGATGTCAGGACGACGCCAGCCCCCAGGCCGGCCAACATTTTGGAGCCGTCGAAGTGCATGATCCAATTGGAATATGTGCCGTACTCTTTAGGGAGTTCGGCTTCAGTCCATTCGGCGACGAAGTCAGCCAAAACTTGCGACTTGATAGCTCGCCGTGGTTTATAGGTTATGTCAAATGGGAGGAGCTCAATGGCCCATTTTGCAATCCGGCCAGTTGCGTCGCGGTTGTTTATAATATCATTAAGAGGTACTTCGGAGGCTACTGTTATCGAACACTCTTGGAAGTAGTGTCGCAGCTTCCGGGATGCCATGAACACCGCGTATGCTATCTTTTGATAATGTGGATACCTGGACTTGCATGGAGTTAGGACAGTGGACACGTAGTAAACTGGTTTTTGAAGGGGGAACTTGTGTCCGTCCGTTTCTTGTTCGACGACGAGCACCGCGCTTACAACTTGATGTGTTGCCGCGATATACAATAACATTGGTTCGCCCATATTGGGCGCGGCCAGGACCGGATTTGTTGCCAATATGGCTTTTATTTCTTCGAGTCCGGCCGTGGCGGCATCCGTCCACTCAAAGTGTTTGGTGCGCCGGAGGAGGCGATAAAGGGTAATGCCTTTTCACCCAAACGGGAGATAAAGCGGCTTAGAGCCGCCACGCATCCTGTCAATTTTTGAATTTGTTTGAGGTCTTTTGGGATATCCAATTGTGACAGAGCTCGGATCTTGGCTGGGTTTGCTTCAATTACTCTACCGGATACAATGAAGCCCAAGAGCTTTCCGGCTAGTACGCCGAAAACGCATTTTTCCGGGTTGAGATTAATGTCATATGCTCGGAGATTGTCGAATGTGAGCCTCAAGTCGTCTACTAGAGTTTGGACGTGTTTGGACTTGACGACCACATCGTCTACGTATGCCTCCACTGTTTTGCCGATCTGGTTTGCCAGACATGTCTGAATCATGCGCTGATATGTTGCGGCAGCGTTTTTGAGCCCGAAGGGCATTGTGTTGAAACAGAATGGTCCGTATGAAGTAATGAATGCCGTTGCAGCTTGGTCGGGCTCCACCATCTTGATTTGCTGGTAGCCGGAGTATGCGTCGAGGAAGCACAATGAATCATGCCCTGCGGTAGCGTCAATGATTTGATCGATGCAGGGAAGGGGGAAGGGATCCTTTGGACAAGCCTTGTTAAGGTCCTTGAAATTGACACACAGGCGCCAGGATTTGTCCTTCTTTCATACCATTACCAGGTTTCCTAGTCAGTCCGGATGTTTTATATCTCTTATGAATCCGGCTTCTAATAGTTTGGCTAGCTCCTCTCCCATTGCCTGTCTTTTGGGTTCGGAAAATCGCTGAAGAGCCTGTTTGACTGGCTTGAATCCTTTTAGGATATTTAGGCTGTGCTCTGCCAGCCGGCATGGGATTCCTGGCATGTCTGAAGGGTGCCAGGAAAAAATGTCCCAATTTTCCCGTAGGAATTCTCGTAGTGCGGCGTCTACATCAGGGTTTAATTGTGCCCCAATGGAGGCCGTCTTTGTAGGGTCCGTTGGATGGACTTGGAATTTGACTATTTCGTCCGCTGGCTTAAAAGAGGTGGACTTGGATCTTTTGTCAAGTATCACGTCGTCCCTGTTCACCGTGGAGCGCAGCGCTGTGAGTTCTTCGGCCGCTAGGGCTTCAGATAACGCCTCTAGGCTAGTGCTGTTGTCTTATTTTCAGCGTGGAGCACTACGTCCGGATCACTGGCAAGGGTGATGATTCCGCTGGGCCCGGGCATTTTGAGCTTCATGTACCTGTAATGGGGTATAGCTTGAAAAATAGTGAATGCCTCTCGTCCTAATAAAGCGTGATATCCGCTACTGAACGGGGCCACATGGAACGTGATTTCCTCGGACCTGTAGTTGTCCGGCGATCCGAATACTACATCCAGTGTGATTTTTCTTATGCAGCATGCTTCCCGACTAGGGATTCTTCCTCTGAAGGTTGTGTTGCTTTGCTCAATGCGGCTCCAGTCTACTTCCATTTTTCGAAGGGTTTCCACGTAGATGAGGTTTAATCCGCTGCCGCCATCCATGAGTACCTTAGTAAGCCGAAAGCCGTCCACTATTGGACTGAGGACCAATGCGGCTGGTGCTCGGGCTATTCGGAATTTATGTTCGTCACTGGTGTTAAAGGTAATAGCCGTGTCGCTCCATGGATTTATTTTTGCTACTTGGTAGACTTCGGCGAGGTTGCGGAGTGTTCGTTTCCGCATATTATTTGATGTGAAAGTCTCGAAGACTGTTAATACCGTACTAGTACTGCTGGGCTGGTTATCTTGGGCTAGAAGCTCTTCGCCACTTTTGGCCACCTACCGTAGTATCCAACATGCTCGAAGGCTATGTGTTGGAGTGGCGCCCTCTGTACTATGGATTTTGCAGGGTCCATTGAGCCATCCCTCCAGTACTGTTCCTTGCCCTTTAGGGGGGTTTTGCTTTTTGGTTTTTAACCCAGGTGCCTGAATATGATGCACCCTTTTATTTCGGACTAGGGTTGTGTTCGGAGCGGGATTGTCCCAAAATTTGGTTTCAGTTTTCCGGGCACTCTCCATCGCACAGTACTTTCGTACTATGGACGCCAAGTCGGTGAAGCGTGTAATTTCACGACGACTTATGGCGTTCATGATTCCCTTGTCCGTGCAATTATTGCAGAAAATTGAGATTGCGCTTTCGTCACGGCAGTCCTTTATCCTGTCCATAACCAGGAGGAATCTGGCCCAGTAATGGTGTACTGTTTCAGTGGGCTCTTGCTGGATTCGGGATAAATCGCTTGTGTTTGGGTGGGCGGGTGGAATTAAATTTGGAACCCCGTCCAATCTAAGACTCAAGGGCCAAAAAGTTTCCAAACTTGGAAGCCTGGATTGTTGGATGTTGTCCAACGAATCTGGCCCGCTGCCTGACTTTAGGCTTAGTGCTTGATTGACGTCCGTCCCTCCGAGGGAATCCGGCATGGAGGGGTCGGGAATTCGGACATAACTCGTCCTTAATGTAGAAGAAGACTCGCCGTGCTGTTCCTCCACCACAGCAACGTGGTGGGTAGCCTGGGGAGAGTTGATCTCTCTCAGATCGGTTTTAGGCCCGATCTGATCGTAGTCTGTAGCGACTCCCAGGGCGGCGATGCGATCCGAGAGCTCGTTTATGAAGGAGAGATCCATCGGATCAAGCTGCTCGGCGAGTTCCAAGTTGATGTGAAGATCGCTTTTGATGACCCGAGAGGTCATCATCGGCGCGACGGTCGATTAGGCGGTCATAAGAAAACCACCTAGCCGGATAGTTTGGCCGATGGCCAAAGCTCCTTTGGCAACGGTCCCGTCTTTAAAGACGGGACGAGGCATCCTTCCTGATTGCGACGGCACAGAGGAACTCTCAATGAAAGCACCAATGTCGGTGTCAAAACCGGCGGATCTCGGGTAGGGGGTCCCGAACTGTGCGTCTAGGCGGATGGTAACAGGAGACAAGGGACACGATGTTTTTACCCAGGTTCGGGCCCTCTCAGTGGAGGTAAAACCCTACTCCTGCTTGATTAATATTGACGATATGGGTAGTACAAGAGTATATCTACCACGAGATCAAGGAGGCTAAACCCTAGAAGCTAGCCTATGGTATGATTGTTCTTCGTCCTACGGACTAAAACCCTCCGGTTTATATAGACACCGGAGAGGGCTAGGGTTACATAGAGTCGGTTACAATGGTAGGAGATCTACATATCTGTATCGCCAAGCTTGCCTTTCACGCCAAGGAAAGTCCCATCCGGACACGGGACGAAGTCTTCAATCTTGTATCTTCATAGTCTTGGAGTCTGGCCAATGATGATAGTTCGGCTATCCGGACACCCCCTAGTCTAGGACTCCCTCACTCATCATTGACCGGACCATGTCCAACAAGGACCTATTCCTCCATTCCGACACGCCATTTCTCTATGGCGTACCCGGAGGTGTGAGCTGAGGTACTATACCTTGGCTTTTCAGATGATCATCAAACTCCTGGCTCATGTACTCACCTCCACGATCAGATTGCAGAAGTTTTATAGTCTTGCCGAGTTGATTCTCAACCCCATTCTGAAACTCTTTGAACTTTTCAAAAGTTTCTGACTTGTGCCTCATCAAATAGATATATCCATATCTACTCAAGTTGTCAGTAAAAGTCACGAAGTACTGATAGACACCTCTGGCAGTTGTGCTCATTGGACCACACACATCACTATGTATAAGTTCCAACAGCTCGGACGCCCTCTTGCAACTCTTTGCGAAAGGAGACTTAGTCATCTTGCCGAGCAAGCATGATTCACATGTCTCAAACGACCCAAAGTCGGACGAAGTTAGGAGCCCATCATCATGGAGCTTCTTCATGCGTTCTAGACTAATGTGTCCAAGCCAGCAATGCCAGAAGTATGTCGGATTTATCTCATTAGCCTTATGCCTCTTGACATTCACGTTATAGACCGGTTCCTGTTCTAGATTCAATATAAATAGCCCATCAACAATGGGTGCATAGCCGTGGAACATACCATTCAAAAATATCGAACAACCATTATCCTTTAAATTGAATTCATAACCTTGACTCATCAAACATGGGAAGAAATAATGTTCCAACTAAGTGCATGAATGTAATAAAAATTATTCAATTCCATAATGAATCTGGAAGGGAGCTGGAGCTGCATCATGCCGACCTGATGTCAATCTCCCCTTGTGCCACATGCCTAGTTCTTATCAGCCCCTGCATCGAGTTGCAAATATGAACAACCGATCCGGTATCAAATACCCAGGAGCTACTAGGTATGTCAGCAAGCTAAATGTCTATAACATATGCAACAAGTGTACCTTTTCCTGAAGAAGCATTTCCGGCCTTCTTGCCATGCTCTGCAAGCCACTTGCTACAGGTCCTTTTCCAGTGACTAGTTTCCTTGCAATGATAGCAAATGGTCTTCGAGTCCAGTCCAGACTTCGGTGCATCGGCGGAGGTTACCGTCTCTATGCCCTTTGCCTTAGCCTTTTTCTTGGACCAACTCTTCTTGAACTTTTCTGCACCATCAACACTTGATGCATGCCTTTCTTAATATCCTGCTCTACCACTTTGAGAATCCCATACAATTCAGTGAGCTTCTTATTCATGCCATGCATATGAATGCCCCATAGCTAGACGGAAGAGAACCCAGAACTGCATCTATAGCAAGCTCATCCAATAGCGGGAAGCCCAACCAATCCAAAGCTTGCACATATCCGATCATCTTGATCACATGTGGGCTTAGTGAATCACCTTCCTTCAGCTTGCAATCCATCAAGGATCGCCAGACGTTGAACCTTTTGGTCCTAGCCTGTGTCTGAAATATGCTCTTGAGACTCTCGATCATATCGTAAGCCTCAACATTTTTGAAATGCTGTTGCAAATCAGGCTCCATACAAGCCAGCATCACACAGCTGATCTCTGTTGATTCATCAACGAGTTTCTGGTAGGCATTCTTAGTTGTGGCATTAGCATTATCGGCAGGTTCCTCTGGAAGTGGATCCTCTAGAACATGTTCCTTTTTATCGTGCTTGAGAACAATTCTCATATTTCCATACCAGGTGGTAAAGTTTGTTCCATTCAATTTTTCCTTTTCTAGAATTGATTTCAATGCAAAGTTGGGTTGAGCAGGTGGTGCCATTGATCTACAATAGAAAATATGCAATCACTAAGCAATGTGTTTATGTAGAGTAATTCTAGCCTAAACAGAAATACTCCCACTGAAGTCAGCATCCCTCTGCAAACTCTCAGTGATTCAGGATCCAACTAGTGCATGCGACTAGTGAGCTTTAGCATCACTGCTAGCCAACATACCTATCCGGTAAGCAACTCCTTGCTAATTGTATCTCTATACAACTCCTGTCGGTCGGGAAGGTATCTCATACCCCGGCTCCCAACCTTCTTTGCCACAAGGCCCAAAACCATTTTGATAGCCTTGTCAAGTTAACCTGATGCAGTGCGTGTCCGTGTCCGACACAAACCCTTCAGTTCAAGGACATCCAGCAGCACCCCAATTTTATGAGCCCACTACGAGACGTACTTGACGTGTGAAGGTGCAACATCGGGGATGGCAATTCGCTTGATATTCATGAGGGATCATTCTACCATTCTAACATGCATAGAAACAAAGAAGCATAACAATCACAAATAAACACATATTGTGAAATAGTATGGCTCCTTCATGGACGTTCTTCCAGGTCGGCTCCGACTCCGATGACCATCTAGGAACTCCATCTTGTTTGTCACGCCGGGATGCCAAGCCACCAACCTGATCTCTATTATCCAACTACTACAACTAGTAATGAATTTTACATAGAGTCACAAGTCGACACGCAGGTCGTTATACAATATAACGACAGCACTTTGGCTCCTGCTGGCTGAGAAACATGACACGCAGGCCATGTATAAATTACACACATGTATCACATACACATGAGCCATACTATTCACATCAAACCTGCAAAACAAAGTTATGCATAGAATCGCATTCTACCGGTTTGTGTGTCGGGTACGAAATACATGGTGCTATGCACACGGCAGCGCCCGACATTTTCGAAATCACAGATCACGTCTGAACTTCGATCACGTCGAATTTTCTGATTTGCCCGATCTTATCAATCATCGCGAGTCCAATTTGGGTTTACGTTTCACTATTAACCCCGATTGCGGATACCAACCGGTAGGGGTAGATTGTGTCACGACCTCATCGACTCCGATCATCAGAAAACATAGCCTCTTCAATCCCCATGTGCAATTGATCTCATCAACCGTGCACATAGCCGATCTCATCAAGGCCAACAGATCTCATCTACTGCCTCCACATATATCTAATATGCATATGATCTGAATCCAAGTCCTATAGCAGAGGCTCTGATACCACTGTTGAGCTCTACAGTAGGGTGCGTCGACTGCAAATTAAAAATTCCTACACGCAGAACAACCAAGAACATGCTACGGGAGATGGATCATAGTTTGTTACCACTAGACGCGCAGTGCCGTGCAGCGGAAGTAGAGTTGAGGCAATGCGTCCGGGTGGATCGTCTCCTCCTCATCCGATCTCCCTCGAACAGCCGATCGTCCAATCCCATGTACAAGTTCGCCGGAGTGGCGCAAGTGCACCGCCTCTAACAGTATCCGCGTGTGCAGGAGGAACACCATGCGGCGGACTGCTAGGTCCGATCACACAGTCGGCGGCGAGTGGAGGTGGCTATTCGCAACACATGCAAACCCTAGTGACAGCGCCGAAGCGATCAAAATGCATGAGTGTGCTGCACCTCCACTTTATATAGGCGTCCATCGCGGGCTCAACACTTGGGCCTCGCACGGGCCCTAAAGCCCACATGTCTACTCAGCCACAATCCGAATACAGCTCGGATCACATCCGACCAGTGTCCTCGGATCCGACCTCGTAGGTTCCTTCCCTTAAGCGTGCGACCCCTTAGGTTCAAGTCAGCTTGGTCGCAGTTCGGATCACCTCCGACCTGCACGGTTGGTAGCGGCTTCTAGCAAGGCGTGCCGACCACTAAGCAGACTATGAAGCTGGTTAGGGGAACCTGTACAACATGTCACACTTCTGTTCCCTTTGCCTCACGATATATGTTGTCGGGCTCAAGGCGAGACTGTCATCCTTGTGCTAGCCCGACCTCTTTCTCGTTCCAGTGATGCCGACCACAAACCGGATTATCTCATAATCCCTGTCGCATGGACATGCTTATCCCGGTCGGATCACATGAGGGGACCAGAGTATATCTCTCCTGATCGGAGGGGCAAATCCTGTCTTGCTCGAACATGTCTCGCAGCATGGGACTGGACAAACCCGAAACCTAACTTTGTAACTACCCAGTCAGGGAGTAGCGTTTGGTCGGCCCAAAGCAAGTTTGTCACCATCCCGAGTACATGCGTCAGCTCAGGTCTTAGGACATAGAACGTATGTTGTACTAGAGACTCACAGATGACATATCGCTGCGTCTCATAGTTGGGTCTGTCCGACTCAGACCTTATCTCGACTCAGATCCGACTACGTCGAATCCGACCAGACCTTTCCAAGTCCATATTATCTGGTTAGGATCAAATGCACCATGGCTAGTGAGACTGAGCCATTGACCGTGTCATATGCTAGTCTAGTCGGCTACGCGTCCACACAGCCCTTTCGACTAGGGACCTTTTAGGACAGTCATCATACAATGCATAGTCCCACAAACAAGTCACATACTTGCAGATACACATCATTGATAATGTCCAAGGACTATCTTTATTCATAAACACATAGGAAATATCATCATACATGATTTGCTCTAGGGCATATCTACAACAGGCGCGAGCTATTTCGGGCGAGGAGAGGATGTTTTGCCAACCATGGTTTACGAATTATTCGGCACATGTCATTTCGGCCGAGGAGAAGGCGCGCTTGGATGAAGTTACGAACCTACCCTCGATGTACAACGGGCCAATTGATGCATCTCCCACATAGGTCGGTAATTTCACGTCTCCCATTTATTTGCTTGGGTGAATTCCACCGAGCAGAGGGTGTTCAACGGTTCATTTAAATTTTCGGAGAACGAGCATCCACGTCTACCTTACCAAGTCGATTCGAATCAAATTTTGAAATATTAGCTTGCCACTTCTTTTTTAGATGGAAAGATGATGCTCGGGAGTAATGTGTTTTTACATGCTCGTTGCTAGCGATTTACTATATGACAAATAGTTGACCCACTCAAAAACGGGAATCAAACCCAAAATGAAATATCTTGATTCAATGAAATAGCTCATTCACCGGGTCAAAATAGTGAACTAAATCCAAATTTTAACACCTCAATCGAGTAGCATGTTGTACAGTATTATAGTACTCCAAAACATGTTGAAAGTCAAATTGATGAACTTGTTTGATATACGCATATCTCCATTCATGTGTGGATTGCAGACAACATGTTCTCCAATTTAAATATTTGAATGCAAGTTTATATCGAAACATGGTTTATATCTGTCTTTGATGCATAAAACGCGACCTCCCCCTCTCCCAGACTCCTGCTCTCTATCTCTCTCTCTCTCCTCTCTCTCTCTCTCTCTCTCCGACAATCTTCAATTCTGCCACACGCATCCAACACACAAACCTTGTTGGTCCCTCTCCCTCTCTCTCCATCTCTCTCTCTTTGTGTGTGTGGGGGGGGGGTCTTTGTAGTTCACATTCATATATACTCCATCTATAGGTCTCTCTTGCACACTATGTATGATTCTCTAGTCCAAGCTAGATATCTTGGGTGTACTCATCATACGCACACAAATTCCTTGGCTTATTGCCCGTAACTCTCTCACGCACTACTCTGTCGTCTCAGAGCTCTTCCCTCTCTCTCTCTCTCAAACTCTCCATCTACCTGGGTCACACATACACATGCATATCTCACTCGCACTCGATAGACCCATCTAAAACTCTATCTCTCTGCCTTGTCCTCTCTCCATCTCACACGCACACACACAATCTCATGCCTAGCTAGCCAATTATGATGGTCTCTCACTCAATTGTAGGCAGACACAGACCCCCCCCCATATGTATATGACTAGCTAATCATAGGATCCATCACAAACATGTGCATGGTCTATCTCGATTTCTCCCGGGGCATCTTTCTATCGTGCACGCACCTCCCTTGATCTCCCACCCATATAGTCCCCTCACAATCTCGAGGGGATCTCTTTATCACAAACACACCCTCTCTCCCTCTCCATGCGTCCATGTTCTCCATGTGTCCCTCTCGACCTTTGTTCCTTGTTGGCCAGACCTCTATTGGACATTTGCTATAGGGGTGTCTCTCTCCGTTGCAAACAAACACGCGCTAGCTATCTTCGTGTATCTCCTCACCTCGCTTTTCTATCTTGGAGATGCATGCGTGATATGTTTGCATAAGAAATGAAAAAACACACACTCTCTCTCTAATTTATCGTTTGTTGTCACTTTATCTTTCACACACATACTCTTTTTGCACACTCACTCATTCTCCTTCACACGCACTTGATCTCTCTCGACTTAGGCACTCTCTTCGGTCCATGGCATATAAATTTATTGAAAAGTCAAACATCACAAAGTTTGACCATGTACATGGAGAAAAAACATTTACATCTAGAACGGCAAACATATACCATTAGATTCACCATGAGATGTAGTTTCGTATGATGTATCTTTGGTATTGTAGATATAAATAACATTTGCGTAAACCTGATCAAAGTTTCCAAAGTTTGAATTCTAAAAAATTTACATGCACTACACTATCGAGTGGATGGAATACCTCTTTCCCCCTCTCAGCTATCTGACGCACCCACTCAGCCTTATCGGGGCTCCTCTATCTCTCTCAAACTCTATATCTCCCTGGTTCACACATAAACATGTCTCGCTTGCGCTACATATAGACCCATCCAACACTCTCCGCCCTTGTTCTCTCTCTATGTGACACGCACGCCCCTAAGTACCATAATCCCTCACTCCATCATAGGCGCAAGCACTCCCCCTAAGTATGATTATCTCTCACTAGCCATCAGGAACACACGTATTGTCTCCTTCCATCCAAACGTCTATCTCGATATCTCTCGGGGTATCTTCTATCGCGCACACACCTTGTCACTCAATCTCCCACCCATATAGTCCCATCACGATCTCCAGGGGATCTCTCTATGAGAAACATACACTCTCTCCTCCCCATGTCTGCATTTTCTCCGTACGTCTCTCTCGACCTCTCTCCCTTGTTTGTCAGACCCCTCTTGGCCATGTGCTAGGGGTCTTTCTCTCTTGGTTGCAAACAACCACACACTATCTCCTCACCTTGCTTCCGTTGTCGAAGATGCATGTGTGATATGTTTTCGTAAGACACACATGCTTTTTCTCTACTTTTATCATGTGTTGTCCATGTTCTTTCACACACGCACACACACTTTTTTCACTCACTCTTTCTCTCTCTCTCTCTCTATCTCTCTCTCTCTCTCGCTCTCTCTCTCTCTCTCTTTCTCTCCGACAATCTTCAATTCTGACGCACGCATCCAACACACAAACCTTGTTGGTCCCTCTCCCTCTCTCTCCATCTCTCTCTCTCTCTTTGTGTGTGGGGGGGGGGTCTTTGTAGTTCGCATGCATATATACTCCATCTATAGGTCTCTCTCGCACACTATGTATGATTCTCTAGTCCAAGCTAGATATCTTTTGGGTGTACTCATCATACGCACACAAATTCCTTGGCTTATTGCCCGTAACTCTCTCACGCACTACTCTGTCGTCTCGGAGCTCTTCCCTCTCTCTCTCTCAATCTCTCCATCTACCTGGGTCACACATACACATGCATATCTCACTCGCACTCGATAGACCCATCTAAAACTCTATCTCTCTGCCTTGTCCTCTCTCCATCTCACACGCACACACACAATCTCATGCCTAGCTAGCCAATTATGATGGTCTCTCACTAAATTGTAGGCACACACAGACCCCCCCTGTATGTATATGACTAGCTAATCTTAGGATCCATCACAAACATGTGCATGGTCTATCTCGATTTCTCTAGGGGCATCTTTCTATCGTGCACGCACCTCCCTTGATCTCCCACCATATAGTCACCTCACGATCTCGAGGGGATCTCTTTATCACAAACACACCCTCTCTCCCTCTCCATGCGTCCATGTTCTCCATGTGTCCCTCTCGACCTTTGTTCCTTGTTGGCCAGACCTCTATTGGACATTTGCTATAGGGGTGTCTCTCTCCGTTGCAAACAACCACGCGCTAGCTATCTTTGTGTATCTCCTCACCTTGATTTTCTATCTCGGAGATGCATGCGTGATATAATTGCATAAGAAATGAAAAAACACTCTCTCTCTCTCTCTAATTTATCGTTTGTTGTCACTTTATCTTTCACACACATACTATTTTTGCACACTCACTCATTCTCCTTCATACGCACTTGATCTCTCTCGACTTAGGCACTCTCTTCGGTCCATAGCATATAAATTTATTGAAAAGTCAGACATCACAAAGTTTGACCATGTACATGGAGAAAAACATTTACATCTAGAATGGCAAACATATACCATTAGATTCACCATGAGATGTAGTTTCGTATGATGTATCTTTGGTATTGTAGATATAAATAACATTTGCATAAACCTGATCAAAGTTTCCAAAGTTTGAATTCTATAAAATTTACATGCACTGCACTATCGAGCGGATGGAATATCTCTTTCCCCCTCTCAGCTATCTGACGCACCAGTCAGCCTTATCGGGGCTCCTCTATCTCTCTCAAACTCTATATCTCCCTGGTTCACACATACACATGTCTCGCTTGCGCTACATATAGACCCATCCAACACTCTCCGCCCTTGTTCTCTCTCTATGTGACACGCACGCCCCTAAGTACCATAATCCCTCACTCCATCATAGGCGCAAGCACTCCCCCCTAAGTATGATTATCTCTCACTAGCCATCAGGAACACACGTATTGTCTCCTTCCATCCAAACGTCTATCTTGATATCTCTCGGGGTATCTTCTATCGCGCACACACCTTGTCACTCAATCTCCCACCCATGTAGTCCCATCACGATCTCCAGGGGATCTCTCTATGACAAACATACACTCTCTCCTCCCCATGTCTGCATTTTCTTCGTACGTCTCTCTCGACCTCTCTCCCTTGTTTGTCAGACCCCTCTTGGCCATGTGCTAGGGGTCTTTCTCTCTTGGTTGCAAACAACCACACACTATCTCCTCACCTTGCTTCCGTTGTCGAAGATGCATGTGTGATATGTTTGCATAAGACACACATGCTTTTTCTCTACTTTTATCATGTGTTGTCCATGTCTCTTTCACACACGCACACACACTTTTTTCACTCACTCTTTCTATTTCACTCTCTCTCTCTCTCTCCTCTCTCTCTCTCTCTATCTCTCTAGTTAGGGACTCTCTCACGTCCATAAGCATATGGATGTTTTGAAAAGTCAAACCTCAGAAAAGTTTGACTAGGTATATGTGGAGAAAAACATTTACATCTGGAACGATCACTAGATTCATCACAACATGTACTTACTTCATACTATCATTTATCTTTGATTGTAGATATAAATAATTTCTTTATAAACTTGGTCAAACTTTCAGAAGTTTGACTTTAAGAAAAATGTTGGAACTACATTATTGAACAGAGGGAGTAGCTCTTTCTCTCTCTCTCTGCTATCTCTCATGGGCCTCCCCTCTCACTCGAACACTCTATACCGACGGATTATATGCTCACTATGTCAGTGTATAGCTCCACATACTATTCAGTTGACCGGTCAACCAGTCCACACGCTACCTTGTCAGCTCGTTTTCTCTATCTTCGTGTGCTGGCCCATGTGGCAGTGGGTGAAAATAAGTAAACTAGAGGCCCATCTGACACGCGGTGAAGTAAACAAAGCTGAAACCACTCGGGGTAGCACCCTGTACTCTAGTAAATTGAGGGCGCATTGAGGACACACTTCTTCCTCGTGAAGGATGCACTCGCGCACAATTCACCACTGCGCGGTGGCATGCACAGAAAGATGCACTCGTGCACACCCAGCAGGCCCTCCACTATGTAGGCCAAAACACGTGCCCAATTCACTTGTGATGCATTTGGCATCGATGCCCCACCATTGCTCACCTGGTGCCCAATCTGGATCACCTACTTTGCTCCGGTGCCAAATTAGCTCACGTAATGAAAAAACACTTGCATGGGAGAGAGAGGACTGAGGCAATAAAAACACTTGTTTGGGAGAGTGAGAGGCCGGTGTAGTTGGTTTGATTGATTTGTTTATACATGTGGGTTGTACACAGCGGTGCCAACTCTCTCACATCGCGAGAGCGGTGCCAAAATCTTTTGATTTGACATCGATGCGTATTATGTGGCATACTTTTGAGAAATATGGCATCGGCCACATAGTGGAAGGCAACAAATGCCCAAGCCCTTCATGTGCTCCTAGGTAAATGAAAGGAAAGAGAGAGAGAGAGAGAGAGAGAGAGAGTGAAAAAATATCACTAGCTAGCCAACCCTATCGTATGAGGGAATGATATTGGTACCTCTTGATGACACAGAAATCTTATACAGCCAGCTGCTCTAACACTACAAGAAATATGTCAACTTGTGACCTTCTGTCAGTGACCCTAGAAGAATTGGTTGTAAATCTATGACCATTTCAGACCAATTGGTCAAAAGCTGTTCGAGGGGCTACAAACCCTAAACCATAACGACCATTTTGGTCAGAAAGGTCGCAATTTCCTTACACGAAATGGTCGCAAAGTAGACAACACTGGTCTGCTACCTTATATTCGTCGGTTACAACCAATCTAAATTGGTCATGACCTTGCAAATTGTGGTGCATTGCTATGACTGGGTGCCATCACTTTTTTCTATGTGCCGTGCTTAGTTGTCTTTTTTTTACCAATTTTGCACAAGTGTCTTGCTTAGGTGTCATTTTTGCTTATGTGTCAATTTTGCATATGGTTGAACCAGACTCAGCTGACCCAACCCCCACCTGGCTTGCTGGCCAGTCAGACCTGCCATGCTAGCCCACCCTGCTGACATGCAGGACCCGCCATGCGGGACCCACCTACCTTACATTAAAGACTGACATGGGGGACCCAGGACCCTCAAAGATGCAAGAGTGACATGGTGGAGTAGCGGTGAATAACGGAACAAAAATATGGCCATGGAGGGAGACGAACCCGCGCCCTCCCCTTCCTAGCGATCGAGCCATACCACCACACCAGCTGATCGCTGGTGTTAGCCTATCTCACACAATCCCCTTAAAGCACAAGGAAAATTGTTGCGCCTGGGCCTTTTCGGACAAGGCCACACGATTTTTTTCTTTTAACAATTTCATTGTGTCGACCGGGCTGACAGACGATGGGCCTGTCAAAGGTCTATCTCGTGGCAAATGTGGGCTTCCCACAACTTTGAGTCCACATAAAATAGTGGGAGTTCAAATCTATCTCAAAAAATAAAGGGAGTTCAAACAAAAAATGAATAGTCTACAATGTAATTGCATCATCAATATTGCGTATGACCTCGGATCAATATCATCAAAAACAATTTAACAAAACATTTGAAAATGTTAATAAAGCTTTGGGAAAATGTTAACCATGTATTAAAAACTATTAATCTTGTATTTGAAAATTGTTAATGAAGCATTTGAAAATGTTAGATTGTGTAGAGAAAAAATGTTGACCGTGTGTTAAAAAAATAGCATTTAAAAACTATTAATCAAGCATTTCAAACATATTAAAAATGTGTAAAAATGTTCAACATGTATTTTCGAAAAAGGTTAATCATGTATTTAAAAAACAACAAAAAATGTCTATTTGAAAAGTATCACGCGTATAAAATCATGTATTTGAAAAATGTTAAACATATATAAACAATATGTACAATGTGTTTTACAAAATTTAGACATTTGTTCAAAAACTTAGGCATGAAAACATTTATTAAAAATGTTAATGATGCACTTAAAAAATGTTAAGTATGTATACCTTATTTCTAAGAATAATTTTTTGAAATAACTTCAGTATTCCAAATTTGTAATTTTTAATAAAAAATGATTTGGTCCAAATTGGCAACAGATATTTGGAAGGTTCTTCACTAAAAAAAGTCATTTTAGGCACTCGAAAAATGGGAAATGATTTTTTTTTAAATTTTTCATGCTCGTTTCGGAATGCGGTCAAAACTGCGGGCATGACCGTTCCTAGCTAGTGGTGGAATCTTGGAAAACTTTTGGTGTTTCTATGATTAAAATGATTTGGTCCAATTTTGCAACAATTATTTGGTAGGCAAATGAAAATGGAAAATGGAAAAATGGAAAATGAAATTTCTGTGCAAAGAAGAAGAAAACTTCCTTAGTCAACATTGTTTGCCATTCCAATATGCACCCTTGTGCACAATATTAGATCTTTTAAATAAACTATGCCATGAATGTGGCCATAAGATTAAGCATTTGGGTTGAAAGCCATGACTCTTCACACATGATAGCTCATTTCTGAGAACACTTTTTAAAAATAATTGTCGTATTGCAAGTTTATTTTTTTGGAAAAAATAAAGAGCAAACTACAAGGCAGCTACAGTTCAAATTTGACCAGCTTCCAACTGAATCAGCGGGAATTTGTCTTTTTCACCAGAGGTGGATCAAAATTTTTGACACCCAACCATTTTGTCAATTGTGTATTATATATGGCCTAGTATTTTAGAAAATTGATTAGGTCGAATTTTACAACAAATATATGGTAGGTCCTTCACAAAAAAACTCATTTTGGGAACTCGAAAAAATGGAAAATGATTTTTTTGTCCAGAGAAAATGAAAGTTTCCTTAGGCAACATTGTTTGTCATTCCAATATGCACCCATGTGCATGATATGAGATCATTTCAACAAACTATGCCATGAATGTGGCCATAAGATTGATCATTTGGCTTGAAAGGCATTGATCTCCACACATGATAGCTCGTTTTTTAGAACACTTTTTTAAAATAATTGTTGTATTACAAGTTTGTTATTTTTCCTGGAAACTTGGCCACACATAATGACACAATGCGAACGTTTCCCAATTTTTTGATTTTTTCAATTTTTTATGCCCGTTTCAAAATGGGGTCAAAATGGCGGGAATGACCGTTCCTAGCTAGTGGTTGAATCTTGGATTTTTTTTGGTGTTTCTATGATTAAATAGATACTTATTTACCTAGAAATGATTTTTGGAAAAAATAAAGAGCAAACTACAAGGCAGCTACAGTTCAAATTTGACCCGCTTCCAGCTGAATCAGCGGGAATTTGTCTTTTTCACCAGAGGTGGATAAAACTTTTGACACCCAACCATTTTGCCAATTGTGCATTAAATATGGCCTAGTATTTTATAAATTGATTTGGTCCAAATTTGCAACAAATATTTGGTAGGTCCTTCAAAAAAAACTCATTTTGGGCACTCAAAAAATGGAAAATGAATTTTCCGTCCAAAGAAAATGAAAACTCCCTTAGGCAACATTGTTTGGAATTCCAAGATGCACCGTTGTGCATGATATGAGATCATTTGAACAAACTATGCCATGAATGTGTCCATAAGATTGATCATTCGGCTTGAAAACGCTGAATCTTCACGCATGATAGCTCATTTCTGAGAACACTTTTTTAAAATAATTACCGTATTACAAGTTTATTATTTTTCCTGGAAACTTGGTCACATATAATGACACAATGCGAAGGTTTTCCAATTTTTTGATTTGTTTTGAATTTTTTATGCCCGTTTCAAAATGCGGTCAAAATGCTGGGAATGACCGTTCCTAGCTAGTGGTTGAATCTTGTAATTTTTTTGGTGTTTCTCTTATTAAATAGGTACTTATGTACGTAGAAATGATTTTTGGAAAAAATAAAGAGCAAACTATAAGGCAGCTGCAGTTCAAATTTTACCCGTTTCCAACTGAATCGGCGGAAATTTGTCTTGTTCACCAGAGGTGGATCAAAACTTTTGACACCCAACCATTTGGTCAATTGCGCATTAAATATGGCCTAGTATTTTATAAAATTGATTTGGTCCAAATTTGCAACAAATATTTGGTAGGTCCTTTAAAAAAAACTCATTTTGGGCACTCAAAAAATGGAAAATGAACTTTCCATCCAAAGAAAATGAAAACTCCCTTAGGCAACATTGTTTGGAATTCCAAGATGCCCCGTTGTGCATGATATGAGATCATTTGAACAAACTATGCCATGAATGTGGCCATAAGATTAATCATTTGGCTTGAAAGCCATGAATCTTCATGCATTATAGCTCATTTCTGAGAACACTTTTTTAAAATAATTGCCGAATTACAAGTTTATTATTTTTCCTGGAAACTTGGTCACATATGATGACACAATGCGAAGGTTTTCTAATTTTTTGATTTTTTTTAATTTTTCATGCCTGTTTCAAAATGCGGTCAAAACAGCGGGCATGACCGTTCCTAGCTAGTGGTTAAATATTGGAAAAAATTTGTTGTCTCTCTGATTAAATAGATACTTTTTTACATACAAATGATTTTTGGAAAAAATAAAAAGCAAACTATGAGGCAGATGCAGTTCAAAATTGACCCGCTTCCCACTGAATCGGTAGAAATTTATCTTTTTCACGAGAGGTGGGTCAAAACTTTTTATACCCAATCATTTGGTCAATTGTGCATTAAATATAGCCTAGTATTTTAGAAAATTGATTTGATACAATTTTGCAACAATTATTTGGTAGGTCCTTCACAAAAAAGCTCATTTTGGGCGCTCGAAAAATGGAAAATGATTTTTTCGTCCAAAAAAATGAAAATTTCCTTAGGCAACATTGTTTGCCATTCGAACATAAACCCTTGTGCACAATATGAGATCATTTGAACAAACTATTCTATGAATGTGGCCATAAGATTGATCATTTGACTTGAAAGCCATTGATCTTCACACATGATAGCTCATTTCTGAGAACACTTTTAAAAAAATTGTCGTACTATAAGTTTATTATTTTTCCTAGAAAATTGGTCACATATGATGACACAATGCGAAGGTTTTCCAATTTTTTTTGATTTTTTTTGTATTTTTTATGCCCGTTTCAAAATGCGGTCAAAATGGCGGGCTTGACCGTTCCTAGCTAGTGGTTGAATCTTGGAATTTTTTTGATGTTTCTCTGATTAAATAGATACTTTTGTACCTAGAAATGATTTTTGGAAAAAATAAATAGCAAACTATGAGGCAACTACAGTTCAAATTTGACCCGCTTTCTACTGAATCGGCGGAAATTTGTCTTTTCACCAGAGATGTATCAAAGCTTTTGACACCTAACCATTTTGTCAATTGTGCATTAAATATGACCTAGTATTTTAGAAAATTGATTTGATCCAATTTTACAACAAATATATGGTAGATCCTTCACAAAAAAACTCATTTCGGGCACTCAGAAAATGATTAAAAATAGCTAGAAAGATAAAAAATGCATAAAAACTAGTCCTCATCCATAAAATGTGGTCTAACTCTAGTGAATATTTGAGTGGTGCCCTTTTGCAAAATATTTTTGATAGTTGCTTCACAAAATCCCTCTATTTTTAGTACTTACAAATTATTTTAAATCACTGATTTTCCAAACCAATCATAACTCTTCCCACGAATCGATGACATGGCGCCCATCCATCCATCCATCCATCTCTCCATCCCACATCCATCCATCCATCCATCTATCTACAGAAAAAAGAGATACCCCACCCGCAACCAAAACCCTAGCTCAGATTTCCCCATTGCACCCCTCCTCCCTTGTCCGCATCTCCTCGCCGCTGCCGCCACCTCCTCCCCACCCCCCTCCCGATCCAGTCCTCTCCCCGCCGCTCCCACCCACCGCCGACCTCACCGTCCTCCTCACCCACCGCCGCAGACCTCGTCCCTCCCTTCCCTCACCACTCTCCCTACCCTAGCTCAGATCGAGTCGAGCAGGTCGGCATCCCATCGATCCACAGCCAGATCCGCCGCCCACCCCGACCCACTCCTCGTCCCACCCACCCGCCGCTGTTGGCCTCCTGCCTCGCCCAGCCTCTGCCTCACCCGTATCCAGCCGCGCAGTGTTGTGCCATCTTCGTCCTCATCCGAGGGAAGAAGCGCCGGGGACCGAGCGAGCCGTGCGGGGTTGCCTCCTCTACTCCCTCCCCACTCCCGCCGATGCTCTCTTCAGCTCCTCCTCCGACCTCCACCTCCTCTTCTTCCCCGGGTAAGCAAGCGCTCGCCGGAGTTCCCCTGCGTGTCGTGCTTCCGGCAGCAGCGGCTCATCTCCTTCCTCGGGCACCACAACTTCAACCGCACCATGGATGTGTAAGCACGCAGTCGTGTCTCCCCCTTCAAACCTACCGACACGTTGCAGTCTACATCTTCTAGCAAGCAATTTTCATCCACATGACATGACTGTAATTGGTTAATCATGCGCGCAGGCTTATGTCCCAGTCTTGCGGAAGATAAGTCTACCAATGCCAAAACAATGAGGCAGAACTCAAGGAATTGGGCCATATCCAGGGAGCAGCTTCTTTCAGACAAAGCTGGATTGCTATGGTTCATTCGCAAGCAGAGGAGCAAGCTGGGTTGCTATACATTTGCCGTCAGGTCCGAGACCATGACTGTATGATTTTTTTCGACTCAACCAATTTTTTCAGGATGCTTTCGTTCTTTCTTGCATGTAATTCATCTGTTGTGTCACTTCTTTTCCACTGTAATAGATAGCGTGCATCTTCGGCCTCAGCATCACAGATCCTGCTGGTCAGTTGCTTCATGGTGCTTCGGCCTTCAGGTGACGTGACCAATAGTTAATACCACGCACTGCCTGGCGCCCAAGGAATGGAACATAACCTAGCTCTCCAATGGCCATCTAATTTCTCCATGTTGAACTGAACTGAACTGAACTGGGAGAAGCTAGCCTAGCCTAGCTTGTAGAGGCTAGGTACTCTTGTTACTTTTTCATCTGGTGTTTTTAGAGCATAATTAAGGGGCCATTACTAAGAGTGAAACAACAGCTCCTATTTGTGTTGTGAAACTTCATGATTAACCAATTACAGTCATGTCATGTGTATGAAAATTGCTTGCTAGTCGTGGTCCGTTCGCCGCTCTCTCCTATTCCGATGCAGACTGTCCGAATTGTATCTAGCATGTGTTCCTGAATGTTTCTGATCTCACGCTTTGTATCTAGCATGTGTTCCTGAATGATGTGCTTGTGCTATTGCTTTCTGGTCTCATGCTTTGATTGCAATTAATTTGACGAGGTTATTTAGGATGGTAGATCAAACTACCTTTGCCATGAGCCAAAAACTCAGAATAGGGATTTCTGCATGGTTCTTACTAGTAGCAAATTTTGTGATAAGAACATACTTGAAATCAGTTGCTGAAGATCTCGAAACTGTTTGAAAGAGGTTAAGTTGAAGTCAGTTTCATTTGGAGAGCGGAGTACCGCTGTACATGCTAAGTCCTTGTTGCTTCACACACTGATTACCGTGCTGAACTGCAGATTGTCCAAATTATATCTAGCCTGTGTTCCTGAATATTTTTGAATGTTGCTGCTTATCTAACTGCAATTCCATTTGATCTGATTATGTTGTTGCTTTGTGGTCTCACGCGTTTGATTGCAATTAATCTGATGAGGTTAATTAGCGCAACCTGCAACTTTACGTAAGTGGTAGGATGCTAGATCAAACTAGCTTTGCTTTGAACCAAAAATTCAGAATAGGGATTTCAGCATGGTTCTGACTAGCAAAATTTATGATAAGAGCATAGTTGAAAATTAGTTTTTGAAAATCAGTACCAGATTCACATCTACATAGTTCCTTCTTTCATATAAAGCAGGTTTTACTATATTCCAGCTCATCATCATGTTTCTTAGTTTCTGCATTGTAGTTATTTGTATTCTCATAAAGGCATGAGGCATTTATTGTTAATTCTTGGGATGCTTTGTTTGGATTGAGGTTGGCTAATAATTCATTAAGTTTGAATATGAGTTATCATATCTTATTGAGTTTCTCTCTGTTCTGCTCTGTTCACACTGGACAACTATTAATTTCTTTTCCTGTAAAATGAGATGACATGATGCAAAGCGCAACCTATACAATGACATATGGTGGTTTTCTTACTAATTTTGGAATAGATCCATTGCATTTATATACTAATCCTAGCCAAATATGAATTCCTTCCACATTGACATAGAAATAACCCCAGTTCTGATTGTTGTTTTGTTTTACTGTGTCCTGCTGCCACTGGACATAATCTCTTCTACTTGATTCACTAGCATAGTTTTGATCTGTTATTTACATTCACTGTACTGTATAGGTAATTAGTGCTTCAGCTATTTCTAAATCAAAATATACTTGCATTTTCTATATCCAACCATTCACTGTTCTCTAAATGTCTGCCAGATATCTTTGCTAAATGTTGGCCCCTCGCACGAAATGTTTAGCTTCTCCTTTGGTGGAATAAGTGATAACCTACTTGCTGCTTGTTCTAGTTCCAAGGTAAGGGAATGGAGAGAGGGGAGCTGCTCCTACTATGTACAGGACACCGTGGTAGGTTCTTTTTTTGTTTTGTCTTTTTTCTCTTCCTGATCTGAACATGTTGAAGGCTCTATTTTGTGCAGGTTGCTCTCACGAGAAGCTGTTGCTACAGGACGCCCTCCCCTCTCCTCCAACCCCTTGACAGGGTGAGCTCCACCCCTCCTTCTACCCCTTGTAGATCTGATATGAAGTGGGCATCAGTTGCAATTGTTATGGCCACAACAGTACAACAAGTATTGTTTCAATTTTTATGTGATATTTGATTGTGAGTGTGCTGTTTGATGATGCTTGCATCATCCATTTTTCATGTCTTGTATGAAATCATTACCCTATTAGAAGATGCCACCATCAAGTTAATAATAACACTAGCAAGCAGCTATTGATTCTAGTCTAGAGGTACAACATCATTAGTTAGATCCATGGATGGATGAATGAACACACACAGCTAGCAGCTTAGCCGTGTTAGCAACCACAAAAATTAGCCTTGTGATTCATTCTGTTAGCGCAATCATGCTCTATTCGTTTTGGATCCCAGCCATGTATGTACTAATAAGCTAGCTCAAGCACACGCACATGCTTCTTGATTGATATATGTAGTTATAGCAGCAGTACGTATGTGTCTCCTATACTAGATTAATTTCTAGACATAGCTCAACAACACCAGCTCTTACCTGTTTGTTCGTTTTGGAGCAGCAGACATCCTTAGTGGACAATGATGACAACCAGGGCATCCACCGCGACGATGATGCTCTGCACATGGTCCAACTCGGCTACAACCTCCTCTACCGCGGACAGTGGTCGCGGTTGTCTGCGGCATCAAGTACAACCTCCTCTTCATGAGCCCATCTCCTACCTCTTGCTCCCTCTTTTATGCTGCTGTAGAAGTACCTTGCTCCGTTCCATGCCCATCATATTTTTTGTCATAAAATGCTCAGAGTTTCAGCCATCCTCTACAGCAAGGAGCTCTAGGCCAAAGGAGCAAGCAGCGCTGCTAGTTCCTTGAGGCCAGATCGAGTAAGATGGTGGACCATGGCGTGTGGTGGCGTATTTTGCTTCTGAGAACAATACTGTTTATTTGAAGTGAGATTTACTAGTCTATGTTGTAGTGAGCTGTAGGAGTGAAATGAAAATGTATCTGTTGTTGTATGTGCTATTTCCCTGTAATGTATTGTGTACATTTTACTTGAACATTAAATTCTGCAGAAAAAATGTTCTTACTGGACCTGATAGTGGCCACGGCCCAAATATACTTGTACTACTAAGATGCCATGGCCCAAAATAACCTGGGCTGGAAAGCTATTCAGAATTATTATAAGTAGGCCTCGAATCAAATAGAAAATAGAAACAAAAAGAAACAAACTATGTGGAAAGGTAAAGGCCCATTATAGAAAAGGCCCAAAAACATGATCAAAAAGAAAACCCGCTGTTAAAAGGGCCACGCAAAGAAATCAATAAGGCTAAATTGTTCAATAAGGCTAAATTGTTGGGCCAGACCCATGTAGCTAATAAAAGCACAGGAAAAAAATACATTAAAAAGGCCGTATTGTTGGGCTAGGCCCATGTAGAAAACCGAATTGGACCGGGCTGAATCTTGTGCCACATCAGCTTGCCACGCTAGATGCCTACGTGGCCTGGGGAGGTTGCTAGTGACCAAAACGCCACAGTGGACATATTTTGATCATAAACGTCTACAACTATTCCAGAAGAAAGGTCGCTATAGTCAGTTTACGACCGCCAGCTTTTGACCTTCTGTTTTTGGTCACAAAAAGGCCACAAATGAAAAACCATGACCTTTCAGTGACCAATAGTGGTGGTCACAAGTTGACATATTTCTTGTAGTGTAATATGTTCTCTTCTTTTGCAGATAAAAGAAGACCCGAAAGTGAAAAATGTGCTGCACTATAACAATCTCATCGAATGCCTTGATCTCCATCTCACATAAATTGATTTGATTGACTACCGAGGCAGCACATCTAAGATTAAACTGGCCAGGTTCTTTGTTCTGGAGGCAAGTGTGCTCAAGTTAATGAGGTTTGGCGTTCTCTGGCGCAACAATGAATGGCGTGCTGATCACCGCAAGCGTCTAAGCCTAAATGACTAAGTCTCCGCAGAAGCTGAATTTGTTTTTGAAACATCAAGTGGCCAGAGACTCGAATTTTTTTTGCCCATTAGTGACTTGTTAGGGAGGTGGATTTTAGTTCGTACCATAATGTTGCATCCACCTAAAGTAACAAAAGTTCTTACGTAAGCTTCCTAATAATTCCCTCTTCGTAGGTGCAGCATTACTCCTAACATTTGTAATATCAGTTTGAAACTTGTAATACTGCCGTGTCATATTCCTGCGTTTTCAAAATCCTGCAAATCAAAGAGGTCCTGAGTTGGTGATGATGGTGTGCCTGCCATCTTTCAGCAACAGCCGTCGGATCTAGATCTCACACATACAAACCAAACTTCTCCAGTTTTGCAAAAAGATGCCCACACTTGTTCCCTATTTACAAACAACTCCTTGTCTCTCACAATCAGCCTTATCTCCTCCCCACCACATCTAGAAGGCCATGAAACAATCTGGCGTGATGGCCGCTGCCGGTGCCCTCCACCACCAGTCTTTGGTGTTCCATGCAATGCAGGGGCATCTACGCACGGGAGATTATGTCGAACACGGCTAGTTGTAAGCAGGCTAGCTCTACAACCATGATGATAGTGACTGCAGACGGTGAGGCTGACTATGGTATGCCGAACATGGCGCCTATACTCAGGTGTCATCTACGGCGCAGGGTCTTATCACTTCGCTGTGAGGAGCAGCACGTAATAATTTGACCAACGGGTAGTACAGTGCTACTACATTGGTAGTACTACTACTAGTACTAGCACCACCATCTGGATTTAGTAGTACTTCCACGTCCATCTGGATTTAGTATTTGACTTGCAATATCTAGTAATGCATGTCACAAAAAATGTACTACTCCCTCTATAAATAAATACATGGTGTATTGTTTTATTCCTATTGGCGAGAGAACTTAATGTCTTTTTGCTAATTAATAGGATTACATGCAATGAACTAACCATTGCATGTCATGTTTGGTAGTCTCAAGTCATTGAAAGCATGCACGGCCAACATCTTTCATTGGTTGATATGTCACGAAATAAGAAACGAGGAGGTACTTAATGTACCGTGCCTAAGTGTTTTGGGATTATTTGGTTTTTGTAAGGTGACTTGCACAACATTTTTGGTTACATGCGTTAACTTTATTAGTTAAATCAAAGGTCAAAACTTGGCGCAAAATGCAAAGGGGACCAATAAACTAGTAAACATCAAAGTTCTCTCGTTTGGCCCCAACTAGAGGTCCGATGAGATGACTATACTGCACCGGCATGGAGTGGGACGCGGCTTCATTGACTTACTGCACCTGCCTATGGGTGTATGACATGTGGGCCCAACAAGTGGCTAGCCCGCCTGTCATACAGCCAAAGGCAGGTGCAGTACAGGGCCGAGGAGTAGATGGCCAACACGCACGTGACTTCAACGCAGTCTGCACTTCTCATATAAAGGCTCCCCGCCAGTCCAATCTAGTACGAAATCCTACGCACCTACGCACCCTAACCAAGGGCAAGAGTGATCACTCCAATCACAAGATCAGTTGACTGGAAGCTAGACCCATGGAGGCGATGAGCGCGAGCATCAGCCGGCTGTACCAGATGGTCCACAACGCCGGCCTGCGTCCCACCACCGAGGAACGTCTCCAGGTAGTGCTTAAGGCCACCAGGGCGAGGGGCCGCTTGGACGACAGCTTCGTCTCGTTGTTCGACAAGGTCCTCGTCGGCTTCCTCGACAAGTTCAACGTCATCAAGAAGCTCGCGGACGACCTTGATGTACGCCTCTAGCCCAAGCGTCCAGGCTCTGTGATGCTCGCCACCCTCAACAGCCTCTATGGTGACAACCTCTTCGACGCACTAGTGGCCCTGCGACTACCCGCCGCCGCGCCGGAGAATGTCCACCTCAAGGTTGCACCACCGTGCAGCGCCTGGCGTAGAAAGACACCATCGACATAATCACCCACGTCTATGCACAAATCGTCCACAAGGACTACTACATGCAAGAGGAGGATGATAGGACGCTAGCCTTCTTGGACCGCCGGGCATCCTTGGACGGCATTGTTCAGAAGCATGTTGAGCTCGCTGCTAACACCGCTGCTCCTCACACGTCAGTTGGTGACCCGACGCACTAGGGCGTGAGGATGTCGTTGATGGATCTGTATGTATCTTTATCTATCCATCAAATCCATGTAGTAGTATATGGTACTACTAGTAATTATCTTACCTTTCACATCAACTTCAGAATTTTCGTACGTACTCCATGCATGAACCGCGCCAGAACCGAACTTCTCATTACTCTAGGGAAAATCGTTATTTCTATCTATCAGTCACGCCATGGAGCAGAACCAATTTTTACAAGTTACAAGTTCAAAAGGAAAAGCCTGCCGTGTTCGCGTCGCACCCCACACGGTTGGTCCGGCACGCCGCTCAAGGGGGAATGCGTGCTGTGTTGCATTTGCACTTACAAGTGGGACCGCAGTTGAGCAAACCGACTATCGGCAAACCCCCACCCCGCCCACCGCGCGATGGCTGAGAAAACAGGAAGGAGAAGAGATGGTTGTAGCACGGACTCCAAGAAAATTGGTGTCGGATGGGACTCATGTGGGTGGCGTGTGACGTACTTCTAGACGTGAATGCTATTTATGGCCCATGCCACCCCACTATATCAAGCCGATATCGAGGTGCTGGTTACGTAGAACAAATTTCCTGGAGTCCGTGCTCAGCCCTCCTCTATCTCTCTTCTCAGCCAGCCAACAGACGCGTGCAGCCCATTGTCCGTTTGCTCATATGCGGTCCCACATGTCAGTGAAAACGCAAGAGGACCCACTGAACCTGCACATCTTTCACCTCAACATGTTGGTGATGAAAAAAATCCAATAAAGATCTTTGGTGGTCGCTTTTGGAGTTACTCAAGAGTGGTAAGATTCTATTTACAGTTTAACCCAAGATGCACATCACGTGGCTTCAACTACCACTCCATTTTCTTCCATGACACGACCTGGATCTTGGATGTCCGATGTGTCGGCAAAAGGAGGAAGAACTCGACCAAATCTTCGGTTGTCCTCTCAGATTAGACTAGTTGTGTTAAATTAAAATTTTATTGTGTAGAATGGATGCAAGTTTTGGTATCGGGAAGAAGAGTACATCGATATATTGATAGAGCGCAGTTTAGTAGATGTTCTAGCACTTTTAGCTAGCATAGAGGCTAGAGATGGGACTAGTGCACTTGTTGATAGAATAGAGGCTAGGCATGAGACTAGATGCGAGGAAGCAATGTCTACTTCTTTACACTTGAAGAACAAAGAAGCACACAAGATCGAGCCTCCGCAGATCAGCAATGAATGCATCGAGAAGGCACTAATCCAACTTACAGGAGCAGTTATGGAAGTTGGATATCTTCTAAAATGTATTCTTGTGGTTCTTGTTTTCTTTGGTCTTGCTTTTCTAGTCAAATTTTGGTGATGTATTTCCATGTACCAAAATAAATGATGAAGAAAAGAGCAAAGAAAAATGTACGCGGTCGAGATGCGTCCGCGCGTTGGGCGCACGGCCACCGCATCCGAGAAATGGTCGGGACACGATCCCATTGCCCTACCGAAACAGACAGAAACCGGGAAAAATGGAGGTTCGTTTGGGGTCGTTCCTTGGAGTTGGCCTTACAAGTGGGACAGTTGATGAAACCGACTATCGGCAAACCCCCACCTCGCCCGCCGTGCGATGGCTGAGTTAGAGAAATGATGAGGTTGAAGAGATAGCTGTAGCACGGACTCCAACAAATATGGTGTCAGATGGAAGTCGTGCTGGTGGCGTGTGCCGTACTCCGGGATGTGAATGGTTGTTCTGGCCCATGCCACCCTACTATATAGTATCGAGGATTCAAGGTACTGGTTACGTACAGTGAACACATTAACATATGGCCCACCTCACACTGTGGCCAAATTTCCTGGAGTCTGTGCTAGGTTAAAAAATGTTCTTTGCGAGGGTGGGTGGCTGGTCCCAAGTTTAAAACTTGTTGTATTACGTATACATAGACGTAGAGATAGTGCAGCAATTCTGAAAGTTTGAACCCAAACATCAGAATGCAATTTCTACTGGACTCATCTGAGGACCTAGGATGATGGGATTCGCAGCTATAGTAAAAACACCCGCTCGACGCACAAAGCATGTGAAGCTAGTACAAATAGTGTACTATTGTTGATTGGCCTCATCCGATAACCTATTGCAATGCACGTACAATTATGTATTCAGAAAATATATTTTTGCCTCATCGCAGCACCCACTCAGAGAAGCGACTCGAAAGCAATTCATAAATTTAGTAAGTTTATCACAGTCATATCATTTTATTACATACAACAGGTCATCAACCCACAACGACAACGAGGATACATTATAAATAGTGAAGTTTTCATGACACAACAAATAACAGGCAAATGAAATGAACTTCAGATCAACCACTCATCGGTGTTGGAAAGGCTTGCTTTGAACTAGAAGTGATTGTCTGGGAATGGCCAACTACTGTCAATCTCGAGACCAACGCAGGACTGATCATCCACGCTGAAGCGGGCTATGTCATGACGCATATTGTGAAGGCCATGGTAGGGAAGCAGAGCAATGTACGAGGTATAGATACAGTTGCTTCTCATAAATGGTAGTAACGTTGTGTCAACAACAGATGGATCGCCTTTCACCATCATTGAATAGTTTTGTCCAAGGAAGAGAGAGTTTCCTTCAAGACTATCAATACTGAACCAGTGAGAAGGTGTTGGCACAAGCACATAGTACCCATCCCGAATACCCTGCAACAGATGTTGGAATAGGTCTGGAGAGTGCGACCATGCGAGACAACACCTGCTTCCTTAGTATCATCAGCAGTGCCCCGTACACAGAGAAGAAGAGGTGATCCATCGGAGTAAGTTGCCAGGCGCCACTGAGTATATGGGTCCCCACGCTCGTGATCATCATCATCGTCATCTCCCCCTTCGTTATAAAAATTTTCAAGTATAGGTGTTGGAATGTTCACAGGACCTTGGAAACACAAGAAGGTTAATTAGTAAAGGGAAACTAGCTAACCCGCATGCATGTGTATGAAACAATTATAATTACAGTGGAAGACAAACATGCCAAAAGCATAAGGATCCCATGCAAAAACAGTGCCAAGAGTGGTGGCAGCAAACACAAGACCCTCGTATTGAATTGCATCATAGTACACATCCGCATATAGAAACTGATTTTTGAGCAATATCCATCCAGTCGAACCATGAAGGAAGGCAACAAGCTTGTCGAAGATAGCAACAACTCCGTAGTTCCTATAATGCCAAGAGCAGTTAGGAACTTTTCATAGACGACAGTCACCATGTTCGTATTTGAACATGCGTAGAATACCGGTGTGCTCAACCTCTGGGCAGTCTGAGATTTTTGGAAGTGGAACCCGGTGACGAGTCTACACATTCACAAGTTCCCACTCATAGTTGGACCCAATATAAACAACCCAATCTCCACTTGTGCCTGCCCAAGCCTTACCCTCAAGTGATAGACACGTATCATTATCAAGCGGCATCAACTTGCACAAGGTGAGGCCTCCGTCGTCCGCACGCCGGTCAGCAGGGTCACGGCGAAGAAGATAGGGGAGATCAAACCGCTCCTGGACCCTTGGGTTCCTTGTAGTGATGTTATTAGTTGAGTCGAGAATGGTCTTGAACGAACCTGCCATGCTAGCCGAGGTGATGACGTTGCACCGATCAATGAGTTCCTCCACCACGTCATCTTTCAGATCGGGGCAAGAATAACGGCGTCGTTTCCGGCTTGTTCCCTCCATGGAGAAGACGATCGAACAATGGCATAAGGAAGGGTGAAGGAAAATGGAGGAGGGAGGAAGTGTGTGCGATAGCAGTTCAAAATCGAGAGGTAAAGGCGAAGAGTCGGTGGACGGTTGCCATGATGCACGAAGAGGCGCCCCAGCCTACGTAGACATCCATTCAGAAATTGTACAAAAGGACTCGTCGTCGTGTCACTGACATGTTGGAACGGGACCACATGTCAATGAAACATGGTGTGTAATTTCTCGTGCAAAATGCAATCTGGCCGCGTTGGCCCGAGGTGCCGCATTAGTTATCGACCTTTATTTTTTTAACATACAATCTGAGTGGATAGCTCGTGTGGTCATCACATGTGAGCATATATATAGGTGGGCTAGGTGGGCAGGCGGCAACAATCTGAGTGCTAAAAGAGTTGATCCAATGCTTGGTTTTGTTTGGATTTTCCAACTATGACCATTGGATAGAGTGAATCAATGGCTTACGTTAAAAGTTATTCTCATACTATAGAATGGTATAGGAACATGGAGAGATTTGGTTGATTTTATATCGCTGAATAATATAAAATATTATGAGTGCAGACGCTCCACCGCGAGGTTTGTTGCTCCTTCTCGGTTGTCGGGAACCTATGTTCTTCCACTCTTTCGTTTAAGACATGAGCTTTGTTCATCCTTTTGACGACACACGGGACATCTAGCATCAAGGTGGACGTGTCATCCAAGAAAATGGAGATATGCAGTGCGTAAGTGAGTCGTGCACTTCGATGGCACCTAGTACTATGCAATATTTTTTCTCCTCGATGGCATGTGAATAGTGCACGTACTCAATGACAGAGCATGGGATGGTAGCCATGGACATGGTCAGCCGTTTTTGAAGAGAGTACTAAATAACTTTGATGTGTCTCGTCAACTCAACGAGAAGCTTGCTTACTATGCCTTCTCCCTTGCCAATGCGTGCGCGGTGGCTCACAGCACGAGGAGAAACTCTTTCTTACAAGCGGTGGACGTGCAGCAATTCATTTGGTGTCAGATTGCCAGAAGTACTAATATAGTACCATCATTATTGTTCGACTTCCGGAAGAGGAGAAGAGCCAAGCGCAAGTTCACCTACTAACCTAGTATAGTACTACTATAGCCAAAGCTAGTCCACCTTTTTAGAGCATGGTTAATTAATATAGGCGGCTCTTGCAGCGGTACATCATTTAGAGCAAGCACTCTCTTCGTAGGAACAACGGAAGTGAAACAAAAGTTAGAGTGGATGCTAGATTGCCAATTAAAACATGATTACATAGGAAAAAAATCCTATAGCATTCTATCCTATGAATCAAATGATCAATGTAGGAAAATTATGAAGGGGTTCTCTCCAACAGTGTTCCTCAGCTAGCACCTAGCATCACGGTGGTCGAACTTGGAGTCATTCATCTGGTACATGTGGCATCTCAGATCTAGACACAAGGTGACGCGACCTCTCACTTTGTCCGCCATTTGAGGCGGCGCGCCGGTGGAGGGCTAGCGTACTCCAATATTAGGTTGGCTCTTGGTGATGTGACAACTTCATATACTAACGGGATGCTGGCTATACTACTACGATACTCACACTCCAAGAAATGACTCGAAACCCATTCATAAATTGAGTTTATGACATGCATTTGCAAATGTACCATTCATTACATACAACAAGTCATAAACACACAACGACAACGAGCATACATGTTGGATTATATATTATTTCCAACAAAACATTCTCCAAATACTAAAGTTTTCATCACACAACAAATAACTAGCAATGAAATGAACTTCATCTCAACCAATCCTCGGCGTTGGAAACGCTTGCTTTGAACCATAGGTGCTCTGGGAAGGGCCAGCTATTGTCAATATCGAGAGCAACGCAGGACTGATCATCCAGGCTGAAGCGGCATATATTAGGACCAGGGTAGGGAAGCAGAGCAATGTCCGAGGTAGAGATACAGTTGCTTCTCATAAATGGTAGTAACGTTGTGTCAACAGCAGTTGGATCGCCTTTCACCATCATTGGATAGTTTGGTCCAAGGAAGAGCGAGTTTTCTCCAAGACTATCAATACTAAACCAGGGAGAAGGTGTTGGCGCTAGCACACTAATATCCATCCCCAATACCCTGCAACGGGTGTTGGAATAGGTCTGGAGAGGGATACCATGGGAGACAACACATGCTCCCTCAGTATTAATAATCTCAGCACACTGTATATAGACAAGAAGAGGTGATCCATCGGAATTAGTTGCCAGGCGCCACTGAGTATATAAGTTCTGCTCGTCCTCATGCTCGTGATCATCACCATCTTCATCTCCCGCTTGGTTATAAAAAAATTCAAGTATAGGTGGTGGAATGTTCACAGGACCTTGGAAACACAAGAAGGTTAATTAGTAAAGGGAAACCTACTAACCCGCATGCATGTGGATGAAACAATTATAATTACGATGGAAGACAAACATACCAAAAGCATAAGGATCCCATGCAAAAACAGTGCCACGAGTGGTGGCAGCAAACACAAGACCCTCATATTGAATTGCATCATAGTACCCATCCGTGTGCAAAAATTGATTTTTGAGCAATATCCATGGACAAGCCATGGAAGGAGTAACGTCGGCAACAAGCTTGTCGAAGATAGCAACAACTCCATAGTTCTTGTAATCCCAGGAGCGGCTGGGAACTCGACAAATTGCTATCTTTCGTAGACGACAGCCACCATGATTGTATTTGAACATACGTAGATCATCTATGTGCTCAACCTCAGGGCACTCTAAGATTTTTGGAAGTGGAATCCACTGACGAGTGTACACATTCACAAGTTCCCACCCGCAGTTGTACCCAATATAAACAACCCAATCTCCATTTGTGTCAGCCCAGGCCTTACCCTTAAGCGATGGCATCTTGACATCACACGTATTATTATCAAGCGGCATCAACTTGAACAAGGCGAGGCCTCCGTCGTCTGCCCATGTGAACGGGCTTATAGCATAGAAGATAAGGGCGATCAAACCGCTCCTAGACCCTTGGGTCCCTTGTAATGACATTATTAGTTGAGTCGAGAATGGTCTTGAACGAACCTGCCATGCTAGCCGAGGTGATGACGTCGCACCAATCAATGAGTTCCTCCACCACATCATCTTTCAGATCGAGGCAAGAATATTGGGGTCGTTTCCGGCCTGTTCCCTCCATGGAGAAGATGATCGAACAATGACAGAAGGAAGGGTGAAGGCAAATGGAGGAGGGACGAAGAGCGTGCGATGGCAGTTCCAAATCGAGAGGGAAAGGTGAAGAGGTAGTGGACAGTTTCCACGGTACACAAAGAGGCGCCCCGGCCTACATAGACGTCTATTAGGAAATTGTACAAAAGGACTCGACGTCGTCTCACTAACATGTTGGAACGGGACCACATGTCAACGAAACATGGTGTGTAATTTCTCGTGCAAAATGCGATCTGGCTGCGTTGGCCCGAGGTGCCGCCTTAGTTATCGACCTTTATTTTTTTAATGGCATGTCGTTCAGTTTTGAAGCACGACTAACCGGTACTGTATGCAGAGAAAATATAAACTACTCTACCACTACTCCACCTCTAGTACTATTAGTATAAAAAATATATAGGCTAGTGGTTCAGCGCTTTCTTGCTAAGGGCTGCCCACTTGCTTCTCACACTATCACCCTCTCTCCAGATCTAAAAAAGATGGCCTCTCTCTCCCTCCTCACCGGTGGTCATAGATCCGTCAGGGAAGAAAAGGACGTGCAACATTGATGCACTCGTCGTCGGTGAGCGAGGTCACGCACTAATGACAAGGCCGTCCTCTCATACCTAGAGCCCGTGCGGGATGGCCTCCGTCTCCAAGCTCGTTCTCGTAGTGTGCACGGAGGACAACGACCACGAGTGAAGCCACTTCCTGCCGACCCTCGGGTATGCTACCTCTTTTCGAACCATACCCTTGTTCTATTGCCCCATCTCCCACGTCGCTGCATGTGGATCTTTTTCCACTCCACCATCTTCCCAATTTGCTATCCTTTGCTCTGCTGGTCACGCAGAAGAAAACCTTAATTTGCACTATTAAAGGAGACCCTACTTCCTGCAGACTAATCTATGTCTGGGTTGAATAAGGAAAGGAAGGGAGATTGTACTGTCCAAGAGAGTAGGCATCGAACCCGCATCTAGGTTGAAAAGGGGGAAATCAGTTGCTAAGGAATGAGTCTCATGTCTCTTGGTTGAAGAAGGGTAGAAAGGCATGACAACGCAATAGAGAATGACCATGTCGATCGGTTTGTTGTCCTCACATAGGAAAAAGATGGCTAAAGAGAACAAAAATGGGACGTAATCCACATATGCTACCTGGATATTTTTTGCTCTCGGCAACCATACCTCACTCACCACTCTATGCGTCTGTGGAGGTACATTGTACTGTTGCGCCCACTATCCGAATGGGCCTCCCATGCTCTTATTGCCACTTTTTGCTGATAGTATAACGCCAGCGGTCAAGTCAAGCAATGCTACTGCTAAAGTGATGCCACATTTAACTAATGTCGCACTCAGTCTAATGCCACCGATAAATTTAAGCAATTCCATTTAATGTCACTAGATTATTTCAAGGTTAGCTATTGATTGTGGATGTATTAAAGATTTTTCAGCTAAGGCATTCTAGTGATGTTGCATAGCCAGTATACCAACGATGAATCTTGTTACTACCTTCAGATTTTTGCACTGTTAATGCTTATAGATTACATACCTAACTTTCATAAGATAAGTCATTTTTTCTTTGTACCGTGTCCAGAGGAAAGGTCAAGAGTGGGCACCTCCTCCTCCGGCGGTTCTCTTGATTCGTTCGATCAAGTTTTTTATGTTTGACCGATTATCAAGAATGGGATAAGCAATTTTTAGGTCCCCTCGAGTTCGAAATGATATTTACCTTGAAGGTACATGGTTCACAATTTTTTTATACTGTCATTAGTTAATAATGCTAGTTACCTTCAGACTTTTGTATTTGGTTTAGTGCTCTTGCATAGCTAGCATACCAATGCTGAAACTTGTTACCTTTACATTTTGTATTGTTAATTCTTATAGAAATCTTCCAGTGCTAGAGCTTATAGAAATTTGTTCAGTAAAACCATTGTACTATACCCTGTAATAAAATAACTACTCTACTATTGCAATAGCCATTGGATTAGTGTATATTTGTACTATTTGAATGGTGTTGCATTAGCGTATGGACATATATAAAGTGTGGCAAGCTTTCCCAGATATGTGCTCAAGAAAACTACTAGCTGTTTTTCTAAATACTAGATGGTTGAGAACTTTAAATTGAACTGCAAAAATGTCTTATGTTAAGGAACAGAGGGTGTAGAGTTCACTCAAATTATCCCGGTAAAGCTAGTCACACCTTCGTTAAAATTAATGTTCATTATGTTATCGGAGGAGGTCTGTGTTTGTCTCTAATGCCTGTCGACTACATACCTGACATCATGATGTACTATTAAGTCATTTCCTTTTGTACAGTGTCATTGAATTGTCAAGGCGGTGATGGCATTTTAGTTTAGTTGAACTTCACAAAATATGCTTACAAGAAGAGGAAAGGTCAGGACTCGTTCATTTTTTCAGAAAGAACTATATATGCCTTCCTGACATCAACCACTGTTGCCTTATTTATTCCTTCAAATAGGTGGTTAGAAATAGTCTTGCTACCTTTTCCCACTAAGAAATTGGAATGCTTATATTTGTGAGTCTATGCTTCAATTAGTGCCACTTTTATAGTAATCACACTTTCAATATCTATGCAAACAGGGATGCTCGATTTTAGTGGAACTGCACAAAAAGTCCAAATGGTTCGACATTAGGAGCATATTTTCTTCCAAACCTTTATATCCAATTAGTGGCACTATGAGCTGTTCATTACGAATGTACATGATTTGCTACTATCTTTCTACTCTTTTTGTATTGTCATTAGATAGTAATACTAGTGGTTTGCATGTGAATTTATTGGCAGGGTGGACCTACATTGGAGGTGCAGGACAGGATTCAATGATTGGATGCTCAATTTTGGTTGTATCGATTTCACCTCTCCCATCACCGTGAACACGGATATCCTTGGTCTGAAGAAGAATAGGTGTTATATTTCTGCTCTGAACCAACAAATCAATTCAGTATGAAATTGTCCAGGGCAAAACAGAACTGTATCAAATTGTCCAGTGCAAAACATGACAGATGCTAAGTGGAAGAGACATGTTTAAACCAAAAATACAAGGTGGGGTATATGTTTACTAGCTTCTTGATATTTGTGCAGACAGAGATGTCTACCCGTTGCTATTTGTCAAACAAACAAAGTGACCGCAATTTTGGTTGAACTGCACAAGAGAATAGTATAGTCACTGCATGTAGTGCCATTTGAAAATAGACACAGAAAGATTGGATAGTCCATTCATGGACTGCAGAAAAGTAGTACTATGCTATTTATTGGCCAACACTAGGTGCTTCATTGCTTTGGTCTGATTATACAATGGGCATCATTTTGCCTAAGTAGAAGTTTGTATTCCGAAAATAGTCTCGCTATGTGATCGAGAGAAGACCAAATCATATTGCAGTGGATGTTCCTCCATCATGTGTGGTTCATTCTCATGGTTCCATCTGTTGGCGAAACCACTTACGTTTGCAATAGAAATTGTAGACTTCACAAACAAATTTGTCTTTGACTCTGTACTGAATGTTGGACAAGAGGGGCATCCATGTTAGTAGGAAGAACAGATGTTTTTTCTAGATCTTTGCTTTTGGAGCTACATATTTGTATATGATCTGTGAATCATTGAGATGCATTGTTGATCTTATGTATGGGAATCGTACTAGTTGGTTTTGAATTTGGGCTACTAATGTGAACATATTACAATGCCAGGCATGTGAGTCTCATGTGAACATTTTGAACGGATCGGCTCTTACTGCTGTGCACAGCATGATCCTTATTTCTATGTTCTCAGTGTTTACAAGTTACTAACATTTCCTTATTTCTGTTCGCTCAGTGTTTACAAGTTACTGATCAATCACTAGCTAGCCTACTAATCCACTCCTGGCAGTTTTAGTTGCAATGCAAGATCCAAAGTGGCAGCTTTTTTGAATAAAAATGCCTACCTCTAAAGAAACTGACAAGCTGCTGTGAAGAAAATGCCATGCGAATCTGAAGAAACTGCCAGCAAAAACGTTCGCAAATGCCTTATCTCCCAGCGAATGTTCATCGGCTAATGTGATCGTACACATACACCATCCGACCTACTCGATCCTACACATACACTATCCGACCTACTCGATCCTACATGGATAAATAGAGGATCATGCACGTACTACCTCCTTTCCAGTTTGCAGGGCTCAATTCAAGAAATGACCTACTCGATCCTACACGAATAAGTAGCAGATCACGCATGTACTAGTACCTCCTTTCCGGTTTGCAGGGCTTAATTCAAAAATCTCACCAACCAAGGTACTCCCTCCGTCCGGATTTGTTAGTCCCGTGAGCCAAAGCAGCAAGACCAAGGCATGGCAATAATTAACTGCATGAACTAATTAATTCCAACGATTTAAGTGGTTGCATGCGTGCCCTCGGCTGCGACTCATTGCATGCTACTCCGCGTACTGGCCGCGAGCGATTCTGAGTGGCTGCATGCAGCCGGTCGTAATTAAGGCAGCTAACTGATGCAAAAAAAGATGCGCTTTAATTGTTCCGGGCCTTTTAAATCCGTGGAATCATTGTTGACAAGGAGAGAGTACCTCATCTGGATGATTTGAGTGCACTCGTTTGACCGTCATGCCGGCATGCAACCCAGCACGGATGGGGTGGGATGGCACAGTCATAATTTCAGTTTTTTCTAGTTTTACACGGCAAGCTGGCGCGCTAAGCCATGCCTGCTTATGCATTGAATTCCGATGACCGTGATGACCATCGCGTTTCCTGCGACACACTGGTTCGCCTACCTTCCGCCTATAAGTACTGCTTCCGGCCTTCTCCGGTGGCACCATCACCCAACTCGCCCTATCCTCATAAGCCCCCACCGGCCCGACGTCGCTCGCCACTTATCCTCACTCTCGCAACGTCCGCCATGCCCCCGCCCGTCCGCGATAGGTGACGCCGGAGGCGGTCACCGCCGGAACTAGTGTTCGGTTTTTCACCGGAAGGCAGACGAAGGGAGGAGGCATTCTATCGGTCTTTAGATGGCAATGCGGAGTATGAGGAGTTGTTGGAGCGCGAGCGCCTGGCGGAGGAGCAGGAGTTGTTGGAGCGCGACCGCCTGGCGGAGGATCGGCTTATCGCCGATTTGCGCCGCCAGTGGGACATGGAGCAGCAGTGCACTGATGCTCTGAGTCGCGAGCAGAGCACCCGCAACAGGGCCACTACGTGCAGGCCGGCACCCAGCAAATAGCCCTGGAGGCTTTCGGGCACGCACGCGTTCGCGACACCAAATATTACTACCAGCTCGTCAAGTGGGTTTCCTGCTTAGAAGTCGAAGCTTCGGTGGACCACGCCGGCATGGAAAGGGCCAACCCGTGCTAGCAACGCGCCCTATCGCACCTCTAGCAAGTCCAAGGCGAGGCGGAAGACGCTGGTGCTGGCATTTAGCGTGTACCGCAGATGGCGGCTAACATCGTCTACTTAGCTAAGAGTAAGTTACTACTTGTACGCTACTAGAGTATTAGTGGGAGTAGATAGTTAACTTGGCTATGATGGTTGTCAACATGGAAGTTCAGTACTCTATATCTGGATCAGACCTGTTACTTTGCTCTGAATGTTGAACTTTCCGTTTGAACGTATGGAATGGGCTATTATTTTTTAAAGGGGTTGTATTGGTCCGCCACGGGTTTAGAGGCTGACTTGTGGGCCTACCAGGTTGACGCGTACACAATCAGGAGAGGATTGTATGTGGAGAGGATGACAACAGGGACCCACCAAGGTCATGTCAGTACGCAAGCAAGTGCCTCCTTATTTCAAGCCAATAAAAAAATGGCTCCTCCTAATGGATTTCTAACATCTGGATCCCATGCCATTGTCAACGTAGTCAATAAACGAGAGAATTGCACAACGAGCGGCTGACACCAGGGACCCAGTAGCTCACCCAGTTATTTTTGTTTTCAGTTAATTTGATAAATGCCACTCCAAATCTGGTGATTTCGAGAAATGCCACTGCAATTTCCAAACTTTGAAAAATGTCATTTCGAGTGGCATTTTTCGAAGTCTGGAGTGGCATTTTTCAAAGTTTGCAAATTGCAGTGGCATTTTTCAAAGTTTGCAAAAATTGCAGTGCCATTTTTCAAAGTTTGGAAATTGCAGTGGCATTTTTATGAATCGCCATAATTGGAGTGGCATTTATCTAATTTGTTTTTGAGATGGAAGTAGGGTGTCAACTAGGCTGTGCAGGGCACTCTGGCCGGTCTAGACAACCTTTTCTTTTATGTTTACCATAGACCAGCCTAGTAGTTTTTTTTCTTTCAGAAAATGGCTAGCATAGTTTTTTTGTGATTTGTCAAGTAAGTCGCTTTGTCAAACCTGTTGGGATGAAAATGTTTCAAGACGAGGAGTGCTTCATTCGACTAGCCGAGAAAATGGCCTACCAGTAATGAGAAATGGGATGTACATCATCAAACTGGCAATTAGTTTCAAATTTCTTTTTTTTTCCTTTCGAGATTTTAAATTGCATTGATTTTTATGCGTGGACAATTTGTTGGATTTTATATTGGTATACATTTATTTTCAAAATCAGTTTGAATGTGACTCAAAATTTCGGGATTAAAAACAGTTCGGACCGCACCGAAATATGCAAAATTTCGTATAATTTTTTAACCGTGGCCACAAATGGGCTGTAATGCTAACAAAAAGAATATGGGCTCCAAAAAATCTTAAGAATTAGCATATGGGCTGAACATTATTAGAAATAGTGGAAGATGGGTTGTATGCTGTTTTCACAGATTTGATGCTTTCCTAGAAAAAAGAAGGTTGACGCACAAGCAGTGACTGTTGGATGTCCATCCAACGGTCGTCGTGCTTCTTCAATCTCTTCTCTTCCTGCTCCAGCCTCTCAAACAAGCGCCGGTGGGACTGCCTGCTCCCTCCTTCCGCGGCCAGCTGTGCTGCCGCGCAGGCCTCACTGCCCCACCGTACTCCCATCGCTGGCCTAGCCATCCCTCTACTCACCCACACCTGCTGTTATTCTCTGGCGATGGCAGACAAACCAGTAAACCCCTCGTACTCCCCTCTACATGGGAAACAACTGTCGAGTCTTCCCTGGCTCTGTGTCGTTCCCTTCCTAGGACTCGTCGTCGTCCACCTCCCTGGTGCTCTCGGCGCGGTGTGGTCAACGTGGTCAACGACCGACATGCAACTGAAGTGCACTGTACGTGGAGAGGCTGACTGTTGGGTCCACGGCCGCATGCAAGAAAACACCTCCTTATTACGCGCAAAATAATGATTCCTCCACTTGACATCTGGGACCAACCAAAAGGGCCTCTGTATTTCACGGAAAAAAATGTTACCACCGCTGACAGCTCAGACCCACCAGCTATATCTTCGCACGCAAGGAAGTGCCTCCTTATTACGCACACAGAAATGAATACGCCCCCTGCTAGCTGGGACCCAGTATAGTGGGAGGCTCACTTGTGGGCCTACTAAGTTGATGGGGATGGAGGGCTTTGTCAACTTAGTCAGTACAACAATTCTAGCTCCAGTGACCGTACGATGTTCATCCAATGGCCATAGTGCTTCTTCAACCTCTGGTCTTCTTGCTCCAGCTCCCCAAAGCAGCGCCGGTCGTGCCGCCTGCTCCTGCCTCCCGTGGCCGGCTGTGCTACGGTGGAGGCCTCACCGCCCCCTACAACTCCCACCGCTGGCCAGGCCATCCCTCCACTCACCCACACCCCCTGTTATTCTGCAGCGACGGCAGCCTCACACCGCAGCCAAACCAGTGAACCCTCATACTGCTCTCCGCGTGGGCATCCACTGTCGCGTCTTCCCTGGCTCCGTGGCATCCCCTTGCTAGGCCTCGCTGTCGTCCACCGCCTTGGTGCTCTCGGCGCGGCGTGGTCAATGTGGTCAACGACCGACTTCCATCGGAAGAGTACTGTACGTGGAGAGGCTGACGGCTAGGTCCACGGCCGCAGCAAGGAAGTGCCTCCTTATTACGCGGAAAATAATGATTCCTCCACCTGATAGCAGGGACCCATCGGATGGGCCACCGTATTTCATGAAAAAAATGTTTCCCCCCTGACTGCAGGGACCTACTAGCTACATCTTCGCACGCAAGGAAGTGTGTCCATATTACGGGCAAAAAAAAAGATTCACCCCCTGGCTGCTGGGACCCACCAGCTACAACTTTGCACGCAAGGAAGTGCCTGACAGTCGGGACCCACCTGGTCGAAGCGTACGTAGCGTTGTCATTCTGGTCGCGAACGTGTACGTACATACTGGTCGATGTAGAGGTGCGCACGTGTCGTAGTAGAGGCGCGCACGTGTCATAGTAGAGGTGCGCACGTAGCATGTACACGTACGTAGAGCGGCCAGGGTGCAAGAAAGAAAATACAACCAGGTACGTACATATGGGCGGGGTCTCGAACGCCTAATCGCGCATACGTACGGCCAGGGATCGTGTACATGGCTGGGTCAGAACGGAGAAACTGCGTCGTCGTCGTGTTCATGGGGAGGCAACGAAATGTGTCGTGTTCATCTGGAGGCACCGGAACACGTGTTGTTCATCGGGAGCAAACCGGCTTGGATGGAACAACTGATGGAAATGAGGCATGGCGTACCGCAGAATGGAGGAAACGGCCTTTTGTTTGACCGGCCACGGTCAAAACGGGATCATGTTCATCGGGAGGGGTCTGGCGTAGCGCAAAACGGAGGAAACGGACTTCTGTTGGACCTCCTATGGTCGAAACGGGGTCCTGTTGATTGGGAGGGTTGTGGCGTACCGCAAAACGAAGGAAACGGACTTGTATTGGAGCGCTACGGTCGAAACGGGGGTCCTGTTCATCGGGACGGGTGTGGTGTACCACAAAATGGGACTCCACGGGATACTGTTCATCTCCACCGTCGACCTCCTCCAGCCTCCACGGGCTACTGTTCATCCATCGTCGACCTCCTCCAGCCTCCACCTGCAACTGTTCATCCACGGGCTCCTGTTCATCCAGCCTCCACCGCGTGCTCCTCCACCGGCTACTGTTCAACTAGCCCTCTCCACGGGGTCCTGTTCAACCACCCCTCCATGGGCTATTGTTCATCCAGCCCTCCATCGGCTACTGTTCAACCAGCCCTCCACCGACTACTGTTCAACCTTCCCTCCACGGGTCCTATTCATCTAGCCCTCCACGGGGACCTGTTCATCCACGCCCAACCAGCTCGATCGATCGGGGTCATGTTCATCCAGCAGCAACACCACGGGGTCATGTTCATCCAACCCCCACCGGGAACTGTTCATCCAACCCCCCCCCCCCCCCCAACAACGCTCACTGTTCATCCAGAGGCAGCATCGATCGGCCTCAGTTAGCAGCAGTAGCGAAGGAATCGCTCAATCGCCCGGATTCAGTAACGTGTAGCCTGCAGTACAATCGCTCGGGTTCAGTTAGGCGAACGCCTCGCTTGGGTTCAGTTAGAGCCGAACACCTCGCACCCACGCCTGTACATGTACGAGAGAAACGCGCATCGCTCGGCCCCCGACCACCCACGTAACTGGGACCCCCGATATTTTCCTCGCCCTTGCTTCTACCATGGTTTTTTCCATCATGGACGGCCCAAAGAATGTCATGCAGCTGCGTCTCCGGCCCGCCCAGGACGAAAAGCCCATTTTTTGTCATGATTTTTTGTCATAGAAGTAGGAGCCCACCACATCTATGATGATACCGGGTTTTGTCACAATTATCATCATAGAAGTGTCATAAGTATGACAGAAAAAGAATTCGTTCGGCCCAAAATGTCATGGATGTGTCTTTTTTTGTAGTGTCTACTGCATCCATGTCCCAAAACCAAGCAATAAAGATGGATTCTACATCCTCCATCTCATGATTGAGTTCAGCATAGATCACCAAAAGCTTCGCATCACAAACAGAAATGATGATCATATCCACAAGTGGGTAGAATCTCATGGAGAAGCAGATTATAAACTTAGAGATGACTTCTTTCGCATCCAAAGGGACATGGCAACGATCATCATGAAAGAAGTCGTCGATGAGAAGGGGATGTTCCACCATAGCCCTATATCGCGAGCTGACATCCGAACTCGCATAGGCATGCAACGTCATGACCTCATGCCATTCAAGAAGCTAGGGTCCATCCTCAATGATATGGAAGGATGGAACTTCTAGTGATTTACGATGCCAATGATGATGATATGTGTCGGTTGAACTTGTATACTTTTTGTAGTGATGAAACTTTGTGATGTCCACGGTCCCTGCCGAACTTGTGTAACGCTACTTTGTTAGTTTAGGTACGATGACATGTGTACCTCTAGTTAATTAGTTTGCATATTGTATGTTGCATCCAGTTGCTAACCCTTTCTTTTTTGTGTTGCTCTAGTATATTTTGTTGCATATGATTGTACATTCTCATGATGAAGATGCATCTCTAACAGGTACCTAGCTTCCTGATGGCGAGGTGGCAGTGCTATGTCGTGTACAAAGGGAAGGTTCCGAGGGTGTACAACGAGTGGCCTGAGTGTGAGGTGCAAGTGAATGGGATCTCGGGCGCCAGCCATAAAGGCTTCAAAAGTAGACAAGGAGCAGAAGCTAGTTACTTGAGGTTCACACTAGCGCGAGATAGGACTCATAACTGCCGCCTCATGTACTGCATAGTTCCGCTCTCACTCATAGTGATAGCTCTTCTAGCATATATCATTGTTTAGATGGATGGCGATGTAGTTGCAAGTATTCGAGACTTGTATCACTATTTTTGAAATGATGACGAGAGAACACTTCCTGTTGGATGATGATTATGATGATGACCACCTTGTATCGCTATGTATATGCTATGATTACATTTGTATGTGTATGATATGCTAGATATTATTGTATAAAGCCAACACAAATTCAGCAGCCCAAAATGTGGAGTAGAGAAAAAAATTAAAAACTAATAACAGTACCGCAGGGTATGGCATTAGCAACAGCGAGCTCTTAGCAGTAGTGCTCTTCTCATAAGGGCGCTCCAGCTATTATCAACAACGCCTGTTTCAGACAAACGTTGTTGCTATCCCTAGTTATTAGTAGCGCTGGTCAGGCCGCGCTACTGATAAGCATTAGCTGTAGTGTCGTATCAGTAGCGCGGCTACCCGCGCTACTGATAAGGATATAACCCGCTCTACTGTCAGGCTTTTCCCTAGTAGTGAATGCCTGAACAAATCCCCATTGGGGGCGACTCAAACAAACTTCTTGCACAGATGGGCAAAGATTGTCATGCATGCCATGGCATTGGGCGTGAAATCTAGAAGATGGAACCCATACACCATCATCATAGTGCAGAAGAAATCGAAAAAAGGGGAATAAAGGCCACAAAGAAAGTATGCACAAAAAAGTGGTATGAATCTGATGGAACTTTGGACCCCTCCGCCAGAACTATGGGTTCTCCGTGCCCATTCCTGGTCTCCCTCCCTCACATATAGGCATACCTTGTGATTAAGGTATTTCCATCCAGGTGCGACAAGGAGAAAACCCACATCTTCCTACTACCGCCTCTCCATCTCTTTTGCTTTCCTCCTCCTTTCCTCAACTGTGGTATCTACGGTGGTGGCACCTGCTTCCCCTTCACGGCGCTCGACTTGTGCCCCATCTCTTGAGCTCATAAGGGAAGCAAGGAATCTGGCAAAGTTCCCAGGGGTGGTTGACGGCGGCGAAGGTAGTTTCTTGGCTTGAGGAAGAAGATGAAGGGAGAGGCAACGGAGGGTTGGCTCTTCTCTATCTCTTTCGAGGAGATGCCATTTTTGCAGGTGCATTACTCTCTAACTGCTACTGTTCCACACCCCCACGCCCCGCGGTAATTACATGGAGTGGACGTGAGATTGACAGGTCATGATGACCAAAACTACATGAGCAACACTCCTTCGACACCTATCCGTGCATTGTTTGGGGCCTAACCCAATGATGCCCAGCGACACATTTGGATCAAGCCCAGAGGCTTCTGTCGGGGTACACAAACAAGGGTCATTATTTCCCCTTACTTGTGCATGGACAGAAAGCCTCCGCCCCGATGGCCAGGGCATGGCGGGGGAATGGTTACCTTAATGCAGTCGAGCCCGTCACGCACATTCAGAGCCAACACAAGGCCAGGACTGAGAATCCACTCTTCGTGAGATCAAGGAGCATATCAAGAACACCAAGTCAAGCATACAAGTCAAGGATTCCAAGAGAAGTGTCCCTTGACGGCTAGGCAAGGCCGGCAAGGTCGATATAACAAGCAGGAGCATATCCAAACCGCACCAGTCGCGCCTCCGGTGCGACCGGAGACCATGGCGCGCACCCCTCCAGGAAGGCCCGGCAAGCCCTGTGCCCTGTAGGCACAGGCCAGAGAGCCACTGCTCCACCGCATCACGATGTTGGTTGCTTGTCAGTGTGGTGTCAATCCCCCATGCAGCTAAGTGGCTCTCATTAAGCACGTGGCGTTTTACTGGAAGATAGATCATGCCCATTTGACACCCATCTAAGGGCGTGTCAAGATGATAAGCTAAGCTGGCTAAGTGCTAATATAAGTTTCCCGGGGATGCACCCCCGCACGCCACATAAGGTAGCATTTATGGCATTTTTTCCTAAGTGCCAGAGTTAGGTATGATGGCACTGTTAGCTATCTAATCATAAGATAATGATTGTTGTTCCACTTTGGTTACCCCTTAAGCTATAAAAGGAGGCCCAAGGCAACCTAGAGGGGGATTCGTACCCCCTCACACTTGTACGCGTGTAGCAGCTCTCCCCGAGGACACCTTGCCGGGCTTGAGTGTTGCGTGTTGTTGTATTTCCACCATCCAAATCCACCAAAGCAGGAGTAGGGTTGTACGCTTTCCAGCGGCCCGAACCTAGGTAAAAATCGATCAGATCCCCATCGTCGTCCTGCCTCATGGCTTCCACTTTTTGTGCAACGTGATCTCCCCCTTTGCCGAACCACAAAGGGGCTCAAGGCCCATAGGTGATCGTGTTCATCCACGACAGCTAGATGGCCTTCTCGTAGTGATACGGGAGTGGATCCATAGTAGTGTATTGATATGGTGATTATGTGGACTCGTGTGCGCTTTCTCACCTCAAAGAAAATACTGGTAGTTGTATTTCACGATAGCCACTGAATCAAAGTTGGCTTGTTGTAGTTAAACTACATAGCCCCTTTATTGATACTGATACATATGTAGATAGTTCTGATGTAAGTCTTGTTGAGTACATTTGTACTCACGTTTGCTTAATTTATGTTTTGCAGAGGAGGCTCTAGTCTCACTAGTAGTTCCATGCGGGCTTCAACGATTAGCTTGGGAATCCCAAATGGAGGTCTGGCTCCTATGGAGGGTCTTGCAGATAGATAGGCTTTCTAGCCTTCTTTTTTTCAGCTGTCTGTACTTAGACAGGATAAGCTTCCTCATGTGCTTGTTGCTTGTATGACTTTGTATGATGGGTCATGAGATACATGTTTTTAATATCGTACTATGTATGGCTCTCCGGAGCCTTTGAAATATATACTTGAGTCATAGAGTTTTGTTGTGCTTCCATGTTGTATTTACACATATCGAACATATTGTGTATATGTTATTGAAATGCTTGGTATGTGTGGGATCCGACACCTAGTTGTTTATTCTTGGTAGCCTTCCTTATGGGGAAATGCCTCCTAGTGCTTCCACTAAGCCTTGGTAGCTTGCTAATGCTACAGACCACATGGATTGGCCGACATGTGTCCTTCCTTCCTCCTGTGTCTGTCCCTTTGGGGAAATCTCACACGGGGTTTATCAGAGTCCTCATAGCTTGCTACAGCCCGGTTAAAGTTGCTGCTGACTGACACGTGCATTGCTGGGTCATTTATGCTTGTCCCTTTAAGTTTGTGCCACCCTGGGTTTATGACTAGTCGTGTTGGCCCAGGTTCTCTGTCATATGGTTGCTAGTGACACAATCATACATGTGAGCCAAAAGGCGCAAACGATCCCGACCAAGGTAAGGCTGCAACCATGGGAATACCATGCGTGAGGCTGCAAAGTTATATGATGTGCTACTTGCTAGATCGGTGTGACTTAGGATATGGGTCCTGACATCTCTGTAGTGTAGCTAATCTGCCGTGGTCTACAGAGGGTGATTTCTCCTTCACCACTCCCGATAACAACTCTGTCATGTAACACCTCAGGTGTGAACCCTTCTAGGGTGATTCCTCCAAGTTCACATTGACGGTTACATCAAGTGGAATCCATCGAGGGTGATTCCTCGGATTCCCCCTTGCTATTATCGACACACAATTGACTTTACCCCAGAACCATGTTGAAGTCGGGTCGACCCTGAGGGGTACCCATGAGAGAATTGTGAAGTCAGGTTGACCATGAGGGTACACGCGATGACGTGGAGTCGGGTTGACCTAGAGGGTACCCATGAGATAACTACGGGTCCGGGCCAAGCATTCTTATCCCTTTGTCATAAGTCATGAGATGGGGCGACAAGACCATAGATCGTGGACCATTGATCGTCTCCTCGCTCTCCAAAGACACTAACGGTATGGATATGTGATCTGTGTAGGCCTCTATCCTTTTCGCACTAACCACCACGCATGAATAAGTATGGGCACTCTGTGTCGTATGACTCTTCCGGAAGCTCACTGACATCAGTGGTTTAGTAGCACGTGCCCGGGTGGTCCCCGTAAGTTTTTGTCCCCTATAGGGAAGTTATCTATTTGAATAGTCGTGTGCACGGTAACAGGGTGCTCGCAGTTGTATCCCGATCTTATACAACTTGAATTGGATACTGGTGTTATTAAACTGATATGATGGCTCCGGTATCGCTTCCTCGCGGAGAAGACGAGGAAGAATCTCTGGGCATTGCTATTACATACTTGTTACCATATGATATGTTACTCTACTCTCTTCTGTTTCTGCAAAACGCTGCAAGAGGCTAGTCTTCCATAGGCTTAGCTTCCCTCTGTTCTAGCATTTCAGCATTTTAGTTCACAAATACAACCCCTTCCCTTTGATACTGATGCATACTTAGCATAGATCTAATGTAAGTCTTGCGAGTACTTTGGATGAGTACTCACAGTTGCTTTGATACCGCTTTTCCCCATACCCGATTGCTGCAATCAGATGACAAAGCTCCTGTCAGGACCCCGACTAGATACCACATCGATCTAGCATGTAACACCTCATATCACTTCGCGGCCTCACGAACGGTATCCCCACGGGTGTCGCCTTACCTTTGCCCGGGACCGTTTGCGCCTTTTGGCACACGTATATGATAGTGTCGCCAGCATCCATATGATAAGGAGCTCGGGCTGACATGGCTAGTCGTAAACCCAAAGTGCCACAAACTTACAGGGACAGGCATACATGACCCAGCAACGGACGTGTCGATCATCAGCGAGTGAATCCGGGCTGTAGCAGCTGGGCTAGCAGGACTCCGGTAAACTGGGCTGTAGCAGGCTAACAGGACTCCGGTTTTCATCGCGTGACATTTCCCCGAAGGGACAGACACAGGAACGAAGAAGGACACATGCCGGCCACCCTAAGTGTTCCGGAGCAGTAGCAAGCTACCATGGCTCAGTGGAAGCACTAGGAGACATTTCCCGGTAAGAGAGGCTACTAAGGATAAACAACTAGATAGTCAGATCCCACACATACCAAGCATTTCAATAACATACACACAATATGCTCGATATGTGCAAATACAACATGGCATCACAACATGACTCTACAACTCAAGTATTTTATTCAATAGGCTCCGAGGAGCGAGATATTACAAACATGGGTCTCATGTCCCAACATTCAGAGCACACAAATTAAAGCACAAGCGGAAGCTTAACATGTTTGAGTATAGACAACTATAAATGAAAAAAGGCTGAGAAGCCTGACTATCTACCAGATCCTGCCGAGGGCACAAGATCGTAGCTGAGGTAACAAGCTATGCATCGAAGTCCAAGCGGAACTACTAGCGAGACTGAAGTATCTCTGCAAAAACATAAAATAGGCAAACGTGAGTACAAATGTACCCAGCAAGACTTACATCAGAACTAACTACATATGCATCATTATCAACAAAGGGGATGGTGGGGTTTAACTGCAGCAAGCCAGCTTTGACTCAGTGGCTATCCTGGACTACGACTGCAAGTAACTCTTTTGACGTGGCGCACACGAGTCCACATATTCACCATATCAATACACCACTATGGATCCGCTCCCGTCTCCCTACGAGAACGCCATCCATAGCACTCACGCTTATCTTGCGTATTTTAGAGTATCCATTTTCACTTGTCTATGAACTGCACAGGCAACCCAGAAGTCCTTTTCCGTGGACACGGCTATTCAAATAGATAATGTTAACCCTGCAGGGGTGTACTTCTTCACACACGCTCTCACCACTTATCGCCGTTTACATGACATGTACTCGGCAACCTTCAAGCAGAAGCCCAGCGAGGGTGTCGGCCACGACCTGACTAACCACACAAGTCTCTCGTCCAGGTTTATCGCCTATTCGGGTTCCATCCGCAAGGAGATCCGGCCGGGGTGTCGCTCACGGCCCCAAACGATGTGAGCAGGGTTCCCAAGCCCACCATCCGGGTGCCACTTGGTACACCGTGCCACTGTGCCTAGTCTGTCCCAAGCCCACCTGTATCGGGTGCCACTTGGTAGACTACTAACACTACCTACAAACACCAGAAACTAGTTGCAACTCCTGGACAGAGATCGAGTTGATTAATAAGTCAAGAAGGGTCGAGTTACTGCAACCCAATGTGTGGTAGTAACTGTTCATGGATCACAAACACAGAACTCAGTTCCTGAGGACGGTTTCAATGAGACAACCCACCATGTACTCCTACATGGCCTCTCACCGCTAGCTTTACCAAATCGTGTTCACACACTTAGTTCACACACAGTAGGACATGTTCACACACCTCCGATTCATCCCCGATGAATCAGACCTGACTCAACTCTAAGCAGTAGCAGGCATGACAAACAAGCATGAATGAGTAGGCACATCAGGGCTCAAATAACTCCTACTCATGCTAGTGGGTTTCATCTATTTACTGTGGCAATGACAGGTCATGCAGAGGAAAGGGGTTCAACTACCGCTGCATGTAATAGTTGAATCGTTGTTGTCCTAATGCAGTAAAAGAGAGCAGGAGCGAGAGAGTGGGATTGTATCGGAATGAACAAGGGGGTTTTGCTTGCTTGGCACTTCAGAAGATATCATTGAGTCTTCATTAGTGTCAACGATCACAACGTCGGAACATCGTCTACGGAGAGGGGACAAGCACCGACAAACAAAGAAGAAACACAATCAATGCAATGCAACAATATGATGCATGAATGTGACATGGCAATATGCTGTGGTTTGTTCTAATGCAACTAAAACCAGATTAAATGAAGTTGGTTTGAATCCAAGATTCAAATTCAAACTCCGCATGTGGTTATTTAAATGTCATTTAATTGAATTGTCCTAAACAGTAGTCATAAGTTGTTCTAACATGCATGAAAATGGTACAGATGGATAGATTGGATTTTTCTGATAATTTTTCGTATATAAATTATTTCATTTGGAGTTATGGTTGAATTTATATGATTTTTAGAAGTTTTGGATATTTTCTGAAATAAATAAATCATTTCTGATTTATTTAAAACTCCAAAAAACATTTACTACGTCAGCATGACGTACTAGTGACATAAGCAGGTCAACAGACGGCCCAGGTCAAACCTGACCAGTGGGGCCTACTGGTTAGTGACACAGAGTCAGCTACAGAGGCTGACATGTGGGACCCGGTCAAAGCTGGCGTGGCCAAGTCAACGTTGACAGGCGGGGCCCATTGTGGTTAGTGTTAATCTAACAGAGAAATAATACTAATTAGTTTAGGCACTGGGGCCCGCATGGCAGTGGCTCTAGGGGTGGCTTAGGTGGGTCATTAGTGGCTAATGACGGCCGGAGTTCGGCCAGCGACGACCAAACCAACGATGGAGGCTCGCCGGAGTTGAGCTACAGGCAGCGGCTGGGTGCGCTGAGGGCATCTACGTGGAGCTGGAACTCGCCCGCATCCACTTGTGGCAGTGGCTGGAGCTGGGGGGGCCGGAGTTCGCCAGAGTGGAGCCCGCGGCGGCTGCCGGAGCTCAGGGCTGGTGCAGGTTGGCGCTAGGGGGCACGGTAGGTCGAATGGGTGGGCGCGCCCGGCTCCTGGAAGCGTGCTGAGCACATCGGTGTGCTCGGCATCGAGCTACCGTGGCTCTAGCCACGACGACGACGAGGCACGGCGGCGGCGAGCTTCGGGCACGGCGGCGTTAGAGCTAGAGAACGTGCGGGGCGACGAGGATAGGGGCGAAACGAAGAGGGGATCATCCCGCGTCATTTGGAGGCATCTGCAAGCTCGGGGGAGGCCGGACGGTGACGTTGCATTGCCGGCGATCTCAGGTGCTGGGGTTGAAGACGACGGCGATGGCGGCATTCCAGGGGCTCCCGCGGTGCGTTGCTCGGTGAGCAGGGGGAGGTGGTCAAGGCAGAGCTCCTGAACACGTCGGGAGGTCGAGGGGAAGGCGGTGGCTGCGGTGGTGGCGAGCGGCGTCGGCGGTTGCGCTCGGGCGCGAGAGGGAGAGAAAGCAGAGGAGGGGAGAGGCACGAGAGAGAGTGAGAGGGGGCCAGGGGCTGCGTGGCGTCGCTTGGTGCATCGAGGAGGAGCCAGGCAGGCTGGGAGGGAGGAGGTGGAGGCCTCGGGCGCGCTGGCGTCGACACGCCTCTGTCTACTGGCGGAGGTTGAAGACGCCCGCTTCCCCTGGTGGGCTGAGCCTCAGCTACAGTGCTGGGCCAGCTGGGCTGCCAGGTGAGCGCCAGGTAAGTTCTCTCTCTCTCTCTGGTTCTCTATTTTAATTTCTGTTTTCTATTATTCTGTAATCTTTAGGGCTTTTCTAAAAATACCTAGACCCTTTCAAAAATCACTAAACTGCACATGCCCACTGTATAGAATATATCCAACATGGAACATTTCAGTTTAGGAGTATTTGGACATTTAAAATATTTTATAGAATTTAAATGTCCAAATTCAAATACTTATGATTTAATTCAGTGACCTTAGGATGACCTAGAAAATTGTGCACCATTTTTGTCAGAGGTTTAAGACCAAGGTAAAGATGATGAACATTTTAGAAGGGCATTTCAGGTTCATTGAAAATGATTTTATGTTGAACCTATTTTATTTGATCTGGTGCTAGGGTTTGATCAGTCCCCATTTCAAGTTCATTTGAAAAGTTAAACATGATGCACACATGAAGGGCTAGCAACTACATACCAGGACCAGGGATGTGACAACTCACCCCCACTAAACAAGAATCTCGTCCTGAGATTCAAGCATAGGGTAGAATAAAGGGGAAATGCAACTAACGCAATCTTCACGATCCAGGTTGCACTTCATAGGGGCGTTGATTCGATCACCATCTTTGACTCGATGTCTTCCTCTGAGAACTCCAACTAACATGACAAGTAGAGGAAAGGAAAACTCTAGAAGAATCGATCTTTTGAAGGTCGAACAACTTAGGATCAACTCAGGGAATGAGACATAGCAACATCTCTCAAGCCGAGACACGGAACAAACAACTGGAGGGATGGAGTAAGACAGATGACGAAGGTTCACTAGGAAGGCAACAATTCCACACTTAAGAAGGTGGTGAACGGTTGTCAACGTAGCGAGGAGTTGAGTTGCCATGATGCCATAACGAGACATCTTAGATGAGGTGACTCATTGAATCATCCCTTAAATGGCAAAAAGAATTACCTTTGATTCAAAGATCATTGAAACTCTTCATACCAGCTTAAAGCAAATCACAAACAATCATTTGGAGGAGTTCGGTAGAATGACATACTCGGACTAGAATGGATGATGTGGACTACCTTGTTGAAGACAACGTAAGGGATGATTTTGCTTGCGCGTGCTCTCAGGAACTTGAGCATTTCCCTATTCATCAAGGTTTTACCAACATCCATGTCAAGGATCCTGGCAACACATCTTACTACCATGATGAATAGTGGTGGATGATGCAGATGCAAAGGAAGATAACACCTTCTTAGATTTCACCTTAGCGAGGCCAAGGAAACAAAATCTGGATGATCAACCGGGAGACATTTAGCACTCCGCTTCTAATGTTCTCCTTGATGTGCTAGCGTAACCCATTTATAGATATGGTTTGGTATCTAGGACATCAAGTCAAAGGTCGGACTTCGGGAGCACAAGAATCCATAAGGAGTAACTGCTGGAATAAATCCTACGAAATCCTTATGGGGAGGTGGCCAACTTCCTCAATCAAGATACTACAATAATAGGTCTTCTGGTTGGGTTTGTTGGCCACGACAACCACTTTACCGGTTACAGAAAGACCAATATTATGGTTCTTGGAACAGTTCCAACCATCATATCTGCCTGAGATTCAGATCTGGTTGGTGTCAGGATATTCCAGACAACATGTCTAGAAAAGAAAGGTTGCAACACAAGTCGACGAGATGATGTTGCGAGATTCTCGGGGGATGAACTACGATAGCAAGCTCCAAAACATGAGCTGGTTCTGCTACATGCATGTGAACATGATGTCCAAGACAAACATGACCACATAGTAGTGTTATGATAAAACACGACCGAGTTCTGGTTGGGAACCATCATTGGGGATATCGAAGTCCTTACATAAGTCATATGATTAGCTCTTATGAAGAAACTTCTTCTCGTTGAACAATTCAATCAGTGGCTTGGTGTGCTAGGGACACATATAGAATGGAGGTAGCGAGCCTATCAAACCATAGCATACTTCGCACATGCATGACTGACTTGAGATGGTTCCAGAGGAGGAAACATTGACTTTCTCGAATTCACGATGGCAACTTGCATCAAATGCACATGAATTAGAGGAGGTCACTTCTTTCATCCGGACATATGCTCCATGAGCGGGTCATGAAGATAATACTTATAAAAGTTTCCAATACTAGCTGGATGTTCAACACAATCACGGAGAAGATAAAAATGTTGTTGATGGGCAAGTGATAGCATTGGTCAGACCCAAAAGATATAATGGTGTATGCTCGAAGAAACAACCATGAGTAAGACAACATTACGAATATCATTGGTTCTGATTTGATTTGAGGATAGTCCATACTCAAATCAAAGATTTGGGCAAGACGATAGGTTCAACAACTGATCACGAGGACCAGTCGATGAAGAAATCATCTTTCTACAACAAAGACACATACAAAAGATATCCCTTTGAAATGAACTAAGTTAGGCAAAGCATTTATTTTCCAACTCTCCAAGTTATTGTTTAGCTCAACCAACTAGTTCAGGGTATCCAACACAGAATCTTGGAGAAATGGATGGTTTACAAGAAACCAACTTGATCACGAGCTCAACGCATTGGTCAGGGGGACAACCTGGTGATACTTCCGGGAAGATAATCGGAAAATCACGAGCCACCAATATGCTACTAAGCTCGAGAATAATCTTGCTTCTCAGGCAAGACGATATGATCAAATAACCAAGGGATTGGCATAGCCCTAACTCATTGATCGAAGAGTGCACCAGGAAATAAGGACTAGGTAGCACGATCAATCTTAGGATGATGATTTAATAACCAACATGCTAAGAATGAAAATTATTGTGCTTTAACTAACAAGCAACGGAGTTGCTAGGAGTATAGATTTCACACATCACGGTTCACTTGTCGGCATTCCGGTTGCAACAACACGGGAGCCGAGAAATGAATAATGAGGGCGAGAAGTATTACTGCATCAAGAATTCATAACAGATAGTGCAATTCTCATGACGATCCTGACGTAAAGAGGGTAACACTTCAGGGTAGAAGGGATCAAAAGCTTGATTGCATTTTGATCTACGGAATACAACTGCTTTGACCCAATCCTGGATATGGATGAGGTACTGGAGTTTGTTTCTCCTAGTCATTCCAGAATAGAATGGCTTGGCGGACCACAGGAGTAATAGGCATCGATGAACAAATGCACGCATACTCTTGACTATCAATTGATAGACGAGGGTCGGAAGACAACTAAAATGGGACAACTCAAAAGAACATATGATTTTCTGAGTTGTGGATGCATGGATTAGCATGTCGAACCAAGTTCAACAGGTTTCTTCCGGATAACCCATGCAGAAAGGTAGAGCTGGCAGAGTAACAACATAGAATCGAGAACTCATCAAGAGCACTCTGGTTGTGATCTTTCAGTTCAACGAGGAACTTCTGCCATAACTAGTTCATGGTATTGGAAGAAGGAAATATCGTGGACCTTGAGGGCTGTCGCAAAGGTTACTAATTTCCTGAAGGATCTAGCAAACACTATCAACATGAAGCAGGTAGGGTGAATATCGGGTTCAACACCCTAGGAATAGAATACCTACTAACTAAATTGCATCACGGGATGCTTCCAAGGATAATGGCCAGAATGATCACACTGGAAACACAAAACATGGCTAGATTACTAGGTGATCCCCTAAGATACCTAGGTCATAATAATAGTTCCAACATATACGTCGAGGCAATAGAGTACCTCAACTCACTGGTTAGTGTGGTTAACCTGGCCCAAAGGAACATCAGGAACAGGAGGAAGGGATTTGCAAATGCATCAGACTATTTAGAAACCTGGGGTGACTCGGACAACATAACGGCTGTAAATGCTTAAAGGATTTATACATGCTACAAAAATTGTGGCATCGCCACTCAGAAGCACAATATCAAGGTTTCGAGATCAACAATTAACATATGGAAGTAGTAGGAACTTAACTGAGGCTTGAAACCAACAATCCTATAAGTCTACGGATTAGTAACACGTGATCCTGATAGAAAGAAGAGAAGGCCTAGTTCTTAACCCAGTAGAGAAGAAGAGGGTGACTCAGATCAGAAGGACATAAGGTAAAGGAGTAAAAAAGCCTTACGTTCCATCCCACAATCAATTCCCTTATATAACTAAAGAATTTCTAGACTCAACTTCGACCAGTTTGGCTTGGTAATCCTACAGGCAGTCAAGCTCTGATACCAAAACTGTCAGGACCCCGACTCAATGACACATCGATCTAGCATGTAACACCTCATATCACTTTGCGGCCTCACGCACGGTATCCCCACGGGTGTCGCCTTACCTTTGCCCGGGACCATTTGCGCCTTTTGGCACACGTATATGATAGCGTCGCTAGCATCCATATGATAAGGAGCCCGGGCAGACATGGCTAGTCGTAAACCCAAAGTGGCACAAACTTACAGGGACAGGCATACATGACCCAGCAACGGATGTGTCGATCATCAGCGAGTGAATCCGGGCTATAGCAGCTGGGCTAGCAGGACTCCGGTAAACCGGGCTATAGCAGGCTAACAGGACTCCGGTTTTTATCGCGTGACATTTCCCCGAAGGGACAGACACAGGAACGAAGAAGGACACATGCCGGCCACCCTAAGTGTTACGGAGCAGTAGCAAGCTACCATGGCTCAGTGGAAGCACTAGGAGACATTTCCCGGTAAGAGAGGCTACTAAGGATAAACAACTAGATAGTCAAATCCCACACATACCAAGCATTTCAATAACATACACACAATATGCTCGATATGTGCAAATACAACATGGCATCACAACATGACTCTACAACTCAAGTATTTTATTCAATAGGCTCCGAGGAGCGAGATATTACAAACATGGGTCTCATGTCCCAACATTCAGAGCACACAAATTAAAGCACAAGCGGAAGCTTAACATGTCTGAGTACAGACAACTATAAATGAAAAAAGGCTGAGAAGCCTGACTATCTACCAGATCCTGCCGAGGGCACAAGATCGTAGCTGAGGTAACAAGCTAAACGTCGAAGTCCAAGCGGAACTACTAGCGAGACTGAAGTCTCTCTGCAAAAACATAAAATAGGCAAACGTGAGTACAAATGTACCCAGCAAGACTTACATCAGAACTAACTACATATGCATCATTATCAACAAAGGGGATGGTGGGGTTTAACTGCAGCAAGCCAGCTTTGACTCAGTGGCTATCCTGGACTACGACTTCAAGTAACTCTTTTGAGGTGGCACACACGAGTCCACATATTCACCATATCAATACACCACTATGGATCCGATCCCGTCTCCCTACGAGAACGCCATCCATAGCACTCACGCTTATCTTGCGTATTTTAGAGTATCCACTTTCACTTGTCTATGAACTGCACAGGCAACCTAGAAGTCCTTTTCCGCGGACACGGCTATTCGAATAGATAATGTTAACCCTGCAGGGGTGTACTTCTTCACACACGCTCTCACCACTTATCGCTGTTTACATGACATGTACTCGGCAACCTTCAAGCGGAAGCCCAGCGAGGGTGTCGGCCACGACCTGACTAACCACACAAGTCTCTCATCCAGGTTTATCGCCTATTCGGGTTCCATCCGCAAGGAGATCCGGCCGAGGTGTCGCTCACGGCCCCAAACGATGTGAGCAAAGTTCCCAAGCCCACCATCCGGGTGCCACTTGGTACACCGTGCCACTGTGCCTAGTCTGTCCCAAGCCCACCTATACCGGGTGCCACTTGGTAGACTACTAACACTACCTACAAACACCAAAAACTAGTTGCAACTCCTGGACAGAGATCGAGTTGATTAATAAGTCGAGAGGGGTCGAGTTACCAGAACCCAATGTGTGGTAGTAACTGTTCATGGATCACAAACACAGAACTCAGTTCCTGAGGACAGTTTCAATGAGACAACCCACCATGTACTCCTACATGGCCTCTTACCGCTACCTTTACCAAATCGTGTTCACACACTTAGTTCACACACAGTAGGACATGTTCACACACCTCCGATTCATCCCCGATGAATCATACCTGACTCAAATCTAAGTAGTAGCAGGCATGACAAACAAGCATGAATGAGTAGGAACATCAGGCCTCAAACAATTCCTACTCATGCTAGTGGGTTTCATCTATTTACTGTGGCAATGACAGGTCATGCAGAGGAAAGGGGTTCAACTACCGCAACATGTAACAGTTGAATCATTGTTGTCCTAATGAAGTAAAAGAGAGCAGGAGCGAGAGAGCAGGATTGTATCAGAATGAACAAGGGGGTTTTGCTTGCCTGGCACTTCTGAAGATAGCATTGAGTCTTCATCAGTGTCAACGATCACAACGTCAGAACATCGTCTACCGAGAGGGGACAAGCACCGACAAACAAAGAAGAAACACAATCAATGCAATGCAACAATAAGATGCATGAATGTAACATGGAAATATGCTGTGTTTTGTGCTAATGCAACTAAAACCAGATTAAATGAAGTTGGTTTGAATCCAAGATTCAAATTCAAACTCCGCATGTGCTTATTTAAATGTCATTTAATTTAATTGTCCTAAACAGTAGTCATAACTTCTTCTAACATGCACGAAAATTGTACAGATGGATAGATTGGATTTTTCTGATAATTTTTCATATATAAATTATTTCATTCGGAGTTATGGTTGAATTTATATGATTTTTAGAAGTTTTGGATATTTTCTGAAATAAATAAATCATTTCTGATTTATTTAAAACTCCAGAAAACAGTTACTACGTCAGCATGACGTACTAGTGACATAAGCAGGTCAACGGACGGCCCAGGTCAAACCTGACCAGTGGGGCCTACTGGTCAGTGACACAGAGTCAGCTACAAAGGCTGACATGTGGGACCCGGTCAAAGCTGACGTGGCCAAGTCAACGTTGACAGGCGGGGCCCACTGTGGTTAGTGTTAATCTAATAGAGAAATAATACTAATTAGTTTAGGCACTGGGGCCCACATGGCAGTGGCTCTAGGGGTGGCTTAGCTGGGTCATTAGTGGCTAATGACGGCCGGAGTTCGGCCGGCGACGACCAAACCAACGACGGAGGCTCGCCAGAGTTGAGTTACAGGCAGCGGCTGGGTGCGCTGAGGGCATCTACGCGGAGCTGGAACTCGCCCACATCCACTCGTGGCAGCGGCTGGAGCTGGGGGGGGGGGGGGGGGCGGAGTTCGCCGAAGCTGTCAGGACCCCGACTCAATGCCACATCGATCTAGCATGTAACACCTCATATCACTTTGCGGCCTCACGCACGGTATCCCCACGGGTGTCGCCTTACCTTTGCCCGGGACCGTTTGAGCCTTTTGGCACACGTATATGATAGTGTCGCTAGCATCCATATGACAAGGAGCCCGGGCTGACATGGCTAGTCGTAAACCCAAAGTGGCACAAACTTACAGGAACAGGCATACATGACCCAGCAACGGACGTGTCGATCATCAGCGAGTGAATCCGGGCTGTAGCAGCTGGGCTAGCAGGACTCCGGTAAACCGGGCTATAGCAGGCTAACAGGACTTCGGTTTTCATCGCGTGACATTTCCCTGAAGGGACAGACACAGGAACGAAGAAGGACACATGCCGGCCACCCTAAGTGTTCCGGAGCAGTAGCAAGCTACCATGGCTTAGTGGAAGCACTAGGAGACATTTCCCGGTAAGAGAGGCTACTAAGGATAAACAACTAGATAGTCAGATCCCACACATACCAAGCATTTCAATAACATACACACAATATGCTCGATATGTGCAAATACAACACGGCACCACAACATAACTCTACAACTCAAGTATTTTATTCAATAGGCTCCGAGGAGCGAGATATTACAAACATGGGTCTCATGTCCCAACATTCAGAGCACACAAATTAAAGCACAAGCGGAAGCTTAACATGTCTGAGTACAGACAACTATAAATGAAAAAAGGCTGAGAAGCCTGACTATCTACCAGATCCTGCCGAGGGCACAAGATCGTAGCTGAGGTAACAAGCTAAACGTCGAAGTCCAAGCGGAACTACTAGCGAGACTGAAGTCTCTCTGCAAAAACATAAAATAGGCAAACGTGAGTACAAATGTACCCAGCAAGACTTACATCAGAACTAACTACATATGCATCATTATCAACAAAGGGGATGGTGAGGTTTAACTACAGCAAGCCAGCTTTGACTCAGTCGCTATCCTGGACTACGACTCCAAGTAACTCTTTTGAGGTGGCGCACACGAGTCCACATATTCACCATATCAACACACCACTATGGATCCGCTCCCGTCTCCCTACGAGAACACCATCCATAGCACTCACGCTTATCTTGCGTATTTTAGAGTATCCATTTTCACTTGTCTATGAACTGCACAGGCAACCTAGAAGTCCTTTTCCGCGGACACGGCTATTCGAATAGATAATGTTAACCCTGCAGGGGTGTACTTCTTCACACACGCTCTCACCACTTATCGCTGTTTACATGACATGTACTCGGCAACCTTCAAGCGGAAGCCCAGCGAGGGTGTCAGCCACGACCTGACTAACCACACAAGTCTCTCGACCAGGTTTATCGCCTATTCGGGTTCCATCCGCAAGGAGATCCGGCCGGGGTGTCGCTCACGGCCCCAAACGATGTGAGCAAAGTTCCCAAGCCCACCATCCGGGTGCCACTTGGTACACCGTGCCACTGTGCCTAGTCTGTCCCAAGCCCACCTATACCGGGTGCCACTTGGTAGACTACTAACACTACCTACAAACACCAAAAACTAGTTGCAACTCCTGGACAGAGATCGAGTTGATTAATAAGTCGAGAGGGGTCGAGTTACCAGAACCCAATGTGTGGTAGTAACTGTTCATGGATCACAAACACAGAACTCAGTTCCTGAGGACAGTTTCAATGAGACAACCCACCATGTACTCCTACATGGCCTCTTACCGCTACCTTTACCAAATCGTGTTCACACACTTAGTTCACACACAGTAGGACATGTTCACACACCTCCGATTCATCCCCGATGAATCAGACCTGACTCAACTCTAAGTAGTAGCAGGCATGACAAACAAGCATGAATGAGTAGGAACATCAGGCCTCAAACAACTCCTACTCATGCTAGTGGGTTTCATCTATTTACTGTGGCAATGACAGGTCATGCAGAGGAAAGGGGTTCAACTACCGCAGCATGTAACAGTTGGATCATTGTTGTCCTAATGAAGTAAAAGAGAGCAGGAGCGAGAGAGCAGGATTGTATCAGAATGAACAAGGGGGTTTTGCTTGCCTGGCACTTCTGAAGATAGCATTGAGTCTTCATCAGTGTCAACGATCACAACGTCAGAACATCGTCTACCGAGAGGGGACAAGCACCGACAAACAAAGAAGAAACACAATCAATGCAATGCAACAATAAGATGCATGAATGTAACATGGAAATATGCTGTGGTTTGTGCTAATGCAACTAAAACCAGATTAAATGAAGTTGCTTTGAATCCAAGATTCAAATTCAAACTCCGCATGTGCTTATTTAAATGTCATTTAATTTAATTGTCCTAAACAGTAGTCATAAGTTCTTCTAACATGCACGAAAATTTTACAGATGGATAGATTGGATTTTTCTGATAATTTTTCATATATAAATTATTTCATTCGGAGTTATGGTTGAATTTATATGATTTTTAGAAGTTTTGGATATTTTCTGAAATAAATAAATAATTTCTGATTTATTTAAAACTCCAGAAAACAGTTACTACGTCAGCATGACGTACTAGTGACATAATCAGGTCAACGGACGGCCCAGGTCAAACCTGACCAGTGGGGCCTACTGGTCAGTGACACAGAGTCAGCTACAAAGGCTGACATGTGGGACCCGGTCAAAGCTGACGTGGCCAAGTCAACGTTGACAGGCGGGGCCCACTGTGGTTAGTGTTAATCTAACAGAGAAATAATACTAATTAGTTTAGGCACTAGGGCCCACATGGCAGTGGCTCTAGGGGTGGCTTAGCTGGGTCATTAGTGGCTAATGACGGCCGGAGTTCGGCCGGCGACGACCAAACCAACGACGGAGGCTCGCCAGAGTTGAGCTACAGGCAGCGGCTGGGTGCGCTGAGGGCATCTACGCGGAGCTGGAACTCACCCACATCCACTCGTGGCAGCGGCTGGAGCTGGGGGGGCGGAGTTCGCTGAAGCTGTCAGGACCACGACTCAATGCCACATCGATCTAGCATGTAACACCTCATATCACTTTGCGGCCTCACGCACAGTATCCCCACGGGTGTCGCCTTACCTTTGCCCGGGACCGTTTGAGCCTTTTGGCACACGTATATGATAGTGTCGCTAGCATCCATATGACAAGGAGCCTGGGCTGACATGGCTAGTCGTAAACCCAAAGTGGCACAAACTTACAGGAACAGGCATACATGACCCAGCAACGGACGTGTCGATCATCAGCGAGTGAATCCGGGCTGTAGCAGCTGGGCTAGTAGGACTCCAGTAAACCGGGCTATAGCAGGCTAACAGGACTTCGGTTTTCATCGCGTGACATTTCCCTGAAGGGACAGACACAGGAACGAAGAAGGACACATGCCGGCCACCCTAAGTGTTCCGGAGCAGTAGCAAGCTACCATGGCTCAGTGGAAGCACTAGGAGACATTTCCCGGTAAGAGAGGCTACCAAGGATAAACAACTAGATAGTCAGATCCCACACATACCAAGCATTTCAATAACATATACACAATATGCTCGATATGTGCAAATACAACACGGCACCACAACATAACTCTACAACTCAAGTATTTTATTCAATAGGCTCCGAGGAGCGAGATATTACAAACATGGGTCTCATGTCCCAACATTCAGAGCACACAAATTAAAGCACAAGCGGAAGCTTAACATGTCTGAGTACAGACAACTATAAATGAAAAAAGGCTGAGAAGCCTGACTATCTACCAGATCCTGCCGAGGGCACAAGATCGTAGCTGAGGTAACAAGCTAAACGTCGAAGTCCAAGCGGAACTACTAGCGAGACTGAAGTCTCTCTGCAAAAACATAAAATAGGCAAACGTGAGTACAAATGTACCCAGCAAGACTTACATCAGAACTAACTACATATGCATCATTATCAACAAAGGGGATGGTGAGGTTTAACTACAGCAAGCCAGCTTTGACTCAGTCGCTATCCTGGACTACGACTCCAAGTAACTCTTTTGAGGTGGCGCACACGAGTCCACATATTCACCATATCAACACACCACTATGGATCCGCTCCCGTCTCCCTACGAGAACACCATCCATAGCACTCACGCTTATCTTGCATATTTTAGAGTATCCATTTTCACTTGTCTATGAACTGCACAGGCAACCCAGAAGTCCTTTTCCGCGGACACGGCTATTCAAATAGATAATGTTAACCCTGCAGGGGTGTACTTCTTCACACACGCTCTCACCACTTATCGCCATTTACATGACATGTACTCGGCAACCTTCAAGCGGAAGCCCAGTGAGGGTGTCGGCCACGACCTGACTAACCACACAAGTCTCTCGTCCAGGTTTATCGCCTATTCGGGTTCCATCCGCAAGGAGATCCGGCCGGGGTGTCGCTCACGGCCACAAATGATGTGAGCAGGGTTCCCAAGCCCTCCATCCGGGTGCCACTTGGTACACCATGCCACTGTGCCTAGTCTGTCCCAAGCCCACCTGTACCGGGTGCCACTTGGTAGACTACTAACACTACCTACAAACACCAGAAACTAGTTGCAACTCCTGGACAGAGATCGAGTTGATTAATAAGTCGAGAGGGGTCGAGTTACCGGAACCCAATGTGTGGTAGTAACTGTTCATGGATCACAAACACAGAACTCAGTTCCTGAGGACGGTTTCAATGAGACAACCCACCATGTACTCATACATGGCCTCTCACCGCTACCTTTACCAAATCGTGTTCACACACTTAGTTCACACACAGTAGGACATGTTCACACACCTCTGATTCATCCCCGATGAATCAGACCTAACTCAACTCTAAGCAGTAGCAGGCATGACAAACAAGCATGAATGAGTAGGCACATCAGGGCTCAAACAACTCCTACTCATGCTAGTGGGTTTCATCTATTTACTGTGATAATGACAGGTCATGCAGAGGAGAGGGGTTCAACTACCGCAGCATGTAACAGTTGAATCGTTGTTGTCCTAATGCAGTAAAACAGAGCAGGAGCGAGAGAGTGGGATTGTATCGGAATGAACAAGGGGGTTTTGCTTGCCTGGCACTTCTGAAGATAGCATTCAGTCTTCATCACTGTCAACGATCACAACGTCGAAACATCGTCTACTAAGAGGGGACAAGCACCGACAAACAAAGAAGAAACACAATCAATGCAATGCAACAATATGATGCATGAATGTGACATGGAAATATGCTGTGGTTTGTGCTAATGCAACTAAAACCAGATTAAATGAAGTTGGTTTGAATCCAAGATTCAAATTCAAACTCCCATGTGGTTATTTAAATGTCATTTAATTGAATTGTCCTAAACAGTAGTCATAAGTTGTTCTAACATGCATGAAAATTTTACAGATGGATAGATTGGATTTTTCCGATAATTTTTCATATATAAATTATTTTATTTGGAGTTATGGTTGAATTTATATGATTTTTAGAAGTTTTGGATATTTTCTGAAATAAATAAATCATTTCTGATTTATTTAAAACTCCAGAAAACATTTACTGTGTCAGCATGACATACTAGTGACATAAGCAGGTCAACGGACGGCCCAGGTCAAACTTGACCAGTGGGGCCTACTGGTCAGTGACACAGAGTCAGCTACAGAGGCTGACATGTGGGACCTGGTCAAAGCTGATGTGGCCAAGTCAATGTTGACAGGCAGGGCCCACTATGGTTAGTGTTAATCTAACAGAGAAATAATACTAATTAGTTTAGGCACTGGGGCCCACATGGCAGTGGCTCTAGGGGTGGCTTAGCTGGGTCATTAGTGGCTAATGACGGCCGAAGTTCAGCCGGCGACGACCAAACCAACGACGGAGGCTCGCCGGAGTTGAGCTACAGGTAGCGGCTGGGTGGCTGAGGGCATCTACGCGGAGCTGGAACTCGCTCGCATCCACTCGTGGCAGCGGCTGGAGCTGGGGGGGCGGAGTTCGCCGGAGTGGAGCCCGCGGCGGCTGCCGAAGCTCGGGGCTGGTACGGGTTGGCGCTAGGGGGCACGGTAGGTCGAATGGGTGGGCGCGCCCGGCTCCGGGAAGCGTGCTGAGCACAGCGGTGTGCTCGGCTTCGAGCTACCGTGGCTCTAGCCACGGCGGCGACGAGGCACGGCGGCGGCGAGCTTCAGGCATGGCGGCATTAGCGCTAGAGAATGTGCCGGGCGACGGGGATAGGGGCGAAATGAAGAGGGGCTCACCCCGCGTCGTTTGGAGGCATCTGCGAGCTCGGGGGAGGCCGGGCGGTGACGTGGCTTTGCCGGCAATCTCAGGTGCTGGGGGTTGAAGACGACGGCGATGGCGGCATTCCAGGGGCTCCCGCGGTGCGTTGCTCGGCGAGGAGGGGGAGGTGGTCAAGGCGGAGCTCCTGAACATGTCGGGAGGTCGAGGGGAAGGCGGTGGCTGCGGTGGTGGCGAGCGGCGTCGGCGGTTGCGCTCGGGCGCGAGAGGGAGAGAAAGCAGAGGAGGGGAGAGGCGCGGGAGAGAGTGAGAGGGGGCCAGGGGCTGCGTGGCGTCGCCTAGTGCATCGAGGAGGAGCCAGGCAGGCTGGGAGGGAGGAGGTGGAGGCCTCGGGCGCGCTGGCGTCGACACGCCTCTGTCTACTGGCAGAGGTTGAAGATGACCGCTTCGCCCTGGTGGGCTGGGCCTCAGCTACAGTGCTGGGCCAGCTGGGCTGCCAGGTGAGCGCCAGGTAAGTTCTCTCTCTCTCTGGTTCTCTATTTTAATTTCTGTTTTCTATTATTCTGTAATCTTTAGGGCTTTTCTAAAAATACCTAGACCCTTTCAAAAATCACTAACCTGCACATGCCCACTGTATAGAATATATCCAACATGGAACATTTCAGTTTAGGAGTATTTGGACATTTAAAATATTTTATAGAATTTAAATGTCTAAATTCAAATACTTATGATTTAATTCACTGACCTTAGGATGACCTAGAAAATTGTGCACCATTTTTGTCAGAGGTTTAAGACCAAGGCAAAGATGATGAACATTTTAGAAGGGCATTTCAGGTTCATTGAAAATGATTTTATGTTGAACCTATTTGATTTGATCTGGTGCTAGGGTTTGATCAGTCCCCATTTCAAGTTCATTTGAAAAGTTAAACATGATGCACACATGAAGGGCTAGCCTACTGCACACCAGGACCAGGGATGTGACAGCTCCGGAGTCAGCTGACCCCATAGATGACTACTACTACACTGACGGACCTTAAGACTACATGAAGACCGACGATCGGGAGTAGTTCGGAGGCTCCCAGGCAGGAGGCTTGTGCCTTTTCGATCTAGATGTCGTTGTTTTTCTCAACCTTCTTAAGGAAAACTTGTTTACTTATATGTGTACTCATATTTTGTTAATTCCGCTGACTCTTGTGCATTCGAGCTGATGTATTCGAGCCCTCTAGGCCCCTAGCTTATAATGTAAGCTTGTATTATTTTATTTTGTGTCTAGAGTTGTGTTGTGATATCTTCCCATGAGTCCCTGGGCTTGATCGGGTGCATTCGTGTGTATGATTAGTGCATGATTAAGTCGGTGGTGTCACAAGTTGCTATCAGAGCTGACTGCCTGTAGGAAGCCCCTTTCCAACTCCATGGTCAAAGTTGAGTCTAATCTTTGGAAAACTTTTACTAACATTATTGTGTGGCTTAGGGGCCCACATCACAAATGGGTGGTATTAGGATCTTTTCTTCCTCGTCTTTACTTTGGGATTCTGATCTCTCTTCTATACAGGTTAAATTGTTTTACTAACTCTAACATTAGGGTCTCATGATCACATCAACCCTGAGCTGGTTTATCTGCAACTATTTCTTTGAAAGTATAATGAATGGTGTACAAACTGTCATTTGACCTCTTTGAACTCTTTTGTTTCAGATGCGTCCCGCAACGCAGGTCATACGACATCCCATGGCTATTCAGGCGACTGGGTTCCCGACCATTCTGGTCGACCTATTGACCAGGCTGGGATATTGCTGGTGCCCCCACTACATTGTATATGAGGACTGTCGCGAGTTCAACCAGGAGCAGTACTGCGTTGTGGTTGATATCAGTGATCAACGAGATCGCTCCATTGAGTTGCACACCTTTGAGGGTGTTGGAGTGATTGTTAAGATGGCAGTCCACGATGATGCTTTTGTTGCTATCACCCGTCTCTGTGGACAGTACTCTTGCTTGGAGGAGACTGGGTTCAGATACATCTCGTACGTCCTAGCTAGGGATGTGACTAGATACTACACTGTTGTCTATACCCCCTACGTGAGTCGTCGTTATGACACTCAGGTTATGGTTCGGTACATTGAGGCTCTGGATCACACTGTTCGAGCTCTGACTATCGAGTTGTATGCCACTCGTGCTCATCACTAAGACACTCTGACACAGATGCTGTTAGCAATCAACGTGAGGATACAGCCAGACTACATCCTCTACCCGCACTGGACAGAGCTGTCACTAGGTCTTGAGTGGCATGTTGTTGGGGGTAATACTCCTGTGCATGGACCTCTTCTTCTAGTTTGGGACCAGATCCTGCACCAGAGTGTTCACGGAGTGTAGGCCCCTCATATCGAGCACCAGATGCAGCTCTATCACCTACAGTTACCTGAGTTCAGAGGTTTTCCCCGAGGTTGATGTAGCATATTACTATGTCCCGTTGTTGTATCAATCCACCACGTGCCTACGCGGTGCCTAGTTGGTCTAGACTATTTCCCTTTCCGAACTTGTACTACTGGCTTGTAATCGACGTTATGTATGGATCTGCATGTCATGCTTGAATATTATGATGTATCTTTTGCGCTCTTTTCATTGTGCATGTTACCTCAAGAATGATTCAATGTCTCTACAATTTCTCCATGCTAAACTATCCCTGTTACATTCTAGCAGGATGGTTAGACCTGCTTGTCGTGGCCGTGGTGCCAACAACCCACCACCGCCCAAATATATGGCTGGAATGATGCAGCAGTTTGAGATGACTCATCAATTTATGGAAGGGGTCATGGCTTAGTTCCCGGGCCCCAATATGAATCAGCAGCCAGCCCAAGTAACTCTGCAAGATTTTAGGCGCCTCAACCTGCTATCTACCACATCTCAACTTAGTCCCTTGATGCTGATGACTAGCTCCACGACATCACTTATGATGGAGCCTGCTGATGTCATCCCTGCCAGCTATGTCACTTTCGCATCTATTTTCCTCAAGGGTCCCGCTGCTCAATGGTGGGACAGTCATAGGCATACACAACCGGCTGGAACAATCATTACTTGGCTGGAGTTCCAAGCTGCTTTCCATGTCCGCTTCGTTCCTTAGAGAATCGTGGACATGGAGAAGCGAGAGTTCCGCAACCTCACCCAGGGCAACAAGACTACGGATGCTTATCAGTGGGAGTTTCTTGACTTCTCCTGCTATGCTAAAGAAGATATTGCTACAGACACACGTAGACAGGAATATTTCCATGACGGACTTCACCCTGATATCAAGCTCGCACTCCTGGTTCATAACTTCGCTGACTTTGCCACCTTGGTGAACAAGGCCATTCAGGTTGAGACTGGTCTGCAGGAACACCAGGGATACCTCAGGCGCAACCGTGACGCTGGTTCATCTTCGGGCCCGTCATCGCAGAAGCGTCGTGTATGGATTCCCCACAACATGTATCGCCCAGCTGCCCTTGAACCACGGTTTTCCTATGCCGCACCTCGTCTACCTCCTCCATAGCTGAGGCAGCCTCTTTGAACTGCACCACCCCACGCTCCTATTCCCAATCCCAATGATGGGATGTGCTTCAAATGTGGCCGTCAAGGTCACCGTGCCAGGGAATGCTATCAGAATCAGAACCAGCTTGCTCTTCCTTCAACTGGTCGTGGCAATGGTCGTGATTACAACCAGCCCAATGCCAGACCTTATGGTCGTGGTCAGGCTAACCACATTTACCTGAATGAAGCTCAAGACCAGCCTGCTATTGTGATGGGTACTCTTCTTGTTACCAGCTTCTGTTTAATTCGATTCAGGCGCAATCCATTCATATCAAAAAGATTTTGCATTCATGCATGGCATTAAATATGAAGAGATGAACACTCCACTAATGGTACACACCCCTGTGGGCCAATGTCGAACCACCATGGTTAGCCACAATGTCACCATAGAAATTGAACGGTTGGAATTCCATGTCTCCCCCATTGTTTTGAAGTCTTCCATTATTGACATGATTCTGGGAATGGAATGGTTGAAAACACATACTTCTTCTATCTTTGTGCCACTAAAACCATCCATCTCTTACATTCTTCGAATGAGATAGTAAGCTACCATGCTCATCTTGTTCAAAATGCTGAAGCAGGGATTTGTTCATTGAATGTGTTGAATGCATCACCTCTTGAGGGGATTGAAAATATTCCAGTTGTTTGCGACTTACAAGATGTCTTTCCAGAAGAACTCCCAAGCACTAGTACAATGAGCTGCTATACAAATGATTTTTAACCCCATTCCATGAGGGCATTTTAAACCATCGCCTTGCTAGTGTGGGCGATTGGGGGGTCTTTCCCACATGACCCAGAAACCGTCGGGGATATGGAGCAGGAATGCATACGTTTTCCAGAACAAAGCATGCCATGCCCGCATCTATCCCAACATGATTCTTCACACAAATGTTTGTGATATATCGAATATCCGAATCGCTCCATCTTTGCTACTCGGGTGTGATGTCATTACCATTACACACGCTATTATGTGGTGCAACATTTACGATTCGCACTCCATTACAAATAGTCCATGATTGCCAAGTGTGTGCGATCAGGAGACTATCACACACATTCACTTCTCCTGAACCATATGCAATCAGTAATTAAGAAGATTACCTATTCATCGTACGAGTGTCAGATAGGATTACGAAATGTTGGACCTAAGTACCAGTGTCGTACAGGATAACTATCACACACACTATTATGTGGTGCAACATTTATGATGCCTATGACAACCGAAATAGTTCATGATTGTAAACCCTACACAATAAGGCAACTATTACAAACATTTAGTTTGCTCGCACCGTTTGTGATATTGTTTGATATCACACACACTTCACAAACGGCAACTGTGTTCATGGTCACACATGTTTCCTCTCTGCAAACCGTGTCGGAAATACAAGTATATCACACAGGTTGATGCTTTACAAACCGTGTGCGCCGTAACGGCCTGCAAAGCATATTTCAAGCCTAATTAACTCGCTGCTATTTACAATTGTACTGAATGATTTTGAATGTTGACTATAACTTTATTCATATCCATGAGGTTAAACAACCAATACATTATTTGATTCACAGATACACATGTTGAAGAATTACATAAGGACCAAATAAAGAATGATGAACTAGGGTTGTATACTTGTACTATTAAACACAATAAAGAAAGATGCAAAAGACATTCTGGTTGCTGAACAAGGTGAAGCAGAATTCCTGTATTTTGCTCTCCTCCATGCAGAAGGCACGCACAACTCAGTCAAACCCCTTGTGATGGCCGACTGCCCATCCTTCACTGTCTTCATGACTCATGAGGGCAACTAGATAGTCATTGTGTTCTAGAAATACTTTAACCTTTGCATGCCCACCAATCATGTACTTTGAGAGGTAATCTTGAGTAAACTGCTTCGAGAACCATTGCAAAGGAAAAAGATTCAGACATTGTCATCTAACACAACTCATTATGGGAAGTGAAAAGAAGGTTGTAGAGTTCTTACTTACCATACTGTAGTTCAGTGTTGTCTTGGATAAAGTGTAAACAAATAGTTTAATTGCCATCTTTTGACCCATTTTACTAACAATCTTTATCAGTTTCCTCACTTGATGTTGGTTCATCAATATCTCATTGCCCCATTGATACGTCTCCGTCGTATCTACAATTTTTGATTGTTCCATGCCAATATTATTCAACTTTTATATACCTTTGGCAACTTTTTATACTATTTTTTGGGACTAACATATTGATCCAGTGCCCAGTGCCAGTTCCTGTCTGTTGCATGTTTTATGTTTCGCAGAAACCCCATATCAAACGGAGTCCAAACGGGATAAAAATGGACGGAGAATTATTTTGGAATATTTGTGATTTTTGGGAGGAAGAATCAACATGAGACGATGCCTGAGGTGGCCACGAGATAGGGGCCCACGCCCACTTAAAGTGGGCATGCCCCCCACCCTCGTGGGCCACCCATAAGGCGGTTGATGCTCTTCTTTGGCTGCAAGAAACCTAATTTTTGGAAAATGATCTGGGTGAAGGTTTCAATCCAATCGGAGTTATGGATCTCTAGATATAAAGGACACGGTGCCAGGGCAGAATTCCAGAACGCAGAAACAGAGAGATAGATCCAATCTCGGAGGGGCTCTCGCCCCTCCCACCCCATGGGAGCCAAGGATCAGAGGGGAAACCCTTCTCCCATTTAGGGAGGAGGTCAAGGAAGAAGAAGAAGAGGGGGGCTCTCTCCCCCTTGCTTCCGGTGGCGCCGGAACGCCGCCGGGGCCAGCATCATCACCGCGATCTTCACCAACACCTCCGCCATCTTCACCAACATCTCCATCACTTTCCCCCTATCTATAGCGTTCCACTCTCCCGCAACCCGATGTACCCTCTACTTGAACATGGTGCTTTATGCTTCATATTATTACCCAATGATGTGTTGCCATCCTATGATGTCTGAGTAGAATTTCGTTGTCCTATTGGTGGTTGATGAATTGCTATGATTGATTTAATTTGCTTGTGGTTATGTTGCTGTCCTTTGGTGCCATCATATGAGCGCGCGCGTGGATCACACCTAAGGGTTAGTTGTATGTTGATAGGACTATATATTGGAGGGCTAGAGTGACAGAAGCTTCAACCTAGCATAGAAATTGATGCATACGAGATTGAAGGGGGACCAATATATCTTAATGCTATGGTTGGGTTTTACCTTAATGAACATTAGTAGTTGCGGATGCTTGCTAATAGTTCCAATCATAAGTGCATAGAATTCCAAGTCAGGGATGACATGCTCGCAGTGGCCTCTCCCACATAAAACTTGCTATAGGTCTAGTAAAGTAGTCAATTGCTTAGGGACAATTCCACAACTCCTATCACTACTTTTCCACACTCGCTATATTTACTTTATTGCATCTTTATCTAAACAGCCCCTACTTTTTATTTACGTGTTCTTTATTATCTTGCAAACCTATCCTATCACACCTACAAAAGTACTTCTAGCTTCATACTTGTTTTAGGTAAAGCGAACGTCAAGCGTGTGTAGAGTCGTATCAGTGGCCGATAGGACTTGAGAGAGTATTTGTTCTACCTTTAGCTCCTCGTTGGGTTCGACACTCTTACTTATCGAAAGAGGCTACAACTATCCCGTATACTTGCGGGTTATCAAGACCTTTGTCTGGCGCCGTTGACGGGGAGTCATAGCGTGGGGTGAATATTTTCGTGTGTGCTTGTTTGCTTTATCACTAAGTAATTTTTATTTACTGTTCTTAGTTGTTTGCTATCTTTAGTTATGGGTAGGAAACACAAAATACCAAAAAAATTAGTTGTACCTACTGCACCAATGGTTGAAGAACCACTCAAAATTATCACACTCCTGAAGCTTTTTACTTGGATCATCTTCGATCCCTTTGTGCTCGTGCTCAAACCCCAACTAGCTTAGTTGAGGGCAAATCTTTAGATGAGCATGCTTGTTTGGTGCGACATCATATATCTGAAAAAGGGAAACTTTTACTGGATCAAATTCATCGTTTGCAATGCTATGCTTGGAATTGATGTGAAATATATGATATTACTTGTTGTTCTGAAAACCCTAAGAAAAACCTTCCGTACCAATGTGAGTTTATTGATAATGGAATTGTATCTTCATATGCTAAGGGTGTTTATAATTACTATGATGTTCAACAAATTGAAGAATTTTTTGCTTTTAAGGGTGCCTATGAAATTGCTTCTTTGATTGAAAAGTATGATGCTGCTCTCTACAAATCTGAAAATTTTGCCATACTTGAATATTGCAGGAAGCTATGGAAGAGACTAATATTTTGCAGGAAGCTATGGAAGAAGAAATTGATGAAACTGTGAGCTCATTGGATGAAAAAGATGATGAGGAGAGCGAAGAACAAAAGGAGGAAGAGCAGATTGATCACCCATGCCCACCTTCTAATGAGAGTAACTCTTCAACTCATACATTGTTTAATTCCCCTTCGTGCTTATCGAAGGATGATTGCTATGATGATTGCTATGATCCCGTTGATTCTCTTGAAATATCCCTTTTTGATGATGCTTGTTATGCTTGTGGCCAAGATGCCAATATGAATTATGCTTATGGAGATGAACTTGCTATAGTTCCTTATGTTAAACATGAAATGTTGCTATTGCACCGACGCATGATAGTTCTATTATATTTTTGAATTCTCCCAACTACACTATATCAGACAAGTTTGTGCTTACTAAGGATTATATTGATGAGTTGGCTTTTACCGTTGCACATGATAATTTTGATATGCATGTGCTTGTTGCTCCTACTTGCAATTATTATGAGAGAGGAACTATATCTCCACCTCTCTATGTTTCCAATATGATAAAATTGCAAGAAACTGCTTATACTATGCATTGGCCTTTACTTTGTGTGCATGAATTGTTCTTTTATGACATGCCGATGCATAGGAAGAGAGTTAGACTTCGTTGTTACTTGATATATGTTACTTCGTGCTCACTACTAAATTACAAATCATTGTTAATTAAAATTGGCTTTGATATACCTTGGGATCCGGGTGGATCCATTACTTGAGCACTATATGCCTAGCTTAATGGCTTTAAAGAAAGCGCTGCTAGGGAGACAACCCGGAAGTTTTAGAGAGTCATTTATTTCTGTTGAGTGCTTTTATATAGTTTAAAAACAAAAAGTTAAAGAGGGGAACCTAAAACTTTTCAAAAAGGAAAGTGCAAGTGAGAGAGACAAGCATTGTTGAAGTGGGAGAGCTCCTTGAACTTTGTTCATGCTCACGGAAACTTTGTGAATCTTAATTACAGAAACTTTTCATCAAAAATAATTATTCCCTTGTACAATTCCATTGTATTACAAAAATAATGTGCTAAGGTTTGCCTTTAGGATGTTTACAATGCTTGTTGGTTTGTACGGTGCAGGACAGAAACTTTGTCTGTAGTGCGCGATTTTACATTTCAAACTGGAACGTCAATTGGTTCTGATTCCTTTTTCACTGTCTTTCTATACAACTTGTTTATTTTTCCTAATTTTTGGGGTACCAGAAGTATGGTGGATATTCAGATTGCTACAGACTGTTCTGTTTTTGACAGATTCTGTTTTTGATGCATAGTTTGCTTGTTTTGATGAATCTATCAATTTATATTAGTGGATTAAGCCATGGAAAAGTTATATTACAGTAGACACAATGCAAAAACAAAATTTGAATTGGTTTGCAACAGTACTTAGAGTGGTGATTTGCTTTATTATACTAACAGATCTTACCGAGTTTTCTTTTGAAGTTTTGTGTGGATGAAGTGTCTAAACGAGGAGGTCTCGATATGAGGAAAAGGAAGAGAGGCAAGAGCTCAAGCTTGGGGATGCCCGAAGCACCCCAAGTAAATATTCAAGGAGACTCAAGCATCTAAGCTTGGGGATGCCCCGGAAGGCATCCCCTCTTTCTTCAACAAGTATCGGTATGTTTTCGTATTCGTTTCGTTCGTGCATTATGTGCAAGTCTTGGAGCGTCTTTTGCATTTACTTTTCATTTTTCTTTTATGCACCATGCTGGTATGAGATAGTCCTTGGTTGATTTATAGAATGCTCATTGCACTTCACTTAAATCTTTTGAGTATGGCTTTATAGAATGCTTCATGTGCTTCACTTATATCATTTGAAGTTTGGATTGCCTGTTTCTCTTCACATAGAAAACCGCCATTTGTAGAATGCTCTTTTGCTTCACTTATATTTGTTACAGCATGGGCATATCTTTTATAGAAAGAATTAAACTCTCTTGCTTCACTTATATCTATTTAGAGAGATGACAGGAATTGGTCATTCACATGGTTAGTCATAAAATCCTACATAAACTTGTAGATCGCTGAATATGATATGTTTGATTCCTTGCAATAGTTTTGCGACATAAAGATGGTGATATTAGAGTCATGCTAGTTGGTGGTTGTGGACTGTAGAGACACTTGTGTTGGGGTTTACAAGTCCCGTATCATGCACGTATGGTAACCGTTGTGTGACAAATTTGAAGCATGGGGTGTTTCTTTGATTGTCTTCCTTATGAGTGGCGGTCGGGGACGAGCGATGGTCTTTTCCTACCAATCTATCCCCCTAGGGGCATGCGTAGATAGTACTTTGCTTTGAGGGTTAATAAACTTTTGCAGTAAGTATATGAGTTCTTTATGACTAATGTGAGTCCATGGATTATACGCACTTTTACCTTTCCATCATTGCTAGCCTCTTCGGTACCGTGCATTGCCCTTTCTCACCTCGAGAGTTGGTGCAAACTTCGCCGGTGCATCCAAACCCCGTGATATGATACGCTCTATCACACATAAACCTCATCTTATCTTCCTCAAAACAGTCACCATACCTACCTATCATGGCATTTCCATAGCCATTCCGAGATATATTGCCATGCAACTTTCATCATCATCATATACATTGTAACGCCCCGGATTCGATGCGCCAGGTGTTTGCCAGTTATTCGCCGTCGTTGCCATGTCATTTGCTTGCGTGTTGCACTTTGCCATGTCATCTTATGCATTTCATATCATGTCGTCATGTGCATCTCATTTCGCATTCGTGTTCGTTTCATGCATCCGAGCATTTTCCCCGTTGTCCGTTTTGCAATCCGGCACTCCTATGTCCTCCGGCGTCCCCTTTTTGTCTCTTGTTGTGAGCGGGTATTAAACATTCTCGGAATGGACTGAGGTTTGCCAAGCGGCCTTGGTATAGCACCGGTAGACCGCCTGTCAAGTTTTGTGTCATTCGGAGGTCGTTTGATACTCCAACGGTTAACCGGGTAACCGTAAAAGCCCTCTTTGTGTTGCAGCCCAACACCCCTTCCAAAGTGGCCCAAAACCCAGCAAACTCCCCTCCATGCCCTCGGTCGTTCGATCACGATTGTGTGGGCGAAAACCGCACCTCATTTGGACTCTCCTAGCTCCCTCTACCTATATAAACACCTCCCCCTCCAAAAATCCCGGTCTAACCCTAGATCAAACCCCTCCCGGCGCCACCGGACGCGTCTCCACCGCGCCGGACATGTCCGTCCCCGCCGGCCACCTCACTCCGACTAATCGGAGGCCGCCACCTCAGCCGCGCCGCCGCCCCCGTCCAACCACCGCGTGCCACGTGGCGTCCCCGCGCCCACCTCGCCGCCGGAGCCGCGCGCCCGTCGGCCTCCCTCGCCGCCCGGCCTCCTCGCCCCGCCGCGGCTCGGCCCCGCCGTCGGCGCCGTCCTCGCCGGCGCCGGCCCGCCGCCTCCTCCCGCCGACGACCTCCGCTCGGCTGGCGCCGCGCTGCCGCCTCCGCGCGGGCCCCCGAAGCCCAGCCGGCACTGCCCTGCTCCTCGCCCACCGGTGCCGCCGCGCCTCCCCTGTGGCCGTGCGCCCCGTCGGCGCCTCACCCGGCCCGCGCCGCGTCCTCCTCCGCCTCCCCGCGCCCAGATCCGGCCGGATCCGGCGAGATCCGACCCAGATCCGCCATCTCCGGCCCTCCCCGGCGTCTTCCCCGCCATCTCCGGGGAGCTCTCCGGCCATCCTCGATTTCCGTTCCCGAGGTTGACCCCGAAATCCTCTAAGTCCCGAAATATTTTGCATTTTCATGCCATATTCATCGCATCATAACTCTATGCATATTGCTCCGTTTCGTGTGTGTAATATGTCAAATTGTTCGCCTCAATGAGTACTTCATTTCCTTCCATTGCATCATTTTCATTTGATCTCATCTTGATGCCCGAAATGCTGTTGGAAGAGTGCTATGTGATGTTAACCTGCTGAAACTGTTATAACTTGCTCATTTGTCATTTTTGCCATGTTTGATGTGTGCATCCTATGAGGTTGATGTCTACATGTGTTTTGAACTATGATATGCCATCTTTCCAGTGGTGCCATCCATGTATTTTTGTGAGTTGTGTAGTGAGTGCACCAAGCTTGTTAAGTAGGGTACTTGTTGCTGTTTTCCTGACTGATTCTGTTATATTTTGTTGCTATGTACACCTGCTCCTACTAGTCATTCTATGCATATTATGGAGATGTTCACTAAGGATGAATTGTGATACATGTCATGCTCTATCCATTCATGCCCCTGGTTGCATTTATATCCTACTGTAGCTTGTTGTAATCTTGCTCCAAAGTTGCTAAATAATGTTGCTGTCAGCCTGTTAACATTAAGTTCACTTTTGGCCATGTTATTTTCTAGTGATCCATGAACTCTATGAACTTGCTCTTGCCATGGTTAGCTTCATAAACATGTATTCTTACTGTCGGTTGCCTTGCCATGCCATGTATTGCTCTGTGGTGAGTGACTCAAGCTCACCAACATGCCTACTTATTGTTGTTCCTGCCATGTATGAATCTGTCATAACACTTGCCATGTTTACATGTGTGCCATCATATTTTCTGTGCCCTTTTGGCTCATGGTCAGTAAGGGACTTTTGTTCTATGCAATTAGTAGATTCATGCCATGCCTTTGTTTGCCATGTTAAGTTCCTGTAACATGTTGTTTGCTTGCTCTAAACATTGCAACCTGATGTTATTTCTGCTAAGCCTGAAACTGTTATTATTTGCAATCTTTCCATGTCCTTTTGAGCTTGTTCTAGTCTTTTCTGGAGATAGCTCAGTGTTCATGTTTTGTTGTGCTTTACATGTACTTCATGCTCATGTCTTTTGTTCTTATGTTGGGATGCTGTAGCATGTTGTTTTGGTGCTTGCAATATGCTTAGTTGCTGTTTTGGACAGATTGTTGCTATGACTTGTATAGTGTGTGTGTGTGTGTTGAACCGTTGCTCCGTTTTGAGTGTGCTCTATGTGAAACTTGCTTGATTTTGCATGTAGTTTCATATTATCCTGTTGCATCCTTGTTTTGAGGTGTTTGCTTGATGTTTGGGTGCATTTTGCATCAATGCCATGCTTATCTTGTTCTGCTCATATCTTCTAGGCCGTAGCTCCAAATCTAATGAACTTTATATGTAACTTGATTAGGATCTCGTGTAGATCATCTTGGTGCATCTTAACTTGCTGTTTAACAACTTGAACCTAATGTTTATTCAGATCTGGACCAACTTTGAAATTTGCATATGAGGACTTACCGGAATTGTTATATGTTGTTCCCGGCCTCATTTAAACTTGCCTTGATGTGTTGTTCTTGTTTGCATCATCTCTTGCCATGAGTAGCCTCATCTAGTTTTGTCGTGCATCATGCTTGAGTGTGCATCATGCCTTGTTCTTGTGTGGTGTGTTTACCATGTTTTGTGCTTCTTCTCGATAGTTCTCGTTTCGTTGCGACCTTGAGGATGCATTCGTCTACGTGTGGTTCGTCTTCGTGGCTTCATCTTCTTCATGGACTCGTTCTTCTTCCTAGCGGGATTTCAGGAAAGATGACCGTCACCTTGGATCTCACTACTATCATTGCTATGCTAGTTGCTTCGTTCTATCGCTTTGTTGCGCTTCCTATAACTTGTTCTTCAAGCCTCCCTAATTGCCATGAACCTCTAACCTATGACACACTTCCTAGCAAACCATTGCTTGGCTATGTTACCGCTTTGCTCAGCCCTCTTATAGCATTGCTAGTTGCAGGTGAAGTTGAAGATTTCTCCATGGTGGACAGGGTTATGTTGGGATATCACAATATCTCTTATATTATTAATGCATCTTTATATTTGGTAAAGGGTGGAAGGCTCGGCCTTATGCCTGGTGTTTTGTTCCACTCTTGCCGCCCTAGTTTCCGTCATACCGGTGTTATGTTCCCGGATTTTGCGTTCCTTACGTGGTCGGGTGATTTATGGGACCCCCTCGACAGTTCGCTTTGAATAAAACTCCTCCAGCAAGGCCCAACCTTGGTTTTACCATTTGCCTCACCACCACCTACTTTTCCCTTGGGAGTCGCTCTCTCAAGGGTCATCTTTATTATAGCCCCCCGGGCCAATGCTTGTCTAAGTGTTGGTCCAAACTAGAGCACCGTGCGGGACCATCCCTTGGCAACTTGGGTTACGTCGGTACCTGTACGCTTAGCTTATCCGGTGTTGCCCTGAGAACGAGATATGTGCAGCTCCTATCGGGATGTCGGCGCATCGGGCGGTCTTGCTGGTCTTGTTTTACCATTGTCGAAATGTCTTGTAAACCGGGATTCCGAGACTGATCGGGTCTTCCTGGGAGAAGGTATATCCTTCGTTGATCGCGAGAGCTTATCATGGGCTAAGTTGGGACACCCCTGCAGGGTATTATCTTTCGAAAGTCATGCCCGCGGTTATGTGGCAGATGGGAATTTGTTAATGTCCGGTTGTAGATAACTTGACACCTGATCCGAATTAAAATGCATCAACCGCGTGTGTAGCCGTGATGGTCTCTTCTCGGCGGAGTCCGGGAAGTGAACACGGTCTTTGGGTTATGATTGACGTAAGTAGGAGTTCAGGATCACCTCTTGATCATTGCTAGTTGACGACCGTTCCTTTGTTTCTCGTCTCGCTCTCATTTGCGTATGTTAGCCACCATATATGCTTAGCCGCTGCTGCAACCTCACCACTTTACCCCTTCCTTTCCCATTAAGCTTTGCTAGTCTTGATACCCATGGTAATGGGATTGCTGAGTCCTCGTGGCTCATAGATTACTACAACAACAGTTGCAGGTACAGGTTATGCGATGATCATGACGCAAGAGCGATGTTTGCTTGTTTTGGAGTTCTTCTTCCACTTCTTCTTCGATCAGAGGATAGGTTGCAGGTCGGCAGCCTGGGCTAGCAGGGTGGATGTCGTTTGAGTTTCTGTTTGTGTTTCATCCGTAGTCGGATGGTGCTCTTATGTATGATGTATTGTTGTATTCGTGTGGCATTGTTTGCCTCTTGTATGTATCCCCATCTATTATGTAATGTTGATGTAATGATATCCACCTTGCAAAAGCGTTTCAATATGCGGGTCTATCCTTGGTGGGACCTTCGAGTTCCTTTTGGATAGGGTCGCATATTGGGCGTGACAAGTTGGTATCAGAGCCTCGACCGACCTTAGGAGCCCCCTTGATTAATCGTGTAGTTTGGTCGTTGTTGAGTCTAAAAGAAAACTGTTTTCGGAGTCTAGTTATATCGGAGAGTAGGAATTCTTTTTATTCCTCAGCCCCTTCGTCGCTCTGGTGAGGAATCTTGACGTAGGTGTTTTGAATTACTCCTATTACCATTAAAAATTTTCTTTAGGATCATGCAGTTGGTTTTCCGATCGTTAGTTCTCAGCTCTTTTCATCCGGTGCATTTCTCGTCAAGTTGACTTGAGCCTCTTCTTCTTTGCCAAGTTCAATCCTCAGTTGTCTTTATTTTTCCCACCCGCCCTCCCCTTTTTCTCCTCAGAACTGGAGTCCGTATTCGAGTATCCATCCTACTCGTGTGAAGTCTTTGCCTTCTTTCTTCAATGTTTTCAACCGGTGTTTTTCTCTTCAAGTTATTCGTCGATTCCCCCTTCTAGCTGCCTGTTTTTTTCCCGCCCTCCCACCCTTTTTCTTCCCGGAGTCTGAGCCTCTATTCAAGTATCTATTTCATTCTCTCGGAGCTTCTTCAGTCTTCCCTCAATTATTTCAACCGGTGATTTCTCGTCTCGTTCTTCATTCTTCATCCCTTTCTTTTTCCGGTGCACTCAATTCAAGTTTTTCGGGTTGATCATATTCTTTTCCTTGGATCAAGTGTTCCCCTTGCTTGTTCGCCTCTTGCCAGTTTATCATTCCGGAGTTCAACACATCTCAGGAGATTCGTCTGTGTTCCAATTAATTCGAGGGTGTCACCTCATTCAAATATTTCATTTGTTCCGGTGCATCATCATATCTCTTCAACAATCCTTTTCAACGGTGTTATCTCCTTAGTGGGCCCTAACCCACAGGTCTTTCCCCAGGATCTTACCTGACTCTTCTAATTTCCCCGGAGTTATTCTCAATTCTTTTCAAGTGTGATGTAAGGATGGATCCCATCAGTCACTTGCCTTCTCCAAGATCTCTTTCAAATCATTTCATTGTTGGCTCAACCTCTTTGCTTTTCATTCTCCCGGAGTATCTCAGTAATTTTGGTGGTGTTTCCTGTCGTCTTTTGAAGACCGAAGAAGAGTTTTTCCTCTAAATCTTGTCCGTTCCCCGGAGATTCGCGGTGCTAGCTCGATGTTATCCTATCAAATTGTTTCAAGTAATGCAAATTCTTTTCATCCATCCGAAGCATTTCAGGAGTTGCTTTCTCTCTCGATCATCCAAAGGCCATCTTTTCGGAAGATTTCTTCATTCTAATTTTTCAGATTCGTTCTCCAATTATTCTATATCCGTGCCCTTTCGTTCGTCTCAATATTCTTCCGATGTTTCGTTCAAGTGTTCTTTAATCAGCTCATGTTCTCTTTGTTCTCTTGCATCTAAATCCCCTCGAGCATATTTGCCTTCTAATTCTCACTGGTGATTCATTCTCTTTCATAAGTCATTTTGAATTCTTACGGTGGTTCGTTCAAGATTCTTTTTCCTTCATTATCATTTTTAATCCATTCGTTCTTTCGAAACCTACCGGTGGTTCATGAAGACCTTCTCAAGTTTGCGATATGTCACTTCTCAATCCTTTTTCAAGAAGAATAAGTAGTATGCAAAAATTCATTGCTTGTCATCAATTTAATTTGATGAAGGATAAGCATACAATAAATCTTATTCTTATTTCATCCAAGTGATTAATCCCTTTCTTCGGAGTTTGTTCTTGATGAATAAATTCTAGTTTCAAGTGTTTTCACCTTTTCTTTTCCGGAGTTCAATTTTTCCTTGGCCATCTCGTCGGAAACCCCATCTAAATCATCGCATGGCCTTAATCTTATTATTTCCATCCTTGAACTCTATCTCATCATATTTTGTCACCGGAGTTCTTCATGGCGTTCTTCAGGATTTAATTCACTCCTCAAGTGTTCATGAAGATTCTTCTCGAAGGAGCTCAAGTATCTTTCTTCTTGCATATCAAAGTGCAATTAATTCTCCATATCCTTTTGAAGTGGAGTTTTGCATTTCTTCGTTCTTCTCAGCCATTCAATCTTTTCCGCTTGTGGTCAGAGATCACCTCATAATTTTGAGATGTTATCTATAAGTCCACAACAAGCTTATTCTTTTCGTTGTTGATTTTCTCAACAACTCCATTTAAACCTTCCTTCTAAAGATGCTTTCAATTTCATTCGTGGCACAAGTTGTCATATTTTTATCCGTTCTTTTCATTCAACTCTTTCAATTCTTTCCGGAGGTTTTGTGTCATGTCTTCATCAAGTATCATTCCGTCCTCTCAAGCTCGTGTTCCATTCCTCCATGTTTCAGCCGGAGTGCTGCCTAAATCCTTTCAGTCTTATTTGTTTCTTATCTCGTTCTAACCGGAGTGGTTTCATAGTCTATCTGATTCCGTGAGCTTTCGATTCTCGTCATTCTCGCCGGTCCTCTCTTCTTCTCGAATGCTCTCGATTATTTGCTCCTTCTCTTGAGTTCTTGTTTTCACCTCATCCCTTTTTCCCTTCCGTCTCGGTCCTAACATCTCGGGACGAGATCTCTTGTGAGTGGAGGAGTGTTGTAACGCCCCGGATTCGATGCGCCAGGTGTCTGCCAGTTATTCGCCGTCGTTGCCATGTCATTTGCTTGCATGTTGCACTTTGCCATGTCATCTTATGCATTTCATATCATGTCATCATGTGCATCTCATTTCGCATTCGTGTTCGTTTCATGCATCCGAGCATTTTCCCCGTTGTCCGTTTTGCAATCCGGCACTCCTATGTCCTCTGGCCTCCCCTTTTTGTCTCTCGTTGTGAGCGGGTATTAAAAGTTCTCGGAATGGACCAAGGTTTGCCAAGCGGCCTTGGTATAGCACCGGTAGACCGCTTGTCAAGTTTCGTGTCATTCGGAGGTCGTTTGATACTCCAACGGTTAACCGGGTAACCGTAAAAGCCCTCTTTGTGTTGCAGCTCAACAGCCCTTCCAAAGTGGCCCAAAACCCAGAAAAATCCCCTCCATGCCCTTGGTCGTTCGATCACGATCGTGTGGGCGAAAACCGCACCTCATTTGGACTCTCCTAGCTCCCTCTACCTATATAAACACCTCCCCCTCCAAAAATCTCGGTCTAACCCTAGATCAAACCCCTCCCGGCGCCACCGGACGCGTCTCCCCCGCGCCGGACATGTCCGTCCCCGCCGGCCACCTCACTCCGACGAATCGGAGGCCACCACCTCAGCCGCGCCGCCGCCCCCATCCAACCACCGCGTGCCACGTGGCGTCCCCGCGCCCACCTCGCCGCCGGCCCGCGGAGCCCATCGAGGGCCCGCGCGGGCCCTCGCGCCGCCGCCGCCCGGCCCGGCCGCCGGAGCCGCGGGCCCGCCGGCCTCCCGCGCCGCCCGGCCTCCTCGCCCCTCCGTGGCTCAACCCCGCCGTCGGCGCCGCCCCGCCGCCGCCTCCCGCCGGCGACCTCCGCTCGGCAGGCGCCGCGCCGCCGCCTTCGCGCGGCCCCCCGAAGCCCAGCCGGTGCTGCCCCGCTCCTCGCCCACCGGTGCCGCCGCGCCTCCCCTGTGGCCGTGCGCCCCGTCGGCGCCTCGCCCGGCCCGCGCCGCTGCCGGCCCCGCGCCGCGTCCTCCTCCGCCTCCCCACGCCCAGATCCGGCTGGATCCGGCGAGATCCGGCCTGGATCCGCCATCTCCGGCCCTCCCCGGCGTCTTCCCCGCCATCTCCGGCGAGCTCTCCGGCCATCCTCGATTTTCGTGCCTGAGGTTGACCCCGAAATCCTCCAAGTCCCGAAATATTTTGCATTTTCATGCCATATTCATCGCATCATAACTCTATGCATACTGCTCCGTTTCGCGCGTGTAACATGTCAAATTGTTCGTCTCGACGAGTACTTCATTTCCTTCCATTGCATCATTTTCATTTGAGCTCATCTTGATGCCCGAAATGCTGTTGGAAGAGTGCTATGTGATGTTAACCTGCTGAAACTGTTATAACTTGCTCATTTGTCATTTTTGCCATGTTTGATGTGTGCATCCTATGAGGTTTATGTCTACATGTGTTTTGAACTATGATATGCCATCTTTATAGTGGTGCCATCCATGTATTTTTGTGAGTTGTGTAGTGAGTGCATCAAGCTTGTTAAGTAGGGTACTTGCTGTTGCTGTTTTCCTGACTGATTCTGTTATATTTTGTTGCTATGTACACCTGCTCCTACTAGTCATTCTATGCATATTCTGGAGACGTTCACTAAGGATGAATTGTGATACATGTCATGCTCTATCCATTCATGCCCCTGGTTGCATTTATAGCCTGCTATAGCTTGTTGTAATCTTGCTCCAAAGTTGCTAAATAATGTTGCTGTCAGCCTGTTAACATTAAGTTCAGTTTTGGCCATGTTATTTTCTAGTGATCCATGCACCCTATGAACTTGCTCTTGCCACGCTTAGCTTCATAAACATGTCTTCTTACTGTTGGTTGCCTTGCCATGCCATGTATTGCTCTGTGGTAAGTGATTCAAGCTCACCAACATGCCTACTTATTGTTGTTCCTGCCATGTATGAATCTGTCATAACACTTGCCATGTTTACATGGGTGCCATCATATTTTCTGTGCCCTTTTGGCTCATGGTCAGTAAGGGACTTTTGTTCTATGCAATTAGTAGATTCATGCCATGCCTTTGTTTGCCATGTTAAGTTCCTGTAACATGTTTGCTTGCTCTAAACATTGCAACCTGATGTTATTTCTGCTAAGCCTGAAACTGTTATTATTTGCAATTTTTCCATGTCCTTTTGAGCATGTTCTAGTCTTTTCTGGACATAGCTCAGTGTTCATGTTTTGTTGTGCTTTACCTGTACTTCATGCTCATGCCTTTTGTTCTTATGTTGGGGTGCTGTAGCATGTTGTTTTGGTGCTTGCAATATGCTTAGTTGCCGTTTTGGACAGATTGTTGCTATGACTTGTATAGTGTGTGTGTGTGTTGAACCGTTGCTCCGTTTTGAGTGTGCTCTATGTGAAACTTGCTTGATTTTGCATGTAGTTTCATATTATCATGTTGCATCCTTGTTTTGAGGTGTTTGCTTGATGTTTGGGTGCATTTTTCATCAATGCCATGCTTATCTTGTTCTGCTCATATCTTCTAGGCCGTAGCTCCAAATCTAATGAACTTTATATGTAACTTGATTAGGATCTCGTGTAGATCATCTTGGTGCATCTTAACTTGCTATTTAACAACTTGAACCTAATGTTTATTCAGATCTGGACCAACTTTAAAATTTGCATATGAGGACTTACCGGAATTGTTTTATGTTGTTCCCGGCCTCATTTAAACTTGCCTTGATGTGTTGTTCTTGTTTGCATCATCTCTTGCCATGAGTAGCCTCATCTAGCTTTGTCGTGCATCATGCTTGAGTGTGCATCATGCCTTGTTCTTGTGTGGTGTGTTTACCATGTTGTGTGCTTCTTCTCGATAGTTCTCGTTTCGTTGCGATCGTGAGGATGCGTTCGTCTATGTGTGGTTCATCTTCGTGGCTTCATCTTCTTCATGGACTCGTTCTTCTTCCTAGCGGGATTTCAGGCAAGATGACCGTCACCTTGGATCTCACTACTATCATTGCTATGCTAGTTTCTTCGTTCTATCGCTTTGTTACGCTTCCTATAACTTGTTCTTCAAGCCTCCCTAATTGCCATGAACCTCTAACCTTTGACACCCTTCCTAGCAAACCATTGCTTGGCTATGTTACCGCTTTGCTCAGCCCTCTTATAGCATTGCTAGTTGCAGGTGAAGTTGAAGATTTCTCCATGGTGGGCAGGGTTATGTTGGGATATCACAATATCTCTTATATTATTAATGCATCTTTATATTTGGTAAAGGGTGGAAGGCTCGGCCTTATGCCTGGTGTTTTGTTCCACTCTTGCCACCCTAGTTTCCGTCATACCGGTGTTATGTTCCCGGATTTTGCGTTCCTTACGCGGTCGGGTGATTTATGGGACCCCCTCGACAGTTTGCTTTGAATAAAACTCCTCCAGCAAGGCCCAACCTTGGTTTTACCATTTGCCTCACCACCACCTACTTTTCCCTTGGGAGTCGCTCTCTCGAGGGTCATCTTTATTATAGCCCTCCCGGGCCAATGCTTGTCTAAGTGTTGGTCCAAACTAGAGCACTGTGCGGGACCATCCCTTGGCAACTTGGGTTACGTCGGTAACTGTACGCTTAGCTTATCCGGTGTTGCCCTGAGAACGAGATATGTGCACCTCCTATCGGGATGTCGGCGCATCGGGCGGTCTTGCTGGTCTTGTTTTACCATTGTCGAAATGTCTTGTAAACCGGGATTCCGAGACTGATCGGGTCTTCCTGGGAGAAGGTATATCCTTTGTTGATCGCGAGAGCTTATCATGGGCTAAGTTGGGACACCCCTGCAGGGTATTATCTTTCGAAAGTCGTGCCCGCGGTTATGTGGCAGATGGGAATTTGTTAATGTCCGGTTGTAGATAACTTGACACCTGATCCGAATTAAAATGCATCAACCGCGTGTGTAGCCATGATGGTATCTTCTCGGCGGAGTCCGGGAAGTGAACACGGTCTTTGGGTTATGATTGACGTAAGTGGGAGTTCAGGATCACCTCTTGATCATTGCTAGTTGACGACCGTTCCTTTGTTTCTCGTCTCGCTCTCATTTGCGTATGTTAGCCACCATATATGCTTAGCCGCTGCTGCAACCTCACCACTTTACCCCTTCCTTTCCCATTAAGCTTTGCTAGTCTTGATACCCATGGTAATGGGATTGCTGAGTCCTCGTGGCTCATAGATTACTACAACAACAGTTGCAGGTACAGGTTATGCGATGATCATGACGCGAGAGCGATGTTTGCTTGTTTTGGAGTTCTTCTTCCGCTTCTTCTTCAATCAGGGGATAGGTTCCAGGTCGGCAGCCTGGGCTAGCAGGGTGGATGTCGTTTGAGTTTCTGTTGTGTTTCATCCGTAGTCGGATGGTGCTCTTATGTATGATGTATTGTTGTATTCGTGTGGCATTGTTTGCCTCTTGTATGTATCCCCATCTATTATGTAATGTTGATGTGATGATATCCACCTTGCAAAAGCGTTTCAATATGCGGGTCTATCCTTGGTGGGACCTTCGAGTTCCTTTTGGATAGGGTCGCATATTGGGCGTGACATACATGACTTGAGCATTCATTGTCATATTGCTTTGCATGATCGTAAGATAGCTAGCATGATGTTTTCATGGCTTGTCTGTTTTTGATGTCATTGCTACACTAGATCATTGCACATCCCGGTACACCGCCGGAAGCATTCATATAGAGTCATATCTTTGTTCCACTATCGAGTTGTAAGTAAATAAAAGTGCGATGATCATCATTATAGAACATTGCCCCATAAAAAAAGATAAAAAACGATAGGCCAAAGAAGCCAAAATAAAAAAGGGGTCCAAAGAAGCCCACCCAAAAAAAAGAAGAAAAAAGAAAAAAATAAAAGAAAAGGGGCAATGTTACTATCCTTTTTCCACACTTGTGCTTCAAAGTAGCACCATGTTCTTCATATAGTAAGTCTCCTATATTGTCACTTTCATTTACTAGTGGGAATTTTCATTATAGAACTTGGCTTGTATATTCCAACGATGGGCTTCATCAAATGCCCTAGGTCTTCATGAGCAAGCAAGTTGGATGCACACCCACTTAGTTTTCAGTTTGAGCTTTCCTACACATATAGCTCTAGTGCATCCGTTGCGTCACAATCCCTACTCCTCGCATTGACATCAATTGATGGGCATCTCCATAGCCCGTTGATTAGCCGCGTCGATGTGAGACTTTCTCCTTTTTTGTCTTCTCCATATAAACCCCCATTATCATATTCTATTCCACCTATAGTGCTTTATCCATGGCTTGTGCTCATGTATTGCGTGAGGGTTGAAAAAGCCGAAGCGCGTTAAAAAGTATGAACCAATTGCTCGGCTTGTCATCGGGGTTGTGCATGATGTGAGCATTTTGTGTGACGAAAATGAAGAATGGCCAAACCATATGATTTTGTAGGGATAAGCTTGCTTTGGCCTTCTTGTTTTGAAAAGACATGATTGCTTTATTAGTACGCTCGAAGTATTATTGTTTTTATGTCAAATGATAGACTATTGCTTTGAATCACTCGTGTCTTAATATTCATGCCATGATTAGACATATGATCAAGATTATGCTAGGTAGCATTCCACATCAAAAATTATCTTTTTTATCATTCACCTACGCGAGGACGAGCAAGAATTAAGCTTGGGGATGCTGATATGTCTCCGTCGTATCTATAATTTTTGATTGTTACATTCCAATATTATTCAACTTTTATATACTTTTGGCAACTTTTTATACTATTTTTTGGGACTAACATATTGATCCAGTGCCCAGTGCCATTTCCTGTCTGTTGCATGTTTTATGTTTCGCAGAAAACCCATATCAAACGGAGTCCAAACGGGGGAAAACGGACGGCAAATTATTTTGGAATATTTGTGATTTTTGGGAGGAAAAATCAACGCGAGATGATGCCTGAGGTGGCCACGAGATAGGGGCCCACGCCCACTTAAAGTGGGCGCGCCCCCCACCCTCGTGGGCCACCCGTAAGGCGGTTGATCCCTTCTTTGGCCGCAAGAAAGCTATTTTTTGGAAAACAATCTGGGCGAAGGTTTCAATCCAATCGGAGTTACGGATCTCCAGATATAAAGGAAACGGTGCCAGGGCAGAATTCCAGAACGCAGAAACAGAGAGATAGATACAATCTCGGAGGGGCTCTCGCCCCTCCCACACCATGGGAGACAAGAACCAGAGGGGAAACCCTTCTCCCATCTAGGGAGGAGGTCAAGGAAGAAGAAGAAGAGTGGGGGCTCTCTCCCCCTTGCTTCCGATGGCGCCGGAACACCGCTAGGGGCCATCATCATCACCGCGATCTTCACCAACACCTCCGCCATCTTCACCGACATCTCCATCACCTTCCCCCTCTATATACAGCGGTCCAATCTCCCGCAACCTGCTGTACCCTCTACTTGAACATGGTGCTTTATGCTTCATATTATTATCCAATGATGTGTTGGCATCCTATGATGTCTGAGTAGATTTTCGTTGTCCTATTGGTGGTTGATGAATTGCTATGATTGATTTAATTTGCTTGTGGTTATGTTGCCGTCCTTTGGTGCCCATCATATGAGCGCGCGCGTGGATCACACCTTAGGGTTAGTTGTATGTTGATAGGACTATGTATTGGAGGGCTAGAGTGACAGAAGCTTCAACCTAGCATAGAAATTGATGCATACGGGATTGAAGGGGAGCCAATATATCTTAATGCTATGGTTGGGTTTTACCTTAATGAACGTTAGTAGTTGCGGATGCTTGCGAATAGTTCCAATCATAAGTGCATAAAATTCCAAGTCAGGGATGACATGCTACCAGTGGCCTCTCCCACATAAACTTGCTATCGGTCTAGTAAAGTAGTCAATTTCTTAGGGACAATTCCACAACTCCTATCACCACTTTTCCACACTCGCTATATTTACTTTATTGCATCTTTATCTAAACAGCCCCTACTTTTTATTTACATGTTCTTTATTATCTTGCAAACCTACCCTATCACACCTACAAAAGTACTTCTAGTTTCATACTTGTTTTAGGTAAAGCGAACGTCAAGCGTGCGTAGAGTCGTATCAGTGGCCTATAGGAATTGAGAGAGTATTTGTTTCTACCTTTAGCTCCTCGTTGGGTTCGACACTCTTACTTATCGAAATAGGCTACAACTATCTCGTATACTTGCGGGTTATCACCCATACGTAGAAAGGGTCGACAAAGGGATCTTTACCAATGACATGTACGTAAAAGCAACAAGTTAACATTAGAAGCTAAACAACAGTTGCACAATGATGTAGTGCAACAATCCTCTGTCCCATTATATAAGATCTTATAGCATCCAATATAGTCACGGCATGGATGAATAAACATCTTATATTATGGGGTTGGGGGAGTTTATTACATTTTTACAAATATCAGCCAATTAACTATTGTTGGTGTTCTTGCTGCTCATCTATGTATATCTAGACATCATTAGAACATTAAGGTAACACTCTTGGTTTGAGACTACGTTTGCCAAAGGTTGCCACACCTAAGGTTAGGTGTGTGCTTGGTTCGAGCCACATCTTAGGCAAGCCACACTATGGTCCCACATCACATACAGTAAAAATGTGTGGCAAGATTCTCTTAGGCGTGCCAACTTGTGGCTCTCATTTTAAAGAACTAACCCTTCGGCAAGTTTCACAAGGCAAAGTGTGTCACTCCTAGGCCTAGAACCAAACAACCCTTCCTTGTTGTTGTGTGGCCTAGGATTGCATATTTAGTCATTCGGTACAATGCATCCTGCTATGTAGCCTGAGATATGGTAGATATGGCCCTAGTTAACCTACCGATAAATGGGTTACATATATATTTAGTTAAATGTGTGATTCAACTACTAATCCCTTATCAGCCCCCGGCCTATATGGTACCATCTACCAGTATCCTTAATAGTGAGTATATATAAGAGATGGGATGAAACTAACCTCGATGGTAAACAACAGATGTTCCCAATATTGTCCTGTGTAAGTACATCTAAAGGCATATTAAGCACAATAGGCTAAACATCAACCAAATATATCCATGGTAGAGAACATAATCACCAAATGATAGCTTTGTGGCGAAGGTTTAAGCACGCTAGTTAAGAAAAACAAGAAGTGGAAAGGTGTGTTATTAACTGCAACAGGCCTAATATTTAAAAACAAGCAAACATAGTCATTCAAGCTTGTATTGTGCAGGTCTAAGTACACTAGTTATTGTTAAATCAAATGGAAAGGCGTGTTAAATACTCCCTCCGGTCCTTTTTACTCTGGATATAAGAACTGTTTAAAGTCTAACTTCATAAAGTTTGACCATATTTAGATGAAAAATATCAACATCTACCATGCTAAAGTTATACAATATGAAAATTTAATTCATGACATGTCAACTGATATTAATTTCATATTGTGAATGTTGGTATTTTTTTCTATAAAGTTGGTCAAACTTTATGAGGCTTCACTTTAGACAAAACTCATATGGTAACTAAAAAGGACAGGAGGGAGTACAACATGCTTAACAGTAACCAAATATAGTCATTCATAGAGCTATTGTTAAAACTGGTATTGATGAAATTGAATTGCATCGTTCATACTAGCACATATAAACATCACATTGTGAATAACTAAAATAAACAAGGCATACTACGAACAACCAAAGATGGCAATTGAAACTGGACATATGCTAACTACAAACAACCAAAAACCATAGAAATAAACAAGGCGTAATGGAAACAACCAAATATAGCAATAAATATTGGTCAGGTTCTCACTACAAAAGTGGTTTCAGAAAACAGATCATGGGATTCCCTCGGTGAGGCACGGCAAAACAAATCATGGGTTTTCTCACTTGTCACAGATAGGCTCCTCCTTGTGGTCGCCATCGATGAGGCCTGACTTCATAGCTGAGGATCCCAAGCCAACATTGCAGAATGTGTCTTTCAGAAATGACAAAAGGGGCTCCATGGCGATGAAGGATGGGAAATTGTTCATAACGAGCCGCAGGAGATCAGCACTAGGGCCATTCATGAGATCAGCGGTTGTGGAACCCGAGGGGTTGGGGGTGGGAAACTTAACCTGTGACATTGCCCGCGTCAAGCCATTGCTGTCGGCGACCTCGATGTCGTAGCCGGAGTCCACGACATGCCAAAATACTCTAGCCTGCTGATTGAAATCCTATGACCAGTCATCATCGTCAGCTTCCTAGGTGGCCACCTCGCCGACGTCCGGCGAAGAGGCCGCAGTAAAGCTCTTTGGGGCCATTCGCTCCTCGAGCCCCCCCGGGAAGCATAGCCAGGCTTAGGCCATGACGCTCTGGAGTGTGGGAGGGGTGGGGATGGGGATCTGTGGGAAAGGGGGCATTTCGCAGGCATCATCTAAGAAACTCAGGGCAGCGAGGGTATGTATATTGGTGGGTAACCTACACGGGCAGACCGGCAGAGGTTGAAGATGGAGGCGGTGCGGCGGCGACCTAGCTAGGCTTTCGAGCGAGGGAGGGGTGGTGTGTGTGTGAGCGGGGGATTTGGGGCGATCAAGGGATTTCTAGTGTATGTGTGTGGAGGGGGTCCAAGGTTGTGTTTGAGGAAATGCCGCGGGGCATTGAAAATTTTACTAGGTGGGAGTAAAATGGTGTGGCTACCAAAAGTTTGGATCAAGGGATAGAAGCAGAGCGGGGCGGGAGTAACAAACATCAAACACAGTCAAAACATAATAATCATGTGCTATGAAACAGAAAAACACTCCAGACAAGCAGATATTTTAGAGATTGCGAGGGATGCAGGCAGGAGTAAAATGGCAGGGCTACTAAAAATTTGGATCAACTAATTGAAGCAGAGCGGGAGTAACATACACCGCACACGGTCACACATACTAATCATGTGCTATCAAACAGAAAAACCCTCTAGGCGGGTAGATATTTTCGAGATTGCGAGAGAGTAGATATTTTCAAGAGCGAAAGGGAAGACTCGAGGATCCCAATCTACTGTGATGATGTTAGTGATAGGGGCAGGGTGCGACACAGGGGTAGTCCTGGGGAACCGTGTCTGTTGCTTACCCGACCACAGACACTTGCTGCGTCCGAGTCGTCTGCTATTTAGAAATTTGACAAAAAAAGCAAGGGAAAGGGTCAGAACACGAACACACTTGCTTGTGGACCAAATATATGTATGAAAATGGTGATTTGATGTTCAAATACCCAATGCACAACTTTGATGTGGCACCTGTCGCACAAAGCACACATTATTATTGCTAGCCCCCCCCCACCCCACAGACACACATACACACATTTCGTGCTGGCGGGAGGGGAACCCTGGCTATGAATGCATGCCCCCAAATAGCTAGGTCTGACATCTCTCCCTATGGTAACACAACACCACAAGGAGTACATCATCGTCAAACCCTCCCCCCTTTTGCTTCCGTCACATGTGGACCATGTGTTGGCCCACAGATGTGTGCTTGTAGCGCGAGATATGTGAGACCACATACAAACGACACCTACGGGTGGCCCGATATGTGTGTGTGTGTGTGTGTGTGTGTGTGTGTGTGTGTGTGAAAATGGTGCGCTGTGATATTTAAATAACCAAATCACAAACTTAATGTGGCACATGTGCATCGCAAACCGGACATCCCTAGCCCCATGGAGGTTCATCTAGTGCGAAGTAGTACAGTGCCCTCCCCCCCACACACACTTTGAGGCGGTGGGAGGGGGCATCATCTCACCAAGGCGTATTGTAACACTCACCAAGAAGAATCACCACCTTGGTCGTATAACCTCTCTCATTGTTGGGTCAAAGTCATGGACGTCCACACACGGCCCCACAAATAGGTTATCTTGTCGCTGATAACCACGTGAGGGAATGCCTGAAGACAACCACTACGTGCATGTTGCCCAAACATCTGTATGAAGTGTTATGTGGTGTTTGAACATACCCAATGCACAACTTTGATGTGGCACCGTGGTTTTGGAATCAGAAAGTCCCCAAATGGAGCGATGGTTCACGACCCTCAAACTTAGGTCTGGAATCTCACCATGATCGACGTACGACTATACGGTAACGCGGACCAAGAGAATAAGAATACACCCTGGTAACCTCTCTCATTGTTGGTCGAAGTGATGGTCAACCACGCGGGCCCATGAAATATATAGGTCGTCGATTATAACCAAGTGAGCGAGAGTGTCCAAAGATAACCACTGCATGCATGTGCACCAATATATGTATGGACATGCGTGATGCATGCATATGTTCGAATACCAAAAGCACAACATTTTGATGTGGCGCGTGCTTGTGTCGAAAATCGCACAATCCCCACATAGAGTGAGTTTCATGATGCGTTGCGTGCTCGCCCCCCACCCCCACTTTGATCCGGTGGGATGGATTCATGCGTACGCATGCACTCAAAGTATATTATGTTATGTCACATCATGACATGCATGTACCGTACCATATAAGACAAACCAAAATTTAATCCCCTCCTAATTATATGCCAAATTAACCTCTATCGATGTTGGTCAAAGTGATAGACCAAGCGGTCACACGCAGATGGACGAAGCATCTCGCCCATAACCCCATGAGTGAGTGCTAGAGGACAACCGACATCGCATGCATGTGGGCCAAACGAATGTATGGAGACATGTGGTTGTGATCTTTGAATACCTTATATATATATATATATATATATATATATATATATATATATATATATATATATATATTCTGCTAATATTAGCAGAATAACTATTCTGATAGCACTTCCGCACTGCATTCTCAATGCAAGTGCACGTCATTGTTCGAACCAAGTGCGTTGCAGTACTCAAGTGAGTGAACTTCGCGACGGAAAAAACTGCACGCTTGTGTTTTTTTGATACCTTTTTTGCTCTAGTTTTTTAACCGTTTGTCGGAATGAGGCGTGTAATATACCGTTGAAAAGCTATGGATTAGGCGCAACTTCTCTATGTTGAACACTTTTCAAAATTCCTCACAGGTTAAGAGCAGTTTCAAAAATTGTGTGGCCCACAACAAGTGGCAGCGATCGTTTTTTCGGGTTTTTTTAAACCGCTCGTTGAAATGAAGCAAATGATACACCGTTGGAAAGATATCATCGTGGTGCATCTTTTACATATCTATTATTTTCTCTAATTCGTTACGGTTTAAGAGCAGTTTCAAATTTACTAAATCGCGGAATTCTGTTTTTTGAAAAAAATTTCAAATTTTCGGTAATGTTTTTGCTCTAGTTTTTGAACCATTTCTCGAAACTAGACGTGTGATACGCCATTGGAAAGCTCGAGACGAGACGCAACTTTAATATGTTGAACTGTTTTTGAGATTCCTTATGGTTTTAAGTTAATTTTGAAAATTGTGCGGCGGACAATGAGTGGCAGCGGCCGTTTTTCGCGAATTTTTTACAAACCGCTTGTTAGAATGATTTAAACGATGCGCCGTTGGAAAGATATCGACGAGGCACAACTTTTTCATGTAGAACACTCTCTCTAATTCTTTACAGTTTAAGAGAAATTTCAAATTTACCGAAATGCGGACACTCTGTTTTTCGTGACACTCAAATCGACGTGCGTACTTCATCCAACTGAAAACCGCACTGCATCGGACGAAAAACCGCACTTCATCAGACAGGTAAGAGAATTGCATGGTTTCTTTTATTCAAACGCAATATTTTTCAAGGACAAGAAAGTAGAGTGCACTTCGCATCGGGTGTAAATGAACCATAACACTATCAAGAAGTGAACCGCATTACTTTTCTTCGCTCCCGTAACAAATTTTTTGCACTTACGGGATGAGCAACATCATACGGGCGACTACACTGCTTCAGAAAGAAAACTACACTGCATCGAACGGGCAAGCCAGCTGCATAATTTCTTTTGTCGGACGTAATTTTTCTCACATGAGTTTTTGTTATCTTCTTTCAACTTTTTCTTTGAATGCGAGTGGACCGCATAGATGAGGGCAAGTAAACCACAACATATTTCAAAGTGAATCACATTACTTTTTAGTTGTTTTGCTAAAGAAAAGATTACACTTCCACATTGTGCGTAAATGAACAACATCACTCTCAAAAGTGAACCACATCCGAAAACAAAACGCACTGTAGGTGTTGATTTTAGTCGAGTGAGTTTTGAAACACACAAAATAAATTGCACTTCATACAAAGGGGTAATGAGCTGCTACACACAAGTTTAGTGAGCTACTTTTTTTGTCAACAATAAAGACACACACGACCGTTGTTGAGCACTGCACACACCCACATGCCGCACTAACGCACATGCTGCAGACCGCCCGACCCAAGCTGTAAGAAACGGAAAAACGAGCGGAAAAATGAGCGGACACCGGAAGCGCACGGCACTAGGCAACTGCACAAGATGAAGTGCACAACCAAAATCTGCAAATGCAAAAAATGCCTTCTGAAACTGGACCGGCGGCAAGTCACGTCCCCGGGATGCCATCGCTGTCGTTGACCTTCTTTGTGCCTTTTGACAAACACACCAATTTGCACTGAATTGACAAAAAAAAACCTGGGCAGCGAGCAGCCAAGATGGAACTCATCGACGTTGCGAGGAGAGGAGCTGGATCCGGCGGTGATGTGCGAGGTCAGAGGAGGGGGTAGCAAACTGCAAGGTGCAGCGTAGGAACTGGTGCTCGCCCGGATCCGCACCGGCCACAGCTTAGGGATTAGGCTGCGGGGGTGGCGCCGGTGCATTGCTTCGGTTGCTGGGGAGTGGTGGCGGCGAGGATTACTTCTCGCCCCGATGCTCCTCGATCTGCGGGCGAGTCGAGCACCTCTGGTTGCTGGAAGGGTCACGGCAAGGGGCCCTCTGCCCTGGGGTCCTCGGCGTTGGGCCAGGGACCTGGATCCGGCGGCAGCGCGCCGCGGGAGGGCTGATGCAGCCTGGATCCAGCTGCTGGGCGGCGCGGGAGGGCCAACGCGGCCTGGATTCGGCCGCTGGGAGTCGCGGGCGGCCAACACCAGCTCGACCTGGTAGCTGGGGAAGGGAAGGAAGATGAGGACGACGGTGGACGGCGCAACCGGATGCGCCGCGGCAGCCACGCGAGGCGGGTGGTGCGCAAGGATCCGCGCCGGCAGCTGGGTGGTGGGGCACTCTGTCCAGATCACCGGTCTCGGGCGGGGAAGGGCGCGCTAACTAAGGTGGGGCGGTTGGGAGGAGCACCGGTGAGGGGAGGGGGCGCGATGGTAGTTGGCCGGCCTCGGGGCGGCGGTGGGTTGGTGGATCGGGGAGTGGTGCGTGGTGCATGGGAGGAAGAAGGTGGAGGGGATCTGGGGAGGAGTGGGTGAGGTGGGCTGGTGGGTGGTTTCTTTTTTTAGTGTGTGCGGTTTCGATCCGTGTCGAGTCCGTTTCATCAGTGGGTTAGTTCGGTGTTAGCAGAATAAGAGTCTTAAGGGTGTTATCATAATAGACCCACCCTATACACATACCTGACGGTTTCAGGCGGTTGTACTAATGATTTCGAGCGGTTGAACTGATGCTTTCAGTTTTGTTTAACAAATCGTCTTCTTTAGTTCAATTTTTTTTTACAATTTTTTTCTCAGAATGGGCGTGTAATATATCGTTGGAAAGCTCTTGACAACTATATTTCAAGTATATTGAACGTTTTTGCAACATCATTATGGTTTAAGAGCAGTTTTGAAAAAACCATTTTTTTCAAAACTGAAAACGTGAATCCTATTTTGGACTCAGTTTTCAAACGGTTTGTCGGAATTGAGCAAATAAGATGGTGTTGGAAAGCAGTTGAAAATCCGCATCTTCCATATATCTATATTTTTCTAATTCTATACGATTTAAAAATATATTTGGAAAACGGTGAAATTCTGGGCGAAACATATTTTCGGCAATTTTTGCAAATGGTTTGTCGGATTGACGCAAATGATACGGCGTTGGAAAGCTATGGAAAATGCACAACTCTTTTGTATTGAAATGTTTTTCTAATTCCTTACCGTTTAAAAATGAATTCGAATACGGTTAAGTTTGATTTCGAACGCAATTTTTTAAAAAAGTTTGTCAAAATGAGGCAAATAATATATCGTTGGAAAGATATCGAAAATACAAAACTTAGTCATGTTGAACGTTTTCTCAAATTCGCAACCGTTGAAGAGTAATTTGGATTCGGTGAGATCCATCGTGTTGTTTTTCCGTCAGAAAAAATAGAGTACTTGTACTGATCTATGTAATGTGTTTGTACTAATGAAGTTTTCATAGAGTAATTTTGAATGGCTCCAAGAGAAGAGTACTTGCACTGATCTATGTAATGTGTTTGTACTAATGAAGTTTTCATATAGTAATTTTGAGTGGCTCCAAGAGAAGAGTACTTGCACTAATGTTCGTATGGTTTTGTACTGAGCCTGTTATCACATATTAGACTTTACTTTGTTTTTTTGGTACGTTTTGCTATTATCATCATCCCTAAACTTGCATGGTTTATTATTGTTGAACTGAATGATATTTTTTTACATAAAGAAAATAATATTATTTGTGCATTGTTTGACTCAACATTGTTTTGCAACGATGTTCTGGACATCAACCAAAATAGGCAAGAGAGAACACTATCGAACTGATCATTGTTTTTGACCAAACTATGTATGTGCTCTTTTTTTCAAGAACTGATCATGTAGTACATACTGAGCAGCCACACATGTATGATATAATGATCTTGTAGTGCCTTAAAAGTGAAATGACAGTACATCTATAAAGCTCCACAAGATCACATGAAGCATCTGCCAAATGAAATATACAAAAAAGTAAAGAAGTAGAAATACTGAACGGCCACACATGTATGATATAATGCACTCTTAGGGCCTTAAAAGTGTAATTACAGTACATTTATAAAGCTCCACAAAATGGCATGAAGCCTCTGCCAATTGAAATATACAAAATATTGAAAAAAATCACACTTCTGCACGAAGGGCATACTTCTGAACATGCTCGACGACACCCATTGAACTTGCGCAATTCACTAGTGGCAGTAAGCAATAACTTAGAAGTATGCAAATTAGAAAGCTCATAAAGTAGCATGGCAACTTGTCTTTTCCAGAAGAACAACCGAAGCGCATAGTTATTCATCTCCATATCAATAATACCTGGCCACCAAAAACCTAACAGAAGTTTTTTCCTGAAAAAACACAACACAATTTGAATGCATCAGTACACACTGACTTTTTCAGTTTTCAGAAGCAATCAAACTTGCTAAATAGTACTCATGTACTTACTGGAACCACACATCCTAAAATATTAATCATGTATTTACAGGTACAGATCAAATTTGCCACTTGGGAAATTATGCTCTCCAAAACATTACTAAATTCTCATTTCTACAGTTTTTTAGTTCGCGTGTGCAGCATGACAGGAAGGCATAACTGGCTGTAAGTCGCACTCAAGCAAAAAAAATTGTAGGGTGCTCAGCGGTATTATTATTCAACATGACAAAATGTTCAACATTCTCTATCACCGCACTAGAACTGAACTTCAGATAGAAAATAGAGGTAACAATAGCAACAATTGGTAGCTGCATAATAGAGGGCATGCATCAGCTGCGGCTATGCCAGACAGTCGTAGGTGCAGCAGCTTGTAGCAAGGAGTTGTCGGCAGGCAGCTCCTTGAGCGACCTGCCACAGAGCAAGAAGTTGTACTGTTGAGTTGGAGGTCCTCGACCCCGCAACTCCTCTAGCAGGCTGCACTATTTGCTGCTGAAGCATAAGCAATGGAGTTGGAGTGGGATGCGCCCACGGCGGCAACATTGAACGGACAGGGTGGTGGCAGCGAACTTCCTGTACGCGGTGGCGGTGTAGCACCATTGGGGAGAAGGCAGAGTGGTGGTGGGGGAGCATCACCGGATGTCGGGATAAGTTGATAGTTCTGTATTCTATTCTGTTTTGAACTGAAGTGCATGGATGAATTGAACTTTTCGGACACATCGTAACAAATATGTCTGCAGAGTAATTTTTGTACTTCTCATGTAGTAATACATGGACTTTGCAGTTAAACACATGGACCAAGTAGTAATTTGAACTTAATTATATGACCATCTCATGGACTTGTTCTCTTTCTGCGATTGAACTGATGTAAGCATGCTGGCCGCATCGTCGACAAGCTTCCATAGAATTGAGACTTGCAGAATTCAAACTAATAAAAAGATGCTGAATCCATCAGTGATGATGCATCACCTTGGACTGTTGTGTGTGCTCGACTTGGATGGTTATGCAGCGCTTGGTGAAGATGGTAGCCGCGATTCTACTTGGATTGATGTCCGCGCTCCACTTGGACAGCTGCAAGTAACCATGGTGGACAAGCTCGTGGCCGAGGGTGGCCAAGGCGACCACCGGGAACTGTAGGTGGTCGTGCTTGTTCTGGGCATCACGGGTGGCCTTCATCGCGCCGCCGAACACGGGGTGCTCACGCTCGTGAATGCCGAGGACGGGATCGACAGCAAAATAGGACACTACTGAAATTAGATAGCATCAACAGCAAAATAGGACACTACTGGAAAAAAATCCTCCAGAAAATGGTTGTTCTCCTAGATGGAAATCAGGGTGTACGTGTTTTAAAAATTATAGAGATGGATTGAACTAATTTTCTAGGTACGGTGGAACTGAAGGAATAGATTTTTAGAAATGGGAGGTGGATTGAACTGAAGGCATCGGTGAGGGCGTTTGAGGACGGGTGGCCGCGGTTGGGGCGTAGGCCACCATGGACGACGCCCCACTGCGAAGACGGAGACCGTGTGCCAGTGTTACGATGTGGTGGCATTTTTTAATTTGAACTAATCATTTCTTTTATTTCAAACTAATCATTTCTTTTATTTCGAACTGATCATTGTTTTTAATTCGTACTGGTCAATATTTTTAATTCAAACCATTTTTTCCCTCAAAATAGTATGTGTGCATGTGTTGGAAAAGTGAGGTGCCAGTCAGTCAGTCATGTTCTTGAACTTAGGGATCCTCGCGCATGTCCCGTGCGCCAGGTATACTCACTTTACAAAATGAACCTTTTTGACTGAACTTAGGTGTACAGAGAGTGCATGGGGTTTTATAAAATCATGAGAATGAATAAATTTACACACCAAACTGACAATAGAACACACAACGAACTAATACTGAGTTTAGTATAGAAATTATCTTTTCATGCACTAACGATATTTTCTTCTCTGTGTACTAGAGAACAAAGAACAAAAATACACACCGAACTGACGATAGAATACACATCGAAGAAAAAGGAATTTCTTCTCTTTGAACTGATGATAGAATACATACTGAACTAATATTTGAGTTTAGTACAGAAAAGAGAACAATTTCTATTTTGTGTTTTGCCTTTTTAATTAATTGACGATATTTTTTTACAAAAAAACATGTACTGACAACACTTGTTCAGCTTACCGCACAATATCAAGTATTCTTTTGTCAGGTTATTTCATGGAGGGCAGTACAAGAAATCTGTAGCAATAATCAGAGTTCAGAGTTTAGTGGCAATCGTTGTAGTAAGTGCACAAGTTGAACTGACCTTGTCCATGGCACTAATTGTGTTGGAGGGGGATCCGGGGCCGGGGCTGACGCAGGCAGGTGATGGCGTGGAGGCAGGTGGATACGAGGCCGGTGTGACGCAGCCTCGTTGGATCCAGGCAGCGCGGCGGCCAGAGAATGAGGGTCTGACCTGTGGATCCCACCGGTGAATTGACAAACTATCGAAACTAATAGACCGTTATGCTCCACACGAATTGACATGCTCCTCCAGCAGAGGAGTGTAGTGGAGGGTCACGAACGACGTTAGGATGGGGGCTCCAGCGGTCGCGGAGTGCGAGCTCGGCGCTGTTGTAGGGATGACCTGAACTTCTGAATATGAACACACACAAAATGCAGAGTTAGATTTAGAGCGGCAAGTTGCTCCAAATTGCTTTAATTGAGCACAAGGCCACTAGCACCACAGCAGACTAGCAGGATAGAGTTAAAGCTAACATCGAGCAATTACCTTAATTGTTTTTGGCAAATATCCATTTTTCTGAACTGAATCATCATCTCAAATTTTGAAACTAGAAAAGTGACTTTTTTAAGCTTTTTCTACACAAAGATGTTCATCAGCAACATTCGCATCATAGGCAAAGAAGATATATTCAGAATACAACAAATTAGTAATCTGTAGCATGTATCTTGATTTACCCCTTATATATTTGGTGAGCAAGCTATAAAACACTTCCAAAATAACAAATTGTATCCTTTGTTTACTCTAATAGCTGGGTTTACATGTGTATAGGCAGTAACATCTAAACAAAGAATGACTGCATTTGGCATAAGAGAAACAGCTTAAGCAACTGATTGCCACAAACAATTCTCTTCTTTATTCCATGCAAACCTTAATGACATGTTAATGACTGAACTCAACTATACCATCATCTCAAGGACCTCTAGTTGGACTGAAACTCATTGGATAACTAAACTCCTAGGGTGAGGGGCGGTTCTTTTTCGAACTGGTCATGGTTTGTTTTTTGAACTTATCTAGTTTTTTTATGAAGAACTTATCTAGTTTTCAGACATGAACTTCCTGGAACAATTCTTTTCGAACTTGCGTGGCTTACATCATTGAACGGGCTGTAGGTGGATATGTACTAATGAAGCCACAAAAGGAACACAATACACATGAACTGATAACAAACTTGCACAAGACCTGACAACAAGAACACACATGAACTAACAACGATAACAAATTTGCAGGTGAGCTGACAACAAGAACACAAATGAACTTAAAACAAAAATATAAATGTGACCAGCTCGGCGGCGTACTGCAGCACGCAGGAGCAGCAACCAATTAGCCAGCTCATTGTGGGGGTTGAGCCACAACTGTGGTTGATGGCAAGCCGGCACGACACGACGAGCAACTTGAGGACGAGTGGGAGGTGCATGACATGTCACTTTAGATGCGCCTGTTGGACTGATTTCCTTCTCCCATCTGGACAGATCAATTGCAAAACTTGCTATTAGAAACAGTAAAGATACAAAATAGTCGTGTGCTCAAACTTGAAGTAAGATATGATTTCATGTCCTTATCCATTAATAAAATCATACTAACATTTGTAGAATACTTGCTCTTAGTACTAGCCATCTACTACCCCTATAAAAACACGAGAGGACGGAGAACCAATTCATCTCAACCATTCAATCAAAGCATCTAACAATCCAAATCATCCGAATGTTTAACATCAAACCACGGTTAGCTTGGCCTACTAATCCCACGATCGACCCCCGTCATCCGTCCCTAGGCTCGAAGAAAAAATAAATCCACGCTCTCGCGTCTGTTGCTCCTATCCTCCTCCTCCCGCACGACCTCTCGCCCCCTCCTCCTCCCGCCTCCCGCCTCTCCCTCCTCCGCTCACTCCCGCTCCGCCTCCGCCTTGCCATTCCCCGCCCCCGCCTCCCCACCCTCCTCCCCCTCGCCCTCCCCGGCAACAACGGCAACGACGGAGGCGGTGGCAACAACGGCAGCGACGGCGGGGATGATGAAACAGGGGACGGCGGCGGCGAGTGGGGCGTTCACCGGGGGGAGGCGCTGTTCGTGCTGGCACAGGCGAGAGGAAGTTCTCCAGCCCGCCGGCAGACCTCGCCGCGGCCGTGGAGGGCGGTCGCATCACGGGCGACATCGTGCAGCGCTTCACGGAGATGGAGCGCTCGTCGCTGCTCCGTTGGCTGCCGGACTTCAGAGGGTTCAGGGAGCGCCTCCTCGCCAACGACTTCTTCCTTGCCAAGCTTGCCATGGAGATGGGCGTCGGCATGATCGCCAAGGTCTGTGGGATCAACATGGTTGAATCATGAATGATTTCAACTTATTCTTATCTTATCCTCCTTTGTTTTTCAGAAGAAAAAATGAAATCACGTTTTAATTTGTCTAACCATTTTTTGTTCCTGCTCTGTTTGTTTCAGACCGCTGCCGAGTACGAGAATAGACGGGAGAACTTCGTCAAAGAAATTGACATCGTCATCGCTGATGTGGTACGCCTCTTGTCGTCTGCTACTGAAGACGGGCAATCTGTACATATGTTGATATATAACCCTGACATTTTAAATCACATGCAGATGGGGATAGTAGAAAAAACTCTTTGTTATTGCAATGCAAAGTGCGTCTTATATCTGAATTTGATATATTTTTCCCTTTTTACATGTTGTCGCCACCGACCCCGCCAAAGCTGTCATCGTCCTCTGTAACGGACCATACAACAGCATACACACACAACCTATTTTCATCCTGTTTATTCAAGAGAGAATTTTGTTACATGTTATTCATCATCTTGTCATAATTGTAGTCTGACCATAATGTACAACAAGTGACCCAGATCGGAATGTTCTTATGATATTACTGTTCAATAGAGGAACTAATGTGCTTCTGGTGTGATTCATAATTGTGGAAAGTTTTCTTTGTGGGGTGGGGTCATCATTCAAGGGATGGACTTTCCCTTCAGGTTATGGTCTTCTTTCTCTCAAGGAGATGGTGCTAGCAAGGGGGGAGCGCAAGATGCTGCTGATGGATTCAACAATGATTTTGGCAATGATGTGAGATCACTCCTTCTGCTCCTTCTAATCTGTCAAATTGATTTATTCATTTTTGTAGCCTTGTTGATATCTTCTCTTCGTTCAAATTAAATATCTAGCTGCTTTTCCGAACCCAACTCCTTTTTGCAGGAAGTTGAACTTGATGACGGACTAGAAAAGGAAGTATGTGAGAGATATGCATGTTAGCCCTTAAGCATATCAGAATACAATTATTCAGCACATAATTAGTCAGTTATATATTATACTCATGTCCCCAACAAGGCAACAATCGACCAGGTTACATATCTTCTGTACTAAATGTATCATAGCTTTTGTACATGTTGTTCCCGCAGTACTACAATCTCTAGATATAGGGTTGATAGAAAGATTTGCTCGAATCAGATAAACAACATGGATTAATGTTTACATTGTTATATCTGGTGCTTAATTTACTATTAAGAATATATAATGAAGTCATTTCTCCATGTTGTTCCAACTGTCTTTACAATTATGAGGATATAGAAGATTAACTCAAGTCAGGTAAACAACATGGTTTTTATTTTGCAGATTTCTGTAATGCAGCACTTTAGACGTGCATTTGGCTATTCTAGGCCCCCAATTGATGTATATTTCTTTGTATTGCTTTTCATCAATTATGATTAGTTAAGGGATCCTACTAATTTATGATTTCATTAGGGAAGTGTTGCTAGCGATACTTCTGTACAGTCCATCTCTTGACAGTATTATGAAAATACAAAATAGATTGTGTATATAGCATAATATTTCTGCATGTAGATCTTGAAGACTATTACTCTGCATATTCTGCATTTAGTTATATTCTTGATGTTAAAAGAATCGTGGATAAATATGTAAAAGTGCAGAACGTTTTCAGTTTCTTGTTTGGATTATGTGCCTTCAATTGGTGCACTTTTTTTGTAGCGAGATAAAATGGTACACTACAAAGGTCTTAATTGAAATGGATAGTTGTAGTTCTCATTGCAGAGTGATGTTTGTTTGCTTTTCACTGTAAAAAAACTCTTTGCTTTACAAGGTGTTTGGTTCTTTTGAGTTGTTGTTATCAAAACTATAGCTTAATCCGTAGATGGTTCTTTTGTTGTATGATGAAGTATGATGATATGGACCTATGGTATTTCCCCTCTGTAGGGACCAAGCGATATGTGAGATTGACAAGGAAAAGAACACTTGAGGTATTATTCATTTCACTACCTTAAGCATTTTGTATTTAGTAAGGTGTCACTTGATAGTGTTTATTTCGGTAAGGTGCTCTGTTTGCCTTTTAAAGTCAGTCCCCGTCAATACTTTCTCCTTTTCGGTTTGGACCATGTCAGCTTGAAGAGATGTTCTTTTTTTATGATCACAATGAATAAAAGTGTCAGAATGAATTCAGTTTGCAACTAGCCATATCACACATGTGTTTGCTTCAGGTTGTGCGTTTCAGTCCATTGTAGGAATAATTTCATTGAGAACTCGCAACGGCAGGTTGAAGAACATTTTGGAGCACAAGTAGGGGTAAGTTCTAGAGTGTGGAGGAGCAACGCTGCGTGCTTGGAGATTGCTCATGGTTCTGATTGTTTCCTATTCAGATTGAGGAACGTGTACTCGGCCCACCCTCATTCCCAGTGATTAGATAGTTTGCATTTATATGCAAATTGTGTGAATAAATTTATGTATACCAAGGTAAAAATGGGATACTAATATTCATTATTGCACGTTTGCAAATCTTTGAGACCTTGTATTTGATATCTTCCCTTTGGCCTACATGTGCATGGTTGGAATTGGTATTTTTTGCGAATGTGAAAATGGTTATTATAGAACCGAGTTTCTTTTGTGTCTAAGTTTTGCCAAAGGCAAGAAAATGATTCAGATCTTGCACTGCTTCAAGTTAGCAAATAGCAAAGTTTTCTTATTCTGGGTTAGCACAATTTCAAGGTTGGTATTAATTCGTAAGAGGCTAAAATTCAGATTTATTAGAATGTTTAAACAACTTTCATGGTTTAACCTACTTTTACATCTTCTATGTAATATGAATATTGAAAATTTTGTACCCACGAATGTTTTGTCTATGCTACTGGACAATCATTCTACTGTGTGGAAAAGACTAGGGATAATAATATTATCAACTGCCATGCCTTGTGTTTCTGTTGAATCTATATTGGTTCAGACGAAGACGCGCGTTGCACGTGCACGGTTACTAGTTCTACTTAGTTATCCAAAACGGTTGTGAATGTTGCATCCATTTTTCTCAAGAAAATGTAACATATAAGTTTTATACAGACAGAAATATGCACCAAAAGATATGGAACCAAGATAAGAGAACAAAATCTGAACTTGAGGTGCATCTGTATAATCTCAAGGCTAATTCAAAATCTGAAATTGAATTGAATTTAAGTTTCCAACCAATAATGCTGCTGACTACATCAGTCAGCAGTACAACTATGATATGTACAGAGTGTAGTGTACTTACAGTGTGGGGTTAGAACTGGACACGGTGGAACGTGGAGACCTCCTACCTGCAAATTTGATGGGCCTGACTGCTAGAGTTCATATAGCTGTTTTTGAAACCCGGCGACCTGGACATGAACTGAACAGCTGAGCTTCACGGGATAACACCTTCGAACTTAGCCGAGGGATAATTTTCTCAAAACTGAACCCTTTTTTGCGTCTACTATTGTTTTTGCAGAAAGGAGTTATGTTTTTTATGCACTTGAATTGTTATAGTTTTCCAAAATTGAACTTTTTTTCTTATAAGTACTGACACTGCAAAGACACAAATATATCATGAAAAAATGACCACAACTACTAGCACTACAAAAACACATATCGACTCTGTAGGCAGAGACTACAACACACACCCATTCCTCAATTGCAAATTTGCAATACATAGTTCCATACTACATCAAGGTGATATCTCTGTACTTACAAACTTTATGGAAGGTGAACTCATAATTTTTCTTTTTGAACTTTGTTTCTTTTTTCTTCGAACTGGTAGCAATTTCCACCATGTACTTGTGTGATTTTATTTTCAAACAATACAAGACAAGAGCCTTATTTACATCGTCGATACATGTCCAACCATTTCATTTCTGGAAAGCAAGCAAATGTCTTTATCCTATTTACATATCCCAACCTTTTTTGTAGAAGTGAAGCACATAATAGAGCAAAAACTAGAAGCTTGATCGCGAATAGTTTTAGAAGTTTAGTGCACACATAAGAAGAAATAGCAAATACGAGTGCGGAGCAGCAGCAGTATAGATATGTAAAAGTTCTAGAATTTGATACAAAAAATGAAGTAGCTTGGTCTGTTGACAAGGGGTGAAGCCATAGGAGTGGGGTGACATCCTCGACAGCTACCTACACGCAGTGCAAGAATATGTTTGTGTTTAAGTTCAGAGAACAAATGCGTTTAAGTAACAATAAAACGAGGTTTAGTTTCAGTTGATGTACACTTGGTGTTTACTTTCATCTAGTTTGCTACTGCATCCATCATCCATGTTATAATTGTCAAAGTAAGATCATAATGATAGTGCACTTTTTTTTGTCAGCCTGCAAGATGCTCAAGGACCAGGACAACATGTAGTTTCAGAATTACAGATTGTGGTCAGCTATAGGATGTTTCTGTGACCATGTTTTAGCTACGAGAGAGCAACAACATCACATCATGAGAGAGAGGATGCAGCATCAACAATTCAAGAGAAAGATCAGAGCAGAGCAGAAGTAAATATGTTTTGAGGAGATGAACTGACCAGGATTTAACTGAACTCTCACTAGCAGTAATTTTTGTACTTCGCATGTAGTACTATATGGACTTGCTATAAAATACATAGACCATGTAGTAATTTTGAAGTTAATTATATGATCATCACAAGGAGCTCAAGTTGGACTGAAAGCTCAAGTTGGACTAAAACTCCTAGGGTGAGGGCTGGAATCCAGGGTGCTGCTGGCAATGAACGACCTAGGGTGGTGGCGTTGAACAGCCTGGAGTGGTGGCTGTGAACGGCCAGGGTGCTCCGGCGGCAGAGCCCCACCGGGAGATGTCGATGCAAGCAGGAGGTCGGGAAGCGGTGGTGCCGGTGGCCGGGCTCGTCCAATGCTGATGGCACAACAGTACAGGAAGTTGATTCATCACCCATCCACAATTTTTCCCTTTTTGGAATCCATTGAACTGAAAAAAGCTACAATGTGAGCTGAAAGTATAAAAACAACATAACGCTGACGTCCAGTGCGGGGCGGCTACTTGCTCATGCACTATTTTCTTTGTTTTTTGTTTTTCAGTGAACTTATAGGGTTATACATTTTGAACTTATAGATATTTTTTGTCGAAAGTATGAAAACAACACAACGTTGACGTCCTCAGCCAAAGCACACATCCATTACAGAAATGCTCCAGTCACCAAACATAGAATAGCACATCCAGTTCAAGATTAACTATTTATGCATGCCTTAATAAGCAAGAGCACCAATACAACATTAGCATAATAGTAGGTAAAATAATAGTACGGAGTTAGCCATCGATGCAAGCTTTTGACAAAGAAACTCGATAGTCACTGTGATTTTAGATGGGCGATGGTGGCGTCACATCTCAAGTGGCAAGCGGCATGCGTTTGTGAATGGGAGAGGCCTATGAACTATTCCGCTATCCCAACTCTGAACTTTTTGTATTCTTGCACTTGATCCTCCCCAATATTATTCTAAACTTTTTTAGTGGGTTTTGTTGGTGAGCCCTTCTGTTTCCCTAAACCTTCACAAGGTTTCTTCTCAGTATAAAGAAAACAAGAAATAAAAGTGTTCTGTTCACATAGGCATTAGAACAAACACCTAGCAAGCATCATTTTTGCAGACCAGGTAAACATGACTTTTGCTTCTTTTTGCACAAACTACTTTTTGCAAAAGGAGAAATTTTATGCAAGAGTAGTGTCACTAGTACATATATGTAAGGAATAAACTCACTTTTTAAGAGCACTACCTACTAGCATGTGTGTGTGTGATTTAATCATTCAATGACGATGGACAACATCCTGAATGCCTGATATTGTTGTTTATGCGACAAAAGTCCAGCTTTAACAAATGTGAGTGGCTTGGGGGTTGATACACGGTGCATAATTCTTTTCCTCATGGAGTGTGATTTCCATTTTGTCGCTCACACTAGCCGGGTCTGTAGAAGTAATTCCATGTGATGTTATGCAAGGGAAAGATATAATCTTTTTTTTCGAGAGTACGCAAATTGCGTACCATAGCTTTATAGAAGAAGAGAATTGCAAGTACAAAACGACTACCACTCGCTGCGAACAACGAGCATAGTATCCACTCCACAACCGGCTAGTCCAAGGACAGCCAGCAACAACAACAGAACTACGACGCAAAAGGCCCTACCCTAATTCGAAAACCTCCCCGCGTCTCGACCGACGTCAGTCACCTCCGAAGAACAGCAACTCTCCCCAAGCTTCCCGCGACAACGCACCATCCCCCCTTGATGCCTAAAGGAGGTGGCAAGAGGATGGCAGGACTCGATCTGACTTGAGAAAGGCACCGTCTTGGATTCACCACCGACGACCATACATTGCGCCGGAGAGAACGAACTAGGGCAGCGGCGAACACCGGTGGAGCGCAACATAGGACCTCCAAACCATGTCTCCTGGAACAATGCTCTCAACAGAGAGACGACATCGAAGACGCCGCCATCGTGCCGATCCCACACCGAATCAAGGCTTTCGCCTGGAGACAATGGCCAACACCAAGAAGACAAGGAAAATAGCGACACACTCGGCGACGCCTTCGGGGAGGGGAACGACACCCGCAGGTGCCATCGCCGCCGGCCCGGCCAGAACCGGACAGGATTTTCATCCGTAATGTCACTCATCTCCACACCTCAAGGTTTGGGGAGGCACTGTCCATGAATCCTCGCACCGCCGTCACCGCAGCAAATTCCCGACGAAGTTGCACAACCGAGATCCTCCAACACCAGCACTGCCGAGAGAACACGCCACCAACAATCCAGACGAGGAGCCGCCGCATCCTGGCATGCTGTGCAAGGGCCTACTCCACCACGTCGGCCTTCACCCGCACCAGGGACTGCCAGGCGATGGAGACAGCACCAAAGACCAGATCGAATCTGAGATGATTCAGATCCGGCCTGCACCTCCATCCACAATCCGGTGCCCGCACCTCCGAGAGCACCACCGCAAGCCCCTCATGAGGAGGCAGCCGGCTGCCCGCTGCCCGCAGGATCTCCTTCCTGGTTGGGCCTCCTCGGCGCCGCCGCCTCCATGGCCGAGCTCACGCCACCGCCACCTTAGCGCCCGCGCACCACCAACCTCCACCACTCTGCAGTGGCTCGCCTGGACCTGCCTCTCCATCGCGCTCTCCGCCGTGTGCCGACGACCATAGTCGCGAATCAGGCCGCCGGCCACCCCACCACCATGGCCGCCTCGGAGACGTCCCGCTCTGTGCGAAGGGGATCCGTCAGGGGGCGTCGCCAGCACCCACCGCCTTCGGCAGCCGGGCGGGCCCGCCACCGCCGGCAGCGGCCGGAGGAGGTGATCTGAGGCTTGGCTGTTCTAGGGTTGGGGGAGCCTCCGGAGCCGCATGCTCGTGCGACCCGGGAGGCGAGGGGAAAGTGAAAGACATAATCTTCAGAGATCATTTTTTGTTTGGAGGAAATGGAAGCATGATTAACTAATGTTTTTACTTTTTTGGCACAGTAAATATAGTGGAACTAAGACAATTTAAATAGATGAAGTGAGACAATTTTAACTAGTTGAAATGATACAGTCAAACTGATTATTAGCACATCTAGGTATATATACACAGGCAAACGGAGATGGTGCAAAACTAAAATGCAAAAATGGAGAAAAATATCTAGATGTGAACTGTTGCAGGCCCCAAAATCCAACCAGCGGCGGCAAAATTGACCTTTTTACGGACTAGATTATGCCTCACCCACGTGAATGGTGATACAAGACAAAGCACCGAAGATCTCCTACATACGCACTCCTCCTTAAACTGAACTGGGCTAAACAAAACACCAATTCTCCCCCTGCCGAGATCACTAATCGCCCTCAAAATTCAGCAAGCAGCAGCATAGAGACAAACCTTGAAAGCAAGCAGCCTCTCGCCAGCTAGACCGCTAGCGGAATTTCGACGACAGACAAGAAAGAAATAAGCGGCATAGCAGACGGACGAATTGGGCGGACTGGGTGTGGCGCACGTACCTGAGGAATGGAAGGGAAGTCGGGAGCAGGGGTGAATGGCCAAGGGTGACCATGGTGAACTGCCCGGGGTAGTGGCGGTGAACGGTCTGTGCTGGATGCTGTCCTACTCGGGACAGAAGGGGCTAAGGAGGAGGCCAACCTGTAAGCACGGGAAGGAGGCGATGCAGTAGCACCACTTAGTCCACGGCGCCGTCGAGGTGAGCAACGAGCCATGGAGCGATGAAATGAGGCGCGCCGCCGTCGACATTGCGCGGTGGCCCCGGGCGGGGACGACGATGGACACAAGGTGGGCTGCTGCGTTTTTCATTCTTTCAGTACATGTTCGATCGCTCCTATAGAGCCGAGAGTAATAGAATCTGTTTGAGAATAGTCCTTTGTATATATAGGTGGCACTATTCTGATCCTGGATCAGAATAGTTATTTGGCTCACAGTCAGCTCTATATAGAGAGCGATCGGATATTCCCGAACTTGCAAAACCAACAACTAAAAAAAAAGAAAAAAACCAACACACCAGGCCACGAACTGCCCACTCTCCCACCCGACCCCCCTTCCCCCCGATGCCCTGCTGCTGCGGCGATCTCCCAGATCCCGCCGTCGCGCGACCTTCTGGCGCGGCCTCCCCTGCCTCCTCCTGGAACCAGCGCCACCGACCTGCCTCCTTCCGGCGCGCCGACGACCCCGCCCCGCCCTACCGACGTCGCCTCCTTCCGGCGCGCCGCCGACCTCGCCCTAGCTCGACCGACCTCCCATCATCTTTCGCCGGCGACCGCCGGACCTCCGCCTCCGCGCGCCTAAGCTCTCCTTCTTCCTTCTCCTCACCCTCTCATCGGCGCAGCAGCGCCGAAAATCCTACACGCATCCCCGCGCCGCCACCGGGGCCTGGAACCCCAGATGCCGTCACCGGTCCAGGATCCCGACGCGCCACGGGGCCATGGATTCCCGTGCGCTACCGGACGGCCCTGGATCCCACACGCCGCTGTTGCACCAAAGGATCCCCACACGCCGTCGCCGCCGCCTACCCAAAGCGCCTCCACTGGCCGACAGCTCTGCCTCCACCAGCCCCAATGGTGGATCCATGGTGGGCTACCGGATTTCGTCCCCTCCTCTGCGTGGAGACCTGCTGGAGGCCCTCCTCCTCGATAGGATGCCGTCCACCTAGGGCCAGTGGGAGCAAGCCGCCATGGCTCTCCGATGCTCCGGTGAGGTACTCCCAATTATCTCTACTGCTCTGGTGAGGCCACCCTCCTCTCCCTGTCGTAGCCTCAAACTTTCCCTCGTCGTAGAAGAAGTTGGGTAATGTGGCGCTGCTGTTGATTGTCTAGGTTGTAGTCCAGAAAAGTTTTGGACAAAAGTTCAAGTGGTTCCACTCCTGTAATTTAGAGATATTGATGTTGATGATTATGTAAAAAAAATTAACAAATGTTCAAAGTTTGAATGAAAAGGAAAAAATAGCTCCATTTTAAGAAGAAAACTGAAAAAGCCATTGTCACAGGGCCGACCATGAAGGTCTGATGTTGAGAAGGTCAGGTGCATGATGCATCTCCGGCCATCCCCTTCCCACCTTGGCCTTAGACCAAAAGATGACCTTCTTAGTTGATGATGTTGACCTTCATCATAATTTTTTTTGCTCTGTTGTGCGGTGGAAAATTTAATTTTGCTCTTCTGTGAGAAGCAACTTGAGACTCCCAAGCTCTGCAGATGTCTCTTGGATGTGGCGTTCTTCTATGTGCAGCTAATGGGAACTCTCCGCTACTGGAACAATGAAATTAACCGCGCAGCTAGATCCCAACCTTTTGCTCATCCCATGCGCGTGATTACATCTGATCGAAGTTTACCTTGTTGTTTCTCTGAGCGTTCAAGTATAGTTGTTTAAAAGGTTCAGTTATGACCGCAACTGTGGGTTCAGATGTACTCAACGACTAGGCTACTGCTACCTATAGCAGAACCTTGACTTGTTGCACATGGGCTGCACTTCATGTTCACTTCAAAGACAGAATACCATATGTGCAGTGCCTCATGTGTGTATCAGCTAGCTAATGTTTCTGCAAAAATTAGTGTTCGTATACAGCTTGTATGTACAAACATAGATTTAGCCCATTTTGGCACTACAAATGCACAGTTTTGGTAGTTCTACTTGTACATAGTTCATACAATTTGTTTCTTTGTCTACTGGTGGCTGTGGCAGATACGATGCTACATGGAAAATTGTGACGCATCTTCGCTTGGTGCCGCCACAGGACCAGTGTGCCACCCTGTCCTCTGCTTTTATCTGTGTGCAGCTATGTGTCTCGCACCGTGGCTTGCCCTTGCTGCTGCTGGGAACAGATAAAAAATTCTATTAAAGTTTGTTCATGGCTTCAATTCGGGTGTTAAAAGTTCAGTTCAACTTTGTGCATAACTATTGTTTTTAACAGTCAAATTTGTGCTTGGCTTCGGAGACGTTTCACGAAGTCCCACTACATCTATATGTCATGTTCTTCGGAGATGTTCTGTGAAGTTCTACTACTGTTGTGCGACACTGTGGGCTCGTGTGTGCGGGCGCCAGTATGGTGTGCTTGGTTCATGTGTGCCTTGCAAGATGCATGTTTGCCATGCTGGATGCTGGCCAGCACGCTCTTCCTGTGCATCGCTGCTGCTCTAACCACACTTGTAAGCTGCAGCTGGTTCTCTCTCCATGTGTTTATTAAAAAAAGGAAGACCCCAAATCAATAAAAGAGCATCATGTCTGTAACGCCCCGGATTCGATGCGCCAGGTGTCCGCCAATTATTCGTCGTCTTTGCCATGTCATTTGCTTGCGTGTTGCACTTTGCCATGTCATCATCTGCATTTTATAATGTCATCATGTGCATTTCATTTTGCATACGTGTTCATCTCATGCATCCGAGCATTTTCCCCGTTGTCCATTTTGCAATCCGGCGAACCGCGCTTCTCCGGCGAGCCCACGAGCTCCGGCCGCCGTCTACTTCTTCTCAGGCGAACCACTCCGGCGATCCTCGTAAACCGTGCAGATCCAGAGGTTGACCCCGAATCCACTAAGTCCCGAAATATTTTGCATAATCATGCCATGTTCATCATGCTGTATCTCTGCATCCGTAGCTCCGTTTCGTGCGTGTAATATGTCAAATTGTTCGTCTCAATGAGTACTTCATTTCATTACATTGCATAATTTTCATTTGAGCTCATCTTGATGCCCGAAATGCTGTTGGAAGAGTGCATGTTGATGTTAATCTGCTGAAACTGTTATAACTTGCTCATTTGTCATTTTTGCCATGATTGATGTGTGCATCCTATGGGGTTGATGTCTACATGTGTTTTGATCTATGCCATGCCATCTTTCCAGTGGTGCCAACCATGTATTTTTGTGAGTTGTGTGCTGAGTGCATCGAGCTTGTTAAGCAGGGTACTTGCTGTTACTGTTTTGCTAGACAGATTCTGTTATATTTTGTTGCTGTGTAAACATGCTTCTACTAATGATTCTATGCATAATCTGGAGATGTTCTATAAACATGTTTTGATCTACATGTCTTGCTCTATCCATTCATGCCCTTGTTTCCAATTATAGCCTGCTGGAACATGTTGTTATCTTGCTCCAAAGTTGCTTGATGATGTTGCTGTCAGCCCGTTAACATTAAGTTCCATGTTTCCATTATTGTTTGCTAGTGATCCATGCACCCTATGAACTTGATCTTGCCATGCTTAGCTTCACAAACATGTCTTCTTACTGTTGGTTGCCTTGCCATGCCATGTATTGCTCTGTGGTGAGTGGTTCAAGCTCACGAACATGCCTACTTATTGTTGTTTCTGCCATGTTTGAATCTGTAATATAACTTACCATGTTTACATGGGTGCCACCATATTTTCTGATCCTTTTTGGCTCATGGTCAGTAAGGGACTTTTGATCTATGCTTTTTGTAGATTCATGCCATGCCTTTGTTTGCCATAATAAGTTCCTGTAACATGTTGTTTGATAGCTCTAAACATTGCAAGCTGATGTTATTTCTGCTAAAGTCTGAAACTGTTATTATTTGCAATCTTACCATGTCCTTTTGAGCATGTTCTAGTTATTTCTGGAGATAGCTCAGTGTTCATGTTTTGTTGTGCTTTACCTGTACTTCATGCCCATGCCTTTTGTTATTATGTTGGGGTGCTGTAGCTTATTGTTTTGATGCTTGCAAGATGCCTAGTTGCTGTTATGGACAGATTGTTGTTATGACTTGTATAGAGTGTATGTGTTGAACCGATGCTCCGTTTTGAGTGTGTTCTATATGAAACTTGCTTGTTTTTGCATGTAGATTCATATTATCATGTTGCATCCTTGTTTTGGTGTGTTTGCTTGATGTTTGGGTGCTTTTTGCATCAATGCCATGTTTAACTTATTTTGCACATATATTCTAGGCCGTAGCTCCGAATCTAATGAACTTTATATGTAACTTGACTAGAATCTCGTGTAGATCATCTTGGTGCATCTGAACTTGCTGTTTAACAACTTGAACTTAATGTTTATTCAGTTCAGGACCAATTTCGAAATATGCATATGAGGACTTACCGGAATTGTTATATGTTGTTTCCGGCCTCATTTAAACTTGCCTTGATGTGTTGTTCTTGTTTGCATCATCTCTTGCCATGAGTAGCCTCATCTAGCTTTCTCATGCATCATGCTTGTTGTGCATCATGTCTTGTCTATGTGTGGTGTGTTTACCATGTTGTGTGCTTCTTCTCGATAGTTCCCGTTTCGTTGCGATCGTGAGGATGCGTTCGTCTACGTGTGGTTCGTCTTCGTGGCTTCATCTTCTTCATGGACTCGTTCTTCTTCCTTGCGGGATTTCAGGCAAGATGACCGCTACCCTGGATCTCACTACTATCATTGCTATGCTAGTTGCTTCGTTCTATCGCTATGTTGCGTTACCTATCTTTTGCTCCTCAAGCCTCCCAAATTGCCATGAACCTCTAACCTTTGACACCCTTCCTAGCAAACCGTTGTTTGGCTATGTTACCGCTTTGCTCATCCCCTCTTATAGCGTTGTTAGTTGCAGGTGAAGTTGAAGATTACTCCATGGTGGACAGGGTTTTGTTGGGATATCACAATATCTCTTATATTATTAATGCATCTATATACTTGGTAAAGGGTGGAAGGCTCGGCCTTATGCCTGGTGTTTTGTTCCACTCTTGCCACCCTAGTTTCCGTCATACCGGTATTATGTTCCTGGATTTTGCGTTCCTTACACGGTCGGGTGATTTATGGGACCCCCCTGACAGTTCGCTTTGAATAAAACTTGTCCAGCAAGGCCCAACCTTGGTTTTACCATTTGCCTCACCACCACCTACTTTTCCCTTGGGAGTAATTAACCCAAGGGTAATCTTTATTATAGCCCCCCCGGGCCAATGCTTGTCTAAGTGTTGGTCCAAACTAGAGCACCGTGCGGGACCATTCCTTGGCAACTTGGATTTGTCGGTACCTGTACGCTTCGCTTATCCGGTGTTTCCCTGAGAACGAGATATGTGCAGCTCCTATCGGGATTGTCGGCGCATCGGGCGGCTTTGCTGGTCTTGTTTTACCATTGTCGAAATGTCTTGTAAACCGGGATTCCGAGACTGATCGGGTCTTCCTGGGAGAAGGTCTATTCTTTTGTTGATCGCGAGAGCTTGTCATGGGCTAAGTTGGGACACCCCTGCAGGGTATAAACTTTCGAGAGCCGTGCCCGCGGTTATGTGGCAGATGGGAATTTGTTAATGTCCGGTTGTAGATAACTTGACACCAGATCCGAATTAAAATGCATCAACCGCGTGTGTAGCCGTGATGGTCTCTTTTCGGCGGAGTCCGAGAAGGGAACACGGTTTCTGTGTTATGATTGACGTAAGTAGGTGTTCAGGATCACCTCTTGATCATTGCTTTTGCGTTCCTTACGCGGTCGGGTGATTTATGGGACCCCCCTGACAGTTCGCTTTGAATAAAACTTGTCCAGCAAGGCCCAACCTTGGTTTTACCATTTGCCTCACCACCACCTACTTTTCCCTTGGGAGTAATTAACCCAAGGGTAATCTTTATTATAGCCCCCCCGTGCCAATGCTTGTCTAAGTGTTGGTCCAAACTAGAGCACCGTGCGGGACCATTCCTTGGCAACTTGGATTCGTCGGTACCTGTACGTTTCGCTTATCCGGTGTTGCCCTGAGAACGAGATATGTGCAGCTCCTATCGGGATTGTCGGCGCATCGGGCGGCTTTGCTGGTCTTGTTTTACCATTGTCGAAATGTCTTGTAAACCGGGATTCCGAGACTGATCGGGTCTTCCTGGGAGAAGGTCTATTCCTTCGTTGATCGCGAGAGCTTGTCATGGGCTAAGTTGGGACACCCCTGCAGGGTATAAACTTTCGAGAGCCGTGCCCGCGGTTATGTGGCAGATGGGAATTTGTTAATGTCCGGTTGTAGATAACTTGACACCAGATCCGAATTAAAATGCATCAACCGCGTGTGTAGCCGTGATGGTCTCTTCTCGGCGGAGTCCGGGAAGTGAACACGGTTTCTGTGTTATGATTGACGTAAGTAGGAGTTCAGGATCACCTCTTGATCATTGCTAGTTGACGACCGTTCCTTTGTTTCTCGTCTCGCTCTCATTTGCGTATGTTAGCCACCATATATGCTTAGCCGCTGCTGCAACCTCACCACTTTACCCCTTCCTTTCCCATTAAGCTTTGCTAGTCTTGATACCCATGGTAATGGGAGTGCTGAGTCCTCGTGGCTCACAGATTACTACAACAACAGTTGCAGGTTCAGGTTATGCGATGATCTTGACGCGAGAGCGATGCTTGCTTGCTTGAGTTCTTCTTCTGCTTCTTCTTCGATCAGGGGATAGGTTCCAGGTCGGCAGCCTGGGCTAGCAGGGTGGATATTGTTTGAGTTTCTATTTATGATTCATCCGTAGTCAGATGTTGTTCTTGTATGTTGTATTGTTGTATTCATGTGACATTGTATGTATTGGTTGTATCCCCATCTATTATGTAATGTTGATGTAATGATATCCACCTTGCAAAAGCGTTCCAATATGCGGGTCTATCCTTGGTGGGACCTTCGAGTTCCTTTTGGATAGGGTTGCATGTTGGGCGTGACAAGTTGGTATCAGATCCTCGACCGACTCTAGGATCCCCCTTGATTGATCGTGTAGTTTGGCCGTTGTTGAGTCTAGAAGAAAACTGTTTTCGGAGTCTAGTTATATCGGAGAGTAGGAATTCTTTTTACTCCTCAGCCCCTTCGTCGCTCTGGTAAGGAATCTTGACGTAGGTGTTTTGAACTACTCCTCTTCCCGTTCAAATTTTTTCTTTAGGATCACGTGGTTAGTTTCGTGAGTTGTCCATCCTCTTTTATCCGGTGCATTTCTCGTCAAGTTGACTCGAGCATCTTAATCTTTGCCAAGTTCAATCCTCAGTTGTTTTCTTTTCCCACCCGCCCACCCTTCTTCCTCTCGGAACCGGAGTCCGTAATCGAGTATCCATCCTACTCGTGCGAAGCCTTTGCTTTATTTTAACCGGTGTTTTTCTCTTCAAGTTATTCGTCGTTTTCCCCCTTCCAAGTTGTCTTTGTTTTCCCGCCCTCCCACCCTTTTTTTTCTTCCCGGAGCCTGAGTCTCTTTCGAGCATCAAGTCCATTCGTGTGGAGTCTCTTCATTCTTCCCTCAATCATTTCAACCGGTGAATTCTCGTCTCTTTTGACATTCTTCATCTCTTTTCCGGTGGATTCAATTCAAGTTTTTCGGGTTGACTATATTCTTTTCCTCAGCTCAAGTGTTCTCTTTGCTCGTTCGCCTCTCGCCAGTTTATGCTTCCGAAGTGCTCAAGACATCTCAAGAGATTCGTCGGTCTTCGAATTAATTCAAGGTTGTCACCTCATTCGAATATTTCAATTGATCCGGTGCATCATTTATCTTTTCAACAATCCTTTTCAACGATGTTTTCCTTTAGTGGGCCCTAACCCACAGGTCTTTTCCCAGGATCTTACCTGACTCTTCTAATTCCCCCGGAGTTATTCTCAATTTATTTTCGAGTGTGACGTAAGAATGGTTTCCATCGGTCACTTGCCTTCTCCAAGATCTCATTCAAATTCTTTTCATTGTTGGCTCAACCTCTTCGCTTTTCATTCTCCCGGAGTACCTCAGTAATTTTGGTGGTGTTTCTCGTCATCATTTGAAGATTGAAGAAGAGTTTTTCCTCTAAATCTTGCCTGTTCTCTCGAAGATTCATGGTTCTAGCTTCTTATTATCCTCTCAATTATTCCATTTGTCAGTTATTCTTTTCACCCATCCGGAGTGTGTCAGAAGTTGTTTTTCCGTTTCTTTTCACCGGAGGCCATCATTCCAGTTATCGTTCTCTATTTATCCCGGCACTCCGTTCAAGTGTTCTTTGATCAGTTCGCGATCTCTTCGTTCTTTTGCATCTAAATCCCCCTCAAGCATAGTTGTCTTCTAATTCTTCCTGGTGATTCATTCTCTTTCATCAGTCATTTTGAATTCTTACGGTGGTTCTTCCAGATTCTTTTCCTTGTTTATCATAATAATTCATTCGTTCTTTCGAATCCTACCGGTGGTTCATGAAGACTTTCTCAAGTTTGCGATATGTCACTTCTCAATCCTCTTCAAGAAGAATAAGTAGTATGCAAAAATCCATTGCTTGTCATCAATTTAATTTGATGAAGGATAAGCATACAATAAATCTTATTCTTATTTCTCCAAGTGATTAATCCCTTCCTTCGGAGTTTGTTCTTGTTGAATAAATTCTAGTTCCAAGTCTTTTCATCTTTTCTTTTCTGGAGTTCAAATTTCCTCGGCCATCTCGTCGGAAGCCCCATCTAAATCATCGCAACGCTCATCTTATTCTTTCATCCTTCGTTCTATCTCATCATCCTTTTGTTACCGGAGTTCGTCATGGTGGTTCTTCATGATTTAATTCATTCTTCAAGAGTTTATCAAGTATCATTCCATCCTCTCTAGTTCATGTTCTATTCTTTCCATGTTCAGTCAGAGTTCTGCCTAAATCCTTTCAGTCTTATCCGTTTCTTTTCGCATTCTAACCACTCCGGTTAGAACGAGTGGTTTCATAGTCTATCTGATTCAGTGAGCTCTCTATTCTTGTCTTTCTCGTTATTCCTCTCTTCTTCTCGAGTGCTCTCGATTCTTTACTTCTTCTCTTGAGTTCTTGTTTCACCTCATTCCTTTTCCCCTTCCGTCTCGGTCCTAAGATCTCGGGACGAGATCTCTTGTTAGTGGAGGAGTGTTGTAATGCCCCGGATTCGATGCGCCAGGTGTCCGCCAGTTATTTGTCGTCTTTGCCATGTCATTTGCTTGCGTGTTGCACTTTGCCATGTCATCATCTGCATTTTATCATGTCATCATGTGCATTTCATTTTGCATACGTGTTCATCTCATGCATTCGAGCATTTTCCCCGTTGTCCGTTTTGCAATCCGGCGAACCGCGGTTCTCCGGCGAGCCCACGAGCTCCGGCCGCCGTCTACTTCTTCTCAGGCGAACCACTCCGGCGATCCTCGTAAACCGTGCAGATCCAGAGGTTGACCCCGAATCCACTAAGTCCCGAAATATTTTGCATAATCATGCCATGTTCATCATGCTGTATCTCTGCATCCGTAGCTCCGTTTCGTGCGTGTAATATGCCAAATTGTTCGTCTCAACGAGTACTTCATTTCATTACATTGCATCATTTTCATTTGAGCTCATCTTGATGCCCGAAATGCTGTTGGAAGAGTGCATGTTGATGTTAATCTGCTGAAACTGTTATAACTTGCTCATTTGTCATTTTTGCCATGATTGATGTGTGCATCCTATGGGGTTGATGTCTACATGTGTTTTGATCTATGCCATGCCATCTTTCCAGTGGTGCCAACCATGTATTTTTGTGAGTTGTGTGCTGAGTGCATCGAGCTTGTTAAGCAGGGTACTTGCTGTTACTGTTTTGCTAGACAGATTCTGTTATATTTTGTTGCTGTGTAAACATGCTCCTACTAATCAGTCTATGCATAATCTGGAGATGTTCTATAAACATGTTTTGATCTACATGTCTTGCTCTATCCATTCATGCCCTTGGTTGCAATTATAGCCTGCTGAACATGTTGTTATCTTGCTCCAAAGTGACTTGATGATGTTGCTGTCAGCCCGTTAACATTAAGTTCCATGTTTCCATGATTGTTTGCTAGTGATCCATGCACCCTATGAACTTTATCTTGCCATGCTTAGCTTCACAAACATGTCTTCTTACTGTTGGTTGCCTTGCCATGCCATGTATTGCTCTGTGGTGAGTGGTTCAAGCTCACGAACATGCCTACTTATTGTTGTTTCTGCCATGTTTGAATCTGTAATATAACTTGCCATGTTTACATGGGTGCCATCATATTTTCTGATCCTTTTTGGCTCATGGTCAGTAAGGGACTTTTGATCTATGCTTTTAGTAGATTCATGCCATGCCTTTGTTTGCCATAATAAGTTCCTGTAACATGTTGTTTGATAGCTCTAAACATTGCAACCTGATGTTATTTCTGCTGAAGTCTGAAACTGTTATTATTTGCAATCTTACCATGTCCTTTTGAGCATGTTCTAGTTATTTCTGGAGATAGCTCAGTGTTCATGTTTTGTTGTGCTTTACCTGTACTTCATGCCCATGCCTTTTTTTATTATGTTGGGGTGCTGTAGCTTATTGTTTTGATGCTTGCAAGATGCCTAGTTGCTGTTATGGACAGATTGTTGTTATGACTTGTATAGAGTGTATGTGTTGAACCGATGCTCCGTTTTGAGTGTGTTCTATATGAAACTTGCTTGTTTTTGCATGTAGCTTCATATTATAATGTTGCATCCTTGTTTTGGTGTGTTTGCTTGATGTTTGGGTGCTTTTTGCATCAATGCCATGTTTAACTTGTTTTGCACATATCTTCTAGGCCGTAGCTCCGAATCTAATGAACTTTATATGTAACTTGACTAGAATCTCGTGTAGATCATCTTGGTGCATCTGAACTTGCTGTTTAACAACTTGAACTTAATGTTTATTCAGTTCAGGACCAATTTCGAAATATGCATATGAGGACTTACCGGAATTGTTATATGTTGTTTCCGGCCTCATTTAAACTTGCCTTGATGTGTTGTTCTTGTTTGCATCATCTCTTGCCATGAGTAGCCTCATCTAGCTTTCTCATGCATCATGCTTGTTGTGCATCATGTCTTGTCTATGTGTGGTGTGTTTACCATGTTGTGTGCTTCTTCTCGACAGTTCCCGTTTCGTTGCGATCGTGAGGATGCGTTAGTCTACATGTGGTTCGTCTTCGTGGCTTCATCTTCTTCATGGACTCGTTCTTCTTCCTTGCGGGATTTCAGGCAAGATGACCGCTACCCTGGATCTCACTACTATCATTGCTATGCTAGTTGCTTCGTTCTATCGCTATGCTGCGTTACCTATCTTTTGCTCCTCAAGCCTCCCAAATTGCCATGAACCTCTAACCTTTGACACCCTTCCTAGCAAACTGTTGTTTGGCTATGTTACCGCTTTGCTCAGCCCCTCTTATAGCGTTGTTAGTTGCAGGTGAAGTTGAAGATTACTCCATGGTGGACAGGGTTTTGTTGGGATATCACAATATCTCTTATATTATTAATGCATCTATATACTTGGTAAAGGGTGGAAGGCTCGGCCTTATGCCTGGTGTTTTGTTCCACTCTTGCCACCCTAGTTTCCGTCATACCGGTATTATGTTCCCGGATTTTGCGTTCCTTACGCGGTCGGGTGATTTATGGGACCCCCCTGACAGTTCGCTTTGAATAAAACTTGTCCAGCAAGGCCCAACCTTGGTTTTACCATTTGCCTCACCACCACCTACTTTTCCCTTGGGAGTAATTAACCCAAGGGTCATCTTTATTATAGCCCCCCCGGGCCAATGCTTGTCTAAGTGTTGGTCCAAACTAGAGCACCATGCGGGACCATTCCTTGGCAACTTGGATTCATCGATACCTGTACGCTTTGCTTATCCGGTGTTGCCCTGAGAACGAGATATGTGCAGCTCCTATCGGGATTGTCGGCGCATCGGGCGGCTTTGCTGGTCTTGTTTTACCATTGTCGAAATGTCTTGTAAACCGGGATTCCGAGACTGATCGGGTCTTCCTGGGAGAAGGTCTATTCCTTTGTTGATCGCGAGAGCTTGTCATGGGCTAAGTTGGGACACCCCTGCAGGGTATAAACTTTCGAGAGCCATGCCCACGATTATGTGGCAGATGGGAATTTGTTAATGTCCGGTTGTAGATAACTTGACACCAGATCCGAATTAAAATGCATCAACCGTGTGTGTAGCCGTGATGGTCTCTTTTCGGCGGAGTCCGAGAAGTGAACACGGTTTCTGTGTTATGATTGACGTAAGTAGGTGTTCAGGATCACCTCTTGATCATTGCTAGCTTCACGACCGTTCCTCTTGTTCTCTTCTCGCTCTTCTTTGCGTATGTTAGCCACCATATCATGCTTAGTCGCTGCTGCAACCTCACCACTTTACCCCTTCCTTTCCCATTAAGCTTTGCTAGTCTTGATACCCATGGTAATGGGATTGCTGAGTCCTTGTGGCTCACAGATTACTACAACAACAGTTGCAAGTTCAGGTTATGCGATGATCTTGACGCGAGAGCGATGCTTGCTTGCTTGAGTTCTTCTTCTGCTTCTTCTTCGATCAGGGGATAGGTTCCAGGTCGGCAGCCTGGGCTAGCAGGGTGGATATTGTTTGAGTTTCTGTTTATGATTCATCCGTAGTCGGATGTTGTTCTTGTATGTTGTATTGTTGTATTCATGTGACATTGTATGTATTGGTTGTATCCCCATCTATTATGTAATGTTGATGTAATGATATCCACCTTGCAAAAGCGTTCCAATATGCGGGTCTGTCCTTGGTGGGACCTTCGAGTTCCTTTTGGATAGGGTCGCATGTTGGGCGTGACAATGTCCTAGGGCATGCGTGTTGGGTTTGGTGTCTCGTGTGTGTGCACGCTCACCTTGTGGGAGCTTGTGTTTTGTGCTCCTGTTCCGGTCTGCACGAGGAAGTTTAGCCTTATCCTTTGTAAAGGTTCAATTTGTATGTATGGGAATGCACATTGGGCACTGTGTTTGCATGAAGGTCACTGAGCACCAATATGTATATATGTTAGCAGTTGGTGTCTAGTGTTTGTTAGTTACCACTTTGGCATGAACATTGCTTCTGTGTGTTGTGCTTGACGGAGATCGAAATGCTTCTTGTAAATATAAATTAGAAATCCTAGTATATGTGTTCTCTTGAAAAATATGTGGATACACACTAAAAACAGTGGATGAATTCATAGTTTGTGCTGCACAAAGTTCAAAATGTTTGTTTTCGAAAAAATATACATCTTTGAGGTGTGAATATCAAGAAGCATTTCGAATATAAATTTCTCCATCACTAAAGAATAAATCGGGAAGTTCATATTAAACAAATAGAGTGGTTCGATGTTATACCAAGGAAGAAATCAAAGTGTAACCAAGAAAAATTGTTAACTCTTGAAGTTCAAATTTAATAAATTGGAGAGTTCGAAGAAAATGTTATGGGTGTTAAAAAATTTCTCCCTTGGATTTTCCCATTATTAAAAAGCGATGAATTTTTTTTTTAAAATTATATCACAAATAAACTCAAAAAAAATGTAACAGAAAACATACTTTACACGTTAAATAGCACTTGAAAAACTCTATAAAATACATATTACCCCATTTTTTCCGTTACAAATGAATAACACCAAGAAGTCCAAATTGTAAAACCAAGAAGTTCAATTTTTAAAAATAGAATAGTTCAATGTATGAAGAACCCAGATTTTCCTCGTTACTAAATGATAAACCAAAAAATTGACAAAACTCAGATATTTTCATGTAACCGAGAGAAGTTCAGATTGATAACCACCAGAAGTTCACGTGCTACACGGTGTGCATTTTGTATTAAAAAAAGAAAGCAAAGGCTAAAAAGTTTGTTGCTAGAAGTTCAAGTGATCTGTCCGGGGAAGTTCAAAACTTCTTGCGAGAGAGGTTCACCTTGTATTTCCATATTCAATTTTTTCCATATAAAAATCAAATACTATTCTCTACTCAAAATATAAAAAGGTGAAGTTCAAATTGAAATAACAGAGAAGTTCAGAGTTTATTAAAACCTAGGATTTACCTGTTCAAAAAATAAAAAACACAACACCATTTTTGCACTTTTAAAAACAACTCATAAACGAAAAAACGCTTGCTAGAAGTTCAACTGCTCGGCGAGGAAAGGTATAACAAATTCTTGTGAGAGAGGTTCACCGTGTATTTAGATGTCCAAAATACATTAAATATATGTTGTTTTTTGTGTTTTAAAACAATTCTCTCAAATCAGAGAGAACTTCAAAGTGATAACAACCGTAAGTTCATGTACTACATGGTGTGTATTTCATATAACAAAAATACAGTGAAACAGAGTGAAGTTCAAACAGACATGCCCTAGAAGTTCAACTACTTCATGTAGTGCATTTTCGTTCGCGATGAACGCAGAAATCATGATCTCGCCATTTTCTAATTTGCTTCAAAACGGCAGGAATATCATTTGTGTAAGTTCAAGTCCTCGGTCGGAGAAAGTTAAAAAAGTTATTGTGAGAGACGTTTGTACAAAAGGAATATCATTTGTATAACACTGACGAATGGATGAGAAAATTACAAACAAAAATACGTCACAAAAGTTCAACGTGAAAATAGTAGGAAGTTCAACTACTACGCTGAATGAATTTCAGATGAAAAACTTTTAAAATCGTCGCGAGTATAAAAAAAATGATCAACACGGGAAAGTTGCGTGTTTATAGCAGCTTTCCATCAGTATATCACGTGCTCAATTCCGGTGAATGGATGGAGAGCTACGAGCAATGGATGGAGATCTACGAGCAAAAAAAACACGTGAAAAACAGAGTGAAGTTCAGGTAGATATGCCGAGAAGTTCAAGTTCTTCACACGGTGCATTTTCGAAGAATTCGTTTCGCGATAAAGGCAAAACGCATGATCTCGTTGTTTTTGAAATTACTTAAAAACGGCTAGGAATCAAAGAAAACCATCAACATGAAAAAGTTTCGCATTTTGCGTAGCTTTTCAGTGGTATATTATTTGGCCCATTCCGATAAAATTTGTAGAAATTAAGGAAAAAGAAAAGTTTTTAGCCATTTTCAAAATTGATTTAAAACAGTAAGGAATTGAGAGAAACAATATATACAAAAAAGTTTTGCATTTCCTCAAGCTTTCCAACGCCGTATCATTTGTTGCATTCGGACATACTGTTAAAAAATTAGCTTGAAAATACAAACTCGGTAGAACTTGTACCGTTTTCTAAATTACTTTTAAACCGTTCAAAATTAGAAAAAACCTTTCAACATGAAAAAGTAGCGCATTTTCACAAGCTTTCCAACGCCATATCATTTGCCTCAATTGGATTAGCCGTTTAGAAATTACATTGAAAATACGAACTCGGCTATTCGGTTTCCAAAATTTTACGATTTCCCAAATTACTCTTTATCCATAGGGAATTAGAGAAAACTTTCAACATGTCGAAGGAGCAATTTGCAGCAGCTTTCCAATGCCATATTATTTACCTCATTCCGATAAATGGTTTAGAAATGCGATCGAAAATACGATTCATGTTTTTTGTATGAAGAAAAAGCGGTTTTCAAAACTGCTCTTAAACCGCTTACATTTCGCCAAAAAACTAACTTGGGTCATGATACTGGTGCCATAGCTTTCCAACGGTATATCGCAAGCCCCATTTGGACATCTTTTAGCTGAAGTTGAACCTAGTACTCGGGAAAGGTCAGACGCGTTACTCAGGAAGTTCATGTTGTGATCAGAACATTATTCTGATGTCGTGATCAGAATAGTGTTTATGCACAACTTTGATGTGGCACCTACCTCGGAAACCTTTAAGTCCCCCACACGAAGCGAGGTTCATGACGCGCAGTATATGCTGGCCCCCCTCCCCTGTTCGACGCGTAATATGTACTCCTCCTGTAACACAACCCAAAAATAATCCTCCTTATTTGTCAAATTACCTTTCTCGTTGTGTCATATTAGATGGACGACGACCTCGCGGGCCCATGGAGGGTAGCATCGTAGGCGAGTGAGTCACAACCATCGTATGCACGTGGCCCAAAGAGGCATTGGTGATTTTTTTAATACCCAATATGCACAACTTCTTTGTGGCACCGGCCTACTGAAAATTTCCCACACACAGCGAGATCGTTCGTGATGTGTGTGTAGTATGTGCTGCCCCTCCTCCCCTCTTCGACGCGCACTATATACTCCTATCGCAACACAACCCAAAAAGAAACCTCCTTGCTGGTCAAATTAACCTCTCTCGTTGGTTCAAAGTGATGGAAGACAACATCACGGGCCCACAGATGGAAGCATCACATGCGAGTGACTGTCCTATATGACGTGTAGTATATGTTGCCCCCACTCTCTTCTCGCATACTATATTTATAGTCCTACCGTACGTAACATAAACCGAAAAATTACCATGCTTGTTGGTCAAATTAACCTCTCACCACATGTCATAGTGATGGACAACGACCTCACAGGCCCATAGAGAGAGTCACACGCGAGTGAGTGTCCGAGGACCACCGCGTGCATGTAGCCAAAAGATGCATGTCAAATTCTTTCTGCACTGAACATGCGACGAAAGGAGTTTAGTGTTAAAAATTGAAGAAGAAAAATAGATAACATTTGTCCGTTTTTATACATTGATTGATTTCCTAGCAATTTAATGTGCAAAATTCAAATTTGAGCTACATGAGACTCATGATAGTGCACCAAAATGGATTGGAAAATCGTATGTACGTGTCCGTGGGTGTATGTTTAGTCCCCATGCAACAAATCTCTAACATTGAGAATCTTGATTTAAAATCCAGTAGATCAAAAACTAAGTTGAAATTCAGGAAACTTATCGTGGTGTCATATGGATACCAATAGACTGTGATATTAAAAAAAAATCAAATTTTGGACAAGTTTTGATATAATTTTCTTATAGACAGAAAATTATCAATAATTAGCAACCAATATCGCAAACGGACTCTTTATTCGAACCGTGTGCATTGGACCAACAATGTAGGTGTCGTGCTTTGGTTAAGCAATAAAGTGGCAGAATTAATCATCAAAAAGGAAATATCAATATAATACGTGTTGCTACGTGTCCCGTATGCCGTATGAGCATGCGTTAATTGACAAGATGCATGCTAGCAGCCCGCCGCGCAGGCAGACCGGGAGGCCGAGGCATGCACATGCTCACTACATAGTGTCACCGTGGGGCGTGCAAGTAGCTTTATGAAATGACGATAGGCATGCCAGCAGTCCGCAGTGTAGGCTCACCGGGAGGCGAGCCAGCCCTTTGACCATTGCCCACCTCGCTCCCGCTCCTCCATCTTAATGGTGCGCCCGATCTGCTGGTCATAATAGGTGGCTGCACCCCCCATTCACAGTTGTCACCGCCGCATGGAGTGTATTATGATGTTGCCGAAGCACACCATCGGAGGGAGTGGCGACACCGGGGTTGGTAAAGCACCCGCGCAACGCATGACGCTGGGCACAGAGGTTGCAGTCGCCGCCGATGAGGTCTCACGCGGGCAGTAGCGCAACCTTAACTTCGTTGCCAACATCGTGCCTCCCCAGCCGGCACCGGAGGTCCACAGCTACTCTGGCAAGGACTCTGACTCCAACAGAAAACCGGTTAGTCCCCCCTTTTTCTGGGAATAGAAATCCTATGGTTATGTTCACCCAGTCCATGAAATCAAAGTAAGATTCGTTAGATCTGTGTAGTGTATTGATTGTTTAAATGGTATCATGGTGAGTGATTAAGTGTTTGATCCGTACAAATGACTTTTTTTGCTAATAGTCTAACTACGGTTAGCGTTCGTGTTAATAATTCGTAGCCAGATCTTGAGAATTGATTTTGAGTGTCCTCCATATATGTTTGTGCCTTTTTCTTCCATATCTTGAGAATTGATTTTGAATGTCCTACATGTATGTTTCTGCCATTTTTCAGATTGGTATGTACAAGATGAGGCTCCGACTAGCGATGCTGCTGGCTGTAGATCCTGCACCCGGCAGCGCGGGCAGAACCGACCACCCCCTCGATCTGAGGAATCCTTGGAATATTAGCCGGACCGCATCAGCGATCTCCCGGACGCCATCCTTGGGGAGATCATCTTCCTTCTCCCCACCAAGGATGTCTGCTGCACACAGGTCCTCGCATCTCGGTGGTGCACTTTGTGGTGCGCCACGCCTCTTAGTGTTGACTGTCGCCGACTATATGTCATTCATGATTTGAACTCCACAGAGCCATCATCTCCTCTCGTCAGGGCTCCTTTCAATGCCTATGCATCCCTGCATGCTGCCTGCTACACATACCCTGCACGGTGGATGTCTGGCTGGCATTCCATCAATTTGAAAAACTCCAGCATCTTGAGTTCTACCATTACTATGCAGATAGCTTTCCACCAAGCGTTGTAGCTGTGCCCTCACCACTGATGTCCATCTTATTGTTTTCCTCCTCTCTCCACACCACCACCTTGGCCCGGTTCATCTACCAGACAATCTGGTACAAATCCTTTGAATCCCACTACTAAAAAAATTCGTGCTTGTTGTGGTTGATCTGTTGGTGGCCTCACTGCAGTAGCAGCATCCACTCCTGCTGCCCTGCCCTGGAGCACTTGCTTCTTGTTTTTGGAAAATAAATCCGTATTCGTTTTCTCCAAATAAAGTCTCCCCCTTCCTCATTGATGGACACGTTGAACAGCATAAAAAGAAGTTTTAGGTGGACAAAAGGGCTTCTAAACGTGCTCGGCTTCTATTTATAACAACTTGTCTTCGTGTAGTAGTAGAGTTTCTGGCCCAAGATCTTGATTTTATGGATCATACCAATCCATTTCATTGTGACTGCCGAAAACTTTGGTTGAGTTAGATGTTATTGTCCTGTTCAATCTGGATTTTGTGTAAACCTGTTGAACAATTAATCATTGTGCTTTTGTATCCTTTGTAAGTTAGAGTTAGATATTGCTGCCCTTTTCAACTCGGCTTTGACCCATATTTTCTTTCACATAAATCGGAGCTTCTATCAAGAAGCCTCATGGTTCCGAGAGGGAACTTGGTCACCCGATCTGTGTGCAAAATGACATATGTTGTCTCTTCCTGCCTTGATTTATTTTATAGAGGCAACATGCAACTGTGCTAAAAATATGAAATTATTTGGGATTCATTTTGCCTTTTTATACATTGATTTTCCTAGGCATTTTTTAACAAATAGCACCACGTTGGGCATGTTCGGATCCATGGGTTAGAGTTAATTTGAGCTAGTTGGAGCTCAAATAGCCCTAAAGTATCCAAATCTGAGGGCTAGATTGGAGCCACTTGCATCTAACCCACCCAAAAATACTATCCGACTCAAGAGGTGATAATTAGAGCTAGTTCTCATGGGCCCTCTGAAATATCACTTTTCTCTCTCTACCCCGCCAGCCAAGAGGTGCTAATTGGAGCTAGTTCTCATGGGGCCCACTAAAAAAATCGCTTTTCTCTCTCCATCAAGTGCATTTATTGTCAATCTAACCCTGTCATCCAAACACCACTTTGGCTAGAGTTAGTTTAGGATTAGTCATGACCTAGAAACTAACTCTAACCTCTAGCTAAGTTAAAGTATCCAAATAGGGCTGTTATTATCGCAAATGGTCGCATTAGTCCAACCGTGGGCGTTCAACTAACAATTTACTACCACGGGTGGCTGTTTGATTCGACGGGACGACTGCGAGCAATCCGTCGCGCACGCTCACCGTTCCGAGAAGCGATTCACGAGCACTGCAATTTATTGCTGGTTCTAGACTTTTTGTTTTGGACGCCTCGGGAAGGTATGTAGAACAGTCCTCCATTCTCATCTACAAGAACCGCCACCGAGGACCAGCACCTACTGTGAGATGGAGGACGAGCCGACCAACAAGCGGGGTGGGTCAAGCCAGAACCGCCCAAGCCTCCGGCAAACGTGGACTTCATCAACAGCCTCCCCGACGAGATGTTGGTAACCATCATATCCCACTTCCCCATCAAATCTGGCGTGCGGACCACTGTCCTCTCGCTGTGGTGACATGGCACCCCTACTCCACCCCCTGGACCTCATCGTTGACGACGAGTTCTGCAGCGGGGAGCAGCAATGCCTGGACGCATTGTCCCACACCCTCGCCATGCACCTTGGGCCGGTCAGACGCCTTGCTATTGGCAGGTTCAGTTCCCACTGTAAGGCCGAAACAAAGTTTCACTACTAGTTCGTATCCCCAGCCCTAGATCAGCTAGAGGAGCTCAGCTTTCATGCTGGGCGTCCACACTCATTATCGTTGTCCGCGCTCCGCCTCGTGCCCATGCTACACCGCGCTACATTCAGGCAGTGCATTTCCCCCAGATTGATGTCACGCGTGCTCTTCATCTCCCTAAACTTAAGTACCTTGAGCACATTGTCGTCCGCATCTCAAAGGAGGATTTGGAGCACCTGCTCGTCGGCTACACAATGCTCGAGTACCTTCGTCTTCATGTGATGGATGGGTTCAGTAGCCTCCACATCACCTTGACGAATGTCCGTGCGATTTATGTGCATTGCTGGCACTGCCCAAGGCTGTCAGTTGAGGTGTTTCAAAATATGGTCATTGAGAATGCGCCTTTCTTCGAGAAATTGTATGTACTTGATAAATTAGTTCCAGCAAGAATAATGGTCATTCATGCGCGGAAATTGACAGTGTTGGGCTATTCGTGTGCTGAATTCAACGAACTTGTTATAGGATCATTATCCGTTCAGGTACAACAGTCTTCTTCTTCTTATATATCATTGGACAACACATTTTATCTAATTTGCCTATCATCTAGAAAATGATTCCCACAAGCTTGACCCGGCCTCCGCGCACAGTGAAGATCTTGGCACTACAATCTGTCGGCCCCGATCTGGATGAAGTTGTTAGATTCCTTAGATGCTTTCCTTGCACGAAGAAGCTATACATCGAGGTGATGCTCCTTCCCTGATAATTGTTAACCACAATGGAGCGTAGTTTTTTGTTACTTTTACCCATGATTACAATGACAAATGTAGAATGATTTCTAAAGGAAATTTGGAGGATTTCAATATATATATTTTTTGAGATGTTAATCATGAAAGATTGAAGGTGACATTTCACCCTTTTCGCGTATTTTAGAAATCCTACAAATCTAAGAGGCCCGAAGTGTTCAAATCTACAGCTAGGCACTAATATTTCGTTTGCAGATACTAGCAGGCCCCAAAGTAGAAAATGTTGGGGAATATAACAATCCCATTGAATGCCTTGATCTTCATCTCACAGAAATTACTTTTAACGAGAACTGAGGCACCACACTAGAAATTAAATTCACCAGGTTCTTTGTTGAGAAAGAAAGGTTGCTCAAGGTAATAAGGTTTGCTCTATATTTACTGCGTAGAAGTGAATGGATTGCTAAAGAGCGCAGGCGTCTACAGCTGAATGGAAAAGTCTCTGCAGAAGTTGAATTTCAGTTTGTAACTTCATATGACAGATTATTGGGAAGTCACTGTATTGAGCCGCTATATGACTTCTCGGTGGCTGATCCTTTCGCAGTAATAATGCATGAAATAGATTCTAAAGAAGACGATTTTTATGTGTCAGAATAGTTTGAACTTTGTAATCTTTGAATTTGGGCCTTGCAATGCTGGAATTTGAACCTTGCAATATTTATGGTATTTGTGATATTTAATTTGGTTTTGCAATCATGTCCTGTTATAAGTATATATATGTTCTTCTTCTGTACACAGAGCATAGATGTTGTGCCGACAGAGCATATCACATCTCACACGACCACACTAGGGAACCCGTCGGTGATGAATTTATCAATCGCAGACGGTTGTATACCAGTAAGCATTTGTCCACAACACACATGGCTTATTCCATCACAAACAGCTTGGATGGATCAACTGTATGCCACGTATCGCACACTCAACTCTAATCTGATTCGTGCTTGTTGTCTCTACCATCGCTCGCACAATTCGTCTTATTTGCCATGTATCACTGTGCAGGCCTCTGCTCGCGTACCTCCACGCGCTCTACTCATTGTTAGGCGCCGCAGCGCGCTCTGCTCGTGTCCCTCAACGTGCTCTACACACTGTTAGGCACCGCGGCACGCTTTGCTCGTGTACCTCCATGCGCTCGGCTTGTGGACATATTTTCCTTGCATGTTCAACTGCTATATGCATATACATGGTTGCTTGCCGTTGAGGCGGCAGTGGAGCGCTCTGCTCGTGTCCCTGCGCGAGCGCTCTGCCAGCGGTTGGGGTGGTCTTTACTGGGATGAAATGAGCTACTTTTGTCAACTTAGCGGTGGGGGATATCTTTGCCAACTTAGCACTCGTATAGGTGGTGTTTACCGGGATGAAATGAGCTACTTTTGTCAACCGATCAACTATAACCCAGATAGAGTCATAGCCTGAACGAGTCCTGGGAAATCTAGTGATAAAATCCATGCCAAGTTTATCCCACTTCCATTCGGGTATCAGCAATGGCTGTAGCAATCCAGCTGGCTTCTGATGCTCTGCCTTAACTCTCTAACATACATCACATACTGCTACATACTCAACTATATCCTTCTTAATTCCTCTCCACCAGAAACTTCCCTTCAAATCCAGATACATCTTAGTGTTTCCTGGGTGAACCGAATACGGCGAATCATGGGCCTCCTGCAGAATAAACTTCCTGATCTCGGGGTCATTAGGCACATATATGCGATCCTCAAACCATAAAGTGTCGTGCTCATCCTCACTAAATCCTTTAGCCTTTCATTTACTCATCCTTTCCTTAATCTCGGCAATCTCCTTGTCAGTCTTCTGTGCCTCTCTGATCTTACCCATCAAAGTGGACTGAATTTCCAATGCTGCAACATAAACTCTTGGAACTATCTCCAAACATAACTCTCGAAGATCATCTGCTAACTCCTTAGGTAATTCTCCGGTTGTGAGCGTGTTAACGTAATTCTTGCGGCTCAACGCATCTGCTACGACATTGGCCTTTCCGGGATGATAGTGCAATTTCATATCGTAATCCTTGATGAGCTCCAACCATCTCCTTTGCCTGAGGTTCAACTCCTTCTGCGTGAAGATATACTTCAAACTCTTATGATCCGTGTATACCTCACAATGGTTTCCGATGAGAAAATGCCTCCATGTCTTCAGCGCATGCACTACGGCTGCTAACTCGAAATCATGCATAACATAATTCAGCTAATGAGGTTTAAGCTGTCGTGAGGCATATGAAACAACTCTTCCTTCCTGCATAAGTACTGCTCCAAGTCCTCGACATGAAGCGTCGCAATATACTTGATAATCCTTCCGTTGGTCTGGGAGAATCAGCACTGGGGCTGTAACCAAACGCTTCTTCAACTCCTAAAAAACTAGCTTCACACTCCTCAGTCCATTTAAACTTGGTGTCCTTCTTCAATAACTCCGTCATGGGCTTTGCAATCCTGGAGAAATTCTCAATGAACCTCTGATAATATCCTGCGAGTCCAAGAAAACTTCTGATCTCTCCAACTGATGTGGGTGCCACCCATTTAGTCACAGAAGCAACCTTGGTAGGGTATACTGCTATTCCTTCTCCATATATAACATGTCCGAGAAATCCAACTTCCTTTAACCAAAACTCACATTTGCTGAACTTGGCATACAACTGATGTTCTCTGAGCTTCTCAAGAACCAAACGTAAATGCTCCTTATGCTCCTCTTCATTCTCCGAGTAGACCAATATATCATCAATGAACACCACAACGAACTTATCCAAATACTGCATAAACACCTTGTTCATCATGTTCATGAAATAGGCGGGCGCATTAGTCAGACCAAATGACATAATGGTATACTCATATAGCCCGTACCTTGTGGTAAAAGCTGTCTTATGTATATACCGCTCTCGGATCTTCAACAGGTGATAACCTGATCGAAGATCAATCTTAGAGAAGACTTTAGCTCCTTGCAACTGGTCAAACAAATCAATGATCATCTGCAGAGGGTATTTGTTCTTGATCGTCACCTCATTCAACGCACGATAATCAACAACCATTCTTAAGGATCCATCCTTCTTCTCCACTAGAAGCACTGGGGCTCCCCAAGGTGATGAACTTGGTCGAATGTAACCTTTATCCAATAACTCCTTAATCTGCTTCTTAATTTCCTCCAAATCTTGTGCGGGCATCCTATACGGTCTCTTTGATATTGGCACGGTGCCTGGCAATAGCTCAATCAAAAACTCAATGTCTCGATCTGGTGGCATGCCTGGTAACTCCTTCGGAAATACGTCGGGGTAATCCTTCACCACTCGTACTTCCTCCTATACAACTCCTGATAAGGAATTCACTTGAGTCCTCTTCGGCACATGTCAGGATACATACTTGATCCTCCTTCCTTCTGGGGTGGTGAGAAGTATCGACTTACTAGCACAATCAATGTTTCCTCCATACTTTGGTAACCAATCCATGCCTAATATTATATCCAATCCTTGTGACTCCAAAATTATCAGGTCAGAGGGAAACACATGGCTACCAATGGTTAAGGGTAACCGATCACACCATCGGCTGGCCATATACTCTGCTCCTAGCGAGCTTACTAACATGGGTGACCTAAGGGCTTGGGTTGGCAATTTAAACTTGTCCACAAATCCCCTTGATATGTATAAGTGCGATGCACCAGTATAAAAAAGAACGAGTGTGGTAAATGCATTAATCAAAACTTACCGACAACTGCGTCGGGTTGATCCTCAATCTCCTGCACGCTGATGTGGTTCACCTGACCCTTGGTGAAGGTGTTGGGATTCTTGGCAGAACTTCCATTGCCATTTCCATTCTTCGCTTCAGGACATTCATTGGAATAATGTCCAGTCTTCTGGCACTTGAAACAGGTAATGTGGCTCAGATCCCTCTTGGCCGGTGTTGAAGGGTTGGAACGATTCTGGCTGCTGCTTCCTCCATTCCCATTCCCATTCTTGGGGCCACTATGGTTGTGTGAACTTTCTCCGTTGTGCGTGTGTCCTCCATGGTTATGGCCTCCATGGTTGTGGGTATGTCCTCCCGAGTAGGGGGGATAGCGAGGCTTCTGCTGTGCTCCTGAAGTGTACCTCCCCTGTCCATACTTCCTCTTGCGATTATCAATCTGCTGTTGCTTGCCTTCAATCGCCCTATCTACCAACTCCTGGTAGTTATTGAATGTTGCCACCATCAATTGCATGCTCAACTCATCATTCAGTCCTACCAGAAACTTCTCCTGCTTAGCGGCATCTGTAGCTACGTCATCATGGGCATATTGGGCTAACTTTCTAAACTCATCCACATACTGGCCCACTGTACGTCCTCCCTAGCGCAAGTTGCAAAACTCGCACTTCTTCATGCTCATAGCTCCTGCTGAAACGTGGGTAGTGCGGAAAGCCTGCTGAAACTGGTCCCATGTAACAGTGTCAACGAGGTAAGTGGCTGTGAAATTCTCCCACCATGATGTTGCGGATCCATCAAGCTGATGCGCGGCAAAACACACTCTCTCCGCATCTGTGCATCCTACAGTGGCCAGCTCTCTTCCAATCTTGTCGAGCCAATCATCTGCAACAATCGGCTCGGTGCTACTAGAGAACACCGGCGGACTCAACCTTAGGAAACGGGCTAGGTGATCAACAGGGGGTGGTGGTGGTGGGTTGTTGTTGATGCCTTGGTTCTAATTCTGAACTAATAACTGCATCAAGGTATTCTACTGCTGGATCAACTGAGTGAGCTTCGATGGGAAGGCAAATCCATTGTCACGTCTCGGGGGCATCTGATGGGTTAGAAGGGGTGAGAAAACAGAATAGAATTGGGGTCTAAGAGAGATTCACTACCCATAATCCTCATGAGACAAACACAATCAATTTCAGTTCAATCAATAGCACACAAGATCACGCAAAGCGGTCTAACCTATGATTACAAACTCGATCATTAGTAACTACTTGGAGGTAAAATTCTACTAGTTACAATGGTGGCCGTCTAGAAATTTTCATCAGAGGAAGACTCCATGATATCTGCTCCAGCTTCATCAACGTAGTCATCATCACTATCAGGGTCAGAGTCGGTGTCGTTGATGATGATGTAGTCTCCTGGGTGGTTGTTCTCCTTCTTTGACGCAGGGTCTCCCATGAATACTCCTAGCTTCTTCTTCAGGTCTTCATTCTTCTCCAGTAGTACAGCAATCTCTTCCTCATATCCATCATGTGTGGACTTGATCTCCTCCTCCAACTCATTGTTTCTCCTCACCATTTTCTTGATCTTCTTCATGTGGATAATTTGCTGATTCTCCTGTCGACGAATATGATCTCCCATCTCTCGAATGTAAGCTGCAATTGATCCATCCCTCCTGGTGCGAATCATCTCCCATTTGTCATCTCATCAGCCACATATCTGGTAAATGGTATTCTCCAGCTCCTTGTGATACACCTCACATATGCGTCCAAAGGTGATATGAGCGGCCATGCTCTTTCCTATACTCCAGCTTGGTGCATCCAGGTAGAAATCAATAGGCTCTGTTGTTGGCGCAAAGTTCCTCCCAGGTATCCAGACTTTGATCTTCCAACGCTCCTCTTCCGGTGCAGATGTAGAGAAAGTCCCCGTGAAGCTTGGTAGTCCGATGTTCAGACACTTAGTGACTTCCTTCAAGTGCTTTCCGAAAGGGGTGTCGTCATCCGGCTTAGTGAACTTGTTCCTGGGATCCGCCATCTATAGAGTAGAAAGAGAGGAGAATTAGAAATGAGTAGAGAAGAGAAATCCTGTGGCTCATTCTAGTGGTCGCGTCCTACAGTCAGCGTGTGCTCTGATACCATCTTGTAGCGACCATACCTCAAACGGTCAAGTCTCTATGCATCAATGTCATCCCTGGATCGTTAATGCTGACACGCATAGTACTCGAGGAATTATAAAAGAGTTTCAATCACACACTTTTTACATCGAGTCCTCATAAAGAGTATGATTATAAAAATATAATGGCTGAAGGCCATCTAAACTAGATAACTGCGGAAGCTTCGATGGTAAATGAGTCCAACAACTCCAACGGCATAGATGAGTGCAAAACAATGACCTATCACACCTTATTCGTCGTCTGAGTAGTCTGCAACATAAGACATTGCAGCCCGAAATGGGTCAGCACATGGAATATGCTGAAATAGTTACAGTGTAAAGCAATGATAATGCAAGAACTATATGTACATGCAATCTTTGGCTGGTGGAGGCTGTAAGTTCATGATTTTGCATAAAGCTAGTTTTTCCCTACAATAAAGGAATAAATTTAGTTAACTACTCCCATGTTGCCCATTATTTGAGAAGGTAACCCCAACTCAAATCCCAATTAAAAGTATCATCATTAACCCAACTCAATTAAATTAAATATCATGTTGAGATCACATCAATAGATTCAGGTACTAGATACTCAAGATGTCCATAACCGGGGACACGGCTAACCATGATTAGTTTATACACTCTGCAGAGGTTTGCGCACTTTTCCCCACAAGACTCGACCGCATCCATGATCGAGTGATCGATACATAGCCTTTCTGAAGCATTAACTCTCTATTCCGGGTAGACAGTACCACCTACAACCCTCTACATCTGCTAGTCTACCTCTTTAAGAGCTCACGCAACTTACTCAACTATGCCGTTGGAGTTGATGGACTCATTTACCTTCAAAGCTTTTGCAGTTATCTAGTTTAGATGGCCTTCAGCCATTATATTTTTGTAATCGTACTCTTTATGAGGACTCGATGTAATAAGTGTGTGATTGAAACTCTATTATAATTCCTTGAGTAGTGTGCATGTCAGCATTACCGATCCAGGGATGACACTGATGCACAGAGACTTGACCGTTTGAGGTCTGCTCACTACAACCTCCGGCCACCTTGGCTCTCTCCCTCACGCTAGCCGATGCGCCTCGACATCCACGGCACGCCACGGCCTGGTCCCCCTCCTCCTCCATCCTGTGGCCTCCCTCGCACGTGCGCCGGCTGCCCGCAAGCTCCAATGCACGGCCTCACACACGCGAGCTCTCTGGAGCCTTCCCCGCTCCTTCTCTTCCATCCTCTGGATTGGACCTCATCCACAAACACTCTGGACTCGCTCACGGGTGCCCTCACAGCCTCTGGCCTTGCCCGTGATCTCGCCGGTGCACGAGTCCATGGTGGACCGGTGCCCGGCTATATAAGCCTGCCCCGGGCCACTCTAGTGGCATCCGCCTCCTCCTCACACCCCCAAGAACACGCCCGCACCACCCAAACGTCCTCAAGGTGCTTCTGTGCTCGGGATCGACCGGAGCTCCGCCGCCTCGGGTCGCCATTGATCCAGAGGTACACGCCTTCTCCACCCCCGCTCTCACTCAATCTAGACCACATGGCCCTACTGAATGATTCCCCTCTCTTTCCTGCATAAACTACAGGCCAGTTGGAGCTATTCATCCACCTCCCAACACGCTGCCGCCCAGCCACCTCGTCGCCGACGAGCCAGGCCACCCCGGCGGACAAATCCTCACTCACCAGAATGGTGTCATCCTCCTGAGTCAAACGGTACCACCCCCATATCCAGCCATGCCCTATATCGCTGGCGGCAAGCTCGCTGACGGCTCTGGACGGAGGTAGATGTTGGAAATATGCCCTAGAGGCAATAATAAAATGGTTATTATTATATTTTTGTGTTGATGATAATTGTCTATTATTCATGCTATAACTGTGTTATCCGGAAATCGTAATACACGTGTGAATACATAGACCACAACAAGTCCCTAGTGAGCCTCTAGTTGACTAGCTCGTCGATCAACAGATAGTCATGGTTTCCTGACTATGGGCATTGGATGTCATTGATAATGGGATCACATCATTAGGAGAATGATGTGATGGACATGACCCAATCCTAAGCATAGCTAAAAGATCGTGTAGTTCGTTTAGCTAGAGCTTTTCCAATTGTCGAGTATCATTTCCTTAGACCATGAGATTGTGCAACTCCCGGATACCGTAGGAGTGCTTTGGGTGTACCAAACGTCACAACGTAACTGGGTGACTATAAAGGTGCACTACGGGTATCTCTGAAAGTGTCTGTTGGGTTGGCACGAATCGAGACTGGGATTTGTCACTCCGTATGACGGAGAGGTATCTCTGGGCCCACTCGGTAATGCATCATCATAATTAGCTCAATGTGACCAAGTGTCTGGTCATGGGATCATGCATTACGGTACGAGTAAAGTGACTTGCCGGTAATGAGACTAAATGAGGTATTGGGATACCGACGATCGAGTCTTGGGCAAGTAACGTACCGATTGACAAAGGGAATTGAATACGGGGTTGATTGAATCCTCGACATCGTGGTTCATCCGATGAGATCATCGAGGAGTATGTGGGAGCCAACATGGGCATCCAGATCCCGGTGTTGGTTATTGACCGGAGAGGCGTCTCGGTCATGTCTGCATGTCTCCCGAACCCGTAGGGTCTACACACTTAAGGTTCGGTGATGCTAGGGTTGTAGAGATATTAGTATGCAGTAACCAGAAAGTTGTTCGGCATCCCGGATGAGATCCCGGACATCACGAGGAGTTCCGGAATGGTCCGGAGGTAAAGATTCATATATAGGAAGTCCAATTTCGGCAACCGGGAGAGTTTCGGGGGTCACCGGTATTGTATCGGGACCACCGGAAGGGTCCCGGGGGTCCACCGGGTGGGGCCACCTATCCCGGAGGGCCCCATGGGCTGAAGTGGCATGGGAACCAGCCCCTGGTGGGCTGGTGCGCCCCACCCAAGGGCCCAAGGTGCCTAGGGTTGGAAACCCTAGGGGGACGTTGCCCCCCGAGGGGGCATGCGCCCCCCTGGTTGGAAACCCTAAGGGGGCCACTGCCCCGGGGCCGCCGCCCCCCTCTAGATGGGATCTCCATGGGGGCATGTGCCCCCCTAGCCCCTATATATAGTGGAGGGGAGGAAGGGCAGCCGCACCCTGCATCTTGGCACCTCCCTTCCCCCTTGCTACACCTCTCCCTCCCGCAGACGCTTGGCGAAGCCCTGCCGGATCCCTGTTGCATCCACCACCACGCCGTCGTGCTGCTGGATCTTCATCAACCTCTCCTTCCCCCTTTCTGGGTCAAGAAGGAGGAGACGTCACGCTGACCGTATGTGTGTTGAACGCGGAGGTGCCGTCCGTTCGGCGCTAGGATCTCCGGTGATTTGGATCACGACGTGAACGACTCCCTCAACCCCATTCTCTTGAACGCTTCCGCACGCAATCTACAAGGGTATGTAGATGCACTCCCCTCTCTCGTTGCTAGATGAACTCATAGATTGATCTTGGTGAATGTAGGAATTTTTTTTATTTTATGCAACGTTCCCCAACAGTGGCATCATGAGCTAGGTCTATGCGTAGTTCTCTTTGCGTGAGTAGAACACAATTTATTGTGGGCGTAGATGTTGTCAACTTTCTTTCCACTACTAGTCTTATTTTGCTTCAGCGGTATTATGGGATGAAGCGGCCCAGACCGACCTTACACGTACGCTTACGTGAGAGAGGTTCCACCGACTGACATGCACTAGTTGCATAAGGTGGCTAGCGGGTGTCTGTTTCTCCCACTTTAGTTGGAGCGGATTCGATGAAAAGGGTCCTTATGAAGGGTAAATAGAAGTTGGCAAATCACGTTGTGGCTTTAACGTAGGTAAGAAAACGGTCTTGCTAGATCACCTTTAGAAGCCACGTAAAAACTTGCAACAACAATTAGAGGACGTCTAACTTGTTTTTGCAGCAAGTGTTTTGTGATGTGATATGGCCAAAGTTGTGATGAATGATGAATGATATATATGTGATGTATGAGATCATGTCTTGTAATAGGAATCACGACTTGGATGTCGTTGAGTATGACAACCGGCAGGAGCCATAGGAGTTGTCTTTATTTTTTGTATGACCTGCGTGTCATTGAAGAACGCCATGTAAATTACTTTACTTTATTACTAAACGCGTTAGCCATAGAAGTAGAAGTAGTCGTTGGCGTGACAACTTCATGAAGACATGATGATGGAGATCATGGTGTCATGCCGGTGACAAAGATGATCATGGAGCCCCGAAGATGGAGATCATAGGAGCTATATGATATTGGCCATATCATGTCATTATTATGATTGCATGTGATGTTTATCATGTTTTTCATCTTGTTTACTTAGAACGACGGTAGTAAGTAAGACGACCCCTCATAATAATTTCAAGAAAAGTGTTCCCCCTAACTGTGCACCGTTGCGAAGGTTCGTTGTTTCGAAGCACCACGTGATGATCGGGTGTGATAGATCCTAACATTCGAATACAACGGGTGTAAGCCAGATTTACACACGCAATACACTTAGGTTGACTTGACGAGCCTAACATGTACAAACATGGCCTCGGAACATGGAAGACCGAAAGGTCGAGCATGAGTCGTATAGAAGATACGATCAACATGATGATGTTCACCGATGTTAACTAGTCCGTCTAACGTGATGATCGGACACGGCCTAGTTGACTCGGATCATGTTTCACTTAGATGACTAGAGGGATGTCTGTCTAAGTGGGAGTTCATTAAATAATTTGATTAGATGAACTTAATTATCATGAACTTAGTCTAAAATCTTTACAATATGTCTTGTAGATCAAATGGCCAACGCTCATGTCCACCTGAACTTCAACGCATTCCTAGAGAAAATGAAGCTGAAAGACGATGGCAGCAACTATACGGACTGGGTTCGGAACCTGAGGATCATCCTCATAGCTGCCAAGAAAGACTATGTCCTAGAAGCACCGCTAGGTGAAGCACCAATCCCAGAGAAACAAGACGTTATGAACGCTTGGCAGTCTCGTGCTGATGATTACTCCCTCGTTCAGTGCGGCGTGCTTTACAGCTTAGAGCCGGGGCTCCAAAAGCGATTTGAGCAACACGGAGCATATGAGATGTTCGAGGAGCTGAAAATGGTTTTCCAAGCTCATGCCCGGGTCGAGAGATATGAAGTCTCCGACAAATTCTTCAGCTGTAAGATGGAGGAAAATAGTTCTGTCAGTGAGCACATACTCAAGATGTCTGGGTTGCACAGCCGCTTGACTCAGCTGGGAGTTAATCTCCCGAATGACGCGGTCATTGACAGAATCCTTCAGTCGCTTCCACCGAGCTACAAGAGCTTTGTGATGAACTTCAATATGCAGGGGATGGAAAAGACCATTCCTGAGGTATATTCAATGCTGAAATCAGCGGAGGTGGAGATCAAAAAGGAACATCAAGTGTTGATGGTGAATAAAACCACTAAGTTCAAGAAGGGCAAGGGTAAGAAGAACTTCAAGAAGGACGGCAAGGAAGTTGCCGCGCCTGGTAAGCCAGTTGCTAGGAAGAAGTCAAGCAATGGACCCAAGCCTGAGACTGAGTGCTTTTATTGCAAGGGAAGTGGTCACTGGAAGCGGAAGTGCCCCAAGTACTTAGCGGACAAGAAGGTCGGCAAAACCAAAGGTATATGTGATATACATGTAATTGATGTGTACCTTACCAGTGCTCGTAGTAGCTCCTGGGTATTTGATACCGGTGTGGTTGCTCATATTTGTAACTCAAAGCAGGAGCTGCGGAATAAGCGGAGACTGGCGAAGGACGAGGTGACGATGCGCGTCGAGAATGGTTCCAAGGTCGATGTGATCGCCGTCGGCACGCTACCTCTACATTTACCTACGGGATTAGTTTTGAACCTCAATAATTGTTATTGAGTACCAGCTTTGAGCATGAACATTGTATCAGGATCTCGTTTAATTCGAGATGGCTACTCATTTAAATCCGAGAATAATGGTTGTTCTATTTATATGAGTGATATGTTTTATGGTCATGCCCCGCTGGTGAATGGTTTATTCTTAATGAATCTCGAGCGTAATGTTACACATATTCATAGTGTGAATAACAAAAGATGTAAAGTTGATAACGATAGTCCCACATACTTGTGGCACTGCCGCCTTGGTCACATTGGTGTCAAGCGCATGAAGAAACTCCATGCTGATGGACTTTTAGAGTCTCTAGATTATGAATCGTTTGACACATGCGAGCCATGCCTCATGGGCAAGATGACCAAGACTCCGTTCTCCGGAACAATGGAGCGAGCAACCAACTTGTTGGAAATCATACATACTGATGTGTGCGGTCCAATGAGCGTTGAGGCTCGCGGAGGATATCGTTATGTTCTCACTCTCACTGATGTCTTGAGTAGATATGGGTATGTCTACTTGATGAAGCACAAGTCTGAGACCTTTGAAAAGTTCAAGGAATTTCAAAATGAGGTAGAGAATCAACGTGACCGAAAGATAAAATTCCTACGATCAGATCGTGGGGGAGAATATTTAAGTCACGAATTTGGTACGCACTTAAGAAAATGTGGAATGGTTTCACAACTCAAGCCGCCTGGAACACCTTAGCGAAATGGTGTGTCCGAATGTCATAATCGCACTCTATTGGATATGGTGCGATCTATGATGTCACTTACTGATTTACCGCTATCACTTTGGGGATACGCTCTAGAGACAGCTACATTCACTTTAAATAGGGCACCGTCTAAATCCATTGAGACGACACTGTATGAATTATGGTTTGGGAAGAAACCTAAGCTGTCATTTCTAGAAGTTTAGGGATGCGATGCTTATGTCAAGAAACTTCAACCTGAGAAGCTCAAACCCAAGTCGGAAAAAGGCGTATTCATAGGATACCCTAAGGAAACCAAGGGTATACTTTCTACTTAAGATCCGAAGGCAAGATCTTTGTTGCCAAAAACGGGTCCTTTCTGGAGAAAGAGTTTCTCTCTAAAGAATTAAGTGGGAGGAAAGTAGAGCTTGATGAAGTACTACCTCTTGAAACGGTGAGTAGTGCAACTCAGGAAAATGTTCCTGTGGTGCCAGCACCAACAAGAGAGGAAGTTAATGATGATGATCAAGATACTTCGGATCAAGCTCCTACTGAACTTCGAAGGTCCACAAGGACACGTTCCGCACCAGTGTGGTACGGCAATCCTGTCTTGGAAATCATGTTGTTGGACAACGGTGAACCTTCGAACTATGAAGAAGCAATGGCGGGCCCAGATTCCAACAAATGGCTTGAAGCCATGCAATCCGAGATAGGATCCATGTATGAAAAGAAAGTGTGGACTTTGATAGACTTGCCCGATGATCGGCAAGCGATAGAAAACAAATGGATCTTTAAGAAGAAGACAGACGCGGATGGTAATGTTACCATATATAAAGCTCGACTTGTCTCTAAGGGTTATCGACAAGTTCAAGGGATTGACTATGATGAGACATTCTCTCCCGTAGCGAAGCTGAAGTCCGTCCGAATCATGTTAGCAATTGCCGCATACTATGATTATGAGATATGGAAAATGGACGTCAAAACGGCATTCCTTAACGGTCACCTTAAGGAAGAACTGTATATGATGCAGCCGGAAGGTTTTGTCGACCCTAAGAATGCTAACAAGGTATGCAAGCTCCAGCGATCCATTTATGGGCTGGTGCAAGCATCTCAGAGTTGGAACATTCGCTTTAATGAGATGATTAAAGCATTTGGGTTTATGCAAACTTATGGAGAAGCCTGCGTTTACAAGAAAGTGAGTGGGAGCTCTGTAGCATTTCTCATATTATATGTGGATGACATACTTTTGATGGGAAATGATATAGAACTCTTGGACAGTATAAAGGCCTACTTGAATAAGTGTTTTTCAATGAAGGACCTTGGAGAGGCTGCTTACATATTAGGCATCAAAATCTATAGAGATAGATCGAGACGCCTCATAGGTCTTTCACAAAGCACATACCTTGATAAGATATTGAAGAAGTTCAATATGGATCAGTCCAAGAAAGGGTTCTTGTCTGTATTGCAAGGTGTGAGATTGAGCTCGGCTCAATGCCCGACCACGGCAGAAGATAAAGAAGAGATGAGTGTCATCCCCTATGCCTCAGCCATAGGGTCTATCATGTATGCCATGACATGTACCAGACCTAATATAAACCTTGCCGTAAGTTTTGTAGGAAGGTACCAAAGTAATCCCGGCAAGGAACACTGGACAGCGGTCAAGAACATCCTTAAGTACCTGAAAAGGACTAAGGACATGTTTCTCGTATATGGAGGTGACGAAGAGCTTGTCGTAAAGGGTTACGTCGATGCTAGCTTCGACACAGATCTAGATGAATCTAAGTCACAAACCGGATACGTGTATATTTTGAATGGTGGGGCAGTAAGCTGGTGCAGTTGCAAGCAGAGCATCGTGGCGGGATCTACATGTGAAGCGGAGTACATGGCAGCCTCGGAGGCAGCCCATGAAGCTATCTGGGTGAAGGAGTTCATCACCGACCTAGGAGTCATACCCAATGCGTCAGGGCCAATCGCACTCTTCTATGACAACACTGGAGCTATTGCACTTGCCAAGGAGCCCAGGTTTGACAAGAAGACCATGCACATCAAGCGTCGCTTCAACTCCATACGTGAAAATGTTCAAGATGGAGACATAGATATTTGTAAAGTACATACGGACCTGAATGTGGCAGATCCGTTGACTAAACCTCTCCCTAGGGCAAAACATGATCAACACCAGAATGCAATGGGTGTTCAATTCATCCCAATGTAACTATTCGCTCTAGTGCAAGTGGGAGACTGTTGGAAATATGCCCTAGAGGCAATAATAAAATGGTTATTATTATATTTCTGTGTTAATGATAATTGTCTATTATTCATGCTATAACTGTGTTATCCGGAAATCGTAATACACGTGTGAATACATAGACCACAACAAGTCCCTAGTGAGCCTCTAGTTTACTAGCTCGTTGATCAACAGATAGTCATGGTTTCCTGACTATGGGCATTGGATGTCATTGGTAACGGTATCACATCATTAGGAGAATGATGTGATGGACAAGACCCAATCCTAAGCATAGCTCAAAGATCGTGTAGTTCGTTTAGCTAGAGCTTTTCCAATTGTCGAGTATCATTTCCTTAGACCATGAGATTGTGCAATTCCCAGATACCGTAGGAGTGCTTTGGGTGTACCAAACGTCACAACGTAACTGGGTGACTATAAAGGTGCACTACGGGTATCTCCGAAAGTGTCTGTTGGGTTGGCATGAATCGAGACTGGGATTTGTCACTCCGTATGACGGAGAGGTATCTCTGGGCTCACTCGGTAATGCATCATCATAATGAGCTCAATGTGACCAAGTGTCTGGTCACGGGATCATGCATTATGGTACGAATAAAGTGACTTGCCGGTAACGAGACTAAACGAGGTATTGGGATACCGACGATCGAGTCTCGGGCAAGTAACGTACCGATTGACAAAGGGAATTGAATACAGGGTTGATTGATTCCTCGACATCGTGGTTCATCCGATGAGATCATCGCGGAGTATGTGGGAGCCAACATGGGTATCCAGATCCCGCTGTTGGTTATTGACCTGAGAGGCATCTCGGTCATGTCTGCATGTCTCCCGAACCCGTAGGGTCTACACACTTAAGGTTCGGTGACGCTAGGGTTGTAGAGATATTAGTATGCAGTAACCCGAAAGTTGTTCTGAGTCCCGAGATGAGATCCCGGATGTCACGAGGAGTTCCCGAATGGTTCAGAGGTAAAGATTTATATATAGGAAGTCCAGTTTCGGCCACCGGGAAAGTTTCGGGGGTCACCGGTATTGTACCGGGACCACCGGAAGGGTCCCGGGGGTCCACCGGGTGGGGCACCTATCCCGGAGGGCCCCATGGGCTGAAGTGGCATGGGAACCAGCCCTTGGTGGGCTGGTGCGCCCCACCCAAGGTCCCAAGGCGCCTAGGGTTGGAAACCCTAAGGGGGCCGTTGCCCCGCGGGCCACCCCCCCCTCTAGATGGGATCTCCAAGGGGGCATGCGCCCCCCAGCCCCTATATATAGTGGAGGGGAGGAAGGGCAGCCGCACCCTGCATCTTGGCGCCTCCCTTTCCTCTTGCTACACCTCTCCCTCCCGCAGACGCTTGGCGAAGCCCTGCCGGATCCCTGCTGCATCCACCACCACGCCGTCGTGCTGCTGGATCTTCATCAACCTCTCCTCCCCCCTTGCTGGATCAAGAAGGAGGAGACGTCACGCTGACCGTACGTGTGTTGAACGCGGAGGTGCCGTCCGTTCGGCGCTAGGATCTCCGGCGATTTGGATCCCGACGTGAACGACTCCCTCAACCCCGTTCTCTTGAATGCTTCCGCTCGCGATCTACAAGGGTATGTAGATGCACTCCCCTCTCTCGTTGCTGGATGAACTCATAGATTGATCTTGGTGAACGTAGGAAATTTCTTATTTTATGCAACGTTCCCCAACAGTAGACGGGTGGGCCCCACCCGTCAGGTTTAAAAACGCACGCGCGCGCACCGGTTCGCCCGTCGACTGAGGGCGTATTCAGCCTTGACGCCTTCGACGTGGCCACCTCGCACGGGCTGATTTCCCACTGGGACTGCTGCACCGTGGCCTTTCTGGCCCAGTGACACAGCGCCAATTTTCTTTCTTTTTCTTTTTCTATCAAACTTCAAATAATTCCACAGATTTAAATAATTGTCCAAATCAAATAATTCCAATTCCACAAATCTTGTAATATTCCCACCTATTAAATGGTATATCTTTCATGCATGTTCATGAACCTTTTCTGTACTGTTCAAATTTAAATTCAAATTTGAACAATAAAGTCTCAGTTTGAAAATCCATCCATCCTATTCTGCAAGTCCAAATCAAAAACTAAGAATTTTCCCCTTCTAATTTTTTCTCCTAGTATTTTACGAAAATAAATTGACATTTTTGTGAGCACTTTGACTTTTCTATTTTTATTATTGTATTATTTTTCCATTATTTTCTTGCGACGATTAGATCCTATATTTGACGAAGTTGCTGAAGAAGAGGAAGGATAAGGATTTGAAGACCTTGAAGACCAAGCCAATCAAGGCAAGCAACCCTTTTGACCATGACACCCCTCTTGTTCATTGGTGCCCTTTTCCGATTGCATGATGATGAAATATGACGGTGGTAAACTTGTTGTGAACCACCACATGATGCATAACCCTACTCATGACTTTACCTTGCTCATAAAAGAAATGTCAAAATACTAGTTGATGCATAATGATGCATGTGTACCATGAACCCTTCGTGGTTACATTCTTTTGAAAACCCCATCGGGTGCCCCTAATGCCCTTGGGAGATGTTAAACTAAGGTCACCACTTGAGGAAGAAGTGGTGTACCGAAGAGAGCTTTTGGTGTGTGCGTAAAATGATGGATTAGATTTATGTGTGATTACCGTCCCAACCAAACATGTGCAACCACTCTACCCCTTTATGGGATGGGGCATTATTGATTACTTAGGCTGATACTAGCATGGTGCCCACATTACTAGTGACGGGGGTGACTTGAGGTCACTCTCGGGACGGGGTCGTGCTTGGATAGGCGGCCATGACTATTTTCACAGGGCACCGGACACACCGTTAGTCCCTTCGTGTATGCGTGATAATGTAAAAAGGGAAGAGTCCCACGATCTTTGTCTTATACACGAGGGCCGTGTATCAATGAGTGGACCCTATATTAGTGTCGTCTAGGGAAAGGTAATGATCGGGTGCTTCCCCCGAGTACTTGAGGTACTGCGGGATCGTGGATGACACAAAAGCTTCCCGGATCTTGTGGGTAAGGTGCGCAACCTCTGCAGAGTGTCAAACTATTCGAATAGTCGTGTCCATGGTCATGGACAGTTGGGAGGTGCTACTTTAACTATGTCCAGAAATTTTACAATCTCGGTGCATGTGTGTGAGGAAGAGAACTATTTGTGTCAAGGTGGTGACTTGGCATGTTGAATGAAATGGCATTGATCCAAACTCTATTTATGGTGATATCTATAACCTGTTCTCAAGGTTACCCATGTTCATTGATGCATATCTCACAAGTTGATAGGACATTTCAACTAGCTTGAAGCTAGGTTGCTACTTGTTGTAAAATTGCATTGTCACTTTGAACCAAATCATGGGTTGCTTGCGAGTACATTCAAAGTACTCATTGGCTTTCCACTAGTTATTTAATTGACCAGGCATGGAAGAGCAGGAGTTCGAGGAAGAGTTCTTTGGTGATGAACACGCGAACTAGGACGCTTCCTAGTCAGAATGCCTGTAGGGTTAAGGCAGATGGCATCAGTTCTACTTATCGACGAAGATTTCCGTTGCTTATGTTCCATTTGATGTTCAGCCCTTAAAGCTTTATCAATGTAAGACTTGATCATAATGGTCATAATTTGTGTAAGACGGCATGTATGGATGTAAGACTCTTGTTATTTTGCTTATGTGTGATCAGTGAGCATTGATCTCTGGGATAACTATACACGTGCATTCGGTGATCTCGACTTATGAGTCGGGGTCCCCATAGAGCTAGTATCAGAGCCATCCTGACTATAGGAAGCCTTAGTTAGCATGGTCGTTAGTTAGGAGAAAACAAAATTTCAAAACCATCTATACCTCGCCTCTTTTCTGAGATTACCCAAAAACTAAGGAATATTTTCAGTATTGACCCCTCCTATTCAAGTTTTGTAGATGGCCGTCGCCCCCTTGAGACTCCTTACGACAGGATTTCCATCAGTCCTAGGAGATTGCCTCCAACAATGCCACTATCCCTTGCTACCCATGTACACCCTGCACGAACTGGAAAATGATGTGTTCGACAATGAGTTCTACGCCAAGGTTTTTGTGCCTGCCAAGACCTCACCTCAGGGGTCGTTCTTGTTGGACCACCCATGCCAACAAAAGACCTGGGCATTCAGCAAGTGGCATACGAAGCACTCCTCCGTCTTCAAGACCTCCTTCCAGAAATGAAAGATGAACATGCCACCCACTACCTACCTGGCAAGAGCGGATTTGGAGCTCCGACTCAAGTGATGATTTCCCGAGAAGACGAGGATCCAACCCTCAAGTACCAGATCCATTTCATCAACGCAGGAGACTACCTTCTACGTCACCTTACCGAAGCATTTCTCAAGGCTCGCCAAGATCTCCTGAGGGAGTCCTGGATTAGGGGGTGTCCGGATGGCTGGACTATAGCCTTTGGCCGGACTCCTGGACTATGAAGATACAAGATTGAAGACTTCGTCCCGTGTCCGGATGGGACTTTCCTTGGCGTGGGAGGCAAGCTTGGCGATACGGATATGTAGATCTCCTACCATTGTAACCGACTCTGTGTAACCCTAACTGAGGGAGTCCTGGACTAGGGGTTGTCTGGATAGCCGAACTATCATCTTTGGCCGGACTCCAAGACTATGAAGATACAAGATTGAAGACTCCGTCCCGTGTCCGGATGGGCCTTTTCTTGGCGTGGAAGGCAAGCTTGGCAATACGGATATGTAGATCTCCTACAATTGTAACCGACTCTGTGTAACCCTAGCCCTCTCCGGTGTCTATATAAACCGGAGGATTTTAGTCCGTAGGACAACAATAATCATACCATAGGCAAGCTTCTAGGGTTTAGCCTCATTGATCTCGTGGTAGATCTACTCTTGTACTACCCATATCTTCAATATTAATCAAGCAGGAGTAGGGTTTTACCTCCACCAAGAGGGCCCGAACCTGGGTAAAAACATCGTGTCCCTTGTCTCCTGTTACCATCCGCCTAGACGCACAGTTCGGGACCCCCTACCCGAGATCCGCCGGTTTTGACACCGACATTGGTGCTTTCATTGAGAGTTCCTCTATGCCATCGCCATCAGGAAGGATGCCTCGTCCCGTCTTTAAAGACGGCACCGTTGCTAAAGGAGCTTTGGCCGTCGGCCAAACTCTCTGACTAGGCGGTTTTCTTATGACCGCCTATTCGGCCGCCGCGCCAACGATGACTTCTCGGGTCATCGAAAGCAATCTTCACGTTAACTCAGAACTTGCCGAGCAGCTAGATCCGATGGATCTCTCCTCCTTAAACGAGCTCTTGGATCGCATCGCCGCCCTGGGAGTCGCTACAGACTACGATCAGATTTGGCCTAAAACTGATCTGAGGGAGATCAACCCTCCCCAGGCTACCCACCACGTTGCTGTGGTAGAGGAACAGTACGGTGACCCTTCTTCTATATTAAGGACTAGCTATGTCCGGATTCCCGACCCCTCCATGCCGGATTCCCGCGGAGGGACGGACGTCGATCAAGTCCTGAACCTAAAGTCAGGCAGCGGGCTGGATTCATTGGACAATACCCAAAAACCCAACCTTCCAAGTTCAGAAACTTTTCGGCCCTTGAGTCTTAGATTGGACGGGGTCCCGAACTTTATTCCACCCGCCCACCCAAACATAAGTGATCTATCCCGAATCCGGCAAGAGCCCGCTGAAACAGTACACCATTACTCGGCCAGATTCCTCCTGGTTATGGACAGGATAAAGGACTGTCGCGAGGAAGACGCAATTTCACTTTTCTGCAATAATTGCATGGACAAGGGAATCCTAAATGCCATAAGTCATCGTGAAATTACACGCTTCACCGACTTGGCGTCCATAGTACGAAAGTACTGTGCGATGGAGAGCGCCTGGAAAACCGAAACCAAATTTTGGGATAATCCGGCCCCGAATACAACCCCAGTCCAAAATCAGAGGGTGCATCATCACCAGGCACCTGGGTTAAATACCAATAAGCAAAAACCCCCTAAAGGGCACGGAACATACTGGAGGGATGGCTCAATGGACCCTGCAAAATTCATAGTACAGAGGGCGCCACTCCAACTCACAGCCTTCGAGCATGTTGGATACTACGGCAGGTGGCCAAAAGTGGCGAAGAGCTTCTAGCCCCAGAGAACCAGCCCAGCAACACCAGTACGGTATTAACAGTCTTTGAGACTTTCGCATCAAATAATATGCGGAAACGAACACTCCGCAGACTTGCCGAAGTCTACCAAGTAGAAACAATAAATCCATGGAGTGACACGGCTATTACCTTTAACGCCAGTGACGAACCTAAATTCCGAATAGCCCGAGCACCAGCCGCACTGGTCCTCAGTCCAATAGTGGACGGCTTTCGCCTTACCAAGGTACTCATGGATGGCGGCAGCGGATTAAACCTCATTTAGGAGGAAACCCTTCGAAAAATGGAAATAGACTGGAGCCGCATTGAGCGAAGCAGCACCACCTTTAGAGGAATAATCCCTAGTCGGGAAGCACGCTGCACAGGAAAAATTACACTAGATGTGGTGTTCGGCTCGCCGGACAATTACAGGTCCGAGGAGGTTACGTTCCAAGTGGCCTCGTTCAGCAGCGGATATCACGCTTTATTAGGGTGAGAGGCATTCACAATTTTTCAAGCTATACCCCATTACGGGTACATTAAGCTCAAAATGCCCGGGCCCAACGGAATCATCACTCTTGCCAGTGATCCGGACATAGCACTCCTCGCCGAAAATAAGACAGCCGCACTAGCCCTCGAGGCACTATCCGAAGCCCTAGCGGCCGAGGAACTCACTGCGCTGCGCTCCACGGTGAACAGGGACGATGTGATACTCGACAAGAGATCCAAGTCCACCTCTTTTAAGCCAGCGGACAAAATAGTCAAATTCCAAGTCCATCCAACGGACCCTACAAAGACGGCATCCATTGGGGCACAGTTAAACCCCGATGTAGACGCCGCACTACGAGAATTCCTACGGGAAAATTGGGACATTTTTGCCTGGCACCCTTCAGACATGCCAGGAATCCCACGCCGGCTGGCCGAGCACAGCCTAAACATCCTAAAAGGATTCAAGCCAGTCGAACAGGCTCTTTGGAAATTTTCCGAACCCAAGAGACAGGCAATGGGAGAGGAGCTAGCCAAAATATTGGAAGCCGGATTCATCAGAGATATAAAACATCCGGACTAGCTAGCAAACCTGGTGATGGTACCAAAGAAAGATAAATCCTGGCGCCTATGTGTCGACTTCAAGGACCTTAACAAGGCTTGCCCAAAGGATCCCTTCCCCCTCCCCCGCATCGATCAAATAGTTGACACTACCACTGGGCACGACTCATTGTGCTTCCTCGATGCATACTCAGGCTACCACCAAATCAAGATGGCGGAACCAGACCAAGCTGCAACGGCATTCATCACTCCATACGGCCCATTCTGCTTCAACACAATGCCCTTCGGGCTCAAAAACACCGGCGCAACATATCAGCGCATGATTCAGACATGTCTGGCAAACCAGATCGGCAAAACTGTGGAGGCATACGTAGATGATGTGGTCATCAAATCCAAGCATGTCGAAACTCTAGTAGACGACTTGAGACTCACATTCGACAATCTCTGAACATACGACATTAAGCTGAATCCGGAAAAATGCGTCTTCGGCGTACCAGTCGGAAAGCTCTTGGGCTTCATTGTATCCGGTAGAGGAAGTGAAGCAAACCCAGCCAAGATCCGAGCTCTGTCACAATTGGATATCCCAAAAGACTTCAAACAAATTCAAAAATTGACAGGATGTGTGGCGGCTCTAAGCCGCTTTATATCCCGCTTGGTTGAAAAGGCATTACCCCTTTATCGCCTCCTCCGGCGCACCGAACACTTCGAGTGGACGGATGCCGCCACGGCCGGACTCGAAGAAATAAAAGCCATATTGGCAACAAATCCGGTCTTGGCCGCGCCCAATATGGGCGAACCAATGTTATTATATATCGCGGCAACACATCAAGTTGTAAGCGCGGTGCTCGTCGTCGAACAAGAAACGGACGGACACAAGTTCCCCCTTCAAAAACCAGTTTACTACGTGTCCACTGTCCTAACTCCATGCAAGTCCTGGTATCCACATTATCACAAGATAGCGTACGCGGTGTTCATGGCATCCCGGAAGCTGTGACACTACTTTCAAGAGTGTTCGATAACAGTAGCCTCTGAAGTACCTCTTAATGATATTATAAACAACCACGACGCAACTGGCAGGATTGCAAAATGGGCCATTGAGCTCCTCCCATTTGACATAACCTATAAACCACGGCGAGCTATCAAGTCGCAAGTTTTGGCTGACTTTGTCGCCGAATGGACTGAAGCCGAACTCCCTAAAGAGTACGGCACATATTCCAATTGGATCATGCACTTCGACGGCTCCAAAATGTTGGCCGGCCTGGGGGCTGGCGTCGTCCTGACATCCCCAACCAGAGACACAGTCCAATACGTACTCCAGATAATGTACACGGACTCCAACAACGCAGCCGAATACGAGACCCTTCTACATGGCCTCCGGATGGCGGTCTCCATGGGCATTAAACACCTAGAGGTGCGCGGGGATTCGAACCTCGCAATATCCCAAATAAATGGAGACTTCGACGCCAAGGATCCAAAAATGGCAGCTTACCGCAACGCCATCCTAAAATTGTCAGCTCGGTTTGAAGGTCTCAAATTTCACCAAATAGCCCGGGATAATAACCAGGCGGCGGACGTATTGGCACGCATCGGCGCAAAACGCGATGCCGTCCCTCCCAACATCTTCCTGGAACGGCTTTTCAAGCCATCCGTACTATGGGAAGGGGAGTCCGGAAACAACAATCCAGACCCAACCGCACCGCCCGACACCGAACATTCTGACACAATCGGTGGCTCTGCCAATGAAATAACACATTCAACCCACGAAATAATGGCAGTCATTGCCACGTGGACGGAACCATTCCTATCCTACTTAACTAGGCAGGAACTTCCCGAGGACCAAAACGAGGCCCACTGCATAGTACGGCGATCTAAAGCCTATAAGGTCCATGAGGGAGAGGAAGGGCGAAATTTTCTGGCTGAAATCCATGCCGGACTCGGTGGGCACCACGCCGCAGCCCGGGCCCTTGTAGGCAAGGCCTTCTGTACAGGATTTTATTGGCCGACGGCCCGGGAAGATGCTCAGGACTTAGTCCAACGATGCGTCAGTTGCCAACTCTTTGCTAATCAAAGCCACATGCCACCCACCGCCCTCAAAACTATACCCATCACCTGGCCGTTTGCAGTCTGGGGGCTTGACATGGTTGGACCCCTTAAAGGAGGAACACACAAGCAAAAATACCTATTGGTCATGGTGGATAAATTCACCAAATGGATAGAGGCCAAGCCAGTTAAGACGGCCGAATCCGGACCCGTGATAGACTTCATATCAGGGGTAGTACACCGTTACGGCGTCCCCAATAGCATCATCACTGATAACGGCACGAACTTCACGGCCGACAAGGTTAAACTCTGGTGCAAAAACATGGGCATCAAGATCGACTACGCTTCAGTCTATCACCCTCAAACTAACGGTCAAGTCGAGCGAGCAAATGGTCTAATCTTGAGCGGCATTAAACCCAGACTAGTGCGGTCCCTCAAGGAATCGAACACACACTGGGTGGAGGAGCTCGACTCCGTACTTTGGGGGCTGCGGACCACGCCGAATCGCGCCACCGGATTCACATCATTTTTTATGGTATACGGCGCAGAGGCAGTTTTGCCCTGCGACATAATTCATGACTCACCTCGCGTGCACATGTACAAAGAAAGAGAAGCCGAATTGGATCGGCAGGATGGTTTGGATGCCTTAGAGGAGGAGCGCGATGTGGCAAAAGCTCGTTCCGCATTCTATCAACAGCAGGCTCAAAGATATCAAAGCAGAGAAGTGCGGGACAAAGCTTACAATGTTGGCGAACTAGTTCTACGCCTGCCGGACAAGAAAAAGGACAACTCAAGCCCAAATGGGAAGGTCCCTTCATCATCGATCAAGTCCTTACCGGCAGAGCGTACCGTCTGCGGAACGCATCGGATAATCGACTCGAGCCGAATCCATGGAACGCAGCCCGTCTCCGAAGATTCTACGCCTAGCGCCGGATTCTGAGTTCATCTCCTTCCTCCGTCTACATTTTATACTTTAGCTGTCTCCCCTCCTTTTTCTTAAAGCCTTTGGAGGCTTGTCTGCGCATTGTTCGCACACACTTGACGTGCTACTCGCGCTCATTATACCTGGGGGCTTCTTTAACAGAAGCTTATTTATACGGGCCTTATGCCCAACACATGCGTCAAACTTCCGCATGTACCCTTTGTTCGCCATTATATGCATCGATATGACTTAAGTTTTGGCCAAGCTGGGTTGCCTGGCTCCTGTGCTTACCCCTACGTTCCCGATTGTTCGGCTAGGTGGTAAAGGGAGCACCTCTGCGCTTGTTACTGCCGGGTCAGCCGGATGTGTACTTCAAACTGGGTGAAGCCGAAAGCTAGAGTTCTTAAGGGAATATTCGGTCGGTGAACTAAAAGACGATTTCTTACCTATTCATTTATCTGCCCCCAGATGCTTTTCTGCTTTTTTTGCAGTCCGGACATGCACTTTAGGGCATGCCTCCCAGGGAAAGGAACCCCTAACGAAACTATTCTCCCTGGAAGATGTTTCTTACTAACCATGTAATATAACATAACTAGTTGGGCACTTGTCTGATAAAGCACTAATGACCCCTACGCCTGGTCTCCACGCATGCCCCGGTTCTTACATAGCCGCGAGGGTATTCGGACACACTCCGGACTGTCGGGTCCCGAGGTTGAAGCGAAAAGGTCCGCTACGACAAATGATCTACAATCCGGCTAGAAGGCATTTTACATGTCATTTTAAATTACATAGTCAAATTGACTGATCGTATTCCTCTTCAATACCATCTAACAGGCTGTCTAGTTTACAGTCCCGCTGGGAATACTTTGCGGCCAACTCTACTTGGCCGTATACTAAGCTCACAGGGATCTCCTTCCCATCAGGCCCCACAGGTCCGACCTCGGCCATGTGGTTTGGGTCATCCTTCGTGTACCGCGTCTTCACCATGGCCCAGGCCTCCCTGGCGCCTTGACGGCAGGCTGATATCTTCCATAGCTGGAAGCACCGCCGTGCTCTCTGAAGCTTCTCTGCAAGCTGTCCAAGGCCTTCGGGTAGGGAGATGGATGGCCACAAGGCCTGGGCGACGCCTCTCATCGCCTGCCAAACTCGTTCGTGCAGTTGCAGCAGCTCGGGAAGAAGGTCACCCATTGAACCGGGCATTTCCTCTGCAGGACGACTTGTGAGCATACCTACAGACATATTTCTGTTAGTCGACTTCCTCGCCAAACTCTTTTTTTTAAGGTTCGCTCAAGCACTTACTATAAATGCCGCGACGAAGCCGCCGATTCTCCTTAACGGAGTTAGACAGCTGGGCTCGAACATCTTTCAGTTCCTCGCCCAGCTGGGTGTTGGCATCTTGGATGTTATTTTTATCTTGCCGCACCCTTGTAAGCACTTTCTTGCCGGCTTTTAATCGGTGCAGGAGCTGTTGCTTGTCCGGATCTAGTCCGGCGCCATCTGCAAAATTATTTTCAGACTTATACACACGCCGCATTTAGCAAATTACTTCTCTTTAGAAGCATATATTACCAGAGGGGGTCTCTGTGGCTTCCCCTGCCGCGGCTAGCGCGGCCTCAAGTTGGGCCTTGCACTCTTGAAGCTCCTGGGACCATTGGGTATTCTTTTCTGTAAGATCTTGCATAACAAATGATCCTTAAATCAGTTATTCTAACTATTTTAAGTCTCGGGGGCTACTGGCATATATAACTATCAAAATTCCTCACCCGTATGTCTTTCACATACTGCTCCGTGGCTCTGGCTAGACCATCTTGAGCGGCACGGAGGTGCGCATCTCCCGAATTAAAGGCATTCAATGCCTCTGGGGAGAAATAGGCGTCACGAAGAATTGTCCGGCGGCGCCTGTGATTCATGGCGCTCTCCACCTCAGATCGCGTGGCGGACAACCTGTCGGCATCCTCCATTGGAGGAGCATCCGACGCGCGCCTTGTGTTAGCCTCCCCCTCCGGACCTGGCGTTGGAGCCTGGCTGGCGGAGGCTCGATTGCCAACCTCTCCGGACACAGTCCGGCGAGCGCTCTTTTTCCTGAAAGGTCACGAATGTTAGTATGCCTTCAAGGAATCTTTCCTTGAAACACGGTGGCGCGCCATACCGTTGCGGCGACGTCTCGATCTGCACCGCACTTCTATTCCGCCTGCTGGGCCGAGCTGCCCCTTGTTGGACAGCCACCGCAGGCTTGGCTTCCCGCCTTAAAGGCACCTCCTGCGGAACGCCATTGGTATGCGGTGATCAGAAATAAGCACGGATGGATCATGGTATCAAGACTTCGGTCACAGTTACCTGGGAAGCTGGAAATATTCTGGGGTAGTCAGCCGTAATGGCGACCAAAGCATTGTCGATGCTAAGTTGGTGGAACACCCCATCGATCAGCTCCACCTTTATATCCGGATCCTCTTCGGAGGCCGGATTGAGGGACCGTTTTGGATCCTCGGGTTGTGGAGGCGGGCTGTGTATATCCTCTACAGCCCGATGCAGTTCCTGCGTCGAAATCACAAAATGAGATACTTAACCATGGGAATGGGGATCGGATAGGCAAAAAAGAAGTGTCCGCTTACCCAGCTTCAAGGATTGTTCATAGAAAATCCACTCAGTGGACTAGCACGGAGAAAATCCTCCTTCGCTCCTTTGTACAGGCCGGACAAAATCTTCACCAGATCGGTGACCGATCCCGGCCCCTTACGGCCGTGGCAGGTGGCATCATCCTCCCGTTGAAATCCCACATGGGCTGGCCCCTATACTAGAGTGGCTGCACCCCCCGCATAATGCATGTGCCCATGACTCCGATCATGGTCAATCCGGAATGAGCCAATAATCTTATTCGGCCCATCAGCTAAAGGACGTCCCTGTCATTCTCCCGTTGAGGGCTCCGCGGACGCCAACTTAGGCGTTTCTTCAGAGGGGCATTACTGAACTCCAGGAGGCCGATCCGAACTGGGTCTGGTAGCGGGGCATCCTCTATATAAAACCATTCCGAAGGCCAGTCTTCGGACGCCTTCTTTGGGGTACCGGATAGATATCCGGCCCCGGCGATGCGCCATAGTTCGGCTCCGCCCACTTGATATATTGACCCCTCATGAGAACGGGGTACAAGGCAGAATAATCTCTTCCACAGCGCAAAATGAGCCTCGACGCCCAAGAACATCTCGCAAAGGGCCACGAAGCCCGCGATGTGCAGAATGGAGGCAGGCGTAAGGTGGTGCAGCTGGAGGCCGTAGAACTCCAGGAGCCCCCGGAGAAACGGATGTATTGGAAATCCAAGTCCTCTTATTAGATAAGAGACAAGGCATACCCGCTCTCCTTTGGAGGGATTGGGGACGCTCTCCGCCTGCTTTCCGCCCTTGTAGGTGGCGAGTCCGGCTCGAACCGGGACCATGAAGGCCGGGGGAAGAAATCCCTTGGTTTGAAGCGTCGCTAGCTCGCTGTGCAGGACTGAGCATCTCTCCCAATCTCCAGGCTGAGGGCTGGGAGCGCGAGAGGAGGAGCCGCGTCGACTGTCCATGATGGAATGGATTTTTTGTCAGAGGCACTCCGATGAATGCTCGCGGAGGGAGGATGGTGTGATTCGGATCTAGATCCCCGTCCCTTTTATAGGCGGCTCATTTGCGCAGCTAGGGGGAAAGTGTAAAAATACCCCGGCTTTTCGCATTCGTTCGACACGTGGAAGATGGCCATTATTGGGCGTGGAAGCCAAGGAGCGCAACATTTATAAGAAGCCGGACACTATTCGACAGGTACATGGAATTTGGAGAAGAACCCGCCTCGCAATGCGAAGACAATCTACGCGCCGGACTCATCATCATTGAAGCCTGGTTCGGGGGCTACTGAGGGAGTCCTGGACTAGGGGGTGTCCGGATAGCCGAACTATCATCTTTGGCCGGACTCCAAGACTACGAAGATACAAGATTGAAGACTCCGTCCCGTGTCCGGATGGGACTTTCCTTGGCGTGGAAGGCAAGCTTGGCAATACGGATATGTAGATCTCCTACCATTGTAACTGACTCTGTGTAACCCTAGCCCTCTCCGGTGTCTATATAAACCGCAGGGTTTTAGTCCGTAGGACAAACAGTAATCATACCATAGGCTAGCTTCTAGGGTTTAGCCTCATTGATCTCGTGGTAGATCTACTCTTGTACTACCCATATCATCAATATTAATCAAGTAGGAGTAGGGTTTTACCTCCACCGAGAGGGCCCGAACCTGGGTAAAAACATTGTGTCCCTTGTCTCCTGTTACCATCTGCCTAGACGCACAGTTCGGGACCCCCTACCCGAGATGCGCCGGTTTTGACACCGACACTAACCCTCTTCAGTGCCTATATAAATCGGAGGGTTTTAGTCCATAGGACGAACAACAATCATACCATAGGCTAGCTTCTAGGGTTTAGCCTCTTTGATCTCGTGGTAGATCTACTGTTGTACTACCCATATCATCAATATCAATCAAGCAGGAGTAGGGTTTTACCTCCATCGAGAGGGCCCGAACCTGGGTAAAAACATCGTGTCCCTTGTCTCCTGTTACCATCCGCCTAGACGCACAGTTCGGGACCCCCTACCCGAGATCCGCCGGTTTTGACACCGACATTGGAGCTTTCATTGAGAGTTCCTCTATGTCGTCATCTTTAGGCCTGATGGCTCCTCCGATCATCAACAACTATGCGGTTCAGGGTGAGACTTTTTTCCCTGGATAGATCTTCGTATTCGGCGGCTTTGCACTGCGGGCCAATTCGCTTGGCCATCTGGAGCAGATTGAAAGCTACGCCCCTGGCCATCAGGTCAGATTTCGAAGTTTGAACCGTACGGCCGACGTCCGCGGAGACTGGATCTTCGACGGGTTCGAGCCACAGCCAAGCGCGCCACACTGTCACGATGGGCATGATCTAGCTCTGCCGCCGGACAGTGCCCTGGAGGCCGCACCAGTGTCCGCTCCGACCCTTAGCTCGGAGCCGACTGCGCTGATCGAGGACGGGTGGCTGGACACCGCCTCGGGGGCTGTGATCTCTATGGCGATTAAGCCGAACACCATCCCTGTCCTTTGCGAAGCTCGTGACTCCAAGGTGTTAGACTCCTCTCTGGACTCCGAACCTTCCACGCTCCTGCCAATCGAATCCGATCGGGCGCCGATCATGGATTTCACCACCGCGGACATCTTTCAGCACTCGCCCTTTGGCGACATCCTAAATTTACTAAAGTCTCTCTCTTTATCAGGAGAGCCCTGGCCAGATTATGGTCAGCAAGGTTGGGATGCGGACGATGAAGAAATTCAAAGCCCACCCACCACCCACTTCGTAGCCACTGTCGAAAGTTTAAACGACGTGCTCGATTTCGACTCTGAAGACATTGACGGTATGGACGACGATGTAGGAGATAAGAATGAACAGTACCTATAGGGCACTGGGCAGCCACCTCATCTCATGATGTATACATGGTGGACACACCTAAAGGAAGCGACGACGAGGAACAACAGGATGCCACGAGGGATCATCCCCTCGAAAAGCAGTCAAAACGGCGACATAAGCGCCGCTCAAAGTCCCGCCTCGACAAAGACGGCAGCCATTCAGACCCAGCCATAGAGCAGGGCAAACCGGTGGACGACGAACATGCTATTGAGCAACCGTCTGAATAGGACATTATGGATAAACAATCTGTCCCCGGTAAAGATAACAGTCCGGACGATCTCATGCCGGACAAGTTGATGGAGCAAAGTACTCAACACCGCACACAAATACGGCGATAGTCGCCGAACAAAGAGCTACCCGAAGTGAAAACTACTGCCCGAATTTGATGAGGAGGCCGTAGAGCCCCCACAATCAAAGAACAAGGAGACCACCCGGTCGGATAGACGACCCAATGGCAAACATAGAGCGGCAAACGGCGCCGCACACAAGCCGGCACGCGATCCGCAAATGGATTTGCATCACAAAGATGGCCCAATTAGATCTATCTACGGGCCAAGAAAGCAAGCTCTAGTAAGCAATGAAACACATCAAATATCCGGATATTGCAGTACACCCAAATATAGGGGTGCCGCACACCCCCTATGTTTCACCGATGAGGTCCTTGATTATGAATTTCCAGCGGGATTCAAGCCCGTAAACATAGAGGCATACGACGGAACAATAGACCCTCGAGTCTGGATTGAGGATTACATCCTCCACATACACATGGCTAGAGGAGATGACCTCCACGCCAGAAAATACTTACCCCTCAAGCTCAAAGGGCCAGCCCGGCATTGGCTCAAAAGCCTCCCCAAAAACACCATTGGAAGTTGGGAAGAGATCGAGGATGCTTTTCGGGCAAATTTTCAAGGGACCTATGTCCGACCTCCGGATGCAGGCGATTTAAGTCACATAACTCAACAACCCGGAGAGTCAGCCCGAAAATTCTGGAACAGATTCCTTACCAAAAAGAACCAAATAGTTGACTGTCCGGACGCCGAAGCCTTAGCAGCTTTCAAACACAACGTCCGAGACGAATGGCTCGCCTGACACCTCGCCCAAGAAAAGCCAAGAACAATGGCCGCATTAACAAGCCTCATGACCCGCTTTTGTGCGGGAGAGGATAGCTGGCTGGCAAGATGCAGTACCAGCGACCCATGTACATCCGAAGTCAGGGATGGAAACGGGAAACCGTGACGCAGCAAGGACCAACGCCAGACCAAGGGAAATAGCCCGAAGAGCACGGCAGTCAACGCCGGATTCAAAAGCTCTCGGCAGAATCATAAAAAACTGCCCATTAAGGATAATAGGGACGATCTATCTAACTTAAACAAAATCTTGGACAAGATATGCCAAATCCACAGTACTCCCGGGAAGCCTGCAAACCATACCCACAGAGATTGTTGGGTCTTCAAGCAGTCCGGCAAACTCAACGCCGAACACAAGGGGCTCGACACACCAAGCGAGGACAATGACGAACCCCACAAGTAGAGCACCGGGAAACAAAAGAATTTCCCACAACAAGTAAAGATAGTTAACTCACTTCATGTGACAAAAGGGAAAAATAGAGCGGCGCCCATAGAGGTACGCGCCATACGGCCTATCCCAGAGGAGTTCCGCCACTGGTCGTTAAAACCAATCACCTTCGACCATCAGAATTACTCTAGAAGTATCCGGAATGCAGGATGGACTGCCTTGATATTAGATCCGATAATCGACGGACTCCAATTTACACAAGTCCTAATGGACGGTGGCAGTGATCTAAACCTGCTATATTAGGACACAATCCGCAAAATGGGGATAGACCCAACCAAAATTCGCCATAGCAACACTTCCTTTCAAGGGGTAATGCAGGCCCATATGCCCATTGTACGGGCTCTCTACTGCTAGAAGTTGTGTTCGGCTCACCCGACAACTTCCGCCATGAAAAGTTAACCTTCCACCTCACCCCATTTACAAGTAGCTACCAAGCACTACTGGGACGCGAAGCTTTCGCCCGCTTTAATGCAATACCGCATTATGCATCCCTTACACTTAAAATGCCCGGTCTGCGAGGCATCATCTCCTTAAAGGGAAATATCGAGTGTTCCTCGAGCGCGGAAGATTGTGTGACTGCCTTGACAGCCACACACTAAACTGGCTTCACTAATCAAAAGCACCTAAACAGGTCGTCCAGACCCCGGACACGGTTAGACAAGTTTGGCGTAAACATACAAGGGCTTACTAGCCGCACACCCCCGCACTAGGGGCTCCGCGCATGTACAACAAGAGACATTAAAGCTCAATTTTATTCATTTTTTGAATTGTACTTTGTTTATTTAGTATAACGTACATTTTCGCATGATCTTTTTTCAACTAAGTTCCTCTCTTTTACAGATGAACACCGTGCTACACCCGTCCAGGATACGGCACAACGGAGACACAGGCGCAGACGTGCAGTAGGGACCCGTTGCAAGGATTTTTTTCAGATTAAGACCCTGCGTAAACCTTTTTTACTATCTCTTGTTGACACACATCCCCCGGTTCCTTGCTATAACCAAGGAGGAGGCTGGCGTTTTGGCATGGGCCATGTCATAATTTTGCGCGTACCTGGACACCAGGGGCTTCTACCAAGGGCGTTGTTCGGCCCGTTTTCATAAAGACCGAATACCTTAGGGAGTGTTCGGCGTCTCGCGTTAGGCTTTATATGCATCAGCTCCGAATCATGTCTTTGGTCAAATGTTGGGTTTGCCCGGCTCCTGTGTTTTGCTGCCTTACATTCCGCTCTATCGGCTAACGCGGCACGAGGAGAACTACTGCGATTGTGCCCCGGTTCGGCCAGGCGAGCACCTCAGTAGAGAAAGCCGAAAAATGACTGTCATGATATAGCGTGAGACTGGTCAACCACTCGATGACCCGTCGGAATCTATAGGATTCCTCCGCATTGACGAAGGGCCGTTTCCCGGTCAGGCACATACGCGCCCCGAATTCGGCTGAGCGCGGTGCCCCTAGGGGCTATATAGTAGCCCCACAGTCAAACTCCTATGGCTAAGTGAAAGTGATAAAGCATTATAGTCCGGTTGCCTAGTTTGCTGCGCTACCACCTCCTTTATAGGAGCAAGACGTTGGATCAAGTGTGAAAATGCGCCTTTTGCAAACACCCCCGCATTATATGCGTGGGGGCTGAAGCCGAAGACCGCCATCTTTCAGGTTATGTATACATATACATTAGTGGCCGCACAGGAGGTATTTTAATTTTTGAAAGGCACAAGTATAAAAAGCTTTTATATTCCATCAATACATTGTTCCACAATAAATACATGTTATTCGAACATAATATCCTTCGAGCACTGCGTCTCTATTAAACGAGCGCCATGCAGAACTTCCTGAAAATAGTGCTCGACAGGTACTCGGCTTCCGTCCGAATGTTGGGATGCAACATCGGTGGCCTTCATCTCCGCCCAGTATGTCTTGACACGGGCAAGAGCCATCCGCGCACCCTCTATGCATGCCGACCGCCTCATTGCATAGATATGCGGCACCGCACCAAGGAACTGCCGCACCAAGCCAAAGTAACTTTTCGGCTCGGGCCTTTTCGGCCACAACAGACTCATGACATCCTTCATGGCAAGTCCGGATAACATATTCAGCTCCGCCCATTCGGCCAAGCGATCGGTTAATGGAAGAGGGCGCTCTGGATTATGGAACTGCGACCAAAAAACCTTTTCCATTTCGTGATCCTTTTGATCTTGGAAGTGTTCGGCCGCGTCCACGGCACTTGCCGCCAAGTCCAGATAAGCATCCTCTGCACTCCACAACCGATCCAACTGAGCATATTTAGGATCCATGAACTTCCTCCGCAGCAGGAAGGGCTTTCCAGCCACGATATCTCTGGCCTGACGTAGCTCCTCCTTCATAGCTCTCATCGCAGAGCGAGCATCCTTGGCCTCGGTAGCAGCCTTCTTCAGGTCCTCTTGCACCGCTCGATCTTCCTTTTCAAGAAGCTTGCAGTGGTCGGCAACATTCTTCAACTTCATGGCCATCTTGGCCATTTCCTTCTTGCTTTGCCAATGAGCAGCCTGTTCGGCTTTTAGCTCTTCGGCCGCCTTCAAGGCAGCCGCATCACTCTTCCTGGCCTGCTCCTTGGCTCGGGCGAGCTCCGCCCGAAGGCTCTCCATGGCAGCGGCACCATCTGCATCAAGCATACATGTTGTAAGGCAGGGGCGTCAACCTCCCTTACCAGGTGTCCGCGGAGAAATTGCATACCTTGTGACTCGTCAAGCCGCTTATTGACAAGCGCGATGTCGGCATCCGCCACGTCAAATTGCCGCTTTAGTTCGGCAAATTCATTAGTCCTGCTAGCCACCGGACCCTTCACCACCTACATAGGAAGGGCAACATATTATACCTGGGATTATGATCCTCGATGCACTGTCATTTCTGACAACACACCGAGCCTCAGGGGCTACTGTCTACATAGGCCACATCTTATATGCGGAACTGTCAGAAGGTACATCATTTTGCCTACCTCAAAACCTGTCAGTAAACTTCTGACAGCTTCGTGCAAACCGCTCTCAGCGGATGAAATCCTTTCAATCACCGTACCCATTAACGCACGGTGATCTTCTGAGATAGACGCTCGCCCGAGCAGATCCTTCAGCTCCTCCGACCATACACCAGGTGGTGCCGGACTCGTCCGATGGCCTTTTTCGAAGGCCGAACGCAGAGAGCTTTGAGGGGACATACGACTGCCTTCTGGCTCCGCCGGACTCGAAGAAACCCTCCGCGACGACACCTCAGGGTCGCCCGCCTCGCAAGACGGTACGACAGTGGGAGGCGTTTCGCTCTCTATGATCTCCGGACGAAGATCCCCCGAAGATGAGCTCTGCTGAGAAGGGCTGAGATCCGAACTACAAGGTATAGTTTCGGTTATCTTCATCAGAAATAAGGCAGGGATATCCTTTATTTTAACTCCCCTTTTTACTTATGGCTCGGTGGAGGGCTGATCCCCTTGGGGGCACAATGCGGCCGAGGCATCTCTCGGCGCAGGATCCTCTGACGAAGATTTCTCCTCCCGCTTTGAGACCATGGTCTCCGGGTCTTCAGAGGAGGTCCTCTTCTTCCCTTGCAGGGAGGGATTCTCGATCCCCCCTTTCCTGACAGCCTCCTTCACGGAGGTGGTAGCTTCCTTGTTCCCCCCTTCACCTTCTTCCGAAGGCGCAACCTCCAGCATCCTGGTTAACACGGGATCCGGCGTGGTCTCAGGGAGGGGGGCGGACACCTGATTAACTTTGCTTTCGCTATCCACTCCTGTTCAAGGGACAACTCTTTTGAGGGCAAATTCATGATAAGTATGGGATAGCATGTCCGCGTACGGGGCTACTTACTTAAGTATCCGGGCGATTGCAGTTCAGACCTGCGTCCTCGGTCAAGTCCGGACACATCGCTTGTGATCCGAAGAAAAGCTTGTACATCTCCACGGGCGTCGCGCCCATAAAATGTTGGAGAGCTTGTGGTCCCTCCGGGTTAAATTCCCACAGGCGGAGGGGGCGACGTTTGTAGGGTAGGGTGCGACGAATCAGCATGACCTGCACTACTACGACCAGAGTGATCTCTCTCTCTAGGAGATCTTGAATGCGGCCCTGCAACAAGGGCACGTCCTTGGACGACCCCTAGTCAAGTCCTTTATTAACCCATGACGCCAGCCGCTGTGGAGGACCCGAACGAAAGGCAGGTGGTGCCACCCATTTGGTGCCCCTAGGAGCTGTGATATAAAACCACTCTTGTTGCCATAGGCTGAGCTCCTCTTGAAAGGAGCCCTCGGGCCACGGAGCATCAGCATTCTTGCTTATAACAGCCCCTCTGCACTCTGCCTGCTGCCCCTTGATCATCTTCGGCTCCACCTTGAAGGTCTTGAGCCACAATCCGAAGTGAGGGGTAATGCGGAGGAAGGCTTCGCATACGACAATGAACGATGAGATGTGGAGGATGGACTCCGGATCCAAGTCATGAAATTCCAACCCGTAGTAAAACATGAGCCCCCTCACGAAGGGGTCCGTCAGGAAGCCTAGTCCCCGAAGGAAGTGAGACACGAACACCACACTTTCACCAGGCTTGGGAGTGGGAATAACCTGCCCTTGGGCAGGCAACCTATGCGAAATTTCGCTGGTTAAATACCTGGCATCTCTTAGCTTTAGCACGTCTTCTTCCGTAACGGAGGAAGGCATCCACCGACCTTGCAGGTCGGAGCTGGACATCATCGAAGGTCCGAAGCACCTGAATCTGGAGCTTTGGGTGTTGGAACTCGAGGCGAGGGGCGGATTCGATTGAGATTGAAAGAATGGAGTGGAGCCTGGGTCTCTTTATAAAGAGGTTGAATACCAAGAGCCTCCCCCGTGACCGTTCGGGACTCGCCTTTGATAGAGGAGATGTGCCAACGGGCATGGTTGGGTTACCCACGCCCGTATTGATGAGAAACCCGGAATAAGGGGACACGATCTCTGCTTTGACAAGACGTGCCAAGGAAACCGCCTCGCTAAACGCGCTGAGGAGGGACAGTAAAAGCGATATGAATAAAGGCTTGGCCGTGGTGTGATGCCACGCGACGGAATACATCAGCAGATTGAAGTTGTGTAAATATTATTCTCTCTACGGTGGTATCTGGAACTTATTTTGTAGAGCCCGACACTATCCTTGTGTTCAAAATCTTCTATGAAGTATTCGGAAGAGGAACCCGCCTTGCAATGCCGAAGACAATATGCGCGCTGGACTCGTCGTCATTGAAGACTGGTTAAGGGGCTACTGAGGGAATCCTGGATTAGGGGGTGTCCGGATGGCCGGACTATAGCCTTTGGCCAGACTCCTGGACTATGAAGATACAAGATTGAAGACTTCGTCCCGTGTCCGGATGGGACTTTCCTTGGCGTGGAAGGCAAGCTTGGCGATACAGATATGTAGATCTCCTACCACTGTAACCGACTCTGTGTAACCCTAACCCTCTTCGGTGCCTATATAAACCGGAGGGTTTTAGTCCATATGACGAACAACAATCATACCATAGGATAGCTTCTAGGGTTTAGCCTCTTTGATCTCGTGGTAGATCTACTCTTGTACTACCCATATCATCAATATCAATCAAGCAGGAGTAGGGTTTTAGCTCCATCGAGAGGGCCCGAACCTGGGTAAAAACATCGTGTCCCTTGTCTCCTGTTACCATCCGCTTAGACGCACAGTTCGGGACCCCCTACCTGAGATCCGCCGGTTTTGACACCGACATCTCCCTTCACTTCTGCACCTCCACTGCCTTGAGAAGAAGAAGGTAGTCGAGCAAGAACAGCAAATCACTGCCCTAGAAGCCCACATTTCTAATCAGGAGCAGCAAATCAAGGAACTTTAGAAAGCTCACAACCAAACCCCACGCAGGAGGCATAGGAATGGATTTCCATATCCACCTTGTATAGGATCATCGTCAGGCCCCCGACGACAATACCCAAGACCGAATAGCAACCCTTTTGCTTCCGTCACATGTCATGGGTGTGGTGAACTCAGGCATATTTATAGGATGTGTCCCAACAAGAAGCCGACTGTCGCATGTCCATTGGCACCCAGGAGAACCTAGAAGCTGAAGACCAAACGCCTTTCTCTCAAAGTGATGAAGCAAGCACGACTACCGAATCTGAGGACCCCTAGGGTAGGATGAGTCGTGTACCCCCTATGCGCAGTCAAGTCCATATGTTGGTTCAACTGAAACCATGTTGAGTGTTGCTTGTTCTTATTTGGTTGTGTTTCGATATAAGTCACACTTTTTCCTTAGGCAACATGTAGCGACTATATCACCTATCTTATCTTAATGAAATTGCGAGTGGCTTTTTGCACCCGTTTGTTTGCACCTGCATTATAGAACCCCCTTTAGGCATCCCCCATCTATGCTACTTCCCCTCTCACCTCTCTCATCAACCGAAGACCAGCAAGACAAGATGCACCAAGGATTCCACCTCGGCGACCAACTAGCACTGAAGACTTTTGCTGCAGCCTCCTCGACTAAGTGCAACCCAGCAGAGTTATGTTTACTCCTCAAGATTAGAATCCCATCCCTAGACCCTTTGAGACTTCACAATTTACCCCAGCTCAAATCCTTAACCATGAGGTTAACCTGCGAAATTGCAAGAGAGCTAGTTAAGCCTCCGTAACCTTGCACAGCACTGGGTTCATTATGGAACTAGTGGACATAATGAACATGCATGTTGTCATCCTAACATAACACAAGAACTAGTGATTCCATAGGGAAGACAATTTGAGGATATAGGAATAGGGGACAATGACTTGATGGAGCTATACTGGTAACCTTAAGGAATTATCTAAGACTATTTGGTGGGTTTTGAGGTTTTCATGTTGGTAAATGAACTTGGTAGGATCCTGATAATAGGGTAGCATAACCTTCGTTACCCCTGATTAAATTGGATTTAGACTAATGACCTCAATCATCATGCCATGTTTCTCGGTGGGCTATGAACTAGGATATTGGATTAATTGTCAGATTTTATTTAGGAATCTTTAGGAGCTTGACCTTGGAGTTTACTTAATTGTGATGATGGGAATTAGTGGATTGACTATAGTAAGGATAGTCTTTCAAGGATTTGGGGATTATAGGACATTAGAAGGTCGTATGCAACACCATAGATACTGGATTTGTAGAATTGATGGATCATGTAGCGATTGATGGAGTTAATAGGCTGTTGGAGTTAATTCATAGGAAGGAAACAAGATCTTGGAGTGGCATATGATGTGTTTCCTTATGATATAGATGCACTATCTTTGACCTTGGAAGAATAGGTTGAGCGGCCGGATTATCATGTTTAATTCATGCTTAGCAGCTTGCATGTTCTACCCATGGATTTTTGCATAGGTATGAGTTTGTGGATAGTTGACATGTATGATTTTGTTAGACTTTCCCTTGGGGAGTCATGAGGATATGAATAGCATGAGTGATGATTGGAGTTGACCTATGCGGGGTGATTCCTTAGGTAATATGATGTGATTTGTTTGGAAGACTAGATACAATGATTGGCAGCTCAGAAACTGTGCTCAAGGATAAGTTGATAAGCGTTCACTCGCACCCTAAAATCCTTGAAACCCTTACGCCCTACCAAGCCATAACATGGTTAGATCATGACCACAAGCTTTGGCTCTAGATCGAGAAGACCTTGGCTAGTACTCAACCATCACCACCATCAATGCCCCATCCCACTTTATGTACCCCACAAACAAGTCTTCATGGAGTACTTGGACAGGTTGGTTGTCATCTACATTTGGTGACCTACTTGACTACCCGAAGACGGAAGAAGGGCCATTCAGTTGGTTAGGGAACATCTGAAGACCGCCATGTCAAGGAGGAAGAACTATACCAACCACCACCCTCGAGAAGTGAACTTCCTCGTTGAAGACAATACATATCTGCAAACTACTCCTCTCACAGGAACCAAGCATTTCCAAAAGGAATCTCACACCAAGATTTACCGGCCCCTCTGAGATCATTCCAAGACGAAGACCAGACAACTACCAGCTAGAGTCACCACCTGAGTTACCTACTGTGCGCAATGTTTTCCACATGACACAACTCCATAAGTGGTTCCAACTTCCTAACTAGCCCAATCACTAACAAGGACATCGATCATCGAGCCATTGACCCCCAGCCCAATCTGACCTACCACGAGCTACCCATTAGCAACCTGGATCAAACTGAACGCTATACACGGAGCTACACCATCAAGAACTTCAAGGTTCAAATGGAGCACTGCTTAGAAGCAGAAGAAGTATGAGGACGTGAAGACTACCCCAAATCCAAGTTTCCATACTCTTTTCCGTGCCTAGTTTGGGAATCTCGGGGACGAGATTCTTGTAAGGGGGGTAGGTTTGTCACACCCTGATTTTCATGCCACAACACTTAAGTTAATATATCATGATAAAATATGGGTTGACAAAAACTTTTGCATTGTTTGGCTTTTATTTGAATTGGATTTTGTCTGTGGTTTCAAGTGCATGAAAGCCATATTATAGATCCACCTTCTTTACTTCATCTCCTTGCTCCCAACATTTTCCCCAATGATCATGCCATGTGTATAGTACATCATAGAATTTTCTTACAAAAATAATTTGGCCAAAAAGTATTTTCTAAACTTAGTTTTCCAAAAACCCTTGAATTGAGGTTTGCACTACAAGTACTTGATTTGGGGTATGAAAAATCTTTCAAAGAGTATGTTTGACTCCTATTAGGTATAGGACTCCCATAAACCACAAAAATATAATTTTAGAAGTTATTCTACTATTTTATTTAAAGGCTTTTTCTTTAGTCTAGAAATGGTCTTTAATAGGTTAAAATTATTTTAATGCTTTAAAAATATTTGTGAAAATTTAGGGAAACTCAGTGGACATATATTGTCCATATATAAGAGTTTCAACACATGGTCATGTTCAAAATATTGGTCAAACCCCTTAAAAAGCCTTTTTGGATATTTAAAGCTTTTGAAATATTTACAAAGGAAATACTCTCTAAAAATTCCAAGAAAATTCTAGCATGTCACATAAGACATATTGGATGACCTTGCCAAGCCTCATGTCTTGGAGAACAAGATAACATCACCAAATCCCCTCAAAACCATTTCTGTCCATTTTGAAGTTTGAGCAACTTTACATTGCCAAACATGTCCAAATATTCTCAAACTTGGTGCACATGCTCCAATGGTCTAATTATGCATCTAGACCAAATGGCACAAGTTGGAGAAAATGATATGTTGATCAAAGTGCCTCAAAACCCTCTCTGTCTAGAATCAAATTTGAACAACTTTACATTGTCAACTTTATTCTTTTGCTCTCAAACTTTGCGGGCATGCTCTAAACCTAAATGATGACACTACACCAAGTGGTGCATCAAGGAGAATAGTTTTGCATGACTAGATCTTGGAAAACTCATTTCTATTGATTTCTAGGGTTTACAAAAGTTGCATTGGCAACTTTGCCCAAATGAACCCAATCTTGGTGGAACCTCTTATTTTCTCATGCCATTTGACCCTATCAGGCCTCATGACAAGAGGAATTAATCTTCTTGCCCAAACCAGCAACAAATACCTTCTGCCTTTTTTTTCTTCTAAAAACACCACTTTGACCTCTCCCACTAATCTCCATGAGTTCAACTTTTCACCACAGCTCCTCCTAGACCTCTTCTACCTCCAGTAGCTCTCCCCTGACTTTTGCTCAATGATTGAGGGGTGAAACCACCTCTTTTACCTCTCTGGACAGCCCTTGCACCCCTCTTCCTCACCTCCCTCCTCACTCCAGTGGCCACCCATGGCATCCAAGGCATCCCCCCTTTTCTCTACTACCTCCCTTAGCTACCAGACATTAGAGGGCATGCCCAAAGGGCATAAACAATGCCAATGCCGACCATTTGCGTCCTCTGGAACGCGCCAAAGTACACTCTGGCACTGTAGCCGCCCAGGGCCAAGCACCTTCGGCCACCTCGACTCTCCCCCTCATGCCAGCCAATGCGCCTCGGCGTCCATTGCCTGGTCCCCCTCCTCCTTCTCCCTCCTGTGGCCTCCCTTGGACGCGCGCCGGCCGCCCGCAAGCTCCAATGCACGGCCTCACACACGCCAGCACTCTGGAGCCTTCCTCACTCCTTCTCTTCCCTCCTCTGGACGTGGACCTCATCCACAAACAGTCTGGACTCACTCATGAGTGCCCTCACGGTCTTTGGCCTCGCCCGTGACCTCGCCGGCGCACGAGTCCACGGTGGACCGGTGCCCGTCTATATAAGCCCGCCCCGGGCGGCTCTAGTGGCATCCGTCTCCTCCTCACACCCCCAAGAACACACCCGCACCACCCAAACGTCCTCAAGGTGCTTCTGTGCTTGGGATCGACCGGAGCTCCGCCGCCTCGGGTCGCCGTCGATCCAGAGGTACACGCCTTCTCTGCCCCACTCACACTCGATCTAGAACCACACGACCCTACTGATGGATTCCCCTCTCTTTTCCGCATAAATTACATGCGGGTCAGAGCTATTCATCCACCTCCCGATGCGCCGCCGCCCAGCCACCTCGTTGCCGGCGAGCCAGGCCACCCTGGCGGCCAACTCCTCACCCACCAGAACGGCGACATCATCCCAAGTCCAACGGTACAACCCCCATCTCCTGTCGTGCCCTATATCACCGGCGGCAAGCTCGTCGACGGCTCTCGACGGAGGTAGACGATGGCGGCCGTGGGCCCTATCCGTCAGCCTCACGCACTGACAGGTGGGACCCACCCATCAGGTTTAAAAACGCACGCACGCGCACCGGTTCGCCCGTCGGCTGAAGGCGTATTCAGCCTTACGCCTTCGACGTGGCCACCTCGCACGAGCTGATTTCCCACTAGGCCTGCTGCACTGTGGCCTTTCTAGCCCAGTGACGCATCGCCAATTTTCTTTTGTTTTTCTGTTTTGTCAAACTTCAAATAATTCCACAGATTTAAATAATTGTCCAAATCAAATAATTCCAATTCCACAAATCTTGTAATATTCCCACCTATTAAATGCTATATCTTTCATACATGTTCATGAACCTTTTTCTACTATTCAAATTTAAATTCAAACTTGAACAATAAAGTCTGTGTTTGAAAATCAATCCATCCTATTCTGCAACTCCAAATCAAAAACTAAGAATTTACCCTTCTTATCTTTTTCTCCTAGTATTTTAGAAAAATAAGTTGACATTTTTCTAAGCACTTTGACTTTTATATTTTTATTATTGTCTTATTTTTCCGTTATTTTCTTGCGACGATTAGATCCCGTATTTGATGAAGTTGCTGAAGAAGAGGAAGGAGAAGGATTTGAAGACCTTGAAGACCAAGCCAATCAAGGCAAGCAGCCCTTTTGACCACGACACCCCTCTTGTTCATCGGTACCCTTTTCTGATTGCATGATGATGAAATATGACGGCGGTAAACTTGTTGTGAACCACCACATGATGCATATCCCTACTCATGACTTTATCTTGCTCATAAAAAAATGTCAAAAGACTAGTTGATGCATAATGATGCATGTGTACCATGAACTCTTCGTGGTTACATTCTTTCGAAAACCCAATCGGGTGCCCCTAATGCCCTTGGGAGATGTTGAACTAAGGTCACCATTTGAGGATGAAGTGGTGTACCGAAGAGAGCTTTTGGTGTGTGTGTAAAATGATGGATTAGATTTATGTGTGATTACCGCCCCAACCAAACATGTGCAACCACTCTACCCCTTTATGGGACGGGGCATTATTGGTTACTTAGGCTGATACTAGCATGGTGCCCACATCACTAGTGACGGGGGTGACTTGAGGTCACTCTCGGGACGGGGTCGTGCTTGGATAGGCAGCCATGACTGTTTTCACAGGGCACTGGACACATCGTTGGTCCCTTCGTGTATGCATGATAATGTAAAAAGGGCAGAGTCCCACGATCTTTTGCTTATACACGAGGGCCATGGATCAACGAGTGGACCCTATGTTAGTGTCTTCTAGGGAAAGGTAATGATCTGGTGCTTCCCCCGAGTACTTGAGGTACTGCGGGGTCGTGGATGACACAAAAGCTTCTCGAATCTTGTGGGTAAACGGCGCAACCTCTACAAAGTGTCAAACTATTCGAATAGCCGTGTCCACGGTCATGGACAGTTGGGAGGTGTTACTTAAACTATGTGTGTGAGGAAGAGAACTATTTGGGTCAAGGTGGTGACTTGACATTTTGAATGAAATGGCATTGATCCAAACTCTATTTATGTTGATATCTGCAACCTGTTCTCAAGCTTACCCATGTGAAAGCACAAGTGCTCCCTGGGTGGTTTTGGTAATTAATGTCAACATATCTCTTGTTGGACTAACACTTTTACCTAGTATGTTTCAGATAAGTTCAACAATGAAGTGGCATGGACTAGAGGATGTGGAACCCCTTCAAGATGCTAAGGACAAAGGATTGGCTCAAGCTCCAAGCACAAGACTCTATATTTTCTATTTTAGTGATCCAAGATCACATTGAGTCTATAGGAAAAGCCAATACTATCAAGAGGGGATGTGGTGTTGCTTAATGGCTTGCTTGCTTGAAGTGCTTAGTGATATGCTCCAAAGCCCTCAACTACTTTCTCATATCCACATATGACCCAAACCAAAGGTCCAACTCGGCCCCACCGATTCTTTCTATCCGGCGCCACCGAGTTCAGATGTCATAGCCACTGCCACAAACCCTAGTCAAATCGGTCTCACCGATAGGGATCTCGGTCTCACCGAGATGGGATTGTAATCTCTCTGTATGTATCCATTACCAAAATCAGTTATACCGAGTTTGCGTAATCGGTCCTACCAATATTACAATGCAAACTCTCTATTCCTCTTCGTAACATTTCAGTCCAACCGAGATGAGCGAATCGGTCCCACCGAGTTTTCCTGACCAACTCTCTGGTTAGCTTATTACCAAAATCGGTCCCACTGAGTTTGTGTAATCGGTCTCACCAAGATTACGTTATGAGATAACCCTAACCATGTCGGTCCCACCGAGTTGACATGTCGGTCCCACCGAAAATCCTAACGGTCACATTATATGCTAAATTGGCCCGACCGAGTTTGACGATTCGGTCCCACCGAGATTGGTAAGTTGTGTGTAACAGTTAGATTTTGTGTGGAGGCTATATATACCCCTCCACCCACTCTTCATTCGTGGAGAGAGCCATCAGAACGTGCCTAAACTTCCAGCATTCATTTTCTAAGAGAGAACCACCTACTCATGTGTTGAGACCAAGATATTCTATTCCTACCATATGAATCTTGATCTCTAGCCTTCCCCAAGTTGCTTTCCACTCAAATCTTCTTTCCACCAAATCCAAATCCTGTGAGAGAGAGTTGAGTGTTGGGGATACTATCATTTGAAGCACAAGAGCAAGGAGTTCATCATCAACACACCATCTGTTACTTCTTGGAGAGTGGTGTCTCCTGGATTGGCTAGGTGTCACTTGGGAGCCTCCGACAAGATTGTGGAGTTGAACCAAGGAGTTTGTAAGGGCAAGGAGATCGCCTACTTCGTGAAGATTTACCCTAGTGAAGCAAGTCCTTCGTGGGCGACGACCATGGTGGGATAGACAAGGTTGCTTCTTCGTGGACCCTTCGTGGGTGGAGCCCTCCGTGGACTCGCGCAGCCATTACCCTTCGTGGGTTGAAGTCTCCATCAATGTGTATGTACGATAGCACCACCTATCGGAACCACGCCAAAAACATCCGTGTCTCCAATTGTGTTTGCACACTCCAATCCCATCCCTTTACATTCTTGCAAGTTGCATGCTTTACTTTCCACTGCTCATATACTCTTTGCATGCTTGCTTGTTATGTATTGTGATTGTTAAACTTGTGCCAAAACTCCACTTAAACTTAAAGAAATTAAAAACTACAACTTCTCTCACTTAGTGTCTAATCACCCCCCCTCTAGACACCTCTTCTCGATCCTTTCAATTGGTATCAGAGCTTTGGTCTCCATTGCTTTGGTTTAAACACCATTGGAGGAAGATGGATGAGTCTACTTTGGGGAGTCTTAGACATAGAGTGCCTATACTTAATGGGGAGTACTTTCATGAATGGAAAAATGAGATGCTTGTGATTTCAATGAATATCATTTGAACAAGTACATTGCTAGCCCTTGTGCACCTCATGTTGATCCCATGCATCCTACTCTTGATGAGTCAATTGACATGATTCACAATCTTAGAACTGTTAATCTTATCACTAGAGGCTTGCCTAGAAACTTGATTGGATGTTTGCCTACTCTTGAGCGTGCCTACACTATATGGAAATTTCTTGAGGAATGTTTTCCAGATTATTCCTTAAAAAATCTAGATGAAGTTCTCCATAAGTCTATTGCCTTGAGTAAGATGAATTCCAATGAGCCTATGTTTGGTGATTGTCTATTTGAGCATACAAACCTTATGCGTGCCAAAGGAGATGTTGGAATTATTAGTGATATTATTTCCGAAGCTATTAAAATTCATAAAGAAGATCATTGTCAAACTCACTCTAACGAATCACCCTCTCTAGGATTTGATCCACCACATGACGATGTTGAACATGGATACTATGATGAGGATGATGATAGTGACTTTGATCTTGATGATGCAATGAGACACTTTGGTCTTATGGCAAATCTTCGAGGATATATGGCAGAAGGAAAGGAATGGGTTCTTGACAGTGGATGTACCGATCACATGACCGGAGATAAAGATATGTTCCGTGAGCTTGCTAAAAACGACGACCCTCGAAAGTATGTCACCTTTGGTGATAACTCAAAGGGTAAGGTGGTTGGCCTCGGTAAGGTGGCCATCTCACATGATAGCTCCATACAAAATGCCATGCTCATTGAATCTCTTGGGTACAATTTACTTTCAGTATCTAGACTTGCTGATTTCGGTTTCAATGTCCTATTTACTGAAGTAGATTGCCAAGTGTTTCATAGAGATAATCATAAAATGGTCTTTACCGGTATACGTAGAAGTGATCTTTACATTGTTGATTTCACTAAAAAGGCTCAACCTAGAACTTGCTTTATTGCTAAATCCTCTAAAGGCTGGTTGTGGCATAGACGACTAGGTCATGTGGGCATGTGAAACCTTTTTTTTGACACTTGGCATGTGAAACCTTGATAACCTTATTAAAGAAAATCATATCCTTGGCATTAATAATGTCATATTTGATAAGGATAGACTTTGCAGCGCTTGTCAAGCAGGTAAACAGGTTGGAGGTAGGCATCCCGTGAAGAACATTATGACCACAAGAAGGCCACTCGAGCTACTTCACATGGATCCTTTTGGTCCCAATGCTTACAAAAGTCTCGATGGAAATTCTTTTGGTCTAGTTATGGTTGATGATTTTTCAAGATTTACGTGGGTGTTCTTTCTCGATGACAAATCGCAGGTCCAAAAGATCTTCAAGAACTTTGCTAGGAAGGCCCAAAATCAATTTGAAGTGAAGATCAAGAAGGTTTGTAGCGACAACAGAACGGAGTTCAAGAACTCAAATGTGGACACCTTTCTTGACGAAGAAGGGATTTCACATGAGTTCTCGGCTATGTACACACCTCAACAAAATGGAGTTGTTGAGAGGAAGAACTGGACGCTCATCAAAATGGCGAGAACGATACTTGATGAGTACAAGACACCGAAGCACTTTTGGGCGGAAGCAGTTGAGACAGCTTGTCATGCAACAAATCGCTTGTATCTTCACAAGCTACTCGGCAAGACGGTATATGAGCTCTTCACCGGTAACAAACCCCAAGTTGGATACTTTCGAGTATTCGGCTCAAGGTGCTACATTCTTGATAAGCATCGTCGTTCTAAATTTGCTCCTAAGTCTCATGAAGGTTTCCTACTTGGTTACGGCTCAAGCTCTCACACTTACTATGTATACAACAATTTCACCCGAAAGCTTGAAGAGACGGTAGATGTGAAGTTTGATGAATCTAACGGCTCGCAAGTAGAGAAATTTTCAATTGATGTAGGAGACAAAGACCCTTCGGAAGCAATCCAAGATTTGTCTATTGACAAGATTCGTCCAACGGAGGTGAAGGAGAGTACCTCGTCCATCCAAATGAAAGCTTCCACCTCACGACAAGGTGAACCAAGAGTTGATACGGAAGCATCCACAAGTGGGCCACACCAAGATGAAGAAAACGAGGAAGTTCACCAAGATGAACGTCAACAACCTCCTTCTCCACTAGGGCAAGAGAACGACAACGTCAACAATGAAGAAGGCCAAGAAGAAGAACAAGATGAATAAGATGTTCCACCAAGATCCAAGCAAAAGCTTTCACGAGTTCGAGCAAGAGTTGCTAAAGACCATCCAGTCGAGCAAATCTACAATGATATCCAAACCGGGAGAATCACTCGCTCAAAAACTCGTTTAGCCAACTTTTGTGAACATTATTCATTCATCTCTAGCATTGAACCTATGAAGGTTGAAGAAGCTTTGGAAGATCCGGATTGGATAAACGCCATGCATGAAGAGCTACACAACTTTGAGAGAAATCAAGTTTGGACATTGGTTGAGAAGCCCGACAACAACCACAACATCATTGGTACCAAATGGGTGTTTTGCAACAAGCAAGATGAAGATGGACAAGTAGTTCGCAACAAAGCATGTCTTGTCGCCCAAGGCTACACTCAAGTCGAAGGTACAGACTATGGTGAGACATATGCCCCTGTTGCTAGACTTGAGTCCATTCGCATCTTACTTGCTTATGCTAATCATCATGATATCACCTTGTACCAAATGGACATTAAAAGTGCTTTTCTAAATGGTGAAATAGAGGAGGAAGTTTATGTTAAGCAACCTCTCGGATTTGTCAATCCTAAGAAACCTAATCATGTTTATAAACTTCACAAAGCTCTTTACGGTCTTAAACAAGCTCCTAGAGCGTGGTATAAATGCTTGACCAAGTTCCTTATTGAAAAAGGCTTTGAAATTGGAAAAATTGATTCTACTCTTTTTACAAAAAGGGTTAATGGAGAACTATTTGTATGCCAAATCTATGTTGATGATATTATATTTGGTTCAACTAACCCTCACTTTAGTGAGAAGTTTGGAAAGCTAATGTCGGAGAAGTTTGAGATGTCGATGATCAGTGAACTCAAATTCTTTCTCGGTTTGCAAATCAAGCAAACTAAGGAAGGTAACTTTGTCTCAAACAAAGTACACCAAGGACTTATTCAAGAAGTTCAATATGCAAGAATGCAAAGGTATGACTACACCCATGCCTACTAGTGGACATCTTGATTTGACCAAAGATGGTGAATCAGTTTATCAAAAGGTTTATCGCTCTATGATTGGTTCATTGTTATATCTATGTGCTTCACGTCCCGATATTATGCTAAGTGTGTGCATGTGTGCATGATATCAAGCGGCTCCTAAAGAATGTCATCTTAAGGCCGTGAAAAGGATAGTGAGATACTTAATTCATACACCAAATTTTGGCATTTGGTATCCCAAGAGGGCCTCTTTTAATCTTGTTGGCTACTCCGACTCGGACTATGCCGGTGACAAGGTTGATAGAAAGTCCACTTCGGCTACTTGTCAATTTCTTGGTAGATCTCTTGTGTCTTGGTCTTCCAAGAAACAAAACTCGGTATCCTTATCCATCGCCGAAGCGGAATACACTACCGCTGGTTCATGTTGTGCTCAGTTACTTTGGATGACCCAAACTCTTAAAGATTATGGGATATATGTGAAACATGTTCCATTTCTTTGTGACAATGAAAGTGCTATCAAGATTGCTCACAATCCCATGCAACATTCTCGAACTAAGAATATTGAAGTTCGTCATCATTTCATTCGAGATCATGTTGCCAAAGGGGACATTATTCTTAAGCATGTTTGCACCGACAAGCAACTAGCGGATATATTCACTAAACCACCTGATGAGAAAGTGTTTTGCAGGTTAATAGGTGAATTGAACATCATTGATGCTTCAAACTTGGAGTAGGAACTCCATTTGGATACATGCAAGACATGAGCCTATGACTAATTCTTGACATTTCTCTTATGATGATAATCTTATGTCTTGGATATATTTGCACCTTGCATGTTATCTAACCCGTGTAGGTACTTGGATGAATCTAAATCTATGAGATTGCAACTCACTCACATCTTGAGCAATCTCTACATCACCAAGTCTCTACACAATGGTGGTTGAAGACAAGGAAGCACGAAACCATTCAAACATATCCTTTGACAAATTTGTTATTGAGATTCATGTTGTCATTTTGGATACACAAGTGCTCTTCCTTGCAAAAACTAACCCATGTTGGAAGATGAACTCAAATTCCAAAGTGGTGCTCCCAACTCTTGATGAGCTACATCAACCTTGAGCAACCCACATAAGTTCAACTACATGATCATGATCAACACCACCACCCAAGGTATGTTATTCCATCTTAGAGAAGCTTTACTCTAAGTCATGAGTCAAAGCAACTCGACAATATGTGAATACATCAAGATGCTTAAATGAAAAATGGTAACCCCATTTTGAGCTTAAACGATGAGTATGACCTATGATCAAGTGATCTCACTTGACTCCTATGTCAATATACTCTAACATAGGTGACTTTGTCACTGACCAACTCTAGATGAAGGTTTCTTGTGTTCTTTTCTATGCTCTTGCATTTGTCTCATGCATATTTGCTTCCCCTTTCATAAAAAAAACTTCATCTAGATTTCTTTTCTGTTTCTTTTTTTTCTGCTTTCCTTGCATCCAATTCATTGCAAATCTTTCAGTTAATTCCTAGCAAATCCTTGTGAGATCTTACTTGTCTAGTGAGCTGAGGTGACAAGTGTATTCTCTGTGATGAACTTGGTTACACCGGTCTGTTGTTTTCGGTCCAACCGAATCCTTTCGGTGCAACCAAAGCATAAAACTCGGAGCCACCGACTTCACAGCAGGAAAGACATTTTGCCACTTGTTTCTGCATTCTTCTTGATCCAGCTCCACTCAATGAATCTTGTCCTCTACCAGTGCTACGTCTTGAGCTTGCGTTGGTTTTCCTTGAAGAGGAAAGGGGGATGCAACAATAGTAGCATAAGTATTTCCCTCAGTTTTTGAGAACCAAGGTATCAATCCAGTAGGAGGCTCCTCAAAAGTCCCACGCACCTACACAAACAAACAAAGAACTCGCAACCAACGCAATAAAGGGGTTGCCAATCCCTTCACGACCAGTTGCGAAAGTGATATCTGATAGAGATAGTATGATAAGATAAATATATTTTTGGTATTTTATAATATAGATGCAAAAAGTAAAGATGCAAATAAAAGTAGATTGAAAGCTTATATTATAAAAGATAGACCCGGGGGCCATAGGTTTCACTAGTGGCTTCTCTCAAGATAACATAAGTATTATGGTGGGTGAACAAATTACTGTCGAGCAATTGATAGAAAAGTGAATAATTACGAGATTATCTAGGCATGATCAAGTATATAGGCATCACGCCCGTGACAAGTAGACCGACTCCTGCCTGCATCTACTCCTATTACACCACACATTGACCGACTCCTGCCTGCATCTAGAGTATTAAGTTCATACGAACAGAGTAACGCATTAAGAAGGATGACATGATGTAGAGGGATAAACTCATGCAATATGATATAAACCCCATCTTTTTATCCTCGATGGCAATAATACAATACATGCCTTGCTGCCCCTGCTATCACTGGGAAAGGACACCGCAAGATTGAACCCAAAGCGAAGCACTTCTCCCATGGCAAGAAAGATCAATCTAGTAGGCCAAACCAAACTGATAATTCGAAGATACTTGCAAAGATAACTCAATCATACATAAAAGAATTCAGAGGAGATTCAAATATTTCTCATAGATAAACTTGATCATAAACCCACAATTCATTGGATCTCGACAAACACACCGCAAAAAGAGTTTACATAGAATAGATCTCGACAAGAGAGGGGGAGAACATTGTATTGAGATCCAAAAAGAGAGAAGAAGCCATCTAGCTAATAACTATGGACCCAAAGGTCTATGGTAAACTATTCAAGAACTCATCGGAGAAGCCCTCCGTGGTCGATTCCCCCTCCGACGGAGCGCCGGCGAAGGCTCCAAGATGGGATCTCGTGGATATAGAAGGTTACAGTGGTGGAAATTGTGTTTCGTTGGCTCCCTGGATGTTTTCGGGGTACGTAGGTATATATAGGAGGAAGAAGTACGTCGGTGGCTGCCTGTGGGGCCCAGGAGATAGGGGGCGCGCCCAGAGGGGGTGGGCGTGCCCTCCTGTCTCCTGGCCGCCTCGCAAGCTTCTTGACTTGCACTCCAAGTTCTCCGGATCATGTTCGTTCCAAAAATCACGCTCCCGAAGGTTTCATTCCGCTTGGACTCCGTTTGATATTCCTTTTCTTCGAAATACTGAAATAGGCAAAAAAAACAGCAATACGGGCTGGGCCTCCGGTTAGTAGGTTAGTCCCATAAATGATATAAATGTGTAAAATAAAGCCCATAAACATCCAAAAGGGGTAATATAATAGCATGGAACAATCAAAAATTATAGATACGTTGGAGACGTATCAAGTATCCCCAAGCTTAATTCCTGCTCGTCCTCGAGTAGGTAAATGATAAAAACAGAATTTTTGATGTGGAATGCTACCTAGCATAATTCTCAATGTAATTTTCTTTATTGTGGCATGAATGTTCAGATCCACAAGATAAAAGCTTATAAAACATAAAAAATAATAATGCTTCGAAGCATACTAACAAATAATCATGTCCTATCAAAATAACATAGCCAAAGAAAGCTTATCCCTACAAAATCATATAGTTAGGCCATGCTTCATTTTCATTACACCAAATACTCCCATCATGCACAACCCTGGTTTGAGCCAAGCAATTGGTTCATACTTTTTAACGCGCTTCAGCTTTTTCAACTCTTACGCAATACATGAATGCAAGCCATGGACATAGCACTATGGTGGTATATGGTGGTGGTTGTGAGGACAAAAAGAAGGAGAAGATAGTCTCACATCAACTAGGTGTAGGACCTCGAAGTATGTCTAGAGGGGGGGGGGTGATTAGACTACTTGACCAATTAAAACTTAACCTTTTCCCAATTTTAGACTTTGGCAGATTTTTGTTATCTTTGGACAAGTCAAGAAATCGTCACACAATCCAAGCAAGCATGCAAAGAGTATATGTGTCGGTGTACTAGAGTAGGGGTACCCTAGTATCCCGAACTTGTGCACGGGCAGTCGCAGCACCCCGCGGCAAGGCTTGCCGGGTGACCGCCAAGGTCCTCCGTGGTTCCTTTGGAGCCGTTCAAGAACAAAGTGTTTAAGCCAAGGAGACAAGACCCTAGCAAGAGGAGCTTGCCGGGAAGGCCAACCAAGGCATTTCAAGGAACTTGCCGCGACACGCCACGCGTCCCGGCAAGGCCCGGTGAGCGACAAGCTTCCGGACGCGACAAGACAACGACCGCGGCAAGGTGCTTGCCGCGGCAAGCTATCACTCTGTACCGGCGCTCCAGCACATCCACCAACGTGTCGCCCTGGGACCTTTCCAGGCGCGCGTGGCAAGAGGCTGTGCAGCCAGCGGTGCGAGGTGGCAAGCGATGCTGACAAGATTGCCATCGTGGCGAGCGGTGGCGCCCCTGACGGTCCCTTTTTGCACTATTTGGGCGACACAGACGGGCATTTAATGCCTTTGTCCCCTGCCGTCAGGGTTAGGTATGATACACTGTACAAGTAGTTGTACCAACCGCAACTCTTTTCCATTTTTACCCTTGCCTACGTTGCCACCTGTCGGTGACCCCTTGAGCATATAAAAGGAGGCCCATGCGCAACGTAGAGGGGGGGTTCGAGGCCAGAAAGCACTCACGCTCGACCTCGTTAGCATCCACTCTGTACTGTAGCATTTAGCGCTCCCGAGCAAGAACACAATACAATCAGACAAGCAGCAGTAGGAGTATTATCTCTCCGGAGAGCTCCGAAGCTGGGTAAATTGCTCGTGTGCTTCGCCTCGATCTGCTCTTCGTGCGACCTCCGCCCCCCGCCGAACCGAAAGGGGCTCGGTCCGCTGGCCCCATAGGTGTTCGTTCCCACGACATCTTTGGCGCGCCGCGTAGGGGGCGTCGAGGTTGTGCGAACCTGGTCCGACATTCACGCGAGCTAGATCTTCATCATCTTCATCGACATGCCACCGAAGAAGAAGGCTTCGGAGGTGGCTGCTCCGTCCACGTCGATCCCACCGCCGCCGGAGCAAACGGGTGGTGGGGTAGACGCCGGCGGAAGAACGGGCGTCGACGAGGGAGCTCACGGTGCTGCCAGGTCCAAGGACAAGGCTGCACAGACCTCGGCGTCCGTACATGCACCGCGCCCATCTCAGGAGGCGTGGGACCGACAGCGTCATGGTACTCGCGGTACCATATGCTCGTTGGACCAAGATCGAGCTGGTGGATCTCAGGGTGCTCAAGACCAGCATGCGCGCCAACATGCCGGCACGAGCAAGACACGGTTGCCTGGACGGGATACTGCTCCTTCTAACATAGTTAGAAGTCCGAGCATATCCCGCTCCTCGCACCGTTCGCCACTGCCACCCTCCACTCCAGCAGAAGCTCTGGCACGAGCTCAACTGCTCCTGGATTACCCTCCAACGGTGGACAAGATCGACGAATGGAGGGCCACCATTCAGAGTCTCATCGGCTTCGCCAACGGCGACACTCCACGGCAGCCGAATGCATCGCAGCCACGACAAGACTGCCAGGCACAGGCCAGTGGCGACAAAACCGGTGGGGGTGCAACCACCGTGCACTCTCCACCCCGAAGGCCAAGATCGCCGACTCGCTGGGTCAACCTCGACAACGACTCCACCGCGTCATCAGATCCACGAGCTCGTCGCGATCAGCGCCAAGTTCTTCACGAACGACAGCAAGAAGACGCTCGTACTCGCATCGAGCGTCGAAGAGAAGCGCGGCGTCAATCAGATCAGCGCGCTGGGCCCTCTGTCGACATGCATGCGCCAGGGGAACCAGGCGACTTGCCGTACGCGGTAGGTTGCCCTGCGTTCACTCGTGATCTGCGGCAAGTCCAGTGGCCCAGTACGAAGAATTTCAAGCCAGACGTACCAGAGAAGTACGATGGCAAGTCGCATCCGTCGGAGTTCCTCAGCATCTACACCATCGCGGTGCAAGCTGCCGAGGGGCAGGACGACAAGATCCTTGCCAACTACTTCCCGCTGGTGCTCAAGCCCAATGTCAGGTCCTGGCTCATGCACTTGCCGGACAACTCCATATCCTCCTGGGCAGACCTATGCCATCAGTTTGTCGGCGCCTTTACAGGCGGCCACAAACCTCATGGCCAAGAGAGCGACCTTCATCTGCTCGCCCAGAAGGAAGGAGAGTCCCTGCGCAAGCTCATTCAGAGATTCAGCCGTGTACAGCACAACATCCCAGATGTCCACCCTGCCGCGGTCATCAGCGCGTTCCATCAGAACATGCGTAACCGCAGGATGCGGGAGGAGATGGCGATGTGCAAGATCAGAGACGTCAGTGAGCTATATGCCCTGGCCGACAAGTGTGCACGTGCTGAGGAAGGGAGGAAACTTCCCAGAGAGAATACAAGAGCAGGAGGATTTGACAGCGAAGATGCCGCCCCAGCAAAGAAAAACCGGCGGCGGAACAACAGAAAGAAGAAAGGCAAAGATGTGCTAGTAGTTGAGCAGTCCGGCAACGAAGGTGGCGCCAAGAACGCTGTGGCGGCCGCCGACAAGCAGGACGGCTTCGACAAGCAGTACTGCAAAATCCACCGCACCAAGGGCCATGATCTCCAGAGCTGCAAGAAGGTCGAGCAGCTTGTCGAGCAGCAAAAGGCTAAGTATGAGCGACACGACAAGGAGAAAGCCCAAGAAGGTACTCGAGGATCCGGCAAGAAACGTCCCGGTCGAGGAGGACACCGCGGCAAGGCCAAGCAGCGGCAAGGAGACATACCTCCCCGCGGCCGCGACAAGGACGAAGATGACGACGATGATGAAGATATGGATGATGATGGAGCCAGTGAGCAGGAGTTCCAGAAAGCCACAGAGGTCATGTGCGTTGACGGCGGTGCTTCTCTGCATACTTCACACCGCCAGCTCAAACAGTGGGTGCGGGAAGTCAATGCGGTAGAACCACCCGTCGAGTCATGCAAGCCTCTGAAATGGTCCAGCACGCCTATCATCTTTGATATTGAGGACCACCCTGATCGCATAACTGCGGTCAGGTGCCTGCCGATGTTGGTTTCACCAACTATCCGCAACCTCAAGGTCACTAAGATGCTAGTTGACGGCGGGGCCGGCTTGAACCTGATCTCCTCCGCGGTGCTCCAGAAACTCCAGATCCCTGACAGCGAGCTCGAAGAGACCGGCACATTCCAAGGAATCAATCCGGGAAGGAGCAAGCCAAAGGGAAAGATCACGTTGCCGGTAACATTTGGCAGCGAGTTGAACTTCAGGACTGAGAGGGTCACTTTTGACGTTGCTGATTTTCCATTGCCATACAATGGGATACTCGGCCGTCCAGCGCTCGCCAAATTCATGGCAGCCTCTCACTATGCATACAACATGCTCAAGATGCCAGGCCCGATAAGTGTCATCTCTGTCCCTGGCAACAACAAGGACGCGCTTATCTGCGCCGACAAGATCTACCGGGAAGCAGCAGCCGTAGCATAACGCAAGTCACTTGCCGCTGAAGCTCCCGGGGGGAAGAAGAAGACCAAGTCCGGCAAGAGTTCTGATGCCCACTCCGGCAAGCGCACCTCTTCGGAGTGCTGCGCTACCGTCGAGGACGCACCATCGAGCTCCATCGGCAAGTGTAAAAAGAAAATGGCAACTCCGCCAGAGACCAAGAAAGTGCCCGCCAAGGAGGACGGCACTGGTGGTACCTTCACCATCAGTGCCACTCTCGCCCCTAAATAGGAAAGCGCGCTCGTTGCTTTCCTGCGGGCGAACGTCGACGTGTTTGCGTGGCAACCGTCTGACATCCCCGGTGTTCCCAGGAAAGTAATCGAGAACCATCTTGCCGTCTGTCCTCATGTGCGGCCCGTCAAGCAGAAAGTCAGGAAACAAGCAGTGGAGCGCCAAGAATTCATCGCAGAAGAAATCAAGAAGTTGGAAGCAGCAGGCCTTGTCAGAGGAGTGCTCCATCCTACGTGGTTGGCCAATCTTGTAGTCGTGCACAAGGCAAACGGGAAATGGAGGCTTTGTATTGACTTTACCGATGTTAATAAAGCTTGTCCCAAAGACCCATTTCCCTTGCCGCGCATTGACCAGATTGTTGACTCCACGGCCGGATGTGACTTGCTTTCATTTCTTGACGCATACTCAGGATACCATCAGAAGAGGATGAGGGGAAGACCGCATTCATCACTCCATGTGGCACATACTGTTTTATACGGATGCCTTTCGGTTTAAAGAATGCTGGTTCAACATTTGCAAGGGTAGTCCATGAAGCTTTTAAGCCACAAATGCACAGAAATGTGGAAGCTTACATGCATGACATAGTGGTCAAGAGCAAGGACAAGGCAACTCTGATTCAAGATTTAGACGAGACCTTTGCAAATCTGCGCAAGATCAACCTCAAGCTTAACCCCGAGAAGTGTGTGTTTGGAGTCCCCTCCGGCAAGCTTCTCGGGTTCTTCGTGTCTCAGCGGGGAATTGAAGCCAATCCCGACAAGATCAAGGCAGATTGAAGCACCAAAGCGCGTCAAGGATGTACGAAGGCTTGCCGGTTGTGTGGCTGCTCTCAGCAGGTTTATCTCTAAGTCTACTGAGCATGCCCTGCCGTTTTTCAAAATATTAAAAAAGGCAGGTCCAATGAAATGGACTCCGGAAGCGGAGGCTGCGCTGCAGGACTTGAAGAGATACCTGTCCTCCAATCCAATACTTGTCGCACCTAAGCCACAAGAGAAGTTGCTGCTGTATATAGCGGCAACCAATCAAGTGGTTAGTGCTGCGTTAGTAGCGGAGAGGGAGGCGGATGATGAGCCAGCAACCATGGCAGATGCATCCAGCGACAAGCAAGAGACTTCACCGACAAGCTCTGGTCCCGACAAGGATAGATCTGCGCAGGCACATGAGGAGATGTAGAAGAAAATGGTGCAGCGCCCAGTTTACTTTGTCAGTTCCCTTCTGCAGGGGGCTAGGTCAAGGTATTCTGGTGTGCAGAAATTGCTTTTTGGCCTTCTCATGGCCTCGAGAAAGCTGCGCCATTACTTCCAAGCACATGAGATCACAGTTGTCACTCGTTTTCCACTGAAGAGGATACTGCAGAATCCAGAAGCAACAGGCAGGATTGTCGAGTGGGCACTGGAACTGTCAAGCTTTGGCCTCAAGTTTGAAAGCACTTCAACCATCCAGAGCAGAGCATTGGCAGAATTCATAGCAGAGTGGACGCCAACACCAGATGAAGAAATTCCAGAAACGAGCATCCCCGTCAAGGAAGCAAGCAAAGAATGGCTGATGTACTTTGATGGTGCCTTCTCGCTGCAAGGCGCCGGTTCGGGCGTGCTGCTTGTCGCGCCCACCGGAGAGCACCTCAAGTACGTAGTCCAGATGCACTTTCCAAAGGAGCAACAAACAAACAATACTGCAGAGTATGAAGGTTTGCTTGCCGGTCTTAGGATCGCGGCAGACCTTGGGATCAAGAAGCTCATTGTCAGGGGTGACTCACAGCTTGTCGTCCGCCAAGTAAACAAGAATTATCAGAGTCCATTGATGGAAGCTTACGTTGATGAAGTGAGAAAGTTAGAAGAGCACTTTGACGGCCTACAGATGGAACATGTTCCAAGAGCTCAGAACGACGTTGCCGATGGCCTGTCAAAGTGCGCCGCACTAAAGTTACCTGTGGAACCAGGAATCTTTGTGCTCAAACTGACTCAACCGTCTGTAACGCCATCAACTGGACAGAGCAAGAAGAGGAAGTTGATTTCTGGTGACTGTTTTTCGGCAGAGCTCCCCGAAGCCGCCGCCAAGAAGGTCCCCAAGATCAACACCAAGAGTGCTGAGGAGCAGTCTGCTCCGGCAAGCCCTAGGGTTTGTTCCATTGAAGCAGACGCTCCCGACAAGTTTTTCTCCTGCAAGCTTGCCGGGGAACATCAAGCTCCGGCTGAGCCACAGGTTCTCGCCATAGAAGCGGATGTTCCCGCAGCAGCATATGTGCCTTCAGTCCTTGTTGTCGAGCCGCAAGCTCTAGCATGGGCACAACAGATTGTCCATTTCCTTCAGACATGAGAACTTCTCGAAGAGCAAGAAGAAGCGGAAAGAGTAGCCCGGCAGTCAAGTATGTACCAGTTTGTCGACAACACACTGTACAGAAGAAGACTCAACAGTGTGAAATTCAAGTGTATTCACCGGGAAGATGGACAAAAGCTGTTGGCAGAGGTACATGGAGGCATATGTGGTCACCACATTGGCGCAAGAGCACTTGCCGGCAAAGCATTCCGGCAAGGTTTCTTTTGGCCGACAGCCCTCCAGGATGCAACTACACAAGTAACCAAGTGTGAAGCGTGCCAGTTCCATTCCAAGCAGATACACTAGCCAGCTCAAGCTCTCCAGACGATCCCTTTATCCTGTCCATTTTCGGTCTGGGGGCTCGACATCCTCGGCCCTTTTCCTCGAGCTCTCGGGGGCTTTGAGTACTTGTACGTTGCAATCGACAAGTTCACAAAGTGTCCGGAAGTGGAAGCAGTGAGGAAGGTGACAGCACAGTCAGCAGTCAAGTTCTTCAGGTCGATTGTTTGCCGCTTCGGGATCCCTAACAGGATCATCACCGACAACGGCACGCAATTCACGAGCTGCACTTTCATGCAGTACGTCCAAGATCTTGGCGCCAAGGTCTGCTTCGCTTCTGTTGCTCATCCAAGAAGCAACGGTCAAGCGGAGAGGGCAAATGCTGAAGTGCTGCGCGGACTCAAGACTAGAACTTTCGATAGGCTGCACAAGTGCGGAAAGAACTGGATTGAGGAGCTGCCGGTGGTTCTTTGGTCGATCAGGACGACGCCAAATCGAGCCACTGGCCAGACACCTTTTTCTCTAGTCTACGGAGCAGAGGCAGTTCTCCCCACGGAACTCGTATACGGGTCGCCTCGAGTGCTCGCTTATGATGAGCTTCAGCAAGAGCAGCTGCGACAAGATGACGCGTTGCTCCTTGAGGAGGACCATCTTCAGGCTGCTGTACGAGCTGCTCGATACCAGCAAGCTTTGCACCGCTACCATAGCCGCAAAGTTAATGCCAGAAGTCTCGAGGAAGGCGACCTTATTCTTCGGCGCGTTCAGTCCGCCAAGAATTCCAACAAGTTGACGCCAAAGTGGGAAGGCCCTTACCAGGTGAAACGAGTCACTAGGCCTGGCGCTGTCCGCCTTGAGACCGAAGATGGCACTCCGGTGAGCAACTCCTGGAATATTGAGCATCTTCGTAAGTTTTACCCGTAAGGCGCGGTTGCCAGGACCTGTTCCGGCAACCACCTTTTGTACAAGTCTTGCCGCTGTTGCATGTAATCCTTTGTACAAAGCCGGGCGCAGACCCCGTGGATAAATAAAGCTCATGTGCTCCGCACATCTTGTCAATTACATGCTTTCTATTTTTTGCATGTGTTATCTGACACTTTGTGCAGCACCTACCCACGGTAAGCAATAACGAGCCGTAAGGCCCCATATCTTTCTTTTCTTTTCTTTCTTTTTCTCAAGAAAAGGAAGGTTCCCTCACCCACAAGTTTGCCGGGGGGAAAGGAGAAGATAATGATGTGGACCAGGCGTCGTTCAAGAAAGTTTTGCCTTGCCGGGACGCAAACGACTGAAAAGCTAAGTAGCCAAAGTTTGAGCAATCAGTTTTAATTTTTTTTAAGTTATCTTCCTCGAACGACCGTGCTTTGTATGGAAAACTTGTGCGCGGAGGAACCAACTCGTATCTAGTTGCGCCCTTACTTTGTTTCGAGTCCGCTCAACAACTTAAGTGAGCTGCGACTAGCTGTGACAAGGTTTCTTGTCGGTAGCGGCACCGCCAGCAGGCTGCTGACGTCCCGCACTCAGCGCTCGCGGCTAATGTGCCTGCGCCGGCAAGTTCCCTAAAAGCGTAGGGCAAAAACATACAAAGGAAGGAATCAAGTAAAGGGAATAACATAGCAATCGATACCCAAAATAAAGTTATATTACAAGATAGCTTGTCGCAGCTCTAATAGATTGTTCTCGTAACATGACTAGCAGCGACAAGGAAAGGAGGAAATGGGCGGCCTAATCTACGCGGTCACCATCAACCCTCTTGACCTCGTTCACCTTGTCCACAATGGGTGCGACAAGGGCCTTGAGCGCTTCCAGATCAGCATCCGGAGGCAGCTTCTTGAGGACGTTGGTGAGGTTGAGGCCTGGGTTGCGGAAGGCCACCTTCACCAACACCTTTTGCAGAACTCTCGCGCAGATCATGTGCGACTCGTCGGCCAGCTGCTTTGGGATCCTTTCCTGGAGTTGCTGGAGGGCCGTCGCCACGCCCTTGAAGAACAAAGTGAGCTTGGCGCTGGGCTGGAGGTTCTCATCGGAGGAATACCCGAAATCCTCCATCCCCAGCTGCGCCAGCTCCCCGTCAATGACTGCGGCGATATTCACGAGACCCTCTGTCCAGAGTTCCACAGTCTCCCTAAAAGTGTTTTGGGTTTCGGCGGCCCTCATCAGCAGCGCTTCGTTGGCCTTGATCTCCTCCTTTAAGGCCACCTCCTGCTCCTTGGCGTCGTCCAGCGTCTTGGTCAAAGTAGTCAGCTTCAACTCAAGATCTGCGTTGGAGTCCTTGGCGGTGCTAAGCTCCTTGCCCTTCTCGAAAGACGACCCTGCACCTCGCCATGGGCGTAGGCGTCCTTCTCGCACTCATGCTTGAGCGCAGCAAGCTCTTCGCTCCTCGCCTTGAGATCAGCCTCTAGCTGCGCCACCTTCGTCTCCAGCTCCTTCTTGGCGGCCTCGGCAGCTGCGGCAGCATCCTCTGCTTCCTTGAGAGCCCCGCCGAATGTTTGCTCGCGCGCGGCAAGCTCCTCCTCATGGCTGTCAAGATTAACCTTTCGCTGCGCCAACTCGCCCTCCCGTGCAAACAGCTCGTCGGCGACAAGCCGTTGTTGCTCTTCGGCTTCAGCCTTCTCGAGGAGGAAGGCTTTCCGCTCCTCGGCGAGTTGCGCCCGCTCCTCTGCCAAGGACCGAAGAGTTTCCTGGTTGCGACTCCGGAGCTCCTCCGCGTGCTTCTCGATGTCCACTCCCGCCTTCGCGACAAGCGCTTCTCGGGATTCCAGCTTGGCCTGTCGGGCGCAGTAGAGTGACACCAGCTTCCGCAGCAGCTGCTCCTCCTCAGACTCGCCGCTGCTGCTGCTTAGCGCGTCAACCAGCGTCAGCCCAGCGGAGGCGAGCACTTCTCCATCAAAAGTTTCTCCTTCGACCGGCGCCCTGGAGCTTGACGCCCAGGGGAGCTTGATGAAGACGCGATCGCCGGCCTTCAAATAGGCGCCGGGCTGGGGCTCTTCGGAGCCTGATGCTGTGGCAGCGGAGGAGGGATCGGCGGTCGGCGTAGCGCCTTGCACTCCTGCGGCCTCAGGGTCGTCAGTGCGATCGCCAGACCCCTCGCCGGCTCCTGCGGCGGTAGCTTTGGCGGCCTCTTCGCCGGCGGGCTCATCAACGCCAGCTCCTTCTTCGGTGGCAGCGGCGTCGTCGGTGTTGCCGCGCGTGTCCTCCTCGCCGGTGGCCTCGGTCTCCATCGGCTCCGTGGAAGATGGATCTGACGGCCAGGAAAAGAGAGAAAAAGTCAAGCAAATATCCGAAAAGAAGATCAGAAGAAGAAGAACACAAGGGAAGTTTTCAAGCAAGAAGGGTTACCTGTACTGGGATCTGCAGTCATGGGCTCCACCACCGGGGGGTCGCTGGTGCTGTCCCTTGCCGGAGAACCGTCTCTTGCCGGAGAACTGTCCCTTGCCGGAGACTTATCCCTTGCCGGAGAACGCTCCCTTGCCGGGGAATCCTCCCTTGGCGGCATAGTCGAAGCAGATAGCATCTCGGGGGCGGCTTCTGGGTGCTCCTGGTTAGGCTGCTCTGCTCCTACACAAACCAACAGTCAGATGTCAGCAAAAGAAAGAACAACCATGCGCGCCATAACAGCGGGAAGTAAACCATATATTTACGCTGGGGGCTGCGTTGGGGGCTGCTTTGGGGAATGATTGCCGGGTCCGGCAAGGTGGTCTCAGGCGCGCCCCCTGCTGCCGCGGTGGGCTCGTCCTCGATGACAATCACCGGAGCCTTGGCTCTCTTCGCTGCTCTCTGGGCCAGGGTCCTGAAAAGGAAGGATTTTAGAGTAAAGCAAATCAGATACAAGACAGAAACAACAAAAATTGAAGAACTACAAGTACAACAAAGAATCTTACTCTTCTTCTTTCTCGTCGGAGCTGAGCGCGGAGAGGTCGAAGTCCGTCCCACCTTCGGCGCGACAAGGCGGAGGAGTAGGTTCCCTTAGCCGCTTGGCGGGGGCAGTGGCGGTGGTCCGGGAAGACTCCGCTCCAGTTGCCGCAGCTGCGTGAGGCGCTCCCGCGGCAACATTGCTTGTCGCGGTGGAGCGCGTCGCGCGGCGCGACGACTGTTGACTCGTCTGCCGCCCCGCTACGTCCCCGGCCTTGCGGAGACGCCTTCTTGGTGGAGCTGGGGGCTACGCTGGGGGCTCTGCTTGCGGCAAGCTGCCTGAAGATGGCGGGCCGCTCGCACCCTCGGCGGGCTCGCTCGACTCGGCGTCAGGCCCGGCAAGCTCTTCCTCGCCGGCAAGCCACTCTCGCTCAGCAAGGCTTGCCGCCTCTGCTACCTCTGCCTCCTCCACGGTGAATCCAAACTCGCCCGCGGCAGCGGCTGCCGCCGCCTCTTCCGCCCTAGTGGCGATGCGCTGCATCTCTGCATCGGTGGTGTCGCGAGTGAGGCTCTTCTGTTCATCGGAGCGGACCGCCACCTCCACCAAGCCGTCGAAGAACTCCTGCACGACGTCGTCTGCGGGCTCTTGCCAAGATGGAACAATTCCATGCGAATCGCACAACGGCATCATTGCACGGATGCAGTCGAGCGAGGAATTGTTGCACAGCGGGACGACACCCTTCGGTAGCCTGAACCATTCGGGATGTTGAGGGTCGTGCTTGAACAGCTCCTTGAGCATCGCGTCCAGTTCCAGGACAGTGAAGTTGAAGCTGAGGCCCGGGCGCAGCCTCATAATGTCCGCCGGACCCCCGAACTCCCAGGCGGGTCTCCTCCTCTCTTGCAGGGGGGCGATGCGGCAGCGAAGAAAATCTGCGCCAATGGCGCCTACAGTGAGCCCGGCAAGCCTGAGGCGTAGGATCCGGGTGACAGCAATTTTCAGCCTATCGTCTTCCGGGGCCACGTTGCTCCAATCGTTGCCGCGCACTGCTGGGGCTTGGCGCTGGGCAGTAAACGGCTGCGGGTTCTCCTCGATAATCCAGCACCAGTCTGCTCTTCACTCCTCCCATTTGCTGCGGAGCTCCCCCTCCAGATAAGCTTCCTTCTTGCCGACTCTCGAGATCCAGGCGATTCCGCCGGATAAAGGTTCTCCTCTCTCAACTCGGGGCATAAAGAAGTGGCGGAAAAGAGCTACGTCTGGGTGGACTCCGACAAAGTTTTCGCAGAGATGCGCGAAAATTGCCATGGTCAGAACAGCATTGGGGGTGAAATCAAGGAGGTGGAACCCGTAGGTGTTCATGATGTCGCAGAAATACTCAGACAAAAGGCGGGCAGAGCCCGCAGTAGAAGAACAATGCGAAGAAGGGATATCCGTTCGGAGCCCGTTCCGAAGCGGCGGCGGAGAGTACCTTCGTGTGCGGATGCGCTCACGTCTCCGTCGACCAAAAGAGGTAGTAGTACTCCCTCAGCTCCTTCGCAGTGAGCTCGGGGAGGAAGATTGCCCGCTCCTTTCGCAGCGCCTCGAGCCGCAGCGCCTCGGCCGACTTCACGGCCTTCCCGGCTTTCGGAGCCATAACGGAGGTGGTGGGGGAGATCGACAGCGTTGGTGGCGCCGATGGCAATGGGGGGCGGAGCGCTGCTCTCTTTGGGGAGAAGGGGGGAGCGGCGGAAGATTCTAAGATTGGAACAGCAACTGGCGAGATGGGCGAACTGCCCCTGTTTCCTCTGCTTATAAAGAGGGAGGGGGCGGACGTTCCGTTTTTCCGAATAAAGAACCACCCACGATCTCTCCCACGACGCCGCATTCAATGTGTGCCGTTAGGGAAGGGCGCGGTGGATACGGAGTAAGATACGGCGTAAACCAGGCCACGCATGCCCGTGCCCTGTTTTGGGCCTGGCCCAACAGCGCTCGGCACCGTGTGTGGCCCAGGTCCGGGGGCTCCTGTCAGTGTACTAGAGTAGGGGTACCCTAGTATCCCGAACTTGTGCACGGGCAGTCGCAGCACCCCGCGGCAAGGCTTGCCGGGTGACCGCCAAGGTCCTCCGTGGTTCCTTTGGAGCCATTCAAGAACAAAGTGTTTAAGCCAAGGAGACAAGACCCCGGCAAGAGGAACTTGCCGGGAAGGCCAACCAAGGCATTTCAAGGAACTTGCTGCGACGCGCCACGCGTCCCGGCAAGGCCCGGTGAGCGACAAGCTTCCGGACGCGACAAGACAACGACCGCAAGGCGCTTGCCGCGGCAAGCTATCACTCTGTACCGGCGCTCCAGCACATCCACCAACGTGTCGCCCTGGGACCTTTCCAGGCGCGCGTGGCAAGAGGCTGTGCAGCCAGCGGTGCGAGGTGGCAAGCGACGCTGACAAGATTGCCATCGTGGCGAGCGGTGGCGCCCCTGACGGTCCCTTTTTGCACTGTTTGGGCGACACAGACGGGCATTTAATGCCTTTGTCCCCTGCCGTCAGGGTTAGGTATGATACACTATACAAGTAGTTGTACCAACCGCAACTCTTTTCCATTTTTACCCTTGCCTACGTTGCCACCTGTCGGTGACCCCTTGAGCATATAAAAGGAGGCCCATGCGCAACGTACAGGGGGGGTTTGAGGCCAGAAAGCACTCACGCTCGGCCTCGTTAGCATCCACTGTGTACTGTAGCATTTAGCGCTCCCGAGCAAGAACACAATACAATCAGACAAGCAGCAGTAGGAGTATTATCTCTCCAGAGAGCTCCGAAGCTGGGTAAATCGCTCGTGTGCTTCGCCTCGATCTGCTCTTCGTGCGACCTCCGCCCCCCGCCGAACCGAAAGGGGCTCGGTCCGCCGGCCCCATAGGTGTTCATTCCCACGACAATATGAGCTGCGGAAATTAAAGCATGCAACTTGCAAGAATGTAAAGGGAAGGGTTTGGAGGATTCAAACGCAATTGGAGACACAGATGTTTTTGTCGTGGTTCCGATAGGTGGTGCTATCGGACATCCACGTTGATGGAGACTTCAACCCATGAAGGGTAACAGTTGCGCGAGTCCAGGGAGGGCTCCAACCACGAAGGGTCCACGAAGAAGCAACCTTGTCTATCCCACCATGGCCGTCGCCCACGAAGGACTTGCCTCACTAGCGGTAGATCTTCACAAAGTAGGCGATCTCCTTGCCCTTACAAACTCCTTGGTTCAAATCCACAATCTTGTCGGAGGCTCCCAAGTGACACCTAGCCAATCTAGGAGACACCACTCTCCAAGAAGTAACAAATGGTGCGTTGATGATGAACTCCTTGCTCTTGTGATTCAAATGATAGTCTCCCCAACACTCAACTCTCTCTCATAGGATATGGATCTGGTGGAAAGAAGATTTGAGTGGAAAGCAACTTGGGGAAGGCTAGAGATCAAGATTCATATGGTAGGAATGGAATATCTTGGCCTCAACACATTAGTAGGTGATTCTCTCTCAGAACTGGTAAGTTGGAAGTGTAGGTTTGTTCTGACGGCTCTCTCCATGAATGAAGAGGAGGTGGAGGGGTATATATAGCCTCCACACAAAATCTAACCGTTACACACAATTTACCAAACTCGGTGGGACCGAATCGAGAAACTTGGTCGGACCGATTAAGCAAATCTAGTGACCGTTAGGATTTTCGGTGGGACCGACATGCAACTCGGTAAGACCGATATGATTAGGGTTAGGGCATAACGTAATCTCGGTGAGACCAATTACACAAACTCGGTGAGACCGATTTTGGTAATTAGCTAACCAGAGAGTTGGTCAGGTAAACTCGGTGGGACTGATTCGCTCTTTTCAGTGAGACCAAAATGTTACGAAAGGGAAACAGGGAGTTTACATTGCAATCTCGGTGGGACCGATCACTCACTTCGGTTAGATCGAAACGTTATGAAGGGAAACAGAGAGATTACAATCCCATCTCGGTGAGAGCGAGATCCCTATCGGTGAGACCGTTTTGCGTAGGGTTTGTGGCAGTGGCTATGACATTTGAACTCGGTGGCGCCGGATAGAAAGAATTGGTAAGGCTCATATGTGGATGTGAGAAAGTTGTTGAGGGTTTTGAAGCATATGACTAATCACTTGAAGCAAGAGGCTCATTAAGCAACACCTCATCCCTCCTTGATAGTATTGGCTTTTCCTATAGACTCAATGTGATCTTGGATCACTAAATGTAAAATGTAGAGTCTTGAGCTTTTGAGCTTGAGCCAATCCTTTGTCCTTAATATTTTGAGGGATCCACTTTCATCATCCATGCCATGCCATTCATTGAGCTTTCCTGAAATATTTGTCTTGGAATAGCATTAGCTCAATGAGCTATATGTTGTTATGAATTACCAAAACCACCTAGGGATAGTTGCACTTTCTATCTCCCCCTTTTTGGTAATTGATGACAACATATAGATCAAAGCTTCGACAAATGATAATAAGATTGAAAAACATCGTCGCTTTGAGAAGTATGTGATAAGCCAGAGCTCCCCCTAAATTTGTGCATAGTTTAAGATTTGCTTTGGACTGCAAATGCACAAGGAATTAGGCTCATGGGTTACTCTTCCATGTCACATAAATCTTGGTGGAGCGCTCAAAATAATAAAGATTGAATACATGCACTCATCACCAAGCAAAGTGAATGATCATATAAGGATAAGTAAGATAATATCATCTAACAAGCATAAGTGTAGCTTATGATCAAACCACATGATCATCAATGTCTCACAGATAATAGCATAGTATCTCAAGCAATCAAAGGCAAACAAAGTTCAACCAAGAAGACAAGAGAGAACAAAAGCAAACTCTCTCTCTCGAAGCCTATGATCTATACATTTTTCTCCACCTTTGGCAACAAGTTACCAAAAAGTTCCTAGAAAATGCATAGTACTATATCGTCTCTCAGGCTTGGTCTTCAGGTGGTGGTGTAGAGATGGCTCCTTGGACGACGACTTCAGTTGATGTGGATGGAGCTGGAGGAGTTGGTGTTGGAGCTGGTTGTACTGGAACTGTAGGAGCTGTAGCTGGTGCAGATGAAGTGGCTCTGGTGTCTGTCACTGGCACTGCAGCTGATCTCTGAGCTCAAGGCACTCTAGCAAATGCATCAGTAGTTCTCCTTCCCTTCCTCTCCTGCATGTCATCCTGTAGCTGCTCCACAACTGACTGAATCTCAGTTACTTTGACATCTAAATCATAGAATTTTTGTTCCATGATTCTTTCCAGGCTCTCCTGGTTTTGAGTTAGGGTGGACAACCCTTTCTCAATCCTCAGAGTTGATGCTATCAAGTAACCAAGCTGCTCTTGCTTGTTCTTCAAAAAGTACTCAGATGCCTCCTCTTGAGTTGGCATCTTGGCAGCCTTCTCTTTCTTTGCTTCTTCTACCCTTCTGCAGCAGCCTCTTTGGGTTGAGATTTCAAAGGAACTTGAGTAGAGGCTCTGGCTTTAGATATGGGAGTTATCTTTGCAGGCACTTTGATCTTCATTCCAGGCTTAATGGATGCAGCTGTGACATACTCCTTTTTGAGCACCTTCTTCTTGGAAGTGGCCTCATCCTCTACTGCCACATAATCCTCATCCTCAGAGTCCGAGGTTCTTTTCTTCCTTGTCCTGGTGGCTAGGGATGAAAATGGAGAGGAAACAGACGGAACTGAGTGCTACCACATTTGTTTTCATATATTTTTGCAGAAGCAGAAACGAATACAGAAACCCCGAAAATGAATGCGGAAACAGATACTACCGAAAATGGACATGGAGCGAATACAAAGCAAACACGAAAACAGAAGTAGGCATTGACCGGAACTTAAAAAACCCTTGAATCATAGTGAAACACACACATTTTTTAATGAATTGTTAAGATTGGCTACAAAATAATATTGTTATGTTAGCAACTTAGCGTAGTATTGTAGTACTACTGGACAATTGCATATAGGGTTAAGCTGAGTACATGTGTGGTAGTAGAAGTTGAGTCTCAAATGATCCATTCTACTCATTGTCATTGTGTGTTGTTTTGTGGTTGGGCTACAAAGTAGCCACAGATCTATAGTCAAAATGGAAATTCCATATTCATGGAAACAGAAAGTTCCATTTCCACGCCAGTTCCACCGGAAAACATTGTTCCGTTTTTGTTTTCGTTTCCGCATAAAAAATTCCATTTCCACTTCCGTTTTGCAAATTTCCATTTCCGTTTTCATATTTCCTCTCCATTTCCATTTTTCCTCCGAAAAAGCGGAAAGTTTCCACTCCATTTTCATCTTTACTAGTGGCAGCTTTGGGCAAATTGCTGGGAGTGCTTCTGCTGCCATCATCTGAAGTGCTAGAGGGACTAGTGCCCTCACTCATGTGATTGTGCTCTTCTGACTTGTTCTGGCTGTCACTTTGGTCTGACATGCTGCAAACACTGACTGCTGACCCTGTGAATAGTTATAGATGAGATAGAGTGGATGAGCATCACAAAATGCAGAGATTTTTGCAAAAGAATGATTCAAAAAAGTTGGTTTTAGTTTTCCATAGAAAGCATTTTGGATCAACCGATTTTCAAACTCGGTGATACCGAAGCAGTTTTGGAACCTGAACTAGTGAACTCGGTCAGACCGAGTCATAGTTCGGTGACACCGAGATTGCTAGGGTTTCACAAAGTTCTAAAATCGGTCACGCCGATTAGCAATTCTCGGTCAGACCGAGAGTTACTACTGCAATGGCGTTAGCCGAATCGGTGGGCCCGAGTTTTTCAACTCAGTGGGTCTGAGATGGTTTCGGCGGAAACCTAACCCTAAATTTTCAAATCGCATCTATTCTAAGGATTGTTTTGACTGGATAGAGGTGTTTCAATCGTGGCAAGAATCATAATGAACACAATGTGCTGAGAATCAGATGAGGATAGCAATGTGATCGAGTTCATACCCTAGTTCGGTGATGAACTCGCTATGGCGGCAACGGCGGAGACGAAATCCGTTGACGGTGGCGGAGACCAGCGACAGGAGGTGGCTGGCGACGAAGTCGATGATCCGAAGACCTTCAGAGCGAGCTATGCGCGGGCGAAGAGGTTTGGAGAAAATTTTCCAAAATTTTGCCCGTGTGAATATATAGACCGACCTGTTGGTGTGACCGAGTGGAACGACTCGGTGGCACCGAGATGCATAACTGTTGATAGTTACAGCAACTCGGTGTGACCGAAAAGTTCAAATCGGTTGCACCGACATTGAAAACCTAGATCGACTTAGTGATCTCGGTATGACCGAAATGGAAGAATCAGTCAGACTGAAACGCACAAAGAAGTTTTGGAAGTTTAAGTCTATGACGAATCGGGGACTCCGAGTGCTGCTCACACAGAGTGGTTCGAATCTGACTTGATCAAATTTTGTGATGTAGCATGAATAGAGTTTGAGACGAGAAAAGCATAGATAGCTAGAGAAGGTTCTTAGGCATTCTTGTCCATCCACTTGGCCAAAGAAAAAGAAACCAATCAATCAAAACAACAAGTGGATGTCCTCGAATGAGTAAAATATGCAACCAACATGCTCATACAATAAAATGGCAAATGCAATATGTGGCAAAGCATGCACAACCAGTTCTAGCATCTATCAAACAATTGGCGATGACTAGGTCATCTATATATGAGTATATTGACTTAGGAGTCAAATGAGAACATTTGATCATAGGTCATACTCATCGTTTAAGCTCAAGTGGGGTTACCACTTTTACATAATGCATTGATGTGTTCACATCATTAGAGTTGCTTTGACTCAATTCTTAGAGTTAAGCTCCCCCTAGATGTGAGAGGCTCCCTTGGAGGGATGAACTAACCTTGGGTTTTGTCGATGATGACTTTATGTAGGTGTTGAAGATGTGGATGCTCAATGTTGATGTAGATAATTTGGAGCAATCCTTTCGAGTGAGTTGCACTTTCAATACCTACATGGGTTAGTCCCACAAGGAACAAACAAGAATATCCATAGACATAGAGTGATGCACACACAAGATGATGTCCATGAAAACATTATGTTACCTTGTCCCTTGCCTTACCAACATGAGGGTTTGTGACTCCTTGAACTAGTGCAAGATATGGAAGTTGATTGCACTTGTCCTTGCTATAATGATATGAGTGAAGAATGTTGGCGGAGTCACCCTCAAGAACTCTCTAGTTCTTCTTCTTCGGGATCCACATCATCTTGATGGGAATCCTTGGAGTTGTAGTTGTACTTGATGAAGTAGAACTTGACATAGTCTTGGGAACCCACTTGACCAAGGCCTTAGGTGCTTCTCCAAATGAATCAATCTCCTCTTGAAGCTTGTCCTTGCTTTGTTGTTGTGGTCTTGTGGTGGAAGATCATCTTGTGCTTGTGTTCCCTTGAGGGAAGTAGGATCATACTTCTCTTGTTGAGGAACAAACTTCGTCTTGGGGTATTGATCTTCTTCCCACTCAACTCCATTGGCATTTAACTTTCGTTCAAAACCAACACCTTGATTCTTCTGGTGCCTTCCTTGCTTGCGTACAATTTCCTCGAATTTCTTACTCCCGGCAAGGCTCTTGTATACACCTTTCCCTATAATTCCCTTCAATAAGCTATTTTCTTGCTCAACTGTAACTTGGCTTAGAGAATCAGTAGTGGAATCAAGAGAACTACTAGAAGCAACAATATTGGATTTAGCATTATTATTGTTACTACTAGAGGAAGAATCTTTCTTGTTCTTGTTACTGGACTTGACTTGAGGCATGTAAGTAGATAAGAGTAAACACTTGGCAATGTAAGAAGAACTTTTCTTACGGAGATCATCATTGATTGCCTTTAAGAACTCATGCTCTTGCTCAAGATTGAGCTTTTCAAAGTGTAACTTCTCATGAGCCCTTAAAAGTTCTCGATGATCTTCGAAGATAGTTTCATGAGCTAACTTAAGAGTGTTTAGTTCTTTAGTTAGAAGCTCAATCTTCTCCTTATCATTGTCATTCGTTTTATCTTGATTAGCATGATTAATTGACGTTTCATCATAGTATTCATTACTAGAGTTGTCAATAAGTAAATCATCATCACCTAACAAGTCATCTTCATCACTATTGAAATTAACATACTCGGGGTGTATTACCTTAGGACCTTTGGCCATGAAGCATCTTCCAATTCCTTCATTTGGTGAATCAAATATGCCGTAGGAGTCGGTTGACACAAGTACTAGACCGGCAACACCTTCATCTTGAGTATATTCGGAGTCGGAGTGATAGCTTCTCTCGGAGTGATTGTCGGAGTCGGAGCCGGATACCCATTCACCAACATGAGCTTGATGTCTTTGTTTTGTGTAGCTCTTTGATGACTTGTCCTTCCTTTCCGAATCCTTGCTTCTCCGTGAGGGTCTTCGTTCATAACGATCATCTTTACTCCTTCTCTCTCTTGGTGGTGATTCTTCTCTTCTACTTCTTCTTTTTGGGGAATCTTCTCTTCTTTTGTAGGGTGTCGTACACTCATTGGAATAGTGTCCGGGTCTCCCACAATTGTAGCAATTGCGCTCTCGACTAGAAGATCTTTTGTCATTGTAGGACCTTGACTTAGAGCTTCTTTCTTTGCTTCTACTCTTGTAGAATTTGTTGAAGTTCTTCACCATTAAGCTCAATTCTTCATTGAAGGTTTGTTTCTCACTTGATGATGTGGGGGCTTCACATGAGGCTTTGTAAGCACCACTTGAGTTGTTGTGAAGTTCCTCCTTATCCTTGAGTGACATCTCATGAGCAACAATTCTTCCAATGACTTCCGTTGGCTTGAGATCTTTGTAATTTGGCATCATTTGGATCAATGTGCACACTGTATCATACTTTCCATCCAATGCTCTTAGGATCTTCTTGATGATGAATCTGTCGGTCATCTCTTCACTTCCTAAGCCGGCAATCTCATTTGTGATAAGAGCAAGCCTAGAGTACATTTCAGCGACACCTTCACCATCCTTCATTTTGAACTTGTCAAGCTGACTTTGGAGCACATCCAACTTGGATTCCTTGACGGAGTCGGTACCTTCATGCATATCAATCAAAGTATCCCAAATTTCCTTTGCATTCTCAAGACGACTGATTTTGTTGAATTCTTCGGGGCACAATCCGTTGAAGAGGATATCACAAGCTTGAGCGTTGTATTGCATCATCTTCAAATGTTCCGCGCTAGCTTCACGATTTGGCTCTCTCCCATAAAAGAATTCACCTTGCAAGACAATACACACAATAGCCCAAACGGCGGGGTTATGTCCAAGAATATGCATTTTCATCTTATGCTTCCAACTAGCAAAATTAGTACCATCAAAGTAAGGACCTCTACGGTGATAATTTCCCTCGCTAGAAGCCATACTCTCCTAGGTTTTGAAACCAAGGCTATGACCACCAAAAGCTATGGAAATCAAAGCAAATGGAGACCAAAGCTCTGATACCACTTGTAGGACCTTGAAGTATGCCTAGAGTGGGGAGGTGATTAGACTACTTGACCAATTAAAAACTTAACCTTTTCCCAATTATAGACTTTGGCAAATTTTAGCTATCTTTGGACAAGTCAAGCAATACTCACACAATTCAAGCAAGCATGCAAAGAGTATATGAGCAACGGAAATTAAAGCATGCAACTTGCCAGAATGTAAAGGGAAGGGTTTGGAGGATTCAAACGCAATTGGAGACACGGATGTTTTTGTCGTGGTTCCGATAGGTGGTGCTATCGTACATCCACGTTGATGGAGACTTCAACCCATGAAGGTTAACGGTTGCGCGAGTCCACGGAGGGCTCCACCCACGAAGGGTCCACGAAGAAGCAACCTTGTCTATCCCACCATGGCCGTCGCCCACGAAGGACTTGCCTCACTAGCGGTAGATCTTCACGAAGTAGGCGATCTCCTTGCCCTTACAAACTCCTTGGTTCAACTCCACAATCTTGTCAAAGGCTCCCAAGTGACACCTAGCCAATCTAGGAGACACCACTCTCCAAGAAGTAACAAATGGTGCGTTGATGATGAACTCCTTGCTCTTGTGCTTCAAATGATAGTCTCCCCAACACTCAACTCTCTCTCATAGGATATGGATCTGGTGGAAAGAAGATTTGAGTGGAAAGCAACTTGGGGAAGGCTAGAGATCAAGATTCATATGGTAGGAATGGAATATCTTGGCCTCAACACATGAGTAGGTGATTCTCTCTCAGAACTGGTAAGTTGGAAGTGTAGGTTTGTTCTAATGTCTCTCTCCATGAATGAAGAGGAGGTGGAGGGGTATATATAGACTCCACACAAAATCTAACCGTTACACACAATTTACCAAACTCAGTGGGACCGAATCGAGAAACTCGGTCGTACCGATTTAGCAAATCTAGTGACCGTTAGGATTTTCGGTGGGACCGACATGCAACTCGGTAAGACCGATATGATTAGGGTTAGGGCATAACGTAATCTCGGTGAGACCGATTACACAAACTCGGTGAGACCGATTTTGGTAATTAGCTAGCCAGAGAGTTGGTCAGGTAAACTCGGTGGGACCGATTCACTCTTTTTGGTGAGACCGAAATGTTACGAAAGGGAAACATGGAGTTTACATTGCAATCTCGGTGGGGCCGATCGCTCACTTTGGTTAGACCGAAAAGTTACGAAGGGAAACAGAGAGATTACAATCCCATCTCGGTGAGACCGAGATCCCTATCGGCGAGACCGATTTGCCTAGGGTTTGTGGCAGTGGCTATGACATTTGAACTCGGTGGCGCCAGATAGAAAGAATCGGTAGGACCGATTTTGACTTTGGGTATAGGTCATATGTGGATGTGAGAAAGTAGTTGAGGGTTTTTGAAGCATATCACTAAGCACTTGAAGCAAGAGGCTCATTAAGCAAGACCTCATCCCTCCTTGATAGTATTAGCTTTTCGTATAGACTCAATGTGATCTTGGATCACTAAAAGGTAAAATGTAGAGTCTTGAGCTTTTGAGCTTGAGCCAATCCTTTGTCCTTAATATTTTGAGGGATCCACTTTCATCATCCATGCTATGCCATTCATTGAGCTTTCCTGAAATATTTGTCTTGGAATAGCATTAGCTCAATGAGCTATATGTTGTTATGAATTACCAAAACCACCTAGGGATAGTTGCACTTTCACTAGGCGTATCAACGGGCTATGGAGATGCCCATCAATATATATCAATATGAGTGAGTAGGGATTGCCATGCAACCGATGCACTAGAGCTATAAATATATGAAAGCTCAACAAAAGAAACTAAGTGGGTGTGCATCCAACTTGCTTGCTCACGAAGACCTAGGGCATTTTGAGGAAGCCCATCATTGGAATATTTAAGCCAATTTCTATAATGAAAAATTCCCACTTAGTATATGAAAGGGACAACATAGGAGACTCTCTATCATGAAGATCATGGTGCTACTTTGAAGCACAAGTGTGGAAAAAGAGATAGTAGCATTGTCCCTTCTCTCTTTTTCTCTCATTTTATTTTTTTTTTCTTTTTTTTATTCTTTGGCCTTTTTCTTTTTCTTTTTTGGCCTTTCTCTTTTTTTCTCTTTTTTTCTTTTTGTAAAGTCTGAAGTCTCATCTCTACTTGTGGGGGAATCATAGTCTTCATCATCCTTTTCTCACTGAGACGATGCTCTAATAATGAAGATCATCACACTTTTATTGATTTACAATTCAAGAATTACAACTCAAACCTAGAACAAGATATGACTCTATATGAATGCCTCCGGCGGTGTACCGGGATATGCAATGAATCAAGAGCGACATGTATGAAAATTATGAAAGTGGCCTTGCCACAAATACGATGTCAACTACATGATCATGCAAAGAGCAATATGACAATGATGGAATGTGTCATAATAAATGGAATGGTAGAAAGTTGCATGGCAATATATCTCGGAATGGATATGGAAATGCCATAATAGGTAGGTATGGTGGCTGTTTTGAGGAAGGTAAATAATGGGTGCATGATACCGGCGAAAGTTGCGCGGTATAATAGAGGCTAGCAAAGTGGAAGGATGAGTGTGGGTATATCCATGGACTCACATTAGTCATAAAGAACTCATATACTTATTTCAAAAGTCTACTTGCCCTCGAAGCAAAGTACTACTGTGCATGCTCTTAGGGGAAGGGTTGGTAGGAGTTAATCATCGCGCGATCCCGACCTCCACTCGTAAGGAAGGCAATTAAAAGAGCACCTCATGCAACAATTTTGTCACACAACTTTTACCATACATGCATGCTACGGGACTTGCCAACTTCAACACAAGTATTTCTCAATTCCATAATTACCCACTAGCATGACCCTAACATTACTACCTTTATATCTCAAAACAATTATCAAGCAACAAATTGATCATAGCATCCAATTCACTTCCTATGATAGTTTTTATTATACCCAACTTGGATGCTCATCATTCTAGGACCAATTTTATAACCATAGCAAATACCATGCTGTTATAAAAGACTCTCAAAATAATATAAGTGAAGCATGAGAGACTAGCAATTTCTTCAAAATTAAGCCACCGCCGTGCTCTAAAAGATATAAGTGAAGCACTAGAGCAAAAACTATCAAGCTCAAAAGATATAAGTGAAGCACATAGAGTATTCTAGCAAATTCTAATCAAGTGGGGTTCTCCCAAAAGGTGTGTACAGTAAGGATGATTGTGGTAAACTAAAAAGCAAATATTAATATAATACACGACGCTCCAAGCAAAACACATATCATGTGGCGAATAAAAATATAGCTCCAAGTAAAGTTACCAATGAACGAAGACGAAAGAGGGGATGCCGTCCCGGGGCATCCCCAAGCTTAGGCTTTTGGCTATTATTGAGTATCTTGGGGTGACATGGGCATCCCCAAGCTTAGGCTCTTGCCACTCCTTATTCCATAGTCCATCAAAGCTTTACCCAAAACTTGAAAACTTCACAACGCAAAACTCAACAGGAAATCTTATAAGCTCCATTAGTGGAAGAAAACAAAACCACCACATAAGGTACTGTAATGAACTCATTATTTATTTATTTTGGTGTTAAACCTACTGTATTACAACTTCTCTATGGTTTATAAGCTATTTTACTAGCCATAGATGCATCAAAATAGGCAAACAACACACAAAAAACAGAATCTGTCAAAAACAGAACAGTCTGTAGCAATCTGTAACTAATGCAAACTTCTGGAACTCTGAAAATCCTACCAAAATAGGAAGTCCTAGAAAATTTGTCTATTGATCAGAAGCAAAAAGAATCAACGCAAAATAACATTTGTGATTTAACAAAACTAATTTCATGCGTGCAAAGTTTCTGTTTTTCAGCAGAATCAAATCAACTGTCATCATAGGTTATCCTATAGGTTCTACTTGTCACAAACACTAATTAAAAGATAAAAACACATCTAAATAGAAGGTAGATGCAAAATTTATTACTAAACAGGAACAAAAACAAAAAACACAAATAAAATTGGGTTGCCTCCCAACTAGCGCTATCGTTTAATGCCCCTAGCTAGGCATAAAAGCGAAGATAGATCTAAGTAGTGCCATCTTTGGCACTCAATTCCCCAATGGAGCACTTATAATCTTTAGAGCTTTCTCCCTTTTTAGCAATGACTAAACCTTTAGGCAAAAATTCAAGAAATTCATTTCTAGCAAAAGGTTCCTTAACGATAGAGAGACAATTGGGATGAATACTTATGGATTTGAGATCCGCGTCTCCCTTACTAGAAGATTCACCCTTATTTTTAGGAACATAGATAAACTTGGCAGTTTTGGTAGGGGTTTTTGGAGTGTTTTTCATGGAAGAAAATGCGGAACCTATGTTGGTAATGATATCCCCAAGTTTACCGATTCTTGCAGAATCTAGATCTATTTTTTCATTAACTATAGGTTCTTTCTCTTTTATGATTTTTCAAAGTAACTCCAACCCTAGATCCATATTGAGTAATGTGGTTATTAATCTTTTTATCCAAATTTTCAATCAACTCAACAGTAGCAACTTTATTTTCAATAATATCAAGCTGTTGCATAACGTGCTCTAAAGTTGAAATAGTTCCATTAACCAAAAGAGGTGGTGGGCCAAACAAATCTAACATAGCATTATAAGCATCAAACGTATGGCTACTCAAGAAATCCCCTCCGGCAATAGTATCAAGAACACATCTATTCCAAGGAGTAATGCCTACATAAAAATGCGGAGAAGAATGGAAGTAGAAAGCTTCCTAGTAGATCTATTTTGAGCATTGCAAATTCTATGCCAAGCATCTTTTAAATTTTCTCCCTCCCTTTGCTTAAAATTGAGAATTTCATGTTTGGGGGTAATAATAAGGACAGGAGGACTAGCCATAACGACAAGGTAAACGATGTAACACACGAGCAAGGGAAAGAGAGAGTAAATAAAACGGCAAGGGTGAAGTGGGGGAGAGGAAAACGAGAGGCAAATGGCAAATAATGTAAATGCGAGGGAGATGAGTTTGTGATGGGTACTTGGTATGTCTTGGCTTGAGAGAAGACCTCCCCGGCAACGGTGCCAGAAATCCTTCTTGCTACGTCTTGAGCTTGCGTTGGTTTTCCTTGAAGAGGAAAGGGTGATGCAGCAATAGTAGCGTAAGTATTTCCCTCAGTTTTTGAGAACCAAGGTATCAATCCAGTAGGAGGCTCCTCAAAAGTCCCACGCACCTACACAAACAAACAAAGAACTCGCAACCAACACAATAAAGGGGTTGTCAATCCCTTCACGGCCACTTGCAAAAGTGAAATCTGATAGAGATAGTATGATAAGATAAATATATTTTTGGTATTTTATAATATAGATGCAAAAAGTAAAGATGCAAATAAAAGTAGATTGAAAGCTTATATGATAAAAGATAGACCCGGGGGCCATAGGTTTCACTAGTGGCTTCTCTCAAGATAGCATAAGTATTACGGTGGGTGAACAAATTACTGTCGAGCAATTGATAGAAAATCGAATAATTATGAGATTATCTAGGCATGATCATGTATATAGGCATCATGTCCGCGACAAGTAGACCGACTCCTGCCTGCATCTACTACTATTACTCCACACATCGACCGACTCCTGCCTGCATCTAGAGTATTAAGTTCATAAGAACAGAGTAACGCATTAAGAAGGATGACATGATGTAGAGGGATAAACTCATGCAATATGATATAAACCCCATCTTTTTATCCTCGATGGCAACAATACAATACATGCCTTGCTGCCCCTGCTGTCACTGGGAATGGACACCGCAAGATTGAACCCAAAGCTAAGCACTTCTCCCATGGCAAGAAAGATCAATCTAGTAGGCCAAACCTAACTGATAATTCGAAGAGACTTGCAAAGATAACTCAATCATACATAAAAGAATTCAGAGGAGATTCAAATATTTCTCATAGATAAACTTGATCATAAACCCACAATTCATCAGATCTCGACAAACACACCGCAAAAAGAGTTTACATCGAATAGATCTCCACAAGAGAGGGGGAGAACATTGTATTGAGATCCAAAAAGAGAGAAGAAGCCATCTAGCTAATAACCATGGACCCGAAGGTCTGTGGTAAACTACTCACAAATCATCGGAGGGGCTATGGTGTTGATGTAGAAGCCGTCCGTGGTCGATTCCCCCTCCGGCGGAGCGCCGGCGAAGGCTCCAAGATGGGATCTCGCGAATACAGAAGGTTACGGTGGTGGAAATTGTGTTCCGTTGGCTCCCTGGATGTTTTCGGGGTACGTAGGTATATATAGGAGGAAGAAGTACGTCGGTGGCCGCCTGTGGGGCCCAGGAGATAGGGGCGCGCCCAGAGGGGGTGGGCGCGCCCTCCTGTCTCCTGGCCGCCTCGCAAGCTTCTTGACTTGCACTCCAAGTTCTCCGAATCACGTTTGTTCCAAAAATCACGCTCCCGAAGGTTTCATTCCATTTGGACTCCGTTTGATATTCCTTTTCTTTGAAATACTGAAATAGGAAAAAAAACAGCAATATGGGCCGGTCCTCCGGTTAGTAGATTAGTCCCAAAAATGATATAAATGTGTAAAATAAAGCCCATAAACATCCAAAAGGGGTAATATAATAGCATGGAACAGTAAAAAATTATAGATACATTGGAGACATATCAACCAGCATTCAACTTGCTGCTTTGTTCTGTGACTCTAGGACCAAACCCATTCGTGCAAAAATCCAGAAGAACCTTTCTTGGAAATTGATGTCAAAGGGGGAGAGAGAGATCAGATCAAAGCTTAATCATATCTATAGGGGGAGAGAATACTCAAGGGGGAGAGAGAGTAATCATCAAGGACTCCAGATGCTTGGTATTCAAGAGGAGAGAAGTCACATGTCTTCAAGAGGGGAAAGACATGTTCATATTTGTTTGTTTGCATTAGCTCTATTTATTCTCTTTGAGCTCTAATTTTCTATTCCCTATCTTCTCCCAGTATCCCATGCTAGATTCAGGGGAGCAAGACATCTAAGGGAAGGAAATCCTTGAATTCATTGCACATCTTTACCTTTGGGGACATGTCTATATTCAATGTGGTACCTAGTAATCACTCTACATGTCATCCCAGTGTTGGTACTCTTGTGGTTTCTTTTGTTTGCTCTGGCTAGTAGGTGTATTTGTGTTATCTAACCTTGTTTACGCAGGTTCATTCCATCCCATGCCAACTAAAGACCACAAGGTAAGTATATGCATCACAGTCATGTGTGTGAGGTTTTTTTTGCTGATGTACATACTATTTGCAAGAAGGACTCATGAGCATGAAGGTACAATTCCCATATTCACATCTTTTGCTCTAATGCATATAGCCAAGATACATGTAACACATTGCTTACTCTGTCATGCTTATGCATTCACATGCTCCTATATTCCATATTTAAATGATTGCATACATGTAGGGGGAGCCTATGCATGTTACATGTCTTTCCAAAGCTTTACTTGTTATTCTCTATATCTTTATCTAAAGCTTTGATGTATGTTGTCATCAATTACCAAAAAGGGGGAGATTGAAAGCACAAGTGCTCCATGGGTGGTTTTGGTAATTAATATCGACATATCTCTTGTTGGACTAACACTTTACCTAGTATGTTTCAGATAAGTTCAACAATGAAGTGGCATAGACTAGAGGATGTGGAACCCCTTCAAGATGCTAAGGACAAAGGATTGGCTCAAGCTCCAAGCACAAGACTCTACATTTTCTATTTTAGTGATCCAAGATCACATTGACTCTATAGGAAAAGCCAATACTATCAAGAGGGGATGAGGTGTTGCTTAATGGCTTGCTTGCTTGAAGTGCTTAGTGATATGCTCCAAAGCCCTCAAATACTTTCTCATATCCACATATGACCCAAACCAAAAGTCCAACTCGGCCCCACCGATTCTTTCTATCCGGCGCCACCAAGTTCAGATGTCATAGCCACTGCCACAAACCCTAGTCAAATCGGTCTCACCGATAGGGATCTCGGTCTCACCGAGATGGGATTGTAATCTCTCTATATGTATCCATTACCAAAATCGGTTACACTGAGTTTGCGCAATCGGTCCTACCGAGATTACAATGCAAACTCTCTGTTCCTCTTCGTAACATTTTGGTCCAACCGAGATGAGTGAATCGGTCCCACCGAGTTTGCCTGACCAACTCTCTGGTTAGCTTATTACCAAAATCGGTCCCACCAAGTTTGTGTAATCGGTCTCACCGAGAGTACGTTATGCCCTAACCCTCACCATATCGGTCCCACCGAGTTGACATGTCAGTCCCACCAAAAATCCTAACGGTCACATTATTTGCTAAATCGGTCCGACCGAGTTTGACGATTCGGTCCCACCGAGATTGGTAAGTTGTGTGCAACAATTAGATTTTGTGTGGATGCTATATATACCCCTCCACCCACTCTTCATTCATGGAGAGAGCCATCAGAATGTGCCTACACTTCCAGCATTCATTTTCTGAGAGAGAACCACCTACTCATGTGTTGAGACCAAGATATTCCATTCCTACCATATGAATCTTGATCTCTAGCCTTCCCCAAGTTGCTTTCCACTCAAATCTTCTTTCCACCAAATCCAAATCCTATGTGAGAGAGAGAGATTTGAGTGTTGGGGAGACTATCATTTGAAGCACAAGAGCAAGGAGTTCATCATCAACACACCATTTGTTACTTCTTGGAGAGTGGTGTCTCCTAGATTGGCTAGGTGTCACTTGGGAGCCTCTGACAAGATTGTGGAGTTGAATCAAGGAGTTTGTAAGGGTAAGGAGATCGCCTACTTTGTGAAGATCTACCCTAGTGAGGCAAGTCCTTCGTGGGCGACGACCATGGTGGGATAGACAAGGTTGCTTCTTCGTGGACCCTTCATGGGTGGAGCCCACCGTGGACTCGCACAGCCGTTAACCTTCATGGGTTGATGTCTCCGTCAACGTGTATGTACGATAGAACCACCTATCGGAACCACGACAAAACATCCGTATCTCCAATTGTGTTTGCACAGTCCAATCCCATCCCTTTACATTCTTTCAAGTTGCATGCTTTACTTTCCGCTGCTCATATACTCTTTGCATGCTTGCTTGTTATGTATTGTGATTGTTAAACTTGTGCCAAAACTCCACTTAAACTTAAAGAAATTAAAAACTGCAACTTCTCTCACTTAGTGTCTAATCACCCTCCTCTAGACACCTCTTCTCGATCCTTTCACCATGTTCATTGATGCATACCTCACAAGTTGATAGGACATTTCAACTAGCTTGAAGTTAGGTTGCTTACTTGTTGTACAATTGCATTGTTATTTTGACCCAAATCATGGGTTGCTTTAGAGTACATTCAAAGTACTCATTGGCTTGCCACTAGTTATTTAATTGACCAGGCATAGAAGAGCAGGAGTTCGAGGAAGAGTTCTTTGGTGACGAACACGCAAACTAGGACACTTCCCAGTCAGAATGCTTGTAGGGTTAAGGCAGATGGCATGGGTTCTACTTATCGAAGAATATTTCCGCTGCTTATGTTCCATTTGAAGTTTAGCCATTAAGGCTTTATCAATGCGAGACTTGACCATAATGGTAATAATTTGTGTAAGACGGTAAGTATGGATGTAAGACTCTTGTTATTTAGCTTCTGTGTGTTCAGTGAGCATTGATCTCTGGGATCACTGTACACGTGCATTCGGTGATCTCGACTTATGTGTCGGGGTCCCCACAGTCTATGCGTAGATGATAAGCCTGAGTAGAACACAAAGAGTTGTGCGTGGTGATAGTCATATTGATTATCACCAACGTCTTATTTTGGTTCGGCGGTACTATGGGATGAAGTGGCCCAGATCAACCTTACATGTCCACGCACATGAGAGCAGTTCCAGCGACAGACATGCAACTAGTTTTGCATAAAGGTGGATGGCGGGTCTATTCTGCTACTTTAGTTGAATCGAATTTGACTATGGCCGTTCCTTAAAGAAGGTTAAAACAGCAAACTTGATGAAACACCGTTGTGGTTTTGGCGTAGGTAAGAACGGTTCTTGCTAGAAGCCCATAGCAGCCACGTAAAACTTGCAACAACAAAGTAGAGGATGTCTAACTTGTTTTTGCAGGGCATGTTGTATTGTGATATGGTCAAGATATGATGTGATATATATTGATGTATGAGATGATCATGTTTTGTCATATTGACAACCGGCAGGAGCCTTTGGGTTGCCCCTTTATTGTATGAAATGCAAGCGCCATGTAATTGCTTTACTTTATTGCTATGTGTTAGCAATAGTTGTAGAACCAATAGTGGGCGAGATGACCCCGACGCTACGATGGAGATCAAGGTGTCGAGCCGGTGACAATGGAGATCATGAAGATGCTTTGGAGATGAAGATCAAAAGTACAAGATGATGATGGCCATATCATGTCACATATTTTGATTGCATGTGATGCTTAACTTTTATGCATCTTATTTTGCTTAGAATGGCAGTAGTATTATAAGATGATCCATTCACTAAATTCCAAGATAAAAGTGTTCTCCCCGAGTATGCACCGTTGCCGAAGTTTGTCGTTTCGAAGCACCACGTATGATCAGGTGTGATAGACTCTACGTTCACATAAAATGGGTGTAAGAAAGTTTTGCACATGCAGAATACTTGGGTTAAACTTGATGAGCCTAGCATGTACAGACATGGTCTCGAAACACTGGAGACCGAAATGTTGAACATGAGTCATATAGTAGATATGATCAACATAAAGATGTTCACCATTGATGACTACCCCATCTCACGTGATGATCGGACATGGGTTAGTTGATTTGGATCACGTATCACTTAGATAACTTGAGGGATGTTTATTTATGTGGGAGTTCATTACTAATTTCATTAATTGAACTTAATTTATCATAAACTTAGTCTTATAGTTTTGCCTATCTATGTTGTAGACAAATGCCCCGAGCTACTGTTCCCCTGAATTTTAATGCGTTCCTAGAGAAAGCTTGGTTGAAAGATGATGGTAACAACTACATGGTCTGGGTCCGTAACTTGACGATATCCATTGCCTCTTCTCAATTTCAATTTTTTCCTAGTGTCAACATAGAACAATAGGAGTGTTGTGTCAATTTTTGGGATTTTTGGGGGTTCGCTTGGACATTTTTATACATTAACTAAGTTTCTATGCATTCATGTGCATAATTCAAATGTGAACTACAGGCACATGCTCTAATGTATATAAATTGGTTGAAAATTCAAAATTGTGTCCTTGGTTGCATGCTTAATTAGGTCCCATGCAAGAAATGGGAATGAATGTCAAACACCCTGCCACCGTCACTCGGCCGCAAACATTGAGATACCTGGTTTTTAAATTCTAGTAAATGCAAAACTCGTCCGAAATTCATGAAACTTGTCATGCTATCATGGAGCGGCATCGACATGCCATGGTAAATTTTTTATCCCATTTGGGGGAGGTTTGGGGATATGCTTCTCACAAACCAGAGCTTCACACAACAAGCCTGATGGTTTCGGTAGGGAACGTCCCACCTTTGGGGACGAAATGATATCCACTGCCTCTTATTGCTTTCAATTTTTTTTAGTATGAACATAGAACAACACGAGTGTTGTGTCAATTTTGGGGGATTTTCGGGGTTCGTTTGGACATTTTTTATGCATTAACTGAGTTTTCTATGCATTCGTGTGCATAATTCAAATTTGAACTACAGGCACATGCTCTAATGCATATAAATTGGTTGAAAATTCAAATATGTGTCCTTGGTTGCATGCTTAGGTCCCATGCAGGAAATGGGAACGAATGTCAAACACCCTGCCACCGTCACTCGGCCGCAGAGATTGAGATTCCTTGTTTTTAAATTCTAGTAAATCCAAAACTCGTCTGAAATTCATGAAACTTGGCATGCTATCATGGAGCGGCATCAACATGCCGTGGTAAATTTTTTTGTCCCATTTGGGGGCAGGTTTGGGGATATGCTTCTCAGAAACCAGAGCTTCTCACAACAAGCCTGATGGTCTCGGTAGGGAACGTCGCACCTGTGGGGATGAAACGATATCCGCTGCATCTTATTGCTTTCAAACTATTTCTAGTGTCAACAGAGAACAACAGGAGTGTGGTGTCAATTTTTGAGATTTTTCGGGGTCCATTTGGACATTTTTATGCATTAATTGAGTTTTTGATGCATTTATGAGCATAATTCAAATTTGAACTACATGCACATGCTCCAGTGCATATAAATTGGTTGGAAAATCAAATATGTGTCCTTGGGTGCATGCTTAGGTCCCATGCAAGAAATGAGAATGAATTTCAAACACCAGGGAACTGTTGATTGCCGGGAAAACATTGAAATACTTTGTTTTTAAATTCTAGTAAATCCAAAACTCGTCTGAAATTCATGAAACTTGGCATGCTATCATGGAATGGCACCCGACATGTTGTGGTGTTTTTGGTGTCCATTTTGAGAGAAGGTGCACTCGAATAATAGCAAACAAAGGCATTTTGAAACAAATAGCTGCCAGTTTAATATCTCAAACGTTTGTACAATTCAAATCGTGTGTATTCTGTTAACCATTTACGTGATGCCATGTGTCTTGGTTTTAATGGCTATAGGAGGTGCCGTGCGGATAGCTTCTTGACTGAACGGGAGGCGTGCGAGCGCAGTCCGATGCGCAGGCTGACCAAGAGGCTCACGGGGAAGCGTGCGAGCTGTTCAACGCAGGATTTGTGCATCTGTTCAACGCAAATGGTTCAGACTGAATACAGTATGCAAATTAAATCCAGACTAGGGCGCTAAGCCAAGAGACACTACGATTTGTAAAAATATGCAGCTAAAAATCACTAGCACTATCTAATTTTTGCAACTAAAATCACTACCACTATCTAATTCATGCGCGTGTTCGCTATGCACTCACCGTACGGGATGTGCTAGTAGCTGTGTGAAATGACGGTAGGCGTGCCAGCAGTCCGCCACACAGGCTCACCGGGAGGCAAGCCAGCCCTTCGACCACTGCCCACCTTGCTCCCACTCCATCATATTAATGGCGCGTCCTCCTCGCTCCGTGAAATGATGGTATAGGAATGCCAGAAGTCCACTGCGCAGGCTCACCGGGAAGCGAGACAGCCTTTGACCGCCACCCGCCTCGCTCCCACTGGTCTGTATTAATGGCGCGCCCGAGCGGCCGCAACCCCCATCCTCGCCACACACACAATCCTTTCTCTCCACCCGCATCCTCCACATCACTCTCAGTCCTCAAAGTTCACCAGAGCACGACGTGAATATGGAGACAGAGGTTTCCGTCGCCGCTGATGAGGTGCAGAACGAGGTTGCCAACAAGCGGAGGCGGGTCGAGAAAGAACCGCAAGCGACTCCAGCAGGCCTAGACTTCATCAGCAACTTCCCCGATGATATATTCAGAGTCATCATATCCCTCCTCCCAATAAAATATGGGGCGAGGACAGCCGCCCTTTCCCGACAATGGCGCCCCCTATGGCTCCTCACCCCTGTTGACCTCCTCGACGCCCACGAGCTCTGCCATGGCTATGGCAAAAGCTTGGATGCATTCTCCCAGATCCTCGGTAGTCACCATGGTCAAATCAGAGGCCTTATCACGGGCAAGTTTCGTTCCAATGGCAAGGACCAATCCAATCTTGACGAGTGGTTCCAATCCCCCGCCATAGATCAGCTCGAGAAGCTCAGTTTAAATGATCGGCATATGCGCTCGCTGCCAACATCCGCGCTCCACTTCGTGCCCACGCTGCGCCTTGATACATCTCCAATGTATCTACTTTTCCAAACACTTTTGCCCTTGTTTTGGACTCTAACTTGCATGATTTGAATGAAACTAACCCGGACTGACGCTGTTTTCAGCAGAACTGCCATGATGTTGTTTTATGTGTAGAAAAGAAAAGTTCTCGGAATGTCCTGGAAATCCACGGAGGCACTTTTCAGAATTAATAAGAATTTTTGGCGAAAGAATCAAGGCTAGGGGGCCCACCGGCTGTCCACGAGACAGGGGGGCGCGCCCTCCTATCTCGTGGGCCCCCTGGAGCTCCTCCGACCTCAACTTCAACTCCATATATACTGTCTCGGGGAGAAAAAAATCAAGGAGAAAGTTTCATCGCATTTTATGACACGGAGCCGCCGCCTAGCCCTAATCTCTCTCGCGAGGGCTGATCTGGAGTCCGTTTGGGGCTCCGGAGAGGGGGATTCGTCGCCGTCGTCATCACCAACCATCCTCCATCACCAATTTCATGGTGCTCACCGCCGTGCGTGAGTAATTCCATCGTAGGCTTGCTGGACGGTGATGGGTTGGATGAGATTTACCTTGTAATCAAGTTAGTTTTGTTAGGGTTTGATCCCTAGTATCCACTATGTTCTGACGTTCATGTTGCTATGACTTTGCTATGGTTAATGCTTGTCACTAGGGCCCGAGTGCCATGATTTCAGATCTGAACCTATTATGTTTTCATGAATATATGTGTGCTCTTGATCTTATCTTGCAATTCTATAGTCACCTATTATATGTTATGATCCGACACCCCCGAAGTGACAATAATCGGGATACTTCTCGGTGATGACCGTAGTTTGAGGAGTTCATGTATTCACTATGTGTTAATGCTTTGTTCCGGTTCTCTATTAAAAGGAGGCCTTAATATCCCTTAGTTTCCATAAGGATCCCGCTGAACACGGGAGGGAAGGACAAAATATGTCATACAAGTTCTTTTCCATAAGCACGTATGACTATTTACGGAATACATGCCTACATTACATTGATGAATTGGAGCTAGTTCTATATCACCCTATGTTATAACTATTGCAAGAGGAATCGCATCCGGCATAATTATCCATCACTGATCCATTGCCTACGAGCTTTTCACATATTGTTCTTCGCTTATTTACTTTTCCGTTGCTACTGTTACAACTAGTACAAAAACCCAAAAACATTTATCTTTACTTTCGCTACCGCTACTATTACTATTATACGACTTTTGCTACTAAACACTTTGCTGCAGATACTAAGTTATCCAGGTGTGGTTGAATTGACAACTCAACTGCTAACACTCAAGAATATTCTTTGGCTCCCCTTGTGTCGAATCAATAAATTTGAGTTGAATACTCTACCCTCGAAAGCTGTTGCGATCCCCTATACTTGTGGGTTATCAAGACTAATTTCTGGCGCTGTTGCCGGGGAGCATAGCTCTATTCTCTGAGTCACTTGGGATTTATATCTGTTGATCACTATGAAGAACTTGAAAGACGATCGAACTACTATTTTGCCCTCAACTACGAGGGGAGGTAAGGAACTGCCATCTAGCTCTGCATTAGATTCTCCTTCCGTTATTAGTAGGCTTGCGACACCTAAACCTGCTACTGCTATGAATTCTGATATGTCGCATGTTATTGATGATGCCACTTCTGCTATGCATGATGAAACTACTTCTGTGCATGATACTACTTTGCCATTAGGTGAATTTCTTGATGAACAACTTGCTAGATTTAGGGGGAATGAAATTACTGAAGATCCTATTACTGATGATAGTGATGATGAAGGTCCCCCCAATGATTATGTATTACCTATTGTTCCTAAAGGTTATGTTATGCATGAAACAGCTGCTATGGAAATTCTTGCTTGCAATGATAGAAATGATCTTAAGAAATTATTAGCTAAATGGAAGCATCAGTCTCTTAATGCTAGATTGAAACCCGATCCTGCTTTTGCTACTTCACCTATTTGTGTTACTGATAAGGATTATGAATTCTCTGTTGATCCTGATATTATTACTTTAGTTGAATCTGATCCTTTTTATGGCCTTGAATCTGAAACTGTTGTGGCACATCTTACAAAGTTGAACGATATAGCTACCCTATTACTAATGATGAGAAGTCTCGCTATTTATATATCCTTAAGATATTTCCGTTCTCATTAAAGGGTGATGCTAAGACTTGGTACAATTCTCTTGCTCCTGGTTGTGTGCGTAGTCCCCAGGATATGATTTATTACTTCTCTACTAAATATTTTCCTGCTCATAAGAAACAAGCTGCTTTGCGGGATATATATAATTTTGTGCAAATCAAAGAAGAGAGTCTCCCACAAGCTTGGGGGAGGCTTCTCCGGTTACTTAATGCTTTGCCTGATCATCCTCTTAAGAAAAATTAAATACATGATATCTTTTATAATGGACTAACCGATGCTTCCAAGGACTACTTGGATAGTTGTGCTGGTTGTGTTTTCAGGGAAAGAACAGTCAACGAAGCTGAAATACTATTGAATAATATGTTGACTAATGAAAATAATTGGACTCTTCCTGAGCCAGTTCCTGAAGTAATTCCTGAACCAATTGAGCCAACTCCTGAGCCTATTCCTAAACCCACTCCGAAGAAGAGAGGTGTTTTATTTCTCAGTCTTGAAGATATGCAAGAGGCAAAGAAATCAATGAAAGAAAAAGGTATTAAAGCTGAAGATGTTAAGAATTTACCTCCTATTGAAGAAATACATGGTCTTAATTTACCGCCTGAAGAACCACATTGTCTTGATAACCCGACACAGGTAGTAAAGGTAAATTCTCTCTATAGATATGATAAAGTTGAAATCCCCTCTACTAAATTTCATAGCCCATGCTTAGATGAATTTGATGACTTTATGGCTAGACAAGAAAGTTTTAATGCTTATGTTGGTAGAGAGTTAAAGAATAATGCTTTCGAGATAGGATGCGTAGGTGATAATCTGGCAAGAGTTAAAGATGAACTTCACCGCGTTAGCAAATATGCTTCTATGGTTGCTACTCAAGCTGAGCAAGTACTTAAAGCTCAAAATGAATTGCTTGATGAATTAAATAATAAAAATGACTTTGCTATTAGAGTGGCTACTAGAACTGGTAGAATGACTCAGGAACCTTTGTATCCTGAAGGCCACCCTAAGAGAATCGAGCAAGATTCTCAGAGAAATAATTTAGAGGCACCTAGTTTTTCTAAAAAGAAGAAAAAGAAAAATGACAGGACATTGCATGCTTCTAGTGAACCTACTGTAGACACACCTGAGAATCCAATGATATTTCTATTTCTGATGCTGAAACTCAATCAGGTGATGAACATGAACCTAGTGATAATGTTAATGATAATGTTCATGTTGATGCTCAACCTAGCAAAGACAATGATGTAGAGATTGAACCTGTTGTTGATCTTGATAACCCACAATCAAACAATCAATGTTATGATAAGAGAGATTTTGTTGCTAGGAAGTACGGTAAAGAAAGAGAACCATGGGTTCGGAAACCCATGCCCTTTCCTCCTAAACCATCCAAGTCAAAGGATGTTGAGGATTTTGAGCGCTTTGCTGAAATGATTAGACCTATTTTCTTACGTATGCGCTTAACTGATATGCTTAAAGTAAATCCTTATGCTAAGTATATGAATGATATCATCACAAATAAAAGAAAGATACCGGAAGCTAAAATTTCCACCATGCTTGCTAATTACACTTTTAAGGGTGGAATACCAAAGAAACTTGGAGATCCGGGTGTTCCAACTATACCATGCTCTATTAAAAGAAATTATGTTAGAACTGCTTTATGTGATCTTGGAGTCGGTGTTAATGTTATGCCTCTCTCTTTATATGGTAGACTTGAATTGAATAAGTTGACACCTACTGAAATATCTTTACAAATGGCTCATAAATCAACTGCTATACCTGTCGGTATTTGTAAGGATGTGCCTATTGTGGTTGCAAATGTCACTATCTTAACGGACTTTGTTATTCTTGATATTCCCGAGGACGATGGTATGTCTATTATCCTTGGTATACCTTTTCTTAATACTGCAGGGGCTGTTATTGATTGCAACAAAGGCAACGTCACTTTTCATGTTAATGGTAATGAGCATACGGTACACTTTCCGAGGAAACAATCTCAAGTTCATAGCATCAATTCTATTGAAAAAGTTCCAACTATCATTTTTGGAGGTTTTGAATTTCCTCTCCCTACTGTCAAGAAAAAGTATGATATTCTTATTGTTGGGGATTTTCATATCCCCGTTGAGGTAACTTAGTGTTATTCGAAATTTCTCCGGTTCCGTGTTATTCGGAATGAGTTTGTTAACCAGACTTGATCAACCTTGTTAGTGGGTTCATTTTGATGATCACAAGATGGATGAAACTAGAAGGAACAACCTTCTGTACCCTCTTTTTACTTTCTATTATTTAGAATAAATAAAGCAAAAATAGTATTATCTGTCTGTTTTCTGAATTATCCGTGCATTAAAAAATAGTCCGAAAATAAAAGTGCTCCAAATGCCCTGCAAATTTAGTATGATTTTTTCTGGAATATTTGAGGATTTTAGGCACTGAAAACACTGCAGGAGGGCCAAGCACCAGGCCACAAGAGAGGAGGGCGCCCCCACTGTAGGGCGCGCCCCTATCTCGTGGGCCCCTGGTGGCTCCCCTCCACTTATGCCAGCACCAACACACTTCATCTTCTACCCAAAAAATCCCCATCCAGCTCAAGCACAAGTTCTAGCTTGTTTCGCTGCGATTTTTGATCTCTTAGCTCAAAGCTCCATTTACAAAACTGCTTTGGGAGATTGTTGCTTGGTACGTGACTCCTCCATTGGTCCAATTAGTTTTTGTTCTAGTGCTTTATTGATTGCAAATTTTTGCTGCATAGGTGACCATGTTCTTGAGCTTGCATGTTAAAATTTTGAGGTCCCAAGCAATTCCAATGCATGATATAGACTCTAGGCACTTGTAGGAGTAGTTGCTATCAATCTTGTTTAGTTTTATTCACTTTTATTATGAAGTTACTAAAATTTCAGAAATTTTTAGAAAATGTTAAGGAGGCTCTTTAAAGGCTCTTCTAGCCAAAGCTCTAAGGAAAAACAAGACAAAGAGAAGGAAAAATCTAAGTATAATCTTCCTCGCTTAGTGGAAGTACGGTCATGTGAATGGCCGTGTGAGGATTTCTTGAAAGAAGCCGAAATTCATGAAGACTTTTATGCTTTAATCGGGACTGCAGGCATCACCAGTTTCATCAACGACCGAATCGATCAGTATATCTTACTTACCAATACTTTCGTGCAAAACTTTTATTATTATCCTAAGAAGTCACCGCCTGCAGTATCATTTCATTTATATGATAAATTCAGAGAAATGTCTTTACGTGATTTTTGCGCGGTATGTAGGATACCTTATGAAGGAGAATTAGAGGAACCCCATCGTGAAGATGTGTATGGCTTCGTTATCCTGAGGTTCATGTTGCTATGACTTTGCTATGGTTAATGCTTGTCACTAGGGCCCGAGTGCCATGATTTCAGATCTGAACCTATTATGTTTTCATGAATATATGTGTGCTCTTGATCTTATCTTGCAATTCTATAGTCACCTATTATATGTTATGATCCGACACCCCCGAAGTGACAATAATCGGGATACTTCTCGGTGATGACCGTAGTTTGAGGAGTTCATGTATTCACTATGTGTTAATGCTTTGTTCCGGTTCTCTATTAAAAGGAGGCCTTAATATCCCTTAGTTTCCATAAGGATCCCGCTGAACACGGGAGGGAAGGACAAAATATGTCATACAAGTTCTTTTCCATAAGCACGTATGACTATTTACGGAATACATGCCTACATTACATTGATGAATTGGAGCTAGTTCTATATCACCCTATGTTATAACTATTGCAAGAGGAATCGCATCCGGCATAATTATCCATCACTGATCCATTGCCTACGAGCTTTTCACATATTGTTCTTCGCTTATTTACTTTTCCGTTGCTACTGTTACAACTAGTACAAAAACCCAAAAACATTTATCTTTACTTTCGCTACCGCTACTATTACTATTATACGACTTTTGCTACTAAACACTTTGCTGCAGATACTAAGTTATCCAGGTGTGGTTGAATTGACAACTCAACTGCTAACACTCAAGAATATTCTTTGGCTCCCCTTGTGTCGAATCAATAAATTTGAGTTGAATACTCTACCCTCGAAAGCTGTTGCGATCCCCTATACTTGTGGGTTATCAAGACTAATTTCTGGCGCTGTTGCCGGGGAGCATAGCTCTATTCTCTGAGTCACTTGGGATTTATATCTGTTGATCACTATGAAGAACTTGAAAGACGATCGAACTACTATTTTGCCCTCAACTACGAGGGGAGGTAAGGAACTGCCATCTAGCTCTGCATTAGATTCTCCTTCCGTTATTAGTAGGCTTGCGACACCTAAACCTGCTACTGCTATGAATTCTGATATGTCGCATGTTATTGATGATGCCACTTCTGCTATGCATGATGAAACTACTTCTGTGCATGATACTACTTTGCCATTAGGTGAATTTCTTGATGAACAACTTGCTAGATTTAGGGGGAATGAAATTACTGAAGATCCTATTACTGATGATAGTGATGATGAAGGTCCCCCCAATGATTATGTATTACCTATTGTTCCTAAAGGTTATGTTATGCATGAAACAGCTGCTATGGAAATTCTTGCTTGCAATGATAGAAATGATCTTAAGAAATTATTAGCTAAATGGAAGCATCAGTCTCTTAATGCTAGATTGAAACCCGATCCTGCTTTTGCTACTTCACCTATTTGTGTTACTGATAAGGATTATGAATTCTCTGTTGATCCTGATATTATTACTTTAGTTGAATCTGATCCTTTTTATGGCCTTGAATCTGAAACTGTTGTGGCACATCTTACAAAGTTGAACGATATAGCTACCCTGTTACTAATGATGAGAAGTCTCGCTATTTATATATCCTTAAGATATTTCCGTTCTCATTAAAGGGTGATGCTAAGACTTGGTACAATTCTCTTGCTCCTGGTTGTGTGCGTAGTCCCCAGGATATGATTTATTACTTCTCTACTAAATATTTTCCTGCTCATAAGAAACAAGCTGCTTTGCGGGATATATATAATTTTGTGCAAATCAAAGAAGAGAGTCTCCCACAAGCTTGAGGGAGGCTTCTCCGGTTACTTAATGCTTTGCCTGATCATCCTCTTAAGAAAAATGAAATACATGATATCTTTTATAATGGACTAACCGATGCTTCCAAGGACTACTTGGATAGTTGTGCTGGTTGTGTTTTCAGGGAAAGAACAGTCAACGAAGCTGAAATACTATTGAATAATATGTTGACTAATGAAAATAATTGGACTCTTCCTGAGCCAGTTCCTGAAGTAATTCCTGAACCAATTGAGCCAACTCCTGAGCCTATTCCTAAACCCACTCCGAAGAAGAGAGGTGTTTTATTTCTCAGTCTTGAAGATATGCAAGAGGCAAAGAAATCAATGAAAGAAAAAGGTATTAAAGCTGAAGATGTTAAGAATTTACCTCCTATTGAAGAAATACATGGTCTTAATTTACCGCCTGAAGAACCACATTGTCTTGATAACCCGACACAGGTAGTAAAGGTAAATTCTCTCTATAGATATGATAAAGTTGAAATCCCCTCTACTAAATTTCATAGCCCATGCTTAGATGAATTTGATGACTTTATGGCTAGACAAGAAAGTTTTAATGCTTATGTTGGTAGAGAGTTAAAGAATAATGCTTTCGAGATAGGATGCGTAGGTGATAATCTGGCAAGAGTTAAAGATGAACTTCACCGCGTTAGCAAATATGCTTCTATGGTTGCTACTCAAGCTGAGCAAGTACTTAAAGCTCAAAATGAATTGCTTGATGAATTAAATAATAAAAATGACTTTGCTATTAGAGTGGCTACTAGAACTGGTAGAATGACTCAGGAACCTTTGTATCCTGAAGGCCACCCTAAGAGAATCGAGCAAGATTCTCAGAGAAATAATTTAGAGGCACCTAGTTTTTCTAAAAAGAAGAAAAAGAAAAATGACAGGACATTGCATGCTTCTAGTGAACCTACTGTAGACACACCTGAGAATCCAATGATATTTCTATTTCTGATGCTGAAACTCAATCAGGTGATGAACATGAACCTAGTGATAATGTTAATGATAATGTTCATGTTGATGCTCAACCTAGCAAAGACAATGATGTAGAGATTGAACCTGTTGTTGATCTTGATAACCCACAATCAAACAATCAATGTTATGATAAGAGAGATTTTGTTGCTAGGAAGTACGGTAAAGAAAGAGAACCATGGGTTCGGAAACCCATGCCCTTTCCTCCTAAACCATCCAAGTCAAAGGATGTTGAGGATTTTGAGCGCTTTGCTGAAATGATTAGACCTATTTTCTTACGTATGCGCTTAACTGATATGCTTAAAGTAAATCCTTATGCTAAGTATATGAATGATATCATCACAAATAAAAGAAAGATACCGGAAGCTAAAATTTCCACCATGCTTGCTAATTACACTTTTAAGGGTGGAATACCAAAGAAACTTGGAGATCCGGGTGTTCCAACTATACCATGCTCTATTAAAAGAAATTATGTTAGAACTGCTTTATGTGATCTTGGAGTCGGTGTTAATGTTATGCCTCTCTCTTTATATGGTAGACTTGAATTGAATAAGTTGACACCTACTGAAATATCTTTACAAATGGCTCATAAATCAACTGCTATACCTGTCGGTATTTGTAAGGATGTGCCTATTGTGGTTGCAAATGTCACTATCTTAACGGACTTTGTTATTCTTGATATTCCCGAGGACGATGGTATGTCTATTATCCTTGGTATACCTTTTCTTAATACTGCAGGGGCTGTTATTGATTGCAACAAAGGCAACGTCACTTTTCATGTTAATGGTAATGAGCATACGGTACACTTTCCGAGGAAACAATCTCAAGTTCATAGCATCAATTCTATTGAAAAAGTTCCAACTATCATTTTTGGAGGTTTTGAATTTCCTCTCCCTACTGTCAAGAAAAAGTATGATATTCTTATTGTTGGGGATTTTCATATCCCCGTTGAGGTAACTTAGTGTTATTCGAAATTTCTCCGGTTCCGTGTTATTCGGAATGAGTTTGTTAACCAGACTTGATCAACCTTGTTAGTGGGTTCATTTTGATGATCACAAGATGGATGAAACTAGAAGGAACAACCTTCTGTACCCTCTTTTTACTTTCTATTATTTAGAATAAATAAAGCAAAAATAGTATTATCTGTCTGTTTTCTGAATTATCCGTGCATTAAAAAATAGTCCGAAAATAAAAGTGCTCCAAATGCCCTGCAAATTTAGTATGATTTTTTCTGGAATATTTGAGGATTTTAGGCACTGAAAACACTGCAGGAGGGCCAAGCACCAGGCCACAAGAGAGGAGGGCGCCCCCACTGTAGGGCGCGCCCCTATCTCGTGGGCCCCTGGTGGCTCCCCTCCACTTATGCCAGCACCAACACACTTCATCTTCTACCCAAAAAATCCCCATCCAGCTCAAGCACAAGTTCTAGCTTGTTTCGCTGCGATTTTTGATCTCTTAGCTCAAAGCTCCATTTACAAAACTGCTTTGGGAGATTGTTGCTTGGTACGTGACTCCTCCATTGGTCCAATTAGTTTTTGTTCTAGTGCTTTATTGATTGCAAATTTTTGCTGCATAGGTGACCATGTTCTTGAGCTTGCATGTTAAAATTTTGAGGTCCCAAGCAATTCCAATGCATGATATAGACTCTAGGCACTTGTAGGAGTAGTTGCTATCAATCTTGTTTAGTTTTATTCACTTTTATTATGAAGTTACTAAAATTTCAGAAATTTTTAGAAAATGTTAAGGAGGCTCTTTAAAGGCTCTTCTAGCCAAAGCTCTAAGGAAAAACAAGACAAAGAGAAGGAAAAATCTAAGTATAATCTTCCTCGCTTAGTGGAAGTACGGTCATGTGAATGGCCGTGTGAGGATTTCTTGAAAGAAGCCGAAATTCATGAAGACTTTTATGCTTTAATCGGGACTGCAGGCATCACCAGTTTCATCAACGACCGAATCGATCAGTATATCTTACTTACCAATACTTTCGTGCAAAACTTTTATTATTATCCTAAGAAGTCACCGCCTGCAGTATCATTTCATTTATATGATAAATTCAGAGAAATGTCTTTACGTGATTTTTGCGCGGTATGTAGGATACCTTATGAAGGAGAATTAGAGGAACCCCATCGTGAAGATGTGTATGGCTTCGTTATCCTGAGGTTCATGTTGCTATGACTTTGCTATGGTTAATGCTTGTCACTAGGGCCCGAGTGCCATGATTTCAGATCTGAACCTATTATGTTTTCATGAATATATGTGTGCTCTTGATCTTATCTTGCAATTCTATAGTCACCTATTATATGTTATGATCCGACACCCCCGAAGTGACAATAATCGGGATACTTCTCGGTGATGACCGTAGTTTGAGGAGTTCATGTATTCACTATGTGTTAATGCTTTGTTCCGGTTCTCTATTAAAAGGAGGCCTTAATATCCCTTAGTTTCCATAAGGATCCCGCTGAACACGGGAGGGAAGGACAAAATATGTCATACAAGTTCTTTTCCATAAGCACGTATGACTATTTACGGAATACATGCCTACATTACATTGATGAATTGGAGCTAGTTCTATATCACCCTATGTTATAACTATTGCAAGAGGAATCGCTTCCGGCATAATTATCCATCACTGATCCATTGCCTACGAGCTTTTCACATATTGTTCTTCTCTTATTTACTTTTCCGTTGCTACTGTTACAACTAGTACAAAAACCCAAAAACATTTATCTTTACTTTCGCTACCGCTACTATTACTATTATACGACTTTTGCTACTAAACACTTTGCTGCAGATACTAAGTTATCCAGGTGTGGTTGAATTGACAACTCAACTGCTAACACTCAAGAATATTCTTTGGCTCCCCTTGTGTCGAATCAATAAATTTGAGTTGAATACTCTACCCTCGAAAGCTGTTGCGATCCCCTATACTTGTGGGTTATCAAGACTAATTTCTGGCGCTGTTGCCGGGGAGCATAGCTCTATTCTCTGAGTCACTTGGGATTTATATCTGTTGATCACTATGAAGAACTTGAAAGACGATCGAACTACTATTTTGCCCTCAACTACGAGGGGAGGTAAGGAACTGCCATCTAGCTCTGCATTAGATTCTCCTTCCGTTATTAGTAGGCTTGCGACACCTAAACCTGCTACTGCTATGAATTCTGATATGTCGCATGTTATTGATGATGCCACTTCTGCTATGCATGATGAAACTACTTCTGTGCATGATACTACTTTGCCATTAGGTGAATTTCTTGATGAACAACTTGCTAGATTTAGGGGGAATGAAATTACTGAAGATCCTATTACTGATGATAGTGATGATGAAGGTCCCCCCAATGATTATGTATTACCTATTGTTCCTAAAGGTTATGTTATGCATGAAACAGCTGCTATGGAAATTCTTGCTTGCAATGATAGAAATGATCTTAAGAAATTATTAGCTAAATGGAAGCATCAGTCTCTTAATGCTAGATTGAAACCCGATCCTGCTTTTGCTACTTCACCTATTTGTGTTACTGATAAGGATTATGAATTCTCTGTTGATCCTGATATTATTACTTTAGTTGAATCTGATCCTTTTTATGGCCTTGAATCTGAAACTGTTGTGGCACATCTTACAAAGTTGAACGATATAGCTACCCTGTTACTAATGATGAGAAGTCTCGCTATTTATATATCCTTAAGATATTTCCGTTCTCATTAAAGGGTGATGCTAAGACTTGGTACAATTCTCTTGCTCCTGGTTGTGTGCGTAGTCCCCAGGATATGATTTATTACTTCTCTACTAAATATTTTCCTGCTCATAAGAAACAAGCTGCTTTGCGGGATATATATAATTTTGTGCAAATCAAAGAAGAGAGTCTCCCACAAGCTTGAGGGAGGCTTCTCCGGTTACTTAATGCTTTGCCTGATCATCCTCTTAAGAAAAATGAAATACATGATATCTTTTATAATGGACTAACCGATGCTTCCAAGGACTACTTGGATAGTTGTGCTGGTTGTGTTTTCAGGGAAAGAACAGTCAACGAAGCTGAAATACTATTGAATAATATGTTGACTAATGAAAATAATTGGACTCTTCCTGAGCCAGTTCCTGAAGTAATTCCTGAACCAATTGAGCCAACTCCTGAGCCTATTCCTAAACCCACTCCGAAGAAGAGAGGTGTTTTATTTCTCAGTCTTGAAGATATGCAAGAGGCAAAGAAATCAATGAAAGAAAAAGGTATTAAAGCTGAAGATGTTAAGAATTTACCTCCTATTGAAGAAATACATGGTCTTAATTTACCGCCTGAAGAACCACATTGTCTTGATAACCCGACACAGGTAGTAAAGGTAAATTCTCTCTATAGATATGATAAAGTTGAAATCCCCTCTACTAAATTTCATAGCCCATGCTTAGATGAATTTGATGACTTTATGGCTAGACAAGAAAGTTTTAATGCTTATGTTGGTAGAGAGTTAAAGAATAATGCTTTCGAGATAGGATGCGTAGGTGATAATCTGGCAAGAGTTAAAGATGAACTTCACCGCGTTAGCAAATATGCTTCTATGGTTGCTACTCAAGCTGAGCAAGTACTTAAAGCTCAAAATGAATTGCTTGATGAATTAAATAATAAAAATGACTTTGCTATTAGAGTGGCTACTAGAACTGGTAGAATGACTCAGGAACCTTTGTATCCTGAAGGCCACCCTAAGAGAATCGAGCAAGATTCTCAGAGAAATAATTTAGAGGCACCTAGTTTTTCTAAAAAGAAGAAAAAGAAAAATGACAGGACATTGCATGCTTCTAGTGAACCTACTGTAGACACACCTGAGAATCCAATGATATTTCTATTTCTGATGCTGAAACTCAATCAGGTGATGAACATGAACCTAGTGATAATGTTAATGATAATGTTCATGTTGATGCTCAACCTAGCAAAGACAATGATGTAGAGATTGAACCTGTTGTTGATCTTGATAACCCACAATCAAACAATCAATGTTATGATAAGAGAGATTTTGTTGCTAGGAAGTACGGTAAAGAAAGAGAACCATGGGTTCGGAAACCCATGCCCTTTCCTCCTAAACCATCCAAGTCAAAGGATGTTGAGGATTTTGAGCGCTTTGCTGAAATGATTAGACCTATTTTCTTACGTATGCGCTTAACTGATATGCTTAAAGTAAATCCTTATGCTAAGTATATGAATGATATCATCACAAATAAAAGAAAGATACCGGAAGCTAAAATTTCCACCATGCTTGCTAATTACACTTTTAAGGGTGGAATACCAAAGAAACTTGGAGATCCGGGTGTTCCAACTATACCATGCTCTATTAAAAGAAATTATGTTAGAACTGCTTTATGTGATCTTGGAGTCGGTGTTAATGTTATGCCTCTCTCTTTATATGGTAGACTTGAATTGAATAAGTTGACACCTACTGAAATATCTTTACAAATGGCTCATAAATCAACTGCTATACCTGTCGGTATTTGTAAGGATGTGCCTATTGTGGTTGCAAATGTCACTATCTTAACGGACTTTGTTATTCTTGATATTCCCGAGGACGATGGTATGTCTATTATCCTTGGTATACCTTTTCTTAATACTGCAGGGGCTGTTATTGATTGCAACAAAGGCAACGTCACTTTTCATGTTAATGGTAATGAGCATACGGTACACTTTCCGAGGAAACAATCTCAAGTTCATAGCATCAATTCTATTGAAAAAGTTCCAACTATCATTTTTGGAGGTTTTGAATTTCCTCTCCCTACTGTCAAGAAAAAGTATGATATTCTTATTGTTGGGGATTTTCATATCCCCGTTGAGGTAACTTAGTGTTATTCGAAATTTCTCCAGTTCCGTGTTATTCGGAATGAGTTTGTTAACCAGACTTGATCAGCCTTGTTAGTGGGTTCATTTTGATGATCACAAGATGGATGAAACTAGAAGGAACAACCTTCTGTACCCTCTTTTTACTTTCTGTTATTTAGAATAAATAAAGCAAAAATAGTATTATCTGTCTGTTTTCTGAATTATCCGTGCATTAAAAAATAGTCCGAAAATAAAAGTGCTCCAAATGCCCTGCAAATTTAGTATGATTTTTTCTGGAATATTTGAGGATTTTAGGCACTGAAAACACTGCAGGAGGGCCAAGCACCAGGCCACGAGAGAGGAGGGCGCCCCCCCTGTAGGGCGCGCCCCTATCTCGTGGGCCCCTGGTGGCTCCCCTCCACTTATGCCAGCACCAACACACTTCATCTTCTACCCAAAAAATCCCCATCCAGCTCAAGCACAAGTTCTAGCTCGTTTCGCTGCGATTTTTGATCTCTTAGCTCAAAGCTCCATTTACAAAACTGCTTTGGGAGATTGTTGCTTGGTACGTGACTCCTCCATTGGTCCAATTAGTTTTTGTTCTAGTGCTTTATTGATTGCAAATTTTTGCTGCATAGGTGACCATGTTCTTGAGCTTGCATGTTAAAATTTTGAGGTCCCAAGCAATTCCAATGCATGGTATAGACTCTAGGCACTTGTAGGAGTAGTTGCTATCAATCTTGTTTAGTTTTATTCACTTTTATTATGAAGTTACTAAAATTTCAGAAATTTTTAGAAAATGTTAAGGAGGCTCTTTAAAGGCTCTTCTAGCCAAAGCTCTAAGGAAAAACAAGACAAAGAGAAGGAAAAATCTAAGTATAATCTTCCTCGCTTAGCGGAAGTACGGTCATGTGAATGGCCGTGTGAGGATTTCTTGAAAGAAGCCGAAATTCATGAAGACTTTTATGCTTTAATCGAGACTGCATGCCTCACCAGTTTCATCAACGACCGAATCGATCAGTATATCTTACTTACCAATACTTTCGTGCAAAACTTTTATTATTATCCTAAGAAGTCACCGCCTGCAGTATCATTTCATTTATATGATAAATTCAGAGAAATGTCTTTACGTGATTTTTGCGCGGTATGTAGGATACCTTATGAAGGAGAATTAGAGGAACCCCATCGTGAAGATGTGTATGGCTTCGTTAAAACTATTGTTGTAGAAGAGCCAAAGAGGGGCTCTGAGGCAAAAGTTTCTAGCATACACTTTCCTGTTTTACGCTACTTTGCTATATTTGCTAGTAGATGCTTGATTGGTCGTGGAAATAGTGGAAATTTGAGCGTTCCAAATATTATTATTCTTCAACATGCTTTGCTGGGAGACAATACTTTTAGTATGGGTGCCGTCGTTGCTAAACGGCTAGCCCTGAATCGTACAAAAGGCCCCATATTTGGAGGTATCTATGCTGCACGCCTTGCTGAACATTTTCAGATACCCATTAGGCACCATGAGGAGGAGGAGACAAAATTACCTCCTCACATTTTAGATTACAAGAGCACGGTAGCACACAAGTTTATTGTTGACAACGAAGAGAAGATGCTCTTGTATAGACTTAGATTCAATAAGAAACACTTTGAGTTTATTATTTTGCCTGCACCTCTGTTATTTGACTTGCTTGCAGAAAATCGCCTTGTTACACCGGAAGCGGTGAACAACCATCTAGCCCAAACGGAACCTGAGTTGGACCCTTATCGTGCATCATTTGTCCAATGGGATCCGGAGATGACCAGCCAGTGGTATCCTGATTACACCTCCCACTACACCGGGGAGAGTAGCGGTGGTCCTTGGTATTATACCAACTTAGGCCCAAAAGCCTAAGCTTGGGGGAGTACGTATTTCTCACCGACTTTACATTCATGTTCACACACTAGTCGTCGGTGCTCACACTCTTTCATTGTATTATCCATGCTAGTTTAAATTTCTTTTTCTAGTTTTCTTCTTGTGTGTTTGATAAGCCTTGAGAAAAACAAAAAAAAAGTTAGTTTAATTTCCTTGCTTGTAGTAGAAATTAAAATGAAAACCCAAAAAAGATTTCTAGTTCTTCTTTTTACTTGTTGGGAGCTTTCCCGTGTAAATAGTTTTCTTTTCTTTTCTTTCTTTTGGGGGTCGAGAAGACCATATTGAAAATGTTTAGTGGCTCTCATATGCATGATTGTTTATTTGACTTAGAGCCCATATTATCTTGTCTTCTCTCTTGAGTTGAATGCTTGCAGATTCCAGCTTAGTCCAATGCACATGCACTCTTATTATTATACACATCGTTCGGTTGTGCAAGTGAAAGGCAATAATGATGATTTATGATGGACTTATTGGGATGAGAAAAGCTGGTATTAACTCGACCTCTCTTGGTTTTGTAAATATGATGATTCATCGCTCCTGAGTCAGCTATTGTGAAGTAAACATATTTGCAATGACATTTAGAGATTATAGTTGCTTGTGCCATGCTTGATTAGCTATGAGTTATAATGGTTTACCTTGCGTGCCAACATGTTATTAGAATGATTATGATGTGGTATGATGGGATGGTATCCTCCTTTGAATGTACTAAGTGACTCGACTTGGCACATGTTCACGCATGTAGTTGAATCAAATCAACATAGCCTTCATGATATTTATGTTCATTGTAGATTATATCCTACTCATGCTTGTACTCGGTGTAAATTAATTTTAATGCATGTTTACGATTGTTGTCGCTCTCTCAGTTGGTCGCTTCCCAGTCTTTTGCTAGCCTTCACCTGTACTAAGCGGGAATACTGCTTGTGTATCCAAACTCCTTAAACCCCAAAGTTGTTCCATATGAGTCCACTATATCTACCTATATGCGGTATCTACATGCCGTTCTGTGGGGACCCCGACTCATAAGTCGTGATCACCGAATGCACGTGTACAGTGATCCCAGAGATCAATGCTCACTGGACACACAGAAGCTGAATAACAAGAGTCTTACATCCGTTTATACCGTCTTACACAAATTATGACCATTATGGTCAAGTCTTACATTGATAAAGCCTTAAGGGCTGAACATCAAATCAAACGCAAGCAGCGGAAATCTTCATCGATAGTAGAACCCATGCCATCTGCCTTAACCCTACAGGCATTCTGACTGGGAAACGTCCTAGTTCGCATGTTCGTCTCCAAAGAACTCTTCTTCGAACTCCTGTTCTTCCATGCCTGATCAATTAAATAACCAGTGGCAAGCCAATGAGTACTTTGAATGTACTCGCAAGCAACCCATGTTTTGGTTCAAGATACAACAATGCATGATATAGGTAAATTTTTGCAGAAAGCTAGTTTTGAGTGCAATGACATGTTCAACAACTTGTAAGACATGCATCAGGAGAATTCAAGTAACCATGATGATAGGTTACAGATATCAACATAAATGGAGTGGGCACCAACCCAACTCAATCATGTCAAGTCCTTTGACTTGACCCAAGTAGATCTTCCCACTTATCCAAACACACACACCGGTTTGTAAACATGTGGACGTAGCCCAAGAGCGGTTACCCAACTGTCCTTGACCGTGGACACGGCTATTCGAATAGTTTGACACTCTTGCAGAGGTTGCACACTTTACCCACAAGATCCGGGGAACTTTCGTGTCATCCACGACCCGCAGTACCTCAAGTACCCGGGGTAAGCACCCGATCACTATCTTTCCCTAGACGACACTAACAAGGAGTCCACTCGTTGTTTCGTATCCTCACGATGTACATCATACGAGACTCACTCGAGATCATAACATCCGAGAGGGGACACAACGGTGTATCCGGTGCCCTGTGAAAACAGTCATGGCCGCCCTACCTGGCACGACCCCGTCCCGAGAGAGCGCACCAACAACTCTCACGTCACTAGTAATGCGGGCTCCAAGATAGTATCGGTCTAGGTAATCAATAATGCTCTTTCCCATACAAGGGTAGAGTGGTTGCGCATGTAAGGTTGGAATAACGGTCGCAACTTAAACCAATCCATTTTGGAAACAACACACACTTGTCTCGGTACACCACTTCATCATCAAGTGGCTACCCAACTCATCATCTCCCCCGGGCATAAGTGGCACCCGGCGGGGTTTTCGAAAAGTCTTTTGAAAATACTTTTGCCTACTTCACCATGCATATTCCCGTCCCTTTTTGCGTAGCACTACTTTAGCATCCTATCTACTCCCACAGTCATATCCCTCATAAGAAGGTAGGGTTATGCACAATGCAAGTATCAACGAGGAAGTACGATGGTAAACCATCAGAGTGGATACCACCTCATCATGATTCAGTTGCAACAACAATATGGTGCTATATGACATGCATAAAAAGGGTTTCATAGACATGGTCAAAGGGCTGCTTGCCTATTTTAACAAAGTCTTCGAGGTCTTCAAATATCTCTGGTCCAACTCCGAGCATTTCGTCTACTTCGTCAACTATCGTCGAAAAACAACCATAATAAGCAACACGACAAGGCAAAAATAAAAGTGCTCTAAAAAATGTGAGTTGGACTTTTCTAGGATACCTCTGGTCATATGAGGAATGACCAAGGTGATTTCATTGGAAGTGGATCAATGGATATTTGTAAACATTTCGATATGATGGAATCAAGGGGTTTATGGATTTGCAAGAAGTGTACAGAAATATTATTTTGAAAAATGAGCAAAGACACTCATTTAACAAGGAATAATTTTAGAAGCACCTAGGAGTTGGTTTCACTGGATTTGGAGTTCAAATGATTTTTCTATGAATTTGCAAACTTAGCTATACATGGAGAAATGGACTAATATTTTATATGGCACAGAAGGTATAGGAAAAAAATGTTCCAAATCAAATTTATGAACTTAGGAATATCTAGGAATCTGAATAATTGAATTTGGATCAAAAATGGGATCTCTGTGATTTCCTAAAGTTCATTACAGAAATGGAAATACTAGATTTGATAAATGTTTGTGAAGAAAAAGTTTATGGAAAAATGTGCAAATTGCTCCATGAGATAGATCATGGTTTTATGAGCTACTAGAAATTTGAATCCTCAAATTTGGAGTCTATTTGAATTGTTTATGGATTTTACAAATTATACAGAAAAGAAAAAGGAAAAAGGGTTTTACCCAAACGGGCTGGATCTAGGCGGCAAAAACGTGCATTGGGCAAGGCTTAACGGCAGGGCGCCACTGGGCCGGCCCAGCGGCTCGGCCGCACGCGTGCAAGGGCCACGTCGAAGGAGGATTTCTCCCGGCCCGTCTCCACTTGCCAGCGTGCCCTGGAAGCTGGGCCACTGACGAGCGGGGCCCGCCTGCGGGTCCATCTCCAACCTCCCGACGATGCAACAAGAGATAGAGGGAGCAAGGACGAGTGGCGCGGGCGCTCTTCCCGGCGACTCTCGGCTGTCCCCGGCGACATTCGGCTAACGGACGAACTCGGGAGGCCGAGCCGCACCCATCCATGGGTCCCACGCAGGCTGGGGAGGACCGAGGCAACGTCGACCTTGGCGCCGGCGGGCGGCTTCGGGAGCGGACGAGCGCGACGCGATGGGCACCAGAGCAGAGGAAATAAGGAGCGGGAAGGGTCCCATGGCCTGTTGCGCTTCCCCTAGTAGTCAAAGGAGAGGAGGGGAGGCCCTGGTTCGCCGGAGCCGGGTGGAGGCCGACGGCAACCATGGAAGCCATGGAGGGGGCAGGAGGGCGCGAGGGGTAGAGGTGTCTTGTCTGGGAGATTGCTGGGGAAGAGGGAGAGCGGGAAGAAGCCGTAGGAGAGCTCGGGAGGGCCTCTAAATAGAGGGGCCGTGGTGCACCATGGACGCGGTCTACGGCGTACTCAGGCGAGTTCCATGGAGGAGAGAGGGGAGAGGTTTAGGAGGGGTCCGGCAGCTTGCCGTGTCCCAGACGCCGAGGCGGCCTCATGAGACACGCTGGGGAGGCCCGAGGTGGCCGGAAGCGGTTGGCAGGGGGCGGCTACAGTGCGGGAGTGCACTGTAGCGCGCTCCAGAGCGCCCATATGGCTGTCCAGGCCATTTTCTATGCTTGTGGGCGCGCCCTTGCCTGTCCAGTAGTATTTGGGGGGTGCTAAGGAAGGGATCTTGGCCTTGGATGCTTTGGGTGGCCAGTGGGTGAAGAGAGAGGAAGGAGAAGAGTGGAAATGGGGCTGTCCAGAATAGAAAATTGGTTCCATCCCTTTGATCAATAAGCATTGACTTGTGCTGAATTCCAGAGGTATAGGGAAGTTAGGAGGAGGTGTGGTAAAGAGGAGAACTCATTTGGATTAGTGGAAGAGGCCCAAACAGGGTTTTTAGTTAAAATGCAGAAGGTGTTTGATGCTAGTTTGGGCAAGTAGATGACCTCCATTTGCCATGAGACTCCACAGGGTGAAATGACACATAAAATTAGGGCCTTCCACCAATTTGGAGCTTATTTGGGCAAAGTTGCCAATGCAACTTTGTAAACCCTAGAAATTAGCAGAAATGAACTTGTGTAGATCTAGTTGAGAAAATCACTTCCCCTTGATGCACCACTTGGTGTAGTAGCCTCATTTGGTCATGTGAACATGCTCACAAAAGTTGGAGTCAAGGAGAGAAAATTGGTAGTACAAAGTTGTTCAAATTTGATTCTGGTCAGAGAGGGTTTTGGGGCACTTTGATCAACATAACATTTTCTCCAACTTGTTCCATTTGGTCTAGATGAATGATTAGACCATTTGAGAATTTTCACAAGGTTTGAGAACATTTCGACATGTTTGGCAATGTAAAGTTGCTCAAACATCAAAATGGACAGAAATGGTTTTGAGGGTATTTCATGGGGTTATACTATTCTCCATGACATTATACTTGTCAAGATCATCAAACATGTCATATGTGACGTGCTAGAATTTTCTTGGAATTTTTGGAGAATATTTCCTTTGTAAATATTTCAAAAGCTTGAAATATCCAGAAAGTGTTTTTGAGGGATTTGACCAATATTTTGAACAAGACCATGTGTTGAAACTCTTATATATGGACAATATATGTCCACTGAGTTTCCCTAGGTTTTTGTCAAATATTTGTGAAACAATAAAATAATTTTTCCCTATTAAAGACCATTTCTGGCCTTAAGAAAAATCTTTTAAATAAAATAGGAAAATAACTTTTAAAATTATATTTTTGTGGTTTATGGGAGTCCTACATCTAATAGGATTCAAATATACCTTTTGAATGATTTTTCACACCCCAAGTCAAGTACTTGTAGTGCAAACCTCAACTCAGGGTTTTTGAAAAACAAATTTTTTGAAAATACTATTTGGCCAAATTATTTTTGTAAGAAAATACTATGTTGCTCTATACACATGGCATGATCATTGGGCGGAAGCTTGGGGCAAGGAGATGAAGTATAGAAGGTGGAGTTGTGTTGACTTTAAAGAGCACTTGAAAAACACAGAGAGAAAACCAACTCAAAATAAAAAGTCAAATAATGCAAAAGTTTTCGTCAAACCACATTTTATCATGATTTATCATCTTAAGTGTTGTTCCACAAAAATCAGGGTGTGACAGACCTACCCCCCTTACAAGAATCTCGTCCCCGAGATTCCCAAACTAGGCGTGGAAAGGAATATGAAAACTGGATCCGGGGTAGTCTTCAAGTCTTCATGTTGCTTCTGCTTCCGTGTAGTGCTCCATTGAACCTTGAAGTTCTTGATGGTGTGGCTCCATGTATGACGCTCTTCTTGATCCAGGTTGCTAATGGGTAGCTCGCAGTAGGTTAGATTGGGCTAGGGATCGATGGCTCGGTGGTCAATGCCCTCGTAGAGATCGGGCAAGTTAGGAAGTTGGAAACACTTCCGGGATTGTGATGCATGGAAAGCATTGTGCACAATGGGTAACTCAGGTGGTAACTCTAGCTGGTAGCCGTCTACTCTTCGTCTTGAAGTGATCTCGGTGGGGGTTGTTAAATCTTGGAGTGATCTCGAAGGGGGCCGATGAATCTTGGTGTGGGTCTCCTTGTCATGGAAATGCTTGGTTCCTTATAGAGGAGTGGCTTGCAGATACACCTGGTCTTCGACGCGGATGTTTACTTCTTGATGATGGTGGTAGGTGTTGTTCTTCCTCCTTGTCATGGCGGTCTTCAAATGTTCCTTGACTAGCTGAACGACTCTTCTTCCGTCTTCGGGTGGACAGGTAGGTCACCAAATGATGATGACAACTATCTTGTCTAAGCACTCCATGAAGTCTATGGGGTACGTAAAGTGGGTTGAGGCATTCGTGATGGTCACGGTTGATCATTAGCCAAGGTCTTATCGATCTAAAGCCAAAGCCCAAGGTCAGGATCCGACCATGTTGTGGCTTGGTATGGTGTAAGGGTTTCAAGGATTCTAGGGTGCGAGTGAATGTTTATCCTTGAGAACAATTCCTGAGATGCCAATTGTTCTACCTAGTCCTCCAAACGGATCACCTTATACTGCTGAAAGCATCATTTCATATAGGTCAACTCCAATCATCACTCATGTGATTCATATCCTCATGGCTCCGGAGAGGAGGTCTAACAAAATCATATATGTCTACAATCCCCAAACTCATATGCATGTCTACCCCTAAAAATCCATGGGTAGAACATATAAGCTGCTAAGCTTGAACGTGACAATCCAAGTGCTCGGCCTGTTCTTCCAAGGTCTAAGATAAAGCACCTCTATCCTAAGGAAACACGTCGTACGCCACTCCAAAAATCTTGTTTCCTTCCTATGAATCAACTCCAACAACCCATTAAATACACCAATCATTACATGATCCAGTAGTTCTTCAAATCCAATCTCTATGGTGTTCCACACGATCTTCTAATATCCTATAATCCACAAATACTGGGAAGGCTACCTTACTATAGTCAGTCCACCAATTTCCATTATCATGGTCAAGTAAACTCCAAGGTCAAGCTTATATAGAACCCTAAATAAACTCCTACAATTAGTCCAATCTCCTAGTTTATCGTCCACCGAGAAACATGGTATCATGATCGAGATCATCAGTCTAAATCCAATTTACTCCGAACCATGTAGACATACTTAGCATCTATATTCAACTAGAATCACCTACTTAAATCCAAATCTCTTGTCCAATGAGAATTCCTACATGTTCCCCCAAGTCATTTACGTAATATCAACTGTCTCCTATCAATATCCCATGGCTAAGTTAAATCCAAATAATTACAATTATCCTACTAAATCCAATTTACTCAGGGGTAATGAACGCTATGCTAATCTATACTCATGATCCCACCAAGTTCATCTACCAACATCAAGGCCTCATAATCCACCAAACAGTCTCATATAATTCCTCAAGTCATTGATATAAACTCATCAAGTCATTTGTCCTTTATTCCTATATCTTCAGATTGGTCCTCCCTATGGCATCGTCAGTTTTGGTGCTATCTTAGGATGATAATGTGCTCGTTCACTATGTCCACTAGTTCCCTAATGAACCCAGTGATAAGCAAGGTTACGGAGGCCTAACAGGTTCTCTTGCAATTATGTGGGTTAAGCACATGGTTAAGGATTCGAGCTGGGGTATCTTATGAAGTCTCGAAGGGTCTAGGAATAGGGTTCTAGTCTTGAGGTGTAAACATACGGGGTTGTACTTGGTCGAGGAGGTTGTAGCAAAAGTCTTCAGTGCTTGTTGGTCGCCGAGGTGGAATCCTTGGTGCATATTGTCTTGCTTGTCTTTAGTTGAGGAGAGAGATGAGAGGGAGAGGTAGCATAGAGGAGGGGAATGCCTAAAGGGGCTTCTATAGTGCTAGTGCAAACAAACAGGTGCAAAGAGGGCCAAACAAAAGAAACAAGGTGGGGAAGATGATATAGTCGCATACTTGTCGCTTAGGGCAAAAGTGCGACCTATATCAAAACACAAATAAATAAAAACAAGCAACACACAATCATGGTTCTGTTCGAACTATCATACGGACTCGACTGCGCATAGGGGGTACACGACTCATCCTACCCTAGGGGTTCTCGGACTCAGTAGTCGTGCCTTGTGCCTCATGCAGTCTTCTGAGTTTTCCTCAGGTGTTGCTACATCTCTTGTAGTTGTTCGATGAAACAATCCGGGTTGAGCCTGAAGATTCTTCAACAACTTCTCGCCTGTTGAAGTGATGGGGTGAAGGTGGCTCCTCGTAACTGGCATTGACTTGGTCTTCTATTGTCTTCTTAATCACGACGATCCCTTTTTGTCTTCTAAGCCGTCGATGGTACCAGGTAGGTAATCCTTTATGCAATGACATTATCAAGGCGTAATAGAGGTCCATCATGTCGGTTACGTTGATGACAACATCGACACCAAGTGTGGGGGATGAGGAGAACCGTTTTCCTGCTCACTATAGTGAGGCGGACCAAATGGCTAGGTTCTCATCCACCAGTGGTTGCCGATACAGCAACGGTAGTCATAGGGTTACTCTATTAGCAATGTATGTCATGATCTTGCATGTCCTATGCCCTGATCATTGTAGGCTAGGGTTGCTTCATCTTGGGCCAGTGTCAAGGGTGTCACCATCTCCTGGGTCTTCATGTCCTCATTCCTCGAGGATGTATCTTCTTTTGGTATCGTCTTGTTGTGGTGTCGCCAATCTTGTGTTTGGGAGATGTGGGTGAATGTCTGGCAAGGCATCTTCCTTCTAGATTATCCACGAGGATTACAAGGAATCCAGTGGTCATGGGCATAAGGGTTCTAGTGACCAAAGGTTTTGAAGGGGAAGAGATCAATAAGGAAAGTATACCTTAGTTTTCGAAAAACTGAGAAGGGAAGAGAGTACAGATAGTTTTGAAAACTAGTAGTAGTTTTGGAAATAGTCTTACCCTAACTAACGACCATGCTAACTAAGCCTTCCTACAGTCAGGATGGCTTTGATACCAGCTCTGTGGGGACCCCGACTCATAATTCGTGATCACCGAATGCACGTGTACAGTGATCCCAGAGATCAATGCTCAGTGGACACACAGAAGCTGAATAACAAGAGTCTTACATCCGTACATACCGTCTTACACAAATTATGACCATTATGGTCAAGTCTTACATTGATAAAGCCTTAAGGGCTGAACATCGAATCAAACACAAGCAGCGGAAATCTTCGTCGATAGTAGAACCCATGCCATCTGCCTTAACCCTACAGGCATTCTGACTGGGAAACGTCCTAGTTCGCATGTTCGTCTCCAAAGAACTCTTCTTCGAACTCCTGTTCTTCCATGCCTGGTCAATTAAATAACCAGTGGCAATCCAATGAGTACTTTGAATGTACTCGCAAGCAACCCATGTTTTGGTTCAAGATACAACAATGCATGATATAGGTAAATTTTTGCAGAAAGCTAGTTTTGAGTGCAATGACATGTTCAACAACTTGTAAGACATGCATCAGGAGAATTCAAGTAACCATGAGGACAGGTTACAGATATCAACATAAATAGAGTGGGCACCAACCCAACTCAATCATGTCAAGTCCTTTGACTTGACCCAAGTAGATCTTCCCACTTATCCAAACACACACACTGGTTTATAAACATGTGGACGTAGCCCAAGAGCGGTTACCCAACTGTCCTTGACTGTGGACATGGCTATTCGAATAGTTTGACACTCTACAGAGGTTGCACACTTTACCCACAAGATCCGGGGAACTTTCGTGTCATCCACGACCCGCGGTACCTCAAGTACCCGGGGTAAGCACCCGATCACTATCTTTCCCTAGACGACACTAACAAGGAGTCCACTTGTTGTTCCGTATCCTCACGATGTACATCATACGAGACTCACTCGAGATCGTAACATCCAAGAGGGGACACAACGGTGTATCCGGTGCCCTGTGAAAACAGTCATGGCCGCCCTACCTGGCACGACCCCGTCCCGAGAGAGTGCACCAACAACTCTCCCGTCACTAGTAATGCAGGCTCCAAGCTAGTATCGGTCTAGGTAATCAATAATGCCCTTTCCCATACAAGGGTAGAGTGGTTGCGCATGTAAGGTTGGAATAACGGTCGCAACTTAAACCAATCCGTTTTGTAAACAACACACACTTGTCTCGGTACACCACTTCGTCATCAAGTGGCTACCCAACTCGTCATCTCCCCTGGGCATAAGTGGCACCCGGCGGGGTTTTTGAAAAGTCTTTTGAAAATACTTTTGCCTCCTTCACCATGCATATTCCCGTCCCTTTTTGCGTAGCACTACTTTAGCATCCAATCTACTCCCACCGTCATAACCCTCATAAGAAGGTAGGGTTATGCACAATGCAAGTATCAACGAGGAAGTACGGTGGTAAACCATCAGAGTGGATACCACCTCATCATGATTCCGTTGCAAAAACAATATGGTGCTATATGACATGCATAAAAAGGGTTTCATAGACATGGTCAAAGGGCTGCTTGCCTGTTTTAACAAAGTCTTCGAGGTCTTCAAATATCTCTGGTCCAACTCCGAGCATTTCGTCTACTTCGTCAACTATCGTCGAAAACAACCATAATAAGCAACACGACAAGGCAAATATAAAAGTGCTCTAGAAATGTGAGTTGGACTTTTCTAGGATACCTCTGGTCATATGAGGAATGACCAAGGTGATTTCATTGGAAGTGGATCAATGGATATTTCTAAACATTTCGATATGATGGAATCAAGGGGTTTATGGATTTGCAAGAAGTGTACAGAAATATTATTTTGAAAAATGAGCAAACACACTCATTTAACAAGGAATAATTGTAGAAGCACCTAGGAGTTGGTTTCACTGGATTTGTAGTTCAAATGATTTTTCTATGAATTTGCAAACTTAGCTATACATGGAGAAATGGACCAATATTTTATATGGCACAGAAGGTATAGGAAAAAATGTTCCAAATCAAATTTATGAACTTAGAATATCTAGGAATTTGAATAATTAAATTTGTATCAAAAATGGGATCTCTATGATTTCCTAAAGTTCATTACAGAAATGGAAATACTAGATTTGATAAATGTTTGTGAAGAAAAAGTTTATCGAAAAATGTGCAAATTGCTCCATGAGATAGATCATGGTTTTATGAGCTACTAGAAATTTGAATCCTCAAATTTGGAGTCTATTTGAATTGTTTATGGATTTTACAAATTATACAGAAAAGAAAAAGGAAAAATGGTTTTACCCAAACGGTCTAGATCTGGGCGGCAATAATGTGCATTGGGCGAGGCTTAACGGCAGGGCGCCACTGGGCCGGCCCAGCGGCTCGGCCGCACGCGCGCAAGGGCCACGTCGGATGCGGATTTCTCCCGGCCCGTCTCCACTTGCCAGCGTGGCTTGGAGGCTGGGCCACTGACGAGCGGGGCCTGCCTGCGGGTCCATCTCCAACCTCCCGACGATGCAACAAGAGACAGAGGGAGCCAAGCCAAGCGGCGCCGGCGCTCTTCCCGGCGACTCTCGGCTGTCCCCGACGACATTCGGCTTACCGACGGACTTGGGAGGCCGAGCCACACCCATCCATGGGTCCCACGCAGGCTGGGAGGACCGAGGCAACGGCGACCTTGGCGCCGGCGGGCGGCTTCGGGAGCGGACGAGCGCGACGCGATGGGCACCGGAGCAGAGGAAATAAGGAGCGGGAAGGGTCCCATGGCTGCTGCGCTTCCCCTGGTGGTCAAAGGAGAGGAGGGGAGGCCCTGGTTCGCCAGAGCCGGGTGGAGGCCGGCGGCGACCATGGCAGCCATGGAGGGGGCAGGAGGGCGCGAGGGGTAGAGGTGTCTTGTCTGGGAGATTGCTGGGGAAGAGGGAGAGCGGGAAAAAGCCGTAGGAGAGCTCGGGAGGGCCTCTAAATAGAGGGGTCGTGGTGCACCGTGGACGCGGCCTACGGCATACTCAGGCGAGTTCCATGGAGGAGAGAGGGGAGAGGTTTAGGAGGGGTCCGGCAGCTTGCTGTGTCCCAGACGCCGAGGCGGCCTCGTGAGACACGTTGGGGAGGCCCGAGGTGGCCGGAGGTGGTTGGCAGGGGGCGGCTACAGTGCGGGAGCGCACTGTAGCGCGCTCCAGAGCGCCCATATGGCTGTCCAGGCCATTTTCTATGCTTGTGGGCGCGCCCTTGCCTGTCCAGTAGTATTTGGGGGGTGCTAAGGAAGGGATCTTGGCCTTGGATGCTTTGGGTGGCCAGTGGGTGAAGAGAGAGGAAGGAGAAGAGTGGAAATGGGGCTATCTAGAATAGAAAATTGGTGCTTCCATCCCTTTTATCAATAAGCATTGACTTGTGCTGAATTCCAGAGGTATAGGGAGGTTAGGAGGAGGTGTGGTAAAGAGGAGAACTCATTTGGATTAGTGGAAGAGGCCCAAACAGGGTTTTTAGTTAAAATGCAGAAGGTGTTTGATGCTAGTTTGGGCAAGTAGATGACCTCCATTTGCCATGAGACTCCACCAGGTGAAATTACACATAAAATTAGGGCCTTCCACCAATTTGGAGCTTATTTGGGCAAAGTTGCCAATGCAACTTTTGTAAACCCTAGAAATTAGCAGAAATGAACTTGTGTAGATCTAGTTGAGCAAATCACTTCCCCTTGATGCACCACTTGGTGTAGTAGCCTCATTTGGTCATGTGAACATGCTCACAAAAGTTGGAGTCAAGGAGAGAAAATTGGTAGTACAAAATTGTTCAAATTTGATTCTGGTCAGAGAGGGTTTTGGGGCACTTTGATCAACATAACATTTTCTCCAACTTGTGCCATTTTGTCTAGATGAATGATTAGACCATTTGAGAATGTTCACAAGGTTTGAGAACATTTGGACATGTTTGGTAATGTAAAGTTGCTCAAACATCAAAATGGACAGAAATGGTTTTGAGGGTATTTCATGGGGTTATACTATTCTCCATGACATTATACTTGTCAAGATCATCAAACATGTCATATGTGACATGCTAGAATTTTCTTGGAATTTTTGGAGAATATTTCCTTTGTAAATATTTCAAAAGCTTGAAATATCCAGAAAGGGTTTTTGAGGGATTTGACCAATATTTTGAACATGACCATGTGTTGAAACTCTTATATATGGACAATATATGTCCACTGAGTTTCCCTAGGTTTTTGTCAAATATTTTTGAAACAATAAAATAATTTTTCCCTATTAAAGACCATTTCTGGCCTTAAGAAAAAGCTTTTAAATAAAATAGGAAAATAACTTTTAAAATTATATTTTTGTGGTTTATGGGAGTCCTACATCTAATAGGATTCAAATATACCTTTTGAATGATTTTTCACACCCCAAGTCAAGTACTTGTAGTGCAAACCTCAACTCAGGGGTTTTTGAAAAACTAATTTTTTGAAAATACTATTTGGCGAAATTATTTTTGTAAGAAAATACTGTGTTGCTCTATACACATGGCATGATCATTGGGCTGAATCTTGGGGCAAGGAGATGAAGTATAGAAGTTGGAGTTGTGTTGACTTTAAAGAGCACTTGAAAACACAGCGAGAAGACCAACTCAAAATAAAATGTCAAATAATGCAAAAGTTTTTGTCAAACCACATTTTATCATGATTTATCATCTTAAGTGTTGTGCCATCAAAATCAGGGTGTGAGACGTTCCAAGTAAATTTGTATGTGCCAAACTCCAAACCTTCAAATGAAATTCTGTTTTGTATGCTCGAGCAGCTCATGTTTCAACTAGGGCTGCCTATATCTTCCATGCTAGGTGGGTTATTCTCAAGAGGAGTGGACTCCGCTCCTCATTCACGAGAAAGGGCCGGTAACCAGGATGCCCAGTCCCATGATCCAAAAATATCCAAGCAAATCAATAATTAAACAAAACTCCCCCAGGGCTGTTGTATGTTGGAGGCACTCATTGTTTCGAGCAAGCCATGGATTGATGATTGTTGGTGGTTGGGGGAGTATAAACCTTTACCATTCTGTTTGGGAACTGCCTATAATGCATGTAGTATGGAAGATACAACCATCTCATAGTTGTTGCGTTGACAGCAAAAGTATGCCGCTCAAAATGTTATTCAATCTCTATTTTTAAATCGAGCTCTGGCACCTCTACAAATCCCTGCTTCCCTCTGCGAAGGACCTATCTATTTACTTTTATGTTGAGTCATCATTCCTTCTTATTAAAAAGTACCCGCTGGAGAGCACACTGTCATTTGCATTCATTATTATTGGTTTATATTGGGTATGACTTGACTGGATCTCTTTTACAATGAATTACAATGTTTAGTCAGTCCTTGATCTTTAAAGGTGCTCTGCATTTATGTTTTGCGGTCTCAGAAAGGGCTAGCGAGATACCATTTTGTTATATCATGTTATGATTATTTTGAGAAAGTGTTGTCATCCGAGTTTTATTATTATGGCTCTCTAGCTGATTATGCTATTGATATGAGTAATTATGAGAACTATGTGTTATTGTGAGTATGGTTAGTTCATAATATTTGCTGAAACTTGAATGCTGGCTTTTCATGTTTACAACAACAAGAGCAACAAAGTTTGTAAAAGTTTTTCTTTATCACTTTCAGTTTATCAACTGAATTGCTTGAGGACAAGCTAAGGTTTAAGCTTGGGGGAGTTGATACGTCTCCAACGTATCTACTTTTCCAAACACTTTTGCCCTTGTTTTGGACTCTAACTTGCATGATTTGAATGAAACTAACCCGGACTGACGTTGTTTTCAGCAGAACTGCCATGTTATTTTATGTGTAGAAAAGTAAAGTTCTCGAAATGTCCTGGAAATCCACGGAGGCACTTTTCAAAATTAATAAGAATTTTGGCAAAAGAATCAAGGCCAGGGGGCCCACGGGCTGTCCACGAGACAGGGGGCGTGCCCTCCTATCTATGGGCCCCCTGGAGCTCCTCTGACCTCAACTCCAACTCCATATATACCGTCTCGGGGAGAAAAAAATCAGGGAGAAAATTTCATCGCGTTTTACGACATGGAGCCACCGCCAAGCCCTAATCTCTCTCGGGAGGGCTGATCTGGAGTCTGTTCGGGGCTCCGGAGAGGGGGATTCGTCGCCGTCGTCATCACCAACCATCCTCCATCACCAATTTCATGATGCTCACCACCGTGCGTGAGTAATTCCATCGTAGGCTTGCTGGATGGTGATGGGTTGGATGAGATTTACCTTGTAATCAAGTTAGTTTTGTTAGGGTTTGATCCCTAGTATCCACTATGTTCTGAGATTGATGTTGCTATGACTTTGCTATGCTTAATGCTTGTCACTAGGGCTCGAGTGCCATGATTTCAGATCTGAACCTATTATGTTTTCATGAATATATGTGTGCTCTTGATCTTATCTTGCAAGTCTATAGTCACCTATTATGTGTTATGATCCGACAACCCCGAAGTGACAATAATCGGAATACTTCTCGGTGATGACCGTAGTTTGAGGAGTTCATGTATTAACTATGTGTTAAAGCTTTGTTCTGGTTCTCTATTAAAAGGAGGCCTTAATATCCCTTAGTTTCCGTAAGGACCCCGCTGAACACGGGAGGGAAGGACAAAAGATGTCATACAAGTTCTTTTCCATAAGCACGTATGACTATTTACGGAATACATGCCTACATTACATTGATGAATTGGAGCTAGTTTTATATCACCCTATGTTATACCTATTGCATGAGGAATCACATCCGGCATAATTATCCATCACTGATCCATTGCCTACGAGCTTTTCACATATTGTTCTTCGCTTATTTACTTTTCCATTGCTACTGTTACAATTACTAAAAAAACCCAAAAACATTTATCTTTACTTTTGCTACCGCTACTATTACTATTATATCACTTTTGCTACTAAACACTTTGCTGTAGATACCAAGTTATCTAGGTGTGGTTGAATTGACAACTCAACTGCTAATACTCAAGAATATTCTTCCCCTTGTGTCGAATCAATAAATTTGGGTTGAATACTCTACCCTCGAAAGCTGTTGCGATCCCCTATACTTGTGGGTTATCACACCTCACCAAGTTCATGACCTGCCATTCCCCCCACCTTAATGATGCGCTCGTTGTTTTTCTACCACGACTGAAGCACCTCGAGCTTGTCGCCGTCCGCATTCCAAAGGATGACATGGCGTGCCTGCTTCGCGGCTGTACTGCACTCGAGTTCCTTCGTCTTCAAGCGATGAATTGGTCGAGTACCTTCCACATCACCTCCAGGACTCTCCGGACTATTTATGTGTGTTGCTAGTGCTGCGACAAGAGATCACAAAAGGTGGACCACAATATGGTCATTGAGGACTGATACGTCTCTGATACGTCTCCAACGTATCTATAATTTTTGATTGTTCCATGCTATTATATTACCCCTTTTGGATGTTTATGGGCTTTATCTTACACATTTATATCATTTTTGGGACTAACCTACTAACCGGAGGCCCAACCCGTATTGCTGTTTTTTTTGCCTATTTCAGTATTTTGAAGAAAAGGAATATCAAACGGAGTCCAAACGGAATGAAACCTTCGAGAGCGTGATTTTGGGAACGAACGTGATCCAGAGGACTTGGATTGCAAGCCAAGAAGCAGCCGAGGCGGCCACGAGATAGGAGGGTGCTCCCACCCCCTAGGCGCGCCCCCTGTCTTGTGGGCCCCTCGGGTGGACATGGACGTACTTCTTCCTCCTATATATATACCTACGTACCCCGAAAACATCCAGGGAGCCAATGGAACACAATTTCCACCACCGTATCCTTTTGTATCCGCGAGATCCCATCTTGGAGCCGTCGCCGGCGCTCCGCCGGAGGGGGAATCGACCACGGAGGGCTTCTACATTAACACCATAGCCCCTCCGATGAGTTGTGAGTAGTTTACCACAGACCTTCGGGTCCATAGTTATTAGCTAGATGGCTTCTTCTTTCTTTTTGGATCTCAATACAATGTTCTCCCCCTCTCTTGTGGAGATCTATTCGATGTAAACTCTTTTTGCGGTGTGTTTGTCAAGATCCGATGAATTGTGGGTTTATGATCAAGTTTACCTATGAGAAATATTTGAATCTTCCCTGAATTCTTTTATGTATGATTGAGTTATCTTTGCAAGTCTCTTCGAATTGTCAGTTTGGTTTGGCCTACTAGATTGATCTTTCTTGCCATGGGAGAAGTCCTTAGCTTTGGGTTCAATCTTGCGGTGTCCTTTCCCAGTAACAGCAGGGGCAGCAAGGCACATATTGTATTGTTGCCATCGAGGATAAAAAGATGGGGTTTATATCATATTGCTTGAGTTTGTCCCTCTACATCATGTAATCTTTCTTAATGTGTTACTATGTTCTTTATGAACTTAATACTCTAGATGCAGGCAGGAGTCGGTCGATGTGTGGAGTAATAGTAGTAGATGCAGGCAGGAGTCGGTCTACTTGTCACGGACATGATGCCTATATACATGATCATGCCTAGATAATCTCATAATTATTCGCTTTTCTATCAATTGCTCGACAGTAATTTGTTCACCCACCGTAATACTTATGCTATCTTGAGAGAAGCCTCTAGTGAAACCTATGGCCCCCGGGTCTATCTTTTATCATATAAAATTTCAATCTACTTTTATTTGCATCTTTACTTTTTGCATATATATTATAAAATACCAAAAAAATATTTATCTTATCATATTATCTCTATCAGATCTCACTTTAGCAAGTGGCCGTGAAGGGATTGACAACCCCTTTATTGAGTTGGTTGCGAGTTCTTTGTTTGTTTGTGTAGGTGCGTGGGACTTTTGAGGAGCCTCCTACTGGATTGATACCTTGGTTCTCAAAAACTGAGGGAAATACTTACGCTACTTTGCTGCATCACCCTTTCCTCTTCAAGGAAAACCAACGCAAGCTCAAGACGTAGCAGTCTCCAACGTATCTATAATTTTTGATTGTTCCATGCTATTATATTACCCGTTTTGGATGTTTATGGTCTTTACTTTACACTTTTATATAATTTTTGGGACTAACCTACTAACCGGAGGCCCAGCCCGAATTGCTGTTTTTTTTGCCTATTTCAGTGTTTCGAAGAAAAGGAATATCAAACGGAATGAAACCTTCGGGAGCGATCTTTTTGGAACAAACGTGATCCAGAGGACTTGAAGTGGAAGTCAAGAAACAAGGGAGGTGGCCACGAGGGTGCCCGACGCGCCCCCTAGGGCTGGGCGCGCCCCCCACCCTCGTGGGCCCCTCGAGCATCCACCGACCTACTTCTTCCTCCTATATATACCCATGTACCCCAAAAACATCAGAAGCGACCACGAAAAATTATTTCCACTGCCGTAACCTTCTATATCTGCGAGATCCCATCTTGGAGCCTTCGCCGGTGCTCTGCCAGAGGGGGAATCGATCACGGAGGGCCTCTACATCATCTCCAAGGCCTCTTCGATGAGTTGTGAGTAGTTTACCATAGACCTTCGGGTCCATAGTTATTAGCTAGATGGCTTATTCTCTCTCTTTGAATCTCAATACAAAGTTCTCCTCAATCTTCTTGGAGATCTATTCGATGTAACTCTTTTTGCGGTGTGTTTGTCGAGATCCGATGAATTGTGGGTTTATGATCAGGTTTATCTATGAGAAATATTTGAATCTCCTCTGAATTATTTTACGTGTGATTAGGTTATCTTTGCAAGTCTCTTCGAATTATCAGTTTGGTTTCGTCTACTAGATTGATCTTTCTTGCAATGGGAGAAGTGCTTAGCTTTTGGTTCAATCTTGCGGTGTCCTTTCCCAGTGACAGCAAGGGCAGCAAGGCACGTATTGTATTGTTGCCATCGAGGATAAAAAGATGGGGTTTATATCATATTGCATGAGTTTATCCCTCTACATCATGTCATCGTTCTTAATGCGTTACTCTGTTCTTTATGAACTTAATACTCTAGATGCATGCTGGATAGCGGTCGATGTGTGGAGTAATAGTAGTAGATGCAGGCAGTGTTGGAAATATGCCCTAGAGGCAATAATAAAAGTATTATTATATTTCATTATTCATGATAATTGTCTTTTATTCATGCTATAACTGTATTATCCGGAAATCGTAATACACGTGTGAATAAATAGACCACAATATGTCCCTAGTGAGCCTCTAGTTGACTAGCTCATTGTGATCAACAGATAGTCATGGTTTCCTGGCTATGGACATTGGATGTCGTTGATAACGGGATCACATCATTACGAGAATGATGTGATGGACAAGACCCAATCCTAAGCATAGCACAAGATCATGTAGTTCGTTTGCTAGAGCTTTTCCAATGTCAAGTATCTCTTCCTTTGACCATGAGATCGTGTAACTCCTGGATACCGTAGGAGTGCTTTGGGTGTATCAAACATCACAATGTAACTGGGTGACTATAAAGGTGCACTACAGGTATCTCCGAAAGTGTCTGTTGGGTTGACACGGATCGAGACTGGGATTTGTCACTCCGTATGACGGAGAGGTATCTCTGGGCCCACTCGGTAATGCATCATCATAATGAGCTCAAAGTGACCAAGTGGTTGGTCACGGGATCATGCATTACGGTACGAGTAAAGTGACTTTCCGGTAACGAGACTGAACAAGGTATTGGGATACCGACGATCGAGTCTCGGGCAAGTAACGTACCGGTTGACAAAGGGAATTGTATACGGGGTTGTTTAATCCTCGACATCGTGGTTCATCCGATGAAATCATCGAGGAGCATGTGGGAGCCAACATGGGTATCCAGATCCCGCTGTTGGTTATTGCCCGAGAGTCGTCTCGGTCATGTCTGCGTGTCTCCCGAACCCGTAGGGTCTACACACTTAAGGTTCGGTGACGCTAGGGTTGTATGAATATGAGTATGCAGCATACCGAATGTTGTTCGGAGTCCCGGATGAGATCCCGGACGTCATGAGGAGTTTTGGAATGGTCCAGAGGTAAAGAATAATATATAGGAAGTGGTATTTCGACCATCGGGAAAGTTTCGGGGTCACCCGGTAATGTACCGGGACCACCGGAAGGGTCCGGGGGTCCACCGGGTGGGGCCACCCATCCCGGAGGGCCCCATGGGCTGAAGTGGGAGGGGAGCCAGACCATAGTGGGCTGGTGCGCCCCCCTAGGCCCACCCCCTGCGCCTAGGGTTGAAACCCTAGGGTAGGGGGGGCGCTCCACATGCCTTGGGGGGCACTGCACCCCCCTGGCCGCCGCCCCTTGGGAGATTCAATCTCCAAGGGCCGGCGCCCCCCTGGGGGCCTATATAAAGGAGGGCGGGGGGAGGGCAGCCGCACCCTGTGCATTGGCGCCTCCCTCCCCCTGCTACACCTCGTCCTCCTCCCATAGTCGCTTGGCGAAGCCCTGCTGGAGTTCTGCTGCATCCACCACCACGCCGTCGTGCTGCTGGATCATCATCAACCTCTCCTTCCCCCTTGCTGGATCAAGAAGGAGGAGACGTCTCCCGTCCCGTACGTGTGTTGAACGCGGAAGTGTTGTCCGTTCAGCACTTGGACATCGGTGATCTGAATCACGTCGAGTACGACTCCATCATCACCATCCCCTTGAACGCTTTCGTACACGATCTACAAGTGGTATGTAGATGCAAACTCACTCCCTTGTCTCATTGCTTAGATGAACTCATAGATGGATCTTGGTGAAACCGTAGGAAAAATTTTAATTTTCTGCAACGTTCCCCAACAGTGGCATCATGAGCTAGGTCTATGCGTGCACGAGTAGAACACAATTTTGTTGTGGGCGTTGATCTTGTAAACTTGCTTGCCACTACTAGTCTTTTCTTGCTTCAGCGGTATTGTGGGATGAAGCGGCCCGGACCAACCTTACACGTATGCTTAAGTGAGACCGGTTCCACCGACTGACATGCACTAGTTGCATAAGGTGACTGGCGGGTGTCTGTCTCTCCCACTTTAGTTGGAGCGGATTCGATGAAAAGGGTCCTTATGAAGGGTAAATAGAAGTTGACAAAATCACGTTGTGGTTATTCGTAGGTAAGAAAACGTTCTTGCTAGAACCCAATTGCAGCCACGTAAAAGATGCAACAACAATTAGAGGACGTCTAACTTGTTTTTCAAGCGATTGTTCATGTGATGTGATATAGCCAGAAGTTGTGATGAATGATGATTGATATATTGTGATGTATGAGATCATGTTCTTGTAATAGGATTCACGACTTGCATGTCGATGAGTATGACAACCGGCAGGAGCCATAGGAGTTGTCTTTATTTTTTGTATGACCTGCGTGTCATTGAAGAACGCCATGTAAATTACTTTACTTTATTGCTAAACGCGTTAGCCATAGAAGTAGAAGTAGTCATTGGTGTGACAACTTCATGAAGACACGATGATGGAGATCATGGTGTCATGCCGGTGACAAGATGATCATGGAGCCCCGAAGATGGAGATCAATGGAGCTATATGATATTGGCCATATCATGTCACTACTATATGATTGCATGTGATGTTTATTATGTTTATGCATCTTGTTTACTTAGAACGACGGTAGTAAATAAGATGATCCCTTACAACAATTTCAAGAAGTGTTCTCCCCTAACTGTGCACCGTTGCTACAGTTCGTCGTTTCGAAGAACCACGTGATGATCGGGTGTGATAGATCCTTACGTTCACATACAACGGGTGTAAGACAGTTTTACACATGCAAAACACTTAGGGTTAACTTAACGAGCCTAGCATGTACAGACATGTCCTCGGAACATGGAGACCGAAAGGTCGAACACGAGTCGTATGGAAGATACGATCAACATGAAGATGTTCACCGACGATGACTAGTCCGTCTCACGTGATGATCAGACACGGCCTAGTCGACTCGGATCGTGTAACACTTAGATGACTAGAGGGATGTCTAATCTAAGTGGGAGTACATTGAATAATTTGATTAGATGAACTTAATTATCATGAACTTAGTCTAAAACCTTTGCAAATATGTCTTGTAGATCAAATGGCCAACGCTCATGTCAACATGAACTTCAACGTGTTCCTAGAGAAAACCAAGCTGAAAGATGATGGCAGCAACTATACGGACTGGGTCCGGAACCTGAGGATCATCCTCATAGCTGCCAGGAAACAATATGTCCTAGAAGGACCGCTAGGTGACGCTCCCGTCCCAGAGAACCAAGACGTTATGAACGCTTGGCAGTCTCATGCTGATGATTACTCCCTCGTTCAGTGCGGCATGCTTTACAGCTTAGAACCGGGGTTCCAAAAGCGTTTTGAGCATCACGGAGCATATGAGATGTTCGAAGAGCTGAAACTAGTTTTCCAAGCTCATGCCCGGGTCGAGAGATATGATGTCTCCGACAAGTTCTATAGTTGTAAGATGGAGGAAAACAGTTCTGTCAGTGAGCACATACTCAAGAAGTCTGGGTTGCACAACCGTATGACCCAGCTGAACATTAACCTCCCAGATGAGGTGGTCACTGACAGAATCCTCCAGTCGCTCCCACCAAGCTACAAGAGCATTGTGATGAACTACAACATGTAGGGGATGGTGAAGACCATTCCTGAAGTGTTCTCAATGCTGAAGTCAGCAGAGGCTGAAATCAAGAAAGAACATCAAGTGTTGATGGTCAATAAGACCACTAAGTTCAAGAAGGGCAAGGGCAAGAAGAACTTCAAGAAGGACGGCAAGGATGTTGCCGCGCCCGGTAAGCCAGTTACCGGGAAGAAGTCAAAGAATGGACCCAAGCCTGAAACTGAGTGCTTTTATTGCAAGGGGAAGGGTCACTAGAAGGGGAACTGCCCCAAATACTTAGCGGATAAGAAGGCCGGCAACACCAAAGGTATATTTGATATACTTGTAATTGATGTGTACCTTACCGGTACTCGTAGTAACTCCTGGGTATTTGATACCAGTGTCGTTGCTCATATTTGTAACTCACAGCAGGAGCTGCGGAATAAACGGAGACTGGCAAAGGACGAGGTGACGATGCGCGTCGGGAATGGTTCCAGAGTCGATGTGATCGCCGTCGGCATGCTGCCTCTACATTTACCTACGGGATTAGTTTTGAACCTTAATAATTGTTATTTAGTGCCAAGTTTGAGCATGAACATTGTATGAGGATCTTGTTTAATACGAGATGGCTACTCATTTAAATCCGAGAATAATGGTTGTTCTATTTACATGAGAGATATGTTTTATGGTCATGCTCCGATGGTCAATGGTTTATTCTTAATGTATCTCGAGCGTAATATTACACATATTCATAGTGTGAATGCCAAAAGATGTAAAGTTGATAACGATAGTCCCACATACTTGTGGCACTGCCGCCTTGGTCACATTGGTGTCAAGCGCATGAAGAAGCTCCATGCTAATGGACTTTTAGAGTCTCTTGATTATGAATCATTTGACACATGCGAACCGTGCCTCATGGGCAAAATTACCAAGACTCCGTTCTCCGGAACAATGGAGCGAGCAACCAACTTGTTGGAAATCATACATACCGATGTGTGCGGTCCAATGAGCGTTGAGGCTCGCGGAGGATATCGTTATGTTCTCACTCTCACTGATGACTTGAGTAGATATGGGTATGTCTACTTAATGAAACACAAGTCTAAGACCTTTGAAAAGTTCAAGGAATTTCAGAATGAAGTAGAGAATCAACGTGACCGAAAAATAAAGTTCCTACGATCAGATCGTGGAGGAGAATATTTAAGTCACGAATTTGGCACACACTTAAGGAAATGTGGAATCGTTTCACAACTCACGCCGCCTGGAACAGCTCAGCGTAACGGTGTGTCCGAACGTCGTAATCGCACTCTATTGGATATGGTGCGGTCTATGATGTCTCTTACCGATTTACCGCTATCATTTTGGGGATACGCTCTAGAGACAGCTACATTCACTTTAAATAGGGCACCGTCTAAATCCGTTGAGACGACACCGTATGAATTATGGTTTGGGAAGAAACCTAAGCTGTCGTTTCTAAAAGTTTGGGGATGCGATGCTTATGTCAAGAAACTTCAACCTGAAAAGCTCGAACCCAAGTCGAAAAAATGCGTCTTCATAGGATACCCTAAGGAAACCATTGGGTATAACTTCTACTTAAGATCCGAGGGCAAGATCTTTGTTGCCAAGAACGGATGCTTTCTGGAAAAAGAGTTTCTCTCGAAAGAAGTAAGTGGGAGGAAAGTAGAACTCGATGAAGTACTACCTCTCGAACGGGGAAGTGGTGCAACTCAGGAAAATGTTCCTGTGATGCCTACACCAACTGAAGAGGAAAATAATGATGATGATCAAGGTACTTTGGATCAAGTTGCTATTGAACTTCGTAGGTCCACAAGGACACGTTCCGCACCAGAGTGGTACGGCAACCCTGTCCTGGAAATCTTGTTGTTAGACAACGGTGAACCTTCGAACTATGAAGAAGCGATGGCGGGTCCAGATTCCAACAAATGGCTAGAAGCCATGAAGTCCGAGATAGAATCCATGTATGAAAACAAAGTATGGACTTTGACAGACTTGCCCGATGATCGGCGAGCGATAGAAAACAAATGGATTTTTAAGAAGAAGACGGACGCGGATGGTAATGTTACCATTTATAAAGCTCGACTTGTCGCTAAGGGTTATCGACAAGTTCAAGGGATTGACTACGACGAGACATTCTCTCCCGTAGCGAAGCTGAAGTCCGTCCGAATCATGTTAGCAATTGCCGCATACTATGATTATGAGATATGGCAGATGGACGTCAAAACGGCATTCCTTAACGGACATCTTAAGGAAGAGCTATATATGATACAGCCGGAAGGTTTTGTCGATCCTAAGAACGCTAACAAAGTATGCAAGCTCCAGTGATCCATTTATGGACTGGTGCAAGCATCTCGGAGTTGGAACATTCACTTTGATGAGATGATCAAAGCGTTTGGGTTTATGCAGACTTATGGAGAAGCCTGCGTTTACAAGAAAGTGAGTGGGAGCTCTGTAGCATTTCTCATATTATATGTAGATGACATACTCTTGATGGGAAATAATATAGAACTTCTGGACAGCATTAAGGCCTACTTGAATATGTGTTTTTCAATGAAGGACCTTGGAGAAGCTGCTTATATATTAGGCATCAAGATCTATAGAGATAGATCGAGACGCCTCATAGGTCTTTCACAAAGCACATACCTTGATAAGATTTTGAAGAAGTTCAAAATGGATCAGTCCAAGAAGGGGTTCTTGCCTATGTTACAAGGTGTGAGATTGAGCTCGGCTCAGTCCCCGACCACGGCAAAAGATAAAGAAGAGATGAGTGTCATCCCCTATGCTTCAGCCATAGGATCTATTATGTATGCCATGTTGTGTACCAGACCTGATGTAAACCTTGCTGTAAGTTTGGTTTCAAGATACCAAAGTAATCCCGGCAAGGAACACTGGACAGCAGTCAAGAATATCCTGAAGTACCTGAAAAGGACAAAGGACATGTTTCTCGTTTATGGAGGTGACGAAGAGCTCGTCGTAAAGGGTTACGTCGACGCTAGCTTCGACACAGATCTAGATGACTCTAAGTCACAAACCGGATACGTGTATATGTTGAATGGTGGAGCAGTAAGCTGGTGCAGCTGCAAGCAGAGCGTCGTGGCAGGATCTACATGTGAAGCGGAGTACATGGCAGCCTCGGAGGCAGCGCATGAAGCAATTTGGGTGAAGGAGTTCATCACCGACCTAGGAGTCATACCCAATGCGTCGGGGCCGATCAAACTCTTCTATGACAACACTGGAGCTATTGCCCTAGCCAAGGAGCCCAGGTTTCACAAGAAGACCAGGCAAATCAAGCGTCATTTCAACTCCATCCGTGAAAATGTTCAAGATGGAGACATAGATATTTGCAAAGTATATACGGATCTGAATGTCGCAGATCCGTTGACTAAACCTCTCTTGCGAGCAAAACATGATCAACACCAGAACTCTATGGGTGTTCGATTCATCACAATGTAACTACATTAGTGACTCTAGTGCAAGTGGGAGACTGTTGGAAATATGCCCTAGAGGCAATAATAAAAGTATTATTATATTTCATTATTCATGATAATTGTCTTTTATTCATGCTATAACTATATTATCCGGAAATCGTAATACACGTGTGAATAAATAGACCACAATATGTCCCTAGTGAGCCTCTAGTTGACTAGCTCGTTGTGATCAACAGATAGTCATGGTTTCCTGGCTATGGACATTGGATGTCGTTGATAATGGGATCACATCATTAGGAGAATGATGTGATGGACAAGACCCTATCCTAAGCATAGCACAAGATCATGTAGTTCGTTTGCTAGAGCTTTTCCAATGTCAAGTATCTCTTCCTTTGACCATGAGATCGTGTAACTCCCGGATACCGTAGGAGTGCTTTGGGTGTATCAAATGTCACAACGTAACTGGGTGACTATAAAGGTGCACTACAGGTATCTCCGAAAGTGTCTGTTGGGTTGACACGGATCGAGACTGGGATTTGTCACTCCGTATGACGGAGAGGTATCTCTGGGCCCACTCGGTAATGCATCATCATAATGAGCTCAAAGTGACCAAGTGGTTGGTCACGGGATCATGCATTACGGTACGAGTAAAGTGACTTGCCGGTAACGAGACTGAACAAGGTATTGGGATACCGACGATCGAGTCTCGGGCAAGTAATGTACCGATTGACAAAGGGAATTGTATATGGGGTTGTTTAATCCTCGACATCGTGGTTCATCCAATGAAATCATCGAGGAGCATGTGGGAGCCAACATGGGTATCCAGATCCCGCTGTTGGTTATTGCCCGAGAGTCGTCTCGGTCATGTCTGCGTGTCTCCCGAACCCGTAGGGTCTACACACTTAAGGTTCGGTGACGCTAGGGTTGTACTGTAACGCCCCGGATACAAATTTCCATATTCGTAACTCCAACTCTTGCCTTTTCCGGAGATGCGATATGATATTTCCTTCGTGGTTGGGTTTTTGTCTTTTGTTTTGCATTTTATTCATGTCATGCATCTCATCTCTTGGCATCATTTGCATTGCATCATGTCATCATGCAACCCTTTTTAAAACTCATCTAAATAAATTGTATGGATCCTCGGTCCATTTAAATCGAGGGATATTCACAATGGTGACTTCTCTTTATAACATATCCTCCCAATATTAGGGAGCTATTATAAAATATTCCATTGATGTGGAATTACCTTTGACACACTTGCAAAAAAAATTCCCATGCCTTTGTTATCTCACTTCTTGACCTCAAACTTTGTCCAATAAATTATTTCGTCATTTTCCGGAGCCCCACCGAAATCCTCAACATTTTTGGACCTTCCTTTTATCAAGTCCTAGTTCAAACCCATTTGAATTAAATTCAAATGAGTTTGAATTTACATCTTCCAATCATGGCTTTTTCTATTTTCTCGGAACAAGCACCATTCTTGTGGGTCCGGGAAAATTATCCGCGTGTCCAGTTTCTTCCCCAACACCTCCTTCCTTCTTCTTTTCTTCTTTGCTATTTTCTGTTTTAGAAAATAAGAGAGAGGGAGAAGAGAGCCCAGCAACCCAGTTGGCCCAAGGCCCCGTCGACCCCCTCCTAACCCTAGCCGCCAGAGAGCCCGATCCCCATCTCTCGATCCCTCCTCCTCGTTCCCTTCCGCCGCCACTCACACACGCAGCGCCCGAACCCATCTCTCCCTAGCCCTCTCCCTCCGCTCGATCTCCTCACCCTCTCGATCCCCCTCGCGCTGTCACCTGTTCGCTCGAACCCCTCCTCCCGAGCGCGCCTCCCATGGCACCCTGCATCAGCCGGCCGCTTTCCTCTCCTCCTCCATGGCTCCTCCTCGCCGCACGAGGCCTACAGCCCCGCCACCGGCTGACCGAACCAGCATCCCGCGCCAATCCTCCTGCGCCAAGCCCCACCACCGGCCTGCTACCTCGCCTCCCCAACCCGAGCTGGCCCGGATCCGGCCATCTTCGACACCTTGGGTCGCTGGCCATGGATACCTCTGCTCCATCGCCGGACGGCTGCTTCTCTGCGTGCCTTTGTTCGTCGTCGGTGTCACCACAAGCCTGGTGACCGCTTCCTGCCGCTGACCACCACCATCGCCTCCTTGCTGCTGCCTTGCTTCTGTGTCGTTCGCAAGTCCCGCTGGAGGCCACACGCGAGCCCGCGTTGACTTCCCCTGCTCCACCACCATCAGCGCCCGGCAGCACCTCCTCTGTCCGTGACCCGTGCTGCTGCTGCTCGCCTTGCCGCTGCCATGGCCTCTCACTTGTAGCCCCTCGCCAAGCATGCTACATGATGCTGCCCCTTTTGTTGTTGCCAAGGCCACTGAATCCAGGGATACAAGACCGCCTCGGTGGATTCCTTTCGACAAGTACCACGACGACCGTTGAGACCGGCAAGTTCCACTACCGATGAACGTTTTGGAATCACCAAGTCAGACTACAACGCGAAGACCATGTACAACTACTGACACCCGTGGATTTCACCAAGTACCTCTACCGACGACCCGAACATCTACGAAAACGTGTACAACTACCCTCGCCGTGTACCACTACTTCCACTACCACCGACATGTACGACTACGAAACGTGAATGACTACTTCCACCACGACCCGCGAGTACCACTACTTCCTTTGACGAACGTGTTCCGCCCTAAATGCACGATTCAAAGGTATAACCCAAGACGACCGTGATGAGATGCCCTTGCATGTATGAGATGAACCATATGTTTGCACTATGCCCGTTTGCTTCATGTACGTTCCTCCTTGTTTGCCATGCCGTCGACCCGTGGGAACCCGGTAACCGAGAGCACCCCACCATCCTTGCATGACACGCTCACACCCACTTCCTTTTGCACCAGTATCTCCGTGAGCTACCGGAACCGATATGTTGCCGTGGTATCATTTTCGGATTCGTTGTCGTGGCACCCGTTTTGTTCCGCCATAGTGACCAAATGCTTCATAACATGCTCATGTCAACATTTTCATAAAATTGCATAAGACTTGCATATGTCATTCGCATCATGATAACAACAATTAAAATGTTTAAAATTGTTGTTTGCACTAAATTGCTAAATAACATGTGGGGATTTTCTGGAATTGTTGGTAGTTGTTCCGGCCTCATTTAAACTTGCCTAAATAGGTAGTTTAATTATGCTTCACCCCTTGCCATGTTTAATAACATTTAATATTGTTGAGTAGCTTATAACTAGAGAGAACTAAATAATTGCTGTGGTGTTTCGTCAATATGCAACTCATTGCATATTGAGCTTCACTTAACTTGTAGTGTTGTTTGTGCATATTGCCATGCCATGCCTCATTAAACCGGACATGCATCATACTTGTTTGTTCATCATGACATGTTTATGCTTGTGTGTTTACCATGTTGTTTGTTTCTTTTCGGTTTGCTTCTCTCGTTAGCTTCGGTTTCGTTCCGGAGTTGTGAGGATTCGTTCGACGTCCGTTTGTCTTCTTCATGGACTCGTTCTTCTTCCTTGCGGGATTTCAGACAAGATGACCGCTACCCTAGATCTCACTACTATCATTGCTATGCTAGTTGCTTCGTTCTATCGCTATGCTGCGTTACCTATCATTTGCTCTTCAAGCCTTCCCAAATTGCCATGTCAGCCTCTAACCTTTGACACCCTTCCTAGCAAACCGTTGTTTGGCTATGTTACCGCTTTTGCTCAGCCCCTCTTATAGCGTTGCTAGCTGCAGGTGAAGTTGAAGATTGCTCCATGGTGGACAGGGTTATGTTGGGATATCACAATATCTCTTATATTATTAATGCATCTATATATTTGGTAAAGGGTGGAAGGCTCGGCCTTATGCCTGGTGTTTTGTTCCACTCTTGCCGCCCTAGTTTCCGTCATACCAGTGTTATGTTCCCGGATTTTGCGTTCCTAACGCGGTCGGGTGATTTATGGGACCCCCCTGATAGTTCGCTTTGAATAAAACTTGTCCAGCAAGGCCCAACCTTGGTTTTACCATTTGCCTCATCACCACCTATACCCTTCCCTTGGGTCGGCCAACCCGAGGGTCATCTTTATTTTAGCCCCCCGGGCCAATGCTTGTCTAAGTGTTGGTCCAAACCGAGCGATGTCCGGCGCCCCCTGGGCAACCAGGGTCTATGCCAACCCGACGTCTGGCTCATTCGGTGTGCCCTGAGAACGAGATATGTGCAGCTCCTATCGGGATTTGTCGGCACAGTGGGAGGCTTTGCTGGTCTTGTTTTACCATTGTCGAAATGTCTTGTAAATCGGGATTCCGAGACTGATCGGGTCTTCCTGGGAGAAGGTCTATTCCTTCGTTGATCGCGAGAGCTTGTCATGGGCTAAGTTGGGACACCCCTATAGGGTTATAAACTTTCGAGAGCCGTGCCAGCGGTTATGTGGCAGATGGGAATTTGTTAATGTCCGGTTGTAGATAACTTGACACCAGATCCGAATTAAAACGCATCAACCGTGTGTGTAGCCGTGATGGTCTCTTCTCGGTGGAGTCCGGGAAGTGAACACGGTTTCTGTGTTATGTTTGACGTAAGTAGGTGTTCAGGATCACCTCTTGATCATTGCTAGCTTCACGACCGTTCCGCTTGTTTCTCTTCTCGCTCTCATTTGCGTATGTTAGCCACCATATCATGCTTAGTCGCTGCTGCAACCTCACCACTTTACCCCTTCCTTTCCCATTAAGCTTTGCTAGTCTTGATACCCATGGTAATGGGATTGCTCGTGGCTCATAGGTTACTACAACAACAGTTGCAGGTACAGGTTATGCGATGATCATGACGCGAGAGCGATGTTTGCTTGCTTGAGTTCATCTTCTGCTTCTTCTTCGATCAGGGGATAGGTTCCAGGTCGGCAGCCTGGGCTAGCAGGGTGGATGTCGTTTGAGTTTCTGTTTGTGTTTCATTCGTAGTCGGATGTTGATCTCTTGTAAGATGATGTTGTATTCGTGTGGCATTGTATGCCTTTCGTATGTATCCCCACTATTATGTAATGTTGATGTAATGATATCCACCTTGCAAAAGCATCTTCAAGATGCGCTTCTATCCTTGGTGGGACCTTCGAGTTCCTTTAGGATAGGGTCGCATCTTGGGCGTGACATGTATGAATATGAGTATGCAGCATACCGAATGTTGTTCGGAGTCCCGGATGAGATCCCAGACGTCATGAGGAGTTTCGGAATGGTCCGGAGGTAAAGAATAATATATAGGAAGTGGTATTTCGGCCATCGGGAAAGTTTCGGGGTCACCCGGTAATGTACCGGGACCACCGGAAGGGTCCCGGGGGTCCACCGGGTGGGTCCACCCATCCCGGAGGGCCCCATGGGCTGAAGTGGGAGGGGAGCCAGCCCATAGTGGGCTGGTGCGCCCACCTAGGCCCACCCCCTGCGCCTAGGGTTGAAACCCTAGGGTGGGGGGGCGCACCACATGCCTTGGGGGGCACTCCACCCCCCTGACCACCGCCCCTTGGGAGATTCAATCTCCCAGGGCCGGCGCCCCCCCTAGGGGCCTATATAAAGGAGGGCAGGGGGGAGGGCAGCCGCACCCTGTGCATTGGCGCCTCCCTCCCCCTGCTACACCTCGTCCTCCTCCCGTAGTCGCTTGGCGAAGCCCTGCTGCATCCACCACCACGCTGTCATGCTGCTGGATCATCATCAACCTCTCCTTCCCCCTTGCTGGATCAAGAAGGAGGAGACGTCTCCCGTCCCGTACGTGTGTTGAACGCGGAGGTGCTGTCCGTTCAGCACTTGGACATCGGTGATCTGAATCACGTCGAGTACGACTCCATCATCACCATCCCCTTGAACGCTTCCGTACACGATCTACAAGTGGTATGTAGATGCAAACTCACTCCCTTGACTCGTTGCTTAGATGAACTCATAGATGGATCCTGGTGAAACCGTAGGAAAAATTTTAATTTTCTGCAACGTTCCCCAACAGGCAGGAATCGGTCTACTTGTCACAGACGTGATGCGTATATACATGATCATGCCTAGATAATCTCATAATTATTCACTTTTCTGTCAATTGCTCGACAGTAATTTGTTCACCCACCGTAATACTTATGCTATCTTGAGAGAAGCCACTAGTGAAACCTATGGCCCCCGTGTCTTTCTTTTATCATATAAGCTTTTAATCTACTTTTATTTGCATCTTTACTTTTCCAATCTATATAATAAAATACCAAAAATATATTTATCTTATCATATTATCTCTATCAGATATCACTTTCGCAAGTGGCCTTGAAGGGATTGAAAACCCCTTCATTGCGTTGGTTGCGAGTTCTTGTTTGTTTGTGTAGGTGCGTGGGACTTTTGAGGAGCCTCCTACTGGATTGATACCTTGGTTCTAAAAAACTGAGGGAAATACTTACGCTACTATTGCTGCATCACCCTTTCCTCTTCAAGGAAAACCAACACAAGCTCAAGACGTAGCGAGGACACACCTTCACATGATAGATTACTTGTAGGTTATCAACAAGGTCCAGCAAGAATCAATGTCATTTCTGCGCCAAAATTGGTAGTGGTGGGCTATTCGTCTGTCAAATACTACTACTTTCAGGAACAACAGTCGCCTAATACATATCTTTCTTGATATCAACATTATTTCTAGTTTTGAAGATGTATGTTCGTCTGTCATCTAGCAAAACTTCAGCCAGATTCTAGGCATAGTGAAGGTCTCGACACTAGAATCTGTCGGCCCCAACCTGGACCAAGTTGTCAGTTGCCAGAGATGCTTTCCGTGCCTAAAGAAGTTGTATATCGAGGTGATGTTCCTTTCCTGTTAAATGTTAACCATAAGGGAGTTCAATTTTTTGCACCTTTTCCCAAGTTTACAATGACAATGTACTATGATTATTGAAGGAATTTTGGAGGATTTCAGGACATACACCCCCCACCACATATTGGTTGCTTGATTTATAGGTTACAATCCATAAGCATTTAGGATTCATCTATTACTAGTTTTCTTAGGGAATTTTTCATCCAATCCAACCTCTTGTGAAGAAGGCTGCACGTTTCTAGATGGTAATCAAATGACCATGTTAATCATGTCAGATCAAAGATGGCACGTTTGTGCATTTTACAAATCCTGCAAACCAAATAGGCGTGTGGTAGTGCTCAAAACTACATGTAGGCACTAACACGTTCTCTTCTTTTGCAGATAATAATAGGCCCGGAGGTGGATAATGTTTATAACGACAATCACATCGAATGCCTGGATATGCAATCTCTCAAATATTACTTTGAACTCCTACCGAGGGACCTTACCGGAGATTACACTCGCCAGGTTCTTTCTTGCCAGAGCAAAGGTGCTGAGGGTACTAAGGTTGAACATGCATTTAATTAGGAAAGATGAATGGTATGTTGATAAGAGCCGGCAGGTACTGCAGAATGGAAGAGGCTCCAAAAAATCTAAACTTCATTTTGGAAGAGCATATGATAGAGCAATTGGAAGTCATTGTGTCAAACCCATACATGACTTGTCAGTGGCTGATCCCTTTGCAGAAATGTCGATGTTTGCAATGTTTGAATTTGGGCATTGTAATATTTGAATTTGAACCTTGCAATATTTATGGTATTTGTTATATAATGTAATTGGATGTTTAATTTGGTATTGCAATCATGTCATGTTACAAGTATATATATGTGGTTCTTCTGTACACAGAGCATAGATGTTCTGCAGACAGAGCATATCACAACACACACGGGCCGCACTAGGTAACCCGTCAGCGATGAATTCATCAATCACAAACAGTTCATCTGAGTGAACCGTATGCTAGACATCGCACACGCCTTCATCTGGGAGCCCGTTTCTTTTGTTCACCCTCATCACAAACAGTTCATTGAACTAAACTGTATGCCCTAAATCGCACAAGCAACAAAAATCTGAACCGTGTTTGATGCATCTATCATCGCAAATGTTTTGCACCTTTTTTGTCGCTTCTTTTACACCACCGTCTGCAATTAATGCATCGCACACAGTTTCGTGAAAGGGTCTTTGATCATAGTGTCGCTTTAGCAGCATCGTGCAGTAGTGAGAGATTGGTTTGTAAAAGCATGTTCTTCTAGTTTTTGTGCAAATAATGATGAAGATATCAAAGTGATTGGTGTGACTCCTATTGAATTGTTGTTTTCTAATATAAATATTAATAAAAATGTTATTGGAGATTAGTCAAATTTATCTAGAAGGCGTCCCAATAATTGAAGTTTATAGATCTTAATGAAAAAAATGATAAAAGTGGGATTGGAGAGGTCAAAACTTAAAGTAGCAATGAACCCACTCTTTTGGATTTCAAGGACTTTAATTATGATAATTGTTCTTTGATAGATATTATTTCCTTTTTTTTGACTGTACACAGTAGGGCAAAACCCCACTGTAATTTTTTTATTATTTAAAGGTAAAAGACAAAGAGGTTCCACTATACATAAGGCTTGAGATAAGCCAGAAGAGCAAAAAGAAAAGAAAAAACAAAAGGACAAAACTAGCAACTAGGATTACAGCACAAGATTATCAAGCCAAGAACAGTAGGCTCCAGCATAACTCTTCTTAATTCTAAATCTTAGATGATTGAGCTCCTCCAGGAAGATAGCTTTCCACCTCTGAATGCTAGGTTGAATTGCTTGGAAGATCAAATTGTTCCTTGAGATCCAGATAGCCCAAGAAGCAAGGGTGATTATCTCCATGAAAAAAGGCACATGAAGCTTCTGCTTGAGATCAAGAAAAGCTTCCAGTATTGAAACATTTGCCTATCTTGAAGGGCATATCAGGTCCCAGCACTGAGCTGCAAAAGGACAGGTCCAGAAAAGGTGCTGGAGAGTTTCCTCCTGTGGACAATTGTTGATAGCACAGTTATAGTTGTCCAGATGAAAAGTTTTCCTTCTCAGAAGGTTTCTAGTATTGAGCCTGTCATGAAGTAGTCTCCAAAAAAACACCTTGTGCTTTGGCTGACAGGAGCTATTCCAAATCCAGTTGAACTGTTGTGGCACAATTTTAACTCCCATCATAACTTTATATGCCTTAGCAACTGAGAATTGTTCATTTCCCCAAATGTAACTCCAAGTGTCAGTGTAATCTAGAGTATCAGAGGCCCTTAAAGCAATGCAAATGTCCTCCATAGCCTCAAATTATTGGAAAGCTTGCACAATCAGGGGTAGATAAAATAGATCCTCTAAGTATTCAGTTTGGAGAATGGTGTGGACAGTAGCATCCTTGTTTTTCACAAAAGAGAATAAATGAGGGAACATGTCTTGCAACCAAGCTGAGTGCCAAATATCAGTCCAAAATAAAGAACTCTTGCCATCACCTATGTTGCATCTGGCCAAAGACTTATAGTTGTCAATAAGCTTAAGATTTGCCTTCCACCAAAATGATCCAGTGCAGCTATTACCAGGCAGTGAATCATTGTTGTAATATGATTCCCAAATCAAGTTGACCCAGGGAATACTGTGCCTGTTATAGAACTTGTGCAGGTTCTTAAGTAGCAGGGCCTTATTCTGAACAAAGATATCCATCACTCCCAAATCACCCTGATTTTTAGGTCTACACACAGTGCTCCATGCCACCATGGCAGGTCTATGGTCCTCCAGATCAGGGCCTCTCCAAAGGCAATGTCTCAAATACTTTATGGCTTGTGTTTTGATGGTGACAGGCACATCAAGGCATCCCATGAGATAGATCAACAAGGAATTTAGGACAGATTTCACCAGCAGCAATCTCCCAGCCATTGTCATAAAGGAGGACAAACCCACAAGCTTCTTCTGCAGTCTTCTAACAAGAGGAAAACATTGCTCAATAGTAGGCTTATGGAGGCCTAAGGGTGCTCCAAAATATTGGATTGGAAATGATTCCTTCTTGCAATAAAAAGTATTTATCAAAATCTCCACCTTCTCTTCTAGCACATTTATTGGAATCATACTTGATTTATTGTAGTTTACTTTATGGCCAGTGGCATCTGCAAAAGTATTGAGAAGGGCTTTGAGGCAATGTAGTTGCTTGGCATCTGCTTGAAGAATAACCAGGCTGTCATCAGCATACTGGACAATTGGAAAGTCAGGGCAAGACTCCACGTGCAAGGGAGAAGTTAACAAACCCAGGTGCATTGCCTTGTTTAGAACTTATTGAAGTAGGTCTGCAGCAAGCACAAAAAGGAGAGGGGATAGAGGGTCCCCCTACCTGACACCTCTAAGGCAATAAAACTTTTTTCCAGGAACACCATTTAGCAAGATAGCAGATGAAGCAGAAGTGAACAACATTTTGATCCATGTAATCCATTTGTCCCCAAAACCTTTGGCCTTTAAAATATCCAACATTGCCTGGTGCTCAGTGGTGTCAAAAGCCTTTTCGAAGTCCAATTTAAGTACAATGATTTCATCCTTAGACTTATGACATTGGTGCAGATATTCATAGGCCCAACCCAAACAATCATGTATAGATATTTCTTAATAAAACCATATTGGTTGATGAAAACCAACTTGAGAATCACCTTCTGCAACCTGTTTGCTAGCAGCTTAGTGACAAGCTTTAGACATCAGTTCAGTAAAGAGATTGGCCTAAAATCATTTGCTGTCAAGGGAGTACTCCCCTTTGAAATGAGGGTTATGTATGAAGTATTTAAGCTCTCAAGAGAAATTTTCCCTGCATGAAAATCATATATAAATTTGAGCACATCTCCCTTAATAATGTCCCAGCAAGACTTGAGGAATTCATTGTTAAAACCATCAGGGCCTGGTGATTTGTCTGTTGGAAGATCTTTGACCACAACATCAATTTCCTCTTCAGTAAAAGGTAATTTAAGTTTATCAAAAATATCTAAATCTTGTCTTTGCCCAAACAAGGAAACCAGATCATAATGCATTGATGTTTTTTGAGATGTGCCAATTCTTTTTTTGTAAGTTTCCAAGAGAATTGCAGCTTTCCCAGCATGATCAGATATCTCAACTTGGTCATCATTTTGAAGTACAACAATATGATTATGCCTGTAGTTAATTGAGTCTTTAGTGTGAAATTTTTTTGTGTTTTCATCTCCAAACTTCACCCCCTTGATTTTCCCTCTTTGCTTCCAATAAATCTTTTGATTCCTCAATAGAATAAGCAGATGTTCTTTAAGAATAGCCCTGCAATTCCATTCATGAATGTCCAACTCTCTAAATTCCTCAAAGAAATCCCACAGGAAGATGAGCTCATTTAGCTTTGCAATTTGAGTTTTCAGACAGGACAAAGATTTAGCCCACAACTTCAAAGCTCTTCTTAAGTTTTTAAACTTAGCATTCAAAGTTTTGACAGCATCAAGATTTCCCACTGAAATATTCCAAGCAGTAGCAACTACCTGTTTAAAGTTAGAATGTTGGAGCCAATAGTTTTCAAACCTGTACACTCTTGCTTTTGGGATAGAAGTACCAACTTTTATTACACAGGGTAGATGATCTGATATAGGCTTTGCAAGAGGTAGCACAATTTTATTTGGAAATGAAGTCATCAATGAAGCAGAAGTGAAAAACCAATCAAGTTTTACCAACAGAGGATCATGCTGCATGTTACTCTAGCTGAACTTTCTGCCATGCAAAGGTAATTCAACTAAACCATGATTATTGATTGCCTCATTAAACATAAGCATATCATTAACATCTCCACCAGCTCTGTTCCTATCTGATGGTGCCCTCATAAGGTTGAAATCTCCCATTATAATCCAGTCAACTTCATTAGGCATGTGAATATTCAGGAACCAGTTAATAAACTCAATTTTGTCTTGTGGATCACATGGCCCATAAATATTAGAAATAATCCAGGACTGATTAGAGAGCAGACTGGTAAATTGTATTGAAAGTGAGAACCTGTTTTGTGCAATGACTTCTCCAGAGAACTGAGAGCCATTCCAAGCCACAAGGAGCCCCCCAGAAGCTCCAACAGAGGGAAGGAAAGCAAATTTATTAATTCTAGTAGGGCAAATTTTTTTATGTAAGCCGTGTCAAAAGTCTCTCTCTTGGTTTCTTGAAGACACAAAATATTGCAGTCACTCTCATCAATTTTCTGCCTTAAAGCCAACCATGTGTCCTCAGAATTCAATCCTCTAATGTTCCAATTGAGAATATTCCAGCTTCTGTTTGTGTTATTCATGGAAACACATGATGGTTTTGTACCAGAGATCAAGCACCAGCACTTGATCATGCAAACACAAAAGAAACTGGCACAATGCCCTGATCCACAGCACAACATATATCCAGCAGAGCATCCAATCATAAAGCATATAAGTACTAATAAGAGAGTACATCACCAGACATACAGGGTTCCAAACTAGGTGGGTGGGGACCACACACACAATCCCTCAACACATTACTTCAATTAAGGGCCTTAAACATTATGAAGAGTTGGGGGTATGTCCTTCTCCTTTGGCCAAGGGCACCTTGTCCAAAACATCCTCTTGCCTTCTCTTGGGCTTCTTGGCTAGCTTGTCCTCCAGCTCCCCCTCAGCAACCTTACAGAAAGAGGCAGTGAGGTTTTTAACAACTGATTTTTGGATGATGGGAGGGACAACATTGCAAGGTAGACAATTATTATTAGAGCAGGAGTTTCTCTTGTAACCAGCATTATCTTTCTTAATTCTATCACTTCTCCTTTCCTCTGTTTCCACTAGTGGATTTTTTCCACTTCTTCTCTTCCTCAAGTTATCTTGACCAAAAGGTTGCAGCAGGGCCTGGGACTCCACATCCTGCATATTGGCAGCCACTCCAATATTTTCTTTGCCCTTGTCCTGAGCACTTTCCTACATGGCCTGACAAATAGGTGCATGAGAGGTAGGACACTTGTCAGGTATATGAAACAGAATGGTTTGATCCATATTCTCCACAGCAGTGAACTGTTCCCACATTCCAGATTTTAACATATTGACAGTCTAGGCAAACTTATCAGGGGACAGAAGCAGGTGAACAATAAAGTTAAACCAACTTACAGGAATGTTGGTAGAGAAAGAGCTCCTGTTTTCCAAAGATTGCTCTTTAAAGTGATGTTTCCACAGTAGCATGCCTTCTTCAGAAACAGAATGATCATTGTTAGCAGCAGCAGCCATCTGAATACATTTCAAACCAAGAAGAGAAGGTGCCATGCTAAAGTGTTCATTTATTTGGTTAACCCAATTACCTTGGAGCCCTGATTGAAGATCCTCTAGGTTCTCCACTGGCTGCAAGCTTCCTCTAGCAGTATTAACATGTTCAATACTACAAGCCAAGACTTCATTTGATGATCCACTAGCAAGTGAAGGTTGAGTTTGCTCATCAGTTGACACAGCAGCCAAATGTAAATCAGAAATCAAAACAGGCTCCAATGTAGCTTCCAGCAGTATAGGTTGGATAGGAGCCACATCAATAGGTGCAGAAACATCAGCAATAACATATGTATCATGAGAAGTGGAAGCAACATGTTGCAGTTGGTATGCAACAACTTGATCATCCAGAACAGCATCAACCCAAGTAACATCCTGGATCTGCACTTGCATTAAAGGAGGTTCCTCATCATCTGACTGATAGGCTTGAATTATGTTCTGCAGCCCATTAGCAATCAGAATTGCAGGAGGATGAAGAATAGTAGGCATTGCAGCCCTAGGAGGAATAACATCCACATCAACAGGGGGCAAAAGCAATTTTGTGTTGTCTCCTTCAGAGAAAGACATGTCTGAAGATAAACTACTATTGCTAGGTGCTGGAAGCAGTTCTTCTCCATCTGCCCAGGCCATTTCTTCCTGCTGCACAGCATCCATTAGATCCTCAAGATCAGCATTCTGGTTATTCTGCTGATTCTCTTCCCAATTATACCAATTCTCTGCAATCTGAACATCCATATCATTGTTGTTGACAGCATCATCATGAAAACCATCAGCAGGCTCAGCATTTTTAGGTAAAGGATGTGGATCCACATTGGCAGGAGGAAAAGGATCCTGATCTGCAGGGCCTCCACCAAGGACCTCACTTGCCAGCACCTCAATGGAGGAAGACCAGCCATCTTCCTCAAACTCATCCCCTTCAGACCAACGCATACTTTTTGGGATGATATCAAAGTTCATAACTCTTGCCTTGACAACAATACGACCCATGTGATCATCTTCCTTGTCCCAGGAGATCGTGCGGCCAAACTTACTGACAGTACAGGCCAGATCTTCAGTGTTACGGAAATCAAACGGAACTCTCATCATAAGCAACCAAATAGTTCTATTGAAGTGAACCCTCCTGTGGTTTCTGCCCTCATCATGCTTCACAAAAGTAATAAACACATCACCAAATTCATGAGGACTATCTAGCACCAACTTATCCCTGTCCCTAACCCTCGTGAGCCGAACATTTGCCTCTCCGAACGGGCAGTGCTGAATGTCTCGCAACCCCAACTGCCTATGTTGAACAATAAACTCCTCAAGAACATCTCTTGCATTGGGGAATGGAGCATCGACGGGGAGAGGATGGATGGTCGCAATCGCCCAATCTTCATGGCAACAAGGACGATGCGGCACCACCACCTGAGCCACCCCATTGCGGCCAGGGACCTGCTAAATGTCGAAGCCATGGGGCACGAATGGACGCGGGTCGATCAGAATGTTGGCCATCGAAGCCACAGAACAAGCACTCGCCAGCGATGTCAAGCTCAAGGTGACGGGAGCAGAGTTTGAGCACTATGGTGAAATAGAGAAGCAGTGCGGAGAAGTTGAGGAGGCAAGTGCAAAACGAGGCTGAAAATTAGGAAAAGATCCCAAACAGAGCTCGCTAAAAGAGGAAACTAGCAAGGGGTCGCGGGCCGGGCCAGTGGACTTGAACCAGTCCTAGACCGCGTCCAAGTCCCAGGCCTCATTTGGTGGGCTGGGGAAAGTATCAAACCTCAGTGAAGGGAAAAGCCCAGGAAGGCGAGTGTCGTGACACTCCCGAGCAAAGTGGCCCATCTTACCACACGCGTAGCAATGTAACGAGTTATTTGAACGACCCAGATTCCCGCCCTGTGCAGTCGCTGCGTGATCCACTCCTGAGGAGTTAATATTGGGCATTAAGGGCACATTATTGTCCGAGGCCACATTATTGTTGGTGGTCAGAATATTAGACAAACGAGCAAAAACCGACTGCCGGAGTTCATCGCCGGAGACTCTGCCGGCGGCAGATCGCGGGCGCGGTCCACTAGTGACCAAAGTCCAAGAAGCTTCTTCCTGACGATAGAAAAGTTGTTCTTCACGTAGCCAGTTAGGTCCTCCAAAGCCCCAAAGATTGAAAACTAACTCAAAATCCTTTTCAACCACCCGGCCATGATTATAGATCTCAAAAGCCACTGCTTTCGAGGCAACAGAATACTTGAATGTCCTGTCCTTGAGATGAAGCACACAGAAACCTTGGGGATAACCACCAAAACATGATTGCAACATCATACTAACCATGTGACAATCCAACCGAAAATGAGCACGGCAGAAGGAAACCACCAAAGTGAACTCTCGTTGACGAAAACCAGGCGAAAACACCACTAGATGACCAAACTTTTGCCTCACTGAGTGTTGAAAATCTTTACCTCGAGCAAAGTTGAGTGAAGGAGGATCCATCACCATCCTAGCAGCAACTCTTCCCACAAAGAAACCAGAGTTTGGTTGGTGGCTGCCACCCTCGGAGTGACAAGTGGCAGGAGGGCAGTGCCCGCCGGCGCCGTAGTGGCAACCGGCAGTAGGAAGGGTGGCCATCGGGGCCAGAGTTGCCACCGGCGGTGATCGCCTAGGGGGAGCCTAGGAGGAGGAGCCTAGGAGCCTAGGAGGGTGATCGCTAAAGATTACTATTGTTGATTGGTGGGCTGTTGTATTTCTGTTTGTTTATTGCAATCCATGCTTAATTCACCTCATGCTTATAATCAAAATAAAGCGTTTACTAAACATATCATTGATGCTATGATGAAATCTTTTGAAGAAAAACTTGAGTTGGAAGTTTCTATCCCTAGAAATACTTATGATGAGTGGGAACATACTATTAAGATTAAAAACAAAGACTATGAGTGTAATGCTTTGTGTGATTTGGGTGCTAGTGTTTCCACTATTTAGAAAACTTTATGTGATGTGCTTGGTTTCCACAATTTTGATGATTGTTCTTTAAATTTGCATCTAGCGGATTCCACTATTAAGAAACCTATGGGAAGGATTAATGATGTTCTTATTATTGCAAATAGGAATTATGTGCCTATTTATTTTATTGTGCTTGATATAGATTGCAATCCTACATGCCCTATTATTCTTGGTAGACCTTTCTTTAGAATGATTGGTGCAATTATTGATATGAAAGAACGAAGCATTAGATTTCAATTTCCGTTAAGGAAAGGCATGGAACACTTTCCAAGAAAGAAAATTAAGTTGCCATACAAATCTATTATGATGGCTACTTAAGTTTTGCATACCAAAGATGACAATATACCTAGATCTATGTTTTATGCCTAGCTAGCGGCGTTAAACAATAGCGCTTGTTGGGAGGTAACCCAATTTTATTTTTATTCTTTTTGTTTTTGGTTCTGTTTTTTCAATAAATACACATTATTACATCTCTAAATTGTGTTTTGGTGTTTTAGTTAGTGTTTGAGCCAAGTAAGACCTTTGGGATGTTCTATGGTGATAGTTGATTTGATCTTGCTGAAAAATAAAAACTTTTGCACCCAGTAACATAATTGATCTAAGTTGCTGGGACGTGATAAATTCTTCAATTTTTTACACAAGATTGATATACAAATTGCCTAAATTTTCCTAATTGTTCATAGTTTTTGGAGTTACAGAAGTATATGAAGCTTCCAGATTACTACAGACTATTTTGTTTTTGGCAGATTGTGTTCTCTATGTATTGTTTGCTTATTTTGATGAATCTATGGGTAGTATCGGGGGGTATGAACCATGGATAAGTTGGAATACAGTAGATATAACACCAATATAAATTTAGAATGAGTTCACAACAGTACCTAAAGTGGTGATTTATTTTATTATACTAACGGGTCTTATGAGATTTTTGTTGAGTTTTGTGTTGTGAAGTTTTCATGTTTTGGGTAAATATTCGATGTACTATGGAATAAGGAGTGGAAAGAGCCTAAGCTTGGGGATTCCCAAGGCACCCCAAAGTAATATTCAAGGGCAACCAAGCATCTAAGCTTGGGGATGCCCCGGATGGTATCCCCTCTTTCGTCTTCAATCCATCGGTAAATTTACTTGAGGTTATATTTTTATTCACCACATGATATGTGTTTTGCTTAGAGCGTATTGTAGTATATGGGTCTTTGCTTTTTAGTTTGCCACAATCATCCTTGATGTACACACCTTTTGAGAGGGACACTCTTTAATCGTGAATTTATTAGAATACTCTATGTGCTTCACTTATATCTTTTGAGCTAGGCAGTTTGCTCTAGTGCTTCACTTATATCTTTTTAGAGCACAGTGGTGGCTTTATTTTATAGAAATTGTTGAACTCTCATGCTTCACTTACATTGTTTTGTGAGTCTTTAAACAGCATGGTAATTTGCTTAGGTTATGATTTAGCCCTAATATGATGGGCATCAAAGAGGGATATAATAAAAACTTTCATATAAGAGAATTGAATAATATGAGAAGTTTGATTCCTTCCATATTGTTTTGAGATGTAAAGACTGTGATATTAGAGTCATGCTAGTGCGTAATTGTGGGTTGGTAGAAATACTTGTGTTAAAGTTTGTGATTCTTGTAGCAGGCACGTATGGTGAACAGTTATGTGATGAGGTTGGAGCATGATTTATTCTTTGATTGTCTTCCTTATGAGTGGCGGTCGGGGACGAGGGATGGTATTTTCCTACCAATCTATCCCCCTACGAGCATGCGTGTAGTACTTTGTTTTGATGGCTAATAAATGTTTGCAATATGTATGTGAGTACTTTATGACTAATGTTGAGTCCATGGATTATATGCACTCTCACCGTTCCACTATTGCTAGCCTCTCTAGTACCGCGCAACTTTCACCGATGCATTAAACCCTCCATATACTTTCCTCAAAATAGCCACAATACCACCTATGTTGGCATTTCGGTAGCCATTCCGAGATATATTGCCATGCAACTTCCACTATTCCATTTTATTATGACACATACCATCATTATCAAATTGTTCTCATATGCATGAGGCACTCATATAGTGTCATATTATGTTCTAGTATCGAGTTGTAATTCTTGAGTTGTAAGTAAATAAAAGTGTGATGATCATCATTATTAGAGCATTGTCCCATGTGAGGAAAGGATGATGGTCTCCAACGTATGTATAACTTTTGATTGTTCCATGCTATTATATTATCTGTTTTGGATGTTTTATATGCATTAATATGCTATTTTATATTATTTTTTGGGACTAATCTATTAACCTAGAGCCTAGTGGAAGTTTTTGTTTTTTCGTTGTTTTCGACTTTTATAGAAAAGGAATATCAAATGGAGTCCAAACGGAATAAAACTTTAGGATGATTTTTGTTGGACCAGAAGACACATACATGACTTGGAGAGAGGGCCGAAGAATCCTGAGGAGGCCACAAGCCTCTCGGGCACGTCCTAGGGGGTGAGGGAGTCTTAGACTAGGGGGTATCATGACAGCCGGACTGTGTACAACGTCCGGACTATTGAAGCGTGAAGGTACAAGACTCAAGACTTCGGCATGTGTCCGGATGGGACTCTCCTTTGCGTGGAAGGCAAGCTTGGCGATCCGGATATTGTGTTTCCTTCCTTGTAACCGACTCCATGTAAATCCTAGCCTTCTCCGGTGTCTATATAAACCGGAGAGGTTGGTCCTTAGAAGGCCGATCACAATTACAAGCATACCATCATAGGCTAGCTCTTAGGGTTTAGCCTCTACGATCTCGTGGTAGATCCACTCTTCTACTACCCATATCTTCAATATTAATCAAGCAGGAAGTAGGGTTTTACCTCCATCGAGAGGGCCCGAACTTGGGTAAACACCTGTGTCCCTTGCTTCCTGTTACCATCAGCCTTGACGCACAGACCGGACCCCCTACCCGAGATCCGCCGGTTTTGACACCGACATTGGTGCTTTCATTGAGAGTTCCTCTGTTTCGTCGCTGCAGAGCTTGATGGCGCCTTCAATCATCAATAACACGATCCAGGGGGAGACTTCTCTCCCCGGACAGATCTTCATGTTCAGCGGCTTCGCACTACGGGCCAATTCACTTGGCCATCTGGAGCAGATGGATGGCCGCGCCCCCGGCCACCAGGTCAGGTTCGGAAACTTGAACCACATAGCTGATATTCACAGAGACTTTATCTTCGACGGATTTGGGCTTGCGACCGGAGCACCGAACAGTCACGACGAGCATGGCTTAAACCTGCCGTCGGACAAAGCTCGGGATCTAAACATGGAGCAAGTTGCGTTGCGTAAGGACGGAGGGGTGGACCCCGCCCTGTAGGCCGTACCCTCATCGGCGGTGGAGCCGAACACGGGCCTCACTTCAGAGGAGGCCTTTGACTCTGGACCCCCAGACTCGTATCCGGTTGTAGGTTCCTGTTCGCGCACTCCCGAGCCAGTCGAGCCTGGTCGGGTTCCCGTAATGGAGTTCACCGCTGCGGACATCTTCTAGCACTCGCCCTTTGGCGACATGCTGAACTCATTAAAAACTCTCTCTTTGACGGGAAATTCCGGGCCGAACTATGTCCGGCTCGAGTGGGAAGCAGTCGACGAAGAAATTCGTTACCCACCCACCGCGCACTTCATAGCCACGGTTGATGATTTAACCGACGCGCTTGACTTCGACTCCGAAGGCATCGACGGTATGGACGACGATGCAGGAGAAGATTCAGAATCTATGGAGTGCCGGCCTTCCGCCTCGTCGTACGACATATACATGGTGGATACGCCCAAGGTGGACGACGGTGACAATCCGGAAGATAAAACCCCCGGGCAAAAGCCAAAGCGACGGCGCAGACGTTGTTCCAAGTCCATCAACAGTAAAAATATCAGCAAGAGCGCCAGAAGGATCGATACTCCGGTCAACCCCAAAGGCAACAACGACCATACGGAACCAACGATGGAGCAGGACGAACCAGGTCACGCCGAACACAGTTCGGAGCAGACGCTCGAGGACAATGATCCAGAGGGACGAGTTCATCAAACCGGCCCAGGACAAGAAGACAGTCCGGACGATGATGCATTCATCATTCCAGAAGAACGCGTGGAACGAGATAAACTCCACAGAAAGCTTATGGCCACAGCGAGAAGTCTGAAGAAGCATAAGAAACGGCTTAAAGCCGCACAGGAAACGCTCAACCGCAGATGGAACAAAGTGCTAGACACTGAAGAAAGATATGGCGACGGACGCCATACAAAGAGCTACCCAAAATGCAAGCTACTGCCAGAATTCGACGACGAGGCCGTTCCACCAAAGAGTGAAACGACCAGTAGGCTAGACGTACCATTCCATAACCGCAACAAAGCAGCTACCGACGCTGCGCATGACCTATGTGAGCACCTGGATAAGAAAGCTGGCGCAGCTAGGTCCATCTACGGATCTAAAGGACACACCCCGGCGAGGGACTATGGTCGTCAAAACGATTATGCCAATCAAATACCAGTTCGGAATAAACACCGGACACAACAACAGCCGATGACATGCCACAACACGTCCAGGTACAGAGGGGCTGCTCACCACCTGTGCTTTACCGAAGAGGTACTGGACCATGAATTTCCACACTTAAACCTATGAACATAGAGGCATACGATGGAATGACAGACCCAGGGGTCTGGATCGAGGACTTTATCCTGCATATACACATGGCTCGTGGGGATGACCTCCACGCCATCAAATACCTCCCCCTCAAACTGAAGGGACCAGCTCGGCACTGGTTGAAAAGCCTCCCCGAAAATTCAATTGGGAGTTGGGAGGAACTCGAGGACGCTTTCAGGGCCAATTTTCAAGGGACTTATGTCCGGCCTCCGGATGCTGACGATTTAGGTCACAAAATCCTACAACCCAGAGATTCCGCCCGCAAGATTTGGAACAGATTTCTCACTAAGAAGAATCAAATTGTCGATTGTCCGGATGCCGAAGCCTTAGCGGCATTCAAACACAGCATCCGCGACGAGTGGCTCGCCAGACACCTCGGCCAAGAAAAGTCAAGGACAATGGCAGCCCTAACAAGCCTTATGACCGCTTTTGCACGGGTGAAGATGTTGGGGAACGTAGTAATTTCAAAAAAAATCCTACGCACGCGCAAGATCATGGTGATGCATAGCAACGAGAGGGGAGAGTGTTGTCCACGTACCCTAGTAGACCGAAAGCAGAAGCGTTAGAACAATGCGGTTGATGTAGTCGTACGTCTTCATGATCCGACCGATCCAAGTACTGAACGTACGGTACCTCCGAGTTCAGCACATGTTCAGCTCGATAACGAACCCCGAACTCCGATCCAGCAGTGTGTCGGGGATGAGTTCCGTCAGCACGACGGCGTGGTGACGGTGATGGTGTTCTACCGACACAGGGCTTCGCCTAAGCACCGCTACGATATGACCGAGGTGGAATATGGTGGAGGGGGGCACCGCACACGGCTAAGGAACGATCACGAAGATCAACTTGTGTGTCTATGGGGTGCCCCCTCCTCCATATACAATGGGGGGAGGAGAAGGGGGCCGGCCAAGGGGAGAGGCGCGCCCTGGGGGGGCAATCCGACTCCAAGTAGGTTTGGCTCCCCCTTTCCTATTAGGAGTAGGAGAGGGAAGGAAGAGAGGGGAGGGAAGAAGGAAAGGGGGGGCCGGCCCCCTTCCCAATTCGGATTGGGCTTAGGGGGGGCGCCCCCTCCTTTGCTCCTTCTCCCTCCTTTCCACTAAGGCCAATAAGGCCCATATACATCCAGGGGGGTTCCGGTAACCTCCCGGAGATCCGGTATTGTCCCAATCTCACACGGAACCTTTCCGGTGTCCAAATATAGTCGTCCAATAAATCGATCTTTATGTCTCGACCATTTCGAGACTCCTCGCATGTCCGTGATCACATCCGGGACCCGAACAACCTTCGGTACATCAAAACTCATAAACTCATAATATAACTGTCATCGTAACGTTAAGCATGCACACCCTACGGGTTCGAGAACTATGTAGACATGGCCTAGAACTGTTTTCGGTCGATAACCAATAGCGGAACCTGGATGCTCATAGTGGCTCCTACATATTCTACGAAGATCTTTATCGGTCAAACCGCATAACAACATACGTTGTTCCCTTTGTCATCGGTATGTTACATGCCCGAGATTCGATCGTCGGTATCTCAATACCTAGTTCAATCTCGTCACCGGCAAGTCTCTTTACTCGTTACATAATTGTGACGCCCGGATAATTAGCTACAGTAACCCTCTCCTAATGATGCCATGTCACTGCGGTCACCGTAGTTAATCTCGCGATGGTTAAAAAATGATTCAAATTTAAATTCAAAATATGTCAAACAACAAAAGTTTTCAAAAGTTGAAACAAAAATGTTCGGTGGGTGCCGAATATTACAAGGGTAATTATAGTAAAGAAAACATATTTTTTTTGAAAGTGCCTGAATATTTTTAAATGAATTAAAACAGAAAAGAGAAATAATAAAAGAAAATGCAAAACAGAAAACAAAATATAAGGAAAAGAAAAGGAACCCCCCCCACTGGGCTACGGCCCAGCAGGCCACCGCGCCCCCCTTTGGGCCTCAACCCACCAGGCCACCAGGCCAGCCCACCCCGCCGCCATAACCTCCCCCACTCCCCCCAGAACACCACCGACACTCCCCTACTCCCCCCCCCCCCCCCCCCCCGCAAAATATCTCCCCCCTCTCTCCCCCGATTGGATCGGGATCGAGAGGAGGAGGTCGCCGCGACGCCCTGACCCCGCCGCCCGACGCCGCCCCGCCGCTGCACGACCACCTCGACGCCGGAGCCTCGCCGACCTGCTTCCTCCTCCCCACCGGCCTTCCTCCTCTTCGCCGCGTCGTCCCCGACCCCCTCCTCGACCCCCGTTGCCCTGTCCTCTACAACCCACAGTGAGGCCCTCGGCCTCCTCTTCCCCTCTCCGCCGCTTGTCGTGCTCCTCGCTACGACCCCGCCCGTGCTGCTCTGCAGCGTGCGTGACGAGCCCACGCACCCGTTGCCTTGGCCGTGCCCCTGTTTCCCCCTCGCTCTGCTCCGCCTCCGGCCGTGACCAAGCCCGCATCCGCTTGGCCCACCTTCCCTGCTCCCATGGGCGCCGAGCCTCCCCACCGGCTCCAGCGCGAGCCCCCGCTGTCGCTGAGGCCACTGCAACCGCCGTGCGCACGCGTCGCCGCCCCTGGTGCCACTTCGCCCCTGGTGTTGGCGCCGTCGTCTTGTCCCCCCACCTCCACCTCTGGCCCCGCAGGCCAACGCCACGCCAGCGGCCAGTTCTTCCACCCCACGGCGTCCCGAGTCTGCCCTGCGGGTGCAAACGCCTGGGCGCCCGCTGCTCTGCTAGCGCCCGATCCACTAGGCCCCCTGGGCCAATGACAAGGGGCCCCCACCCCCCTGAACGTATTTATAAAAATAAAAATAAAAATAAAATTAAAAATAATCAATTAATTAAATAGAGGAATAATTAACTTAATTAATTTTGTTTAATTAAACTAAACAACCATCTAAACTAATTAAACATTAGTTATCTAATTAACCTGGTTAGTTAATTAGTATGACAGTGGGGCCCACCCCTAATTAATTCTGATTAGATTAAATTAAATTTGGATAATTAACATATGTCTCTGACCAATGGGACCCACTGGTCAGGTTGAACAGTCAACTCTGTTGACTACTGACGTCAGCATGACATCATGCTGATGTCATTATTCCATTTTCGAATTAATTTAAATAACTAATTAAATTCAAGAAATTAATAAAATCTTTAGAAAATCATAACTTTCAATCCGTAACTCGGATTAAATTATTTTCAACATGAAAGTTGCTCAGAACGACGAGACGAAACCGGATACGCAGCCCGTTCATCCGCCACACATCCCTAGCATAGCAAACATGCAACTTTCCCCCTCCGGTTCATCTGTCCGAAAACGCGAAACACCGGGAATACTTTCCCGGATGTTTTCCCCCTTCGCCGGTATCACCTCGCACTGCATTAGGGCACACCTAGCACCGCGTATTGACATGTTATGCTTTGTGATGCTTTGATTGCTCTGTTATTTATTGTGTTCCCATCCGTTACTTCTTTCCGGTAGACCCTGCGGCCGCTGCCGGTACCCCTGTGATCGACTACATCGACGATGAACCCTGCTTGCCAGAGCAACCAGGCAAGCGCCCCCCTTGATCACCAGATATCGCCTATTCTTCTCTATACTGCTTGCATTAGAGTAGTGTAGCATGTTACTGTTCGGTTACTCCTATTCTGTTGCATAGCCTGTCATTGTTGCTACAGTCATTGATACCTTACCTGCAATCCTAAATGCTTAGTATAGGATGCTAGTTTATCACCATTGGCCCTACATTCTTGTCAGTCTGCCTTGCTATACTATTGGGCCGTGATCACTCGGGAGGTGATCACGGGTATATACTATACATACATACATACTACAGATGGTGACTAAAGTCGGGTCTGCTCGAAGAGTACCCGCGAGTGATTCACGGATTGGGGGCTGAAAGGACCTTTGTCCCGACGGCCCTCTGTGTGGATCTTTGTGGCGGAGCGACAGGGCAGGTTGAGACCACCTAGGCGAGAGGTGGGCCTGGCCCTGGTCGGCCTCCGCGGTTGCTTCATAATAACACACTTAACGAGATCTTGGTATTTGATCTGAGTCTGGCCATTTGGTCTATACGCACTAACCAACTACGTGGGAAAGATATGGGCACTCGACGTCGTGGTATCAGCCGAAGCCTTCTTGACGTCAGCGACGGAGCAGCGCGCGCCGGATTGGACTGGAACGCCTACTCTTGTATAAGGGAGGCTAGGTCTGCTTCCGGCCACCCTCGCAACGTGCAGGTGTGCAATGGGCGATGGGCCCGGACCCCTGCGCGCATAGGATTTAGACCGGCATGTTGACCTCTCTGTTGTGCCTAGGTGGGGCTGCGACGTGTTGATCTTCCGAGGCCGGGCATGACCCAGGAAAGTGTGTCCGGCCAAATGGGATCGAGCGTGTTGGGTTATGTCGTGCACCTCTGCAGGGAAGTTTATCTATTCGAATAGCCGTGTCCCTCGGTAAAAGGACGACCCGGAGTTGTACCTTGACCTTATGACAACTAGAACCGGATACTTAATAAAACACACCCTTCCAAGTGCCAGATACAACCCGGTGATCGCTCTCTAACAGGGCGACGAGGAGAGGATTGCCGGGTAGGATTATGCTATGCGATGCTACTTGGAGGACTTCAATCTACTCTCTTCTACATGCTGCAAGACGGAGGCTGCCAGAAGCGTAGTCTTTGACAGGATTAGCTATCCCCCTCTTATTCTGGCATTCTGCAGTTCAGTCCACTGATATGGCCCTTTACACATATACCCATGCATATGTAGTGTAGCTCCTTGCTTGCGAGTACTTTGGATGAGTACTCGCGGTTGCTTTGTCCCCCTTTTCCCCCTTTCCTTTCTTTCTAGTTGTCGCAACTAGATGTCGGAGCCCAGGAGCCAGACGCCATCGTCGACGACGACTACTATACCGGAGGTGCCTACTACTACGTGCAGCCCGCTGACGACGACCAGGAGTAGTTTAGGAGGATCCCAGGCAGGAGGCCTGCGCCTCTTTCGATCTATATCCTAGTTTGTGCTAGCCTTCTTAAGGCAAACTTGTTTAACTTATGTCTGTACTCAGATATTGTTGCTTCCGCTGACTCGTCTATGATCGAGCACTTGTATTCGAGCCCTCGAGGCCCCTGGCTTGTATTATGATGCTTGTATGACTTATTTATGTTTTTAGAGTTGTGTTGTGATATCTTCCCGTGAGTCCCTGATCTTGATCGTACACGTTTGCGTGCATGATTAGTGTACAATTGAATCAGGGGCGTCACAAGTTGGTATCAGAGCCGACTGCCTGTAGGAATCCCCCTTCCACAGTCCTTGGCCGAAGTCGAGTCTAGACATTGCAAAACTTTACTACCATGGCTGTGCGGCCCATGGGCCCACGTCGCCATTGGGTGGTATAAGGATCTTTTACTCCTCGACCTTTACTCTGGGATTCTGAACTCTCTTCTATTCGGGTTAAACGATTTTTACTAAAATCTAACTTTAGGTTCTCGAAAATACTTTTTCCCGGAGAGCCCCTTTAGTCCAGATGATCGCCGGCTGCACCAGAAGATTTCGAAGATACTCTCCGATTTTCTCTCGAGACCTTGTGCCCGTTGCTTTTGCAATTCCCTACCACCGAAATATCCCTATGGATAAATAATTACACATGTCGTGCTTACTTTTATTCCCAGTCGATCTTGTTATTACAAGATACCCCGAGAATATTTTGTGCCTACTGCCTTGCAGTTCTTTGCCACCTGAATATCCCTAAGAATAATTTCTCGCACCTTCCGAGTATCCGCTCATCCCAGTTGTTCAGGTGTTTCACAAAAGTCTTTGAAATACTATTCAATCCACCAAAAATCCTTAGCAGCTTTATTGCTCTGCAAATACTTGTCTACTAGCATTATGGATGCTTCCCATATATCTGGCAATATTCACTAGTATCTTTTGACACCGTCATTTTGATCCTATTGATTCAACATGTGTGCGAATGCACACAATCATCTATCAACCCTTCTAAATTATCTTGCCGACTTAGACATCATTTTTGAACATGAGCTAGTTCTCGACCAAACTATTTGTCGCCAATTGTGCCTCTGGTTTATCCAACTTATCCATCCTTGATCAGAGCGACTGCTCCTGACCCTTTGTTTTGGAAATCATTATTCCTTTGTTATCTAAGCATTGAATTATTCTGATGTTCTATAATATGATGCTCGTGCATTCTTTCTTCCTCTGATGGAGTACCAATACTCACATCAGCTCCGTTGAGGATCACCCGATCCATTGTTGGATTGTTATCTCACAGTGTCCTTCGTATTCAATCACCATGTGAGTTCTTCCCCTGATACATAGTGCCTTTGGTAAATTGTATCATCTGCTTGGCCAACCATGCTCTGCTTTTGAGCTGGTGGTATTTACTATTGAAGCTTGTGGTATATGTTTCCATGATACCCTGACGGGTTGAACCTATGCCTTCCTTTATATGTGTGAACTCGGAAGTTTTCACGAGTCATACTCATCTGGTATTTCACCAGGTAAAACTTTCAACACTAATGCCTTTATCAAAGCGAGAAGTGAATGGAAGGTTATACATTGAAGAAGTGGGAGTCGACCTTGAACTTTGTGTTCATGCCCATGGACACGATGTAGTTCCTATCATGGAAGCTTCTTGTGATAATAACTATTTCCTTGATAAATATCATCTGGTATCTGAGAAATGATCCTTTGCAATCGTGGTTCCGACCATGATTGTTCTTCTTTGATCCATTTCTCGGACAAGTTAAAGCACTTGTCTTCTATAGATCAATGCGCCTGCCCAACCTCTATTAGGATCTACCTTCGAGTATTACCCCATGGTATCTCGAGGATATCAACCCATTGCACTTCATTCTATGAATTTCTGATGAAGTAGTACCCTTCCCCGTCATAGTGACTCCACGGGTTCTGCGTTGTCATCAACCGAGAACATCGATAAGTGAATCGATTCCGCACTCTGATTCCATAACTCTAAGTAAATTTTGTTGCTTATGAGTTAATAATCATTTAAGTCAATCCTAGCCTGATCGGCTATATCATTAGTGTGCTAAATTTTAACTATGCTACCTGGTCCTTCCCGAAGCACAAATTTTGACAATGAGCTATGCTTACGTCCATTTTCCTCATCATATCATTTCACCTTAAACATCAAGCTTGATTTCAAGTTTGTGTCGTATCCATGGTTCCAATAACCTTTTGCTTCATCATTCCTTTGACTTGATGTCATCACCGATCGATTACATCTTCATGAAACTTCTCGACAAATGTGCCGTGATCATCATGAATGTTCTGAGCTCTTCTAGGATATCAATCGAACTCATGATGACAAATACCTTCCTTGCCCCTCGATGATTTGTGTTATCATCGACAACATTATTGCCTTCCCTCCAACACAAACTTGCTCATATTTTGTGTTGTACTTTGAGCTCCTTGCTATCCAACTTATGTTATGTTCTACCTTGGAGTATTGCTATCTTCTATGTCAAGAATGTCATGGGAAATTCACCACCCTTAAGAATTCTTGATACAATTGATACTTATTAACATCACCATTCTTTTCATGGTCCTCGTGTTGTTTCTAACCGGAATACCGACAAGTGGTTTGTGATGTGTAAATTCTAAACTTCTAGCAACCCTATTATTTTGAAGTTATTGGTCTATAGTTTCATTCTACATCTATGGCTTATTGAATCATCATTCGAACATTTATCGTGCAACCCATCCCATATTTCGGGTGCACCAGTGAACCAAGGTTTAATTGTGGATGTTTTTCTCGAACATACTTCATTATATCATTTGATGTGACAATTGATATCTCCTTGTTCACATAATTGTGGAAATCCATCTTTTGAAAATCTCGGTGAATTGTCGCAGAGTTCATCAGCTACCTCCTCTTCCTCTCCTTGATTTAATGAGGAACTCTTGTTTTGGAACTCACTTCCATTGTACATTTCCCGAGAATCTTGTCATGTCATCTCGTCAATTTGTTTTGCACCTTCTCTTCTCGGGCATCCTGAGTCTGAGGTATCCTAACACCAATCAGATCTGAACCTCGGTCGGATATGATGGTTGGAGCATATTTTCAAGAGTTATAACATTGGTCCTTGTATGACCCGGTAATGTGATGTCATGCCTAGCACACTTGACCGGAGGACCTATTGTTATAGTATCCTCTTTAGCAATGTTACCCATTCTTTCATGAGGAAATTGTAAAACTTATTCTACAAGTTGTTCCTGGTGGATCCTTTGTGTATCCAAAGTCCGACCTTTGATTGAAGACCATGTCAATGCAATCTCGAAGCATGTCTGTGGTACTCCGATCTTCAATAAGAACATTTGAAGCACCATGCTAGATTTTCTTTATCAATTATCCAAACACTGTTGTATGGCTAATATCATGAGATTCCCCCCTTACCTAATTGGTTTTCTACTTTGTATCCTATCACGGATATCATGCTCTGCTTGTCCTTGGGAAGGATATACCCCCGAAATATGTGTGTATACACATTTTCCTTTCCATCGTTCTGTTTAAACCTGATAACCACTTTTCCTTTCCGTTGGTTTGTTTAAACCTTCTTGTGATCTAAGCAGTAATATTCTCCTGCTTATATAAACACCCTGGTGTACAATTCTGTCAGTAAGACCCTGTTACTATTATTGATGACATTTTGGTAACCACCGATATACGAGAACCTTGCCTATTGGTCCGCCTCGTTTCAACCAGCAGAAAAATGGTTCTCTTTGTCCCTCGCCCTTGGTACCAACATTGTTGCCTTCATAACTGGCAGGCTACCATCTTACATGCCTTGCTATCATGATTGTGCAAGACGTCATCGCCCTTCCTACTTTTAACCTACATGGTGGGCCCATAACCCACAGTTCCACACGATCGAAACCTGACTCTCCTGTACACCCTGTTGTCAAAGTTATTCCTCGCGCTTGACCTCTTACGTAATTCATGGGCTATCTGCCAAGTGATCTATTCTGGTATCAGAAGCAATACCTATTCTCGTTGCTCTAAACCCTTTCACCTTCTGATTAGGCATCGAACGCTTGCCTATCCGTTTGAAACTTCTCATGGTACCTCCTTACTTTGCTCTCGACATTTTCTTAAGATTCAATTCGGGAGTTACTTTTCGCCACCTTCCCTAATGATTATCTACCGGATAAGCAACCGTGTAGAGTTCCATTCTTCCGGTATACCCCCTTATTCTTTCGTAAGTACGAAGAAGACTCCGAAGAAAGGATGACGACTTCATGATGATGACCTGAAGCCGAGGTATGAAGACATCAACATTATGGATCGACCACTTAAAGAAGAGCAACCAAGGCCGAGAAGGCTCGTTAGGGTTTCGTAACCAAATCCCTTCCCCGTCACTCCCCCTCTTAAATCTCGGGACGAGATTTCTTGTAGTGGAGGAGAACTGTGACGCCCGGATAATTAGCTACAGTAACCCTCTCCTAATGATGCCATGTCACCGCGGTTACCATAGTTAATCTCGCGATGGTTAAAAAATGATTCAAATTTAAATTCAAAATATGTCAAACAACAAAAGTTTTCAAAAGTTGAAACAAAAATGTTCGGTGGGTGCCGAATATTACAAGGGTAATTATAGTAAAGAAAACATATTTTTTTGAAAGTGCCTGAATATTTTAAAATGAATTAAAACGGAAAAGATAAATAATAAAAGAAAATGCAAAACAGAAAAGAAAATAAAAGGAAAAGAAAAGGAACCCCCCCACTGGGCAATGGCCCAGCAGGCCACCACGCCCCCCTTTGGGCCTCAACCCACCAGGCCGCCAGGCCAGCCCACCCCGCCGCCATAACCTCCCCCACTCCCCCCCAGAACACCACCGACACTCCCCCACTTCCCCCCCCCCCCCCCCCCCGCAAAATATCTCCCCCATCTCTCCCCCGATTGGATCGGGATCGAGAGCAGGAGGTCGCCGCGACGGCCTGACCCCGCCACCCGACGCTGCCCCGCCGCTGCACGACCACCTCGACGCGGGAGCCTCGCCGGCCTGCTTCCTACTTCCCACCGGCCTGCCTCCTCTTTGCCGCGTCGTCCCCGACCCCCTCCTCGACCCCCGTTGCCCTGTCCTCTACAACCCACGGTGAGGCCCTCAGCCTCCTCTTCCCCTCTCCGCCGCTTGTCGTGCTCCTCGCAACGACCCCGCCCCATGCTGCTCGGCAGCGTGCGCGACGAGCCCACGCGCCCGTCGCCTTGGCCGTGCCCCTGTTTCCCCCTCGCTCTGCTCCGCCTCCGGCCGCGACCAAGCCCGCATCCGCTTGGCCCACCTTCGCTGCTCCCATGGGCGCCGAGCCTCCCCACCGGCTCCGGCGCAAGCCCCCGCTGTCGCTGAGGCCACTGCAACCGCCGTGCGCACGCGTCGCCGCCCCTGGTGCCACTTCGCCCCTGGTGTTGGCGCCGTCGTCTTGTCCCCCCACCTCCGCCTCTGGCCCCGCAGGCCACCGCCACGCCGGCGGCCAGTTCTGCCACCCCGCGGCGTCCCGAGTCTGCCCTGCGGGTGCAAACGCCCGGGCGCCCGCTGCCCTGCTAGCGCCCGATCCACTAGGCCCCCTGGGCCAATGACAAGGGGCCCCCACCCCCCTGACCGTATTTATAAAAATAAAAATAAAAATAAAAATAAAAAATCAATTAATTAATGAGAGGAATAATTAATTTAATTAATTTTGTTTAATTAAACTAAACAACCAACTAAACTAATTAAACATTAGTTATCTAATTAACCTGGTTAGTTAATTAGTATGACAGTGGGGCCCACCCCTAATTAATTCTGATTAGATTAAATTAAATTTGGATAATTAACATGTGTCTCTGACCAGTGGGACCCACTGGTCAGGTTGAACAGTCAACTCTGTTGACAGCTGACGTCAGCATGACATCATGATGATGTCATTATTCCATTTTTGAATTAATTTAAATAACTAATTAAATTCCAGAAATTAATAAAATCTTTAGAAAATCATAACTTTTAATCCGTAACTCGGATTAAATTATTTTCAACATGAAAGTTGCTCAGAACGACGAGACAAAACCGGATACGGAGCCCGTTCATCCGCCACACATCCCTAGCATAGCAAACATGCAACTTTCCCCCTCCGGTTCATCTATCCAAAAACGCGAAACATAGGGAATACTTTCTCGGATGTTTTCCCCCTTCGCCGGTATCACCTTGCACTGCGTTAGGGCACACCTAGCACCGCGTATTGACATGTTATGCTTTGTGATGCTTTGATTGCTCTGTTATTTACTGTGTTCCCATCCGTTACTTCTTTCCGGTAGACCCTGAGGCCGCTGCCGGTACCCCTATGATCGACTACATCGACGATGAACCATGCTTGCCAGAGCAACCAGGCAAGCCCCCCCCCCTCCCCCTTGATCACCAGATATCGCCTATTCTTCTCTATACTGCTTGCATTAGAGTAGTGTAGCATGTTACTGTTCGGTTACTCCTATTCTGTTGCATAGCCTGTCATTGTTGCTACAGTCATTGATACCTTACCTGCAATCCTAAATGCTTAGTATACGATGCTAGTTTATCACCATTGGCCCTACATTCTTGTCAGTCTGCCTTGCTATATTATTGGGTCGTGATCACTCGGGAGGTGATCACGGGTATATACTATACATACATACATACTACAGATGGTGACTAAAGTCGGTTCCGCTCGAAGAGTACCCGCGAGTGATTCACGGATTGGGGGCTGAAAGGACCTTTGTCCCGACGACCCTCTGTGTGGATCTTTGTGGTGGAGCGACAGGGCAGGTTGAGACCACCTAGGCGAGAGGTGGGCCTGGCCCTGGTCGGCGTCCGCGGTTGCTTCATAATAACATGCTTAACGAGGTCTTGGTATTTGATCTGAGTCTGGCCATTTGGTCTATACGCACTAACCAACTACGTGGGAAAGATATCGGCACTCGACGTCGTGGTATCAGCCGAAGCCTTCTTAACGTCAGCGACGGAGCGGCGCGCACCGGATTGGACTGGAACGCCTACTCTTGTATAAGGGAGGCTAGGTCTTCTTTCGGCCGCCAACGCAACGTGAACGTGTGCAATGGGCGATGGGCCCGGACCCCTGCATGCATAGGATTTAGACCGGCGTGTTGACCTCTCTGTTGTGCCTAGGTGGGGCTGCGACGTGTTGATCTTCCGAGGCTGGGCATGACCCAGGAAAGTGTGTCCGGCCAAATGGGATCGAGCGTGTTGGTTTATGTGGTGCACCCCTGCGGGGAAGTTTATCTATTCGAATAGCTATGTCCCTCGGTAAAAGGATGACCCGGAGTTGTACCTTGACCTTATGACAACTAGAACCGGATACTTAATAAAACACACCCTTCCAAGTGCCAGATACAACCCGATGATCGCTCTCTAACAGGGCAACGAGGAGAGGATTGCCGGGTAGGATTATGCTATGCGATGCTACTTGGAGGACTTCAATCTACTCTCTTCAACATGCTGCAAGACGGAGGCTGCCAGAAGCGTAGTCTTCGACAGGATTAGCTATCCCCCTCTTATTCTGGCATTCTGCAGTTCAGTCCACTGATATGGCCCTTTACACATATACCCATGCATATGTAGCGTAGCTCCTTGCTTGCGAGTACTTTGGATGAGTACTCACGGTTGCTTTCTCCCCCCTTTTCCCCCTTTCCTTTCTTTTTGGTTGTCGCAACCAGATGTCGGAGCCCAGGAGCCAGACGCCATCGTCGACGACGACTACTACACCGGAGGTGCCTACTACTACGTGCAGCCCGCTGACGACGACCAGGAGTAGTTTAGGAGGATCCCAGGCAGGAGGCCTGCGCCTCTTTCGATCTGTATCCCAGTTTGTGCTAGCCTTCTTAAGGCAAACTTGTTTAACTTATGTCTGTACTTAGATATTGTTGCTTCCGCTGACTCGTCTATGATCGAGCACTTGTATTCGAGCCGGCCCATGGCTTGTATTATGATGCTTGTATGACTTATTTATGTTTTTAGAGTTGTGTTGTGATATCTTCCCGTGAGTCCCTGATCTTGATCGTACACGTTTGCATGCATGATTAGTGTATGATTGAATTGGGGGCGTCACAAGTTGGTATCAGAGCCGACTGCCTGTAGGAATCCCCCTTCCACAGTCCTTGGCCGAAGTCGAGTCTAGACATTGCAAAACTTTTACTAACATGGCTGTGCAGCCCATGGGCCCACGTCGCCATTGGGTGGTATAAGGATCTTTTACTCCTCGACCTTTACTCTGGGATTCTGAACTCTCTTCTATTCGGGTTAAACGATTTTTACTAAAATCTAACTTTAGGTTCTCGAAAATACTTTTTCCCGGAGAGCCTCTTCAATCCAGATGATCGCCGGCTGCACCAGAAGATTTTGAAGATACTCTCCAATTTTCTCTCGAGACCTTGTGCCCATTGCTTTTGCAATTCCCTACCACCGAAATATCCCTATGGATAAATACTTACACCTGTCGTGCTTGCTTTTATTCCCAGTCGATCTTGTTACACCTGAATACCCCTAAGAATAATTTCTCGCACCTTCCGAGTATCCGCTCATCCCAGTTGTTCAGGTGTTTCACAAAAGTCTTTGAAATACTATTCAATCCTCCGAAAATCCTTAGCAGCATTATTGCTCTGCAAATACTTGTCTACTAGCATTATGGATGCTTCCCATATATCTGGCAATATTCATTAGTATCTTTTGACACCGTCATTTTGATCCTATTGATTCAACATGTGTGCGAATGCACACAATCATCTATCAACCCTTCTAAATTATCTTTCTGACTCAGACATCATTTTTGAACATGAGCCGGTTCTCGACCAAACTATTTGTCGCCAATTGTGCCTCTGGTTTATCCAACTTATCCATCCTTGATCAGAGCGACTGCTCCTGACCCTTTGTTTTGGAAATCGTAATTCCTTTGTTATCTAAGCATCGAATTATTCTGATGTTCTATAATATGATGCTCGTGCATTCTTTCTTCCTCTAATGGAGTACCGATACTCACATCAGCTCCGTTGAGGATCACCCGATCCATTGTTGGATTGTTAACCGACAGTGTCCTTCATATTCAATCACCTTGTGAGTTTTTCCCCTGATACATAGTGCCTTTGGTAAATTGTATCATCTGCTTGGCCAACGATGCTCTGCTTTCGAGCTGGTGGTATTTACTATTGAAGCTTGTGGTATATGTTTCCACGATACCCTGACGGGTTGAACCTATGCCTTCCTTTATATGTGTGAACTCGGAAGTTTTCACGAGTCATACTCATCTGGTATTTCACCAGGTAAAACTTTCAACACTAATGCCTTTATCAAAGTGAGAAGTGAATGGAAGGTTATACATTGAAGAAGTGGGAGTCGACCTTGAACTTTGTGTTCATGCCCATGGACACGATGTAGTTCCTATCATGGAAGCTTCTTGTGATAATAACAATTTCCTTGATAAATATCATCTGGTATCTGAGAAATGATCCTTTGCAATCATGGTTCCGACCATGATTGTTCTTCTTTGATCCATTTCTCGGACAAGTTAAAGCACTTGTCTTCTATAGATCAATGCGCCTGCCCAACCTCTATTAGGATCTACCTTCGAGTATTACCCCATGGTATCTCGAGGATATCAACCCATTACACTTCATTCTATGAATTTCTGATGAAGTAGTACCCTTCCCCGTCATAGTGACTCCACGGGTTCGGCATTGTCATCAACCGAGAACATCGATAAGTGAATCAATTCCGCACTCTGATTCCATAACTCTAAGTAAATTTTCTTGCTTATGAGTTAATAATCATTTAAGTCAATCCTAGCCTGATCGGCTATATCATTAGCGTGCTAAATTTTCATGTTTAGTGGATTCGCACTACGGGCCAATTCACTTGGCCATCTGGAGAAGATGGATGGCCGTGCCCCCGGCCACCAGGTCAGGTTCGGAAACTTGAACCACATAGCTGATATTCGCGGAGACTTGATCTTCGACGGATTTGGGCTTGCGACCAGAGCACCGAACAGTCACGACGAGCACGGCTTAAACCTGCCGTCGGACAAAGCTCGGGATCTAAACCTGGAGCAAGTTGCGTTGCGTAAGGACGGAGGGGTGGACCCCGCCCTGCAGGCCGTACCCTCATCGGCGGTGGAGCCGAACACGGGCCTCACTTCAGAGGAGGCCTTTGACTCCGGACCCCCAGACTCGTATCCGGTTGTTGGTTCCTGTTCGTGCACTCCCGAGCCAGTCGAGCCTGGTCGGTGTCGGTGTACTAAAGTAGGGGTACCTTAGTATCCCGAACTTGTGCACGGGCAGTCGCAGCACCCAGCGGCAAGGCTTGCTGGGCGTCCGCCAAGATCCTCCGTAGCTCATATTGATGCCATTCAAGAACAAAGTGTTTTGACTGAGAAGACAAGACTCCGGCAAGAGGAGCTTGCCGGGAAGGGCAAGGCCCCGGCAAGAGGAGCTTGCCGGGAAGGCCAACCAAGGCATTTCAAGAAACTTGCCGCGACGCGCCGCGCGTCCCGGCAAGACCCGGCGAGTGACAAGCTTTCGGGTGCGACAAGACAACGACCGCGGCAAGGCGCTTGCCGTGGCGAAGCCACCACTCTGCGCCCACGCTCCAGCGCATCCGACGATGTGTCGCCCCAAGATTGTTCCTGGCGCACGTGGCGGGGGGCTGTGCAGCCAAGCGGTGCGAGGTGGCAAGTGGAGATGACGAGAAGGCCATCGTGGAAAGCGATGGCGCCCCAAACGGTCGTTTTCTGCACTATTTGGGCGACCGGACGGGCATTAAATGCCCTTGTCCCCTGCCGTCGGAGTTAGGTAGAGTACACTGTAGAGGCAGTTGTACCAACCCCTCTTTTTACATTTGTACCCCTCTCTGCGTTGCCACCTATCGGTAACCCCTTTAGCTTATAAAAGGAGGCACATGCGCAACGTAGGGGGGGGGGTCGACACATTCGAAACTACAGAACGCTCACTCCCTCGAGCAAGAACACAATACAAACACAAAGCAGCAGTAGGAGTTTTATCTCTCCAGAGAGCTCCGAAGCTGGGTAAAATCCCTCACGTGCTTCGCCTCGATCTGCTCTTCGTGCACCCTCCGCTCCCTGCCGGACCGAGAAGGGGCCCTGCCCCATAGGTGCTCGTTTCCCACGACATCTTTGCCGCGCCAGGTAGGGGGCGTCGAGGTTGTGCGAACCTGATCCGGTGTTCACGCGCTCTACATCATCATCTTCATCGACATGCCACCGAAGAAGAAGGCTTCAGAGGTGGTTGGCCCGTCTGCGTCGATTCCACCACCGCCGGAGCAAACGGGCGGTGGAGTAGACGCCGGCGGAGGAACGGACGCCGACGGAGGAACTCACATTGTCACCAGATCCAAGGACAAGGCCCCGCAAACTTCGGCGTCCGTGCATGCACCGCGCCCCTCTCAGGAGGCGCGGGATCGACAACGCCACGGTGCTCCTAGCACCGTGCTCGCGTTAGAACAAGGCCAAGCTGGCGGATCGCGGGACGCTCCAGGCCAACATGCACGCCAACATGTTGGCGCGAGCGTGGCACGGTCGCCTGGACGAGATGTTGCTCCTTCTAACACTGTTAGAAGTTTGAGCATATCCCGCTCCTCGCGTCGTTCGCCCCCGCCGCCGAAAACCCCAGAAGAAGTGTTGGCCCGAGCCCAACTGCTACTAGACTACCCTCCAGCGCCGGACAAGATCGACGACTAGAGGATCACCATCCAGAGTCTCATCGGCTTCGCCAACAGCGACAAGCCCCGGCAACCGAGCACGTCGAAGCCCCGGCAAGACGCCCAGGCGCAAGCCGGTGGCGACAAGACCGGTGGGGGTGCCACCACCGTGCACTCCCCGCCCCGAAGGCCAAGATCGCCGACTCGCCGGGCTAACCTCGACACCGACTCCACCGCGTCGTCGGACCCACGAGTTCGTCGCGATCAGCGCCAAGTTCTCCAAGAACGACGACAAGAGGACGCTCGTACTCGCATCGAGCGTCGAAGAGAAGCGCGGCGTCAGTCAGACCAGCGCGCTGGGCCCACTGTTGATATGCATGCGCCAGGGGAACCAGGCGACTTGCCGTATGCGGTAGGTTGCCCTGCGTTCACTCGTGAGCTGCGGCAGGTCCAGTGGCCCAGTACCAAGAACTTCAAGCCAGACGTACCCGAGAAGTATGACGGCAGGATACATCCGTCGGAGTTCCTCAGCATCTACACCATTGCGGTGCAGGCTGCCGGGGGGCGCGACGAGAAGATCCTCGCCAACTACTTCCCATTGGTGCTCAAACCCAACGTCAGATCTTGGCTCATGCACTTGCCGGACAACTCCACCTCCTCATGGGCAGATCTATGCCATCAGTTTGTCGGCGCCTTCACAGGCGGCCACAAGCCCCATGGCCAGGAAAGCGATCTTCATCTGCTCGCCCAGAAGGAAGGAGAACCCCTACGCAAGTTCATTCAAAGATTCAGCCAGGTGCAACGCAACATCCCAGACGTCCACCCCGCCGCGGTTATCAGCGCGTTCCATCAGAACGTGCGTAATCGCAGGATGAGGGAGGAGATGGTGATGTGCAAAATCAGAGATGTCAGCGAGCTCTATGCTCTGGCCGACAAATGCGCATGTGCTGAGGAGGGGAGGAAACTCCCCGGAGAGAATGCAGGAGCAGAAGGGTCTGACAGTGAGGATGCCGCCCCGGCGAAGAAGAACTGGAGGCGAAATAACAGAAAGAGGAAAGCCAAGGATATGCTAGTTGTCGAGCAGTCCGGTAATGGAGGTGGCGCCGAGAAGGCCAAAGCTGGTGACTCCGGCGAGGCTGTGGTGGCCGCCGACAAGCAGAACGGCTCCGGCAAGCAGTACTGCAAGATCCACCGCACCAAGGGCCATGATCTCCAGGCCGGCAAGAAAGTTGAGCAGCTTGTTGAGCTGCAGAAAGCTGAATACGAGCGGCGCGACAAGGAGAAGGCCCAAGAAGGTGGTGGAGGATCCGGCAAGAAGCGTCCCGCCCGGGGAGGGCGCCGCGGCAAGGCTAAGCAGCGGCAAGGAGACAGGCCTCCCCGCGGCCGCGACAAGGATGAAGACGAAGACGAAGATGAAGAGATAGATGAGGATGAGGCTGACGAGCAGGAGTTTCAGAAAGCGACGGAGGTTTTGTGCGTCGATGGCAGTGCCTCTCTGCATACTTCGCACCGCCAGCTCAAACAATGGGTGCGTGAAGTTAATGCGGCAGAACCGTCGGTTGAGTCGCGCAAGCCCCTGAAGTGGTCCAGCACGCCCATCATCTTTGATGTTGAGGATCACCCTGATCGCATAACTGCGGTCGGGTGCTTGCCGATGTTGGTTTCGCCAACTATCCGTAACCTCAAAGTCACAAAGATGCTGGTTGACGGCGGGGCCGGCTTGAATCTGATCTCCTCCGCGATGCTCAAGAAGCTCCAGATCCCCGACAGCGAGCTCGAAGAGACTGGTACCTTTCAAGGAATTAACCCGGGAAGAAGCAAGCCGAAGGGGAAGATCACACTGCCAGTGACATTTGGCAGCGAGCTGAACTTCAGGACAGAGAAGGTCACCTTTGACGTTGCTGATTTCCCATTGCCCTACAATGGGATACTTGGCCGTCCAGCGCTCGCCAAGTTCATGGCAGCCTCTCATTATGCTTACAACGTGCTCAAGATGCCCGGTCCGATAAGTTCCATTTCTGTCCCTGGCGACAAGAAAGATGCCCTTATCTGTACCGACAAGATCTACCGGGAAGCAGCAGCCGCAGCAAATCGCAAGACACTTGCCGCTGAAGCTCCCGGGGGCAAGAAGAAGACCAAGTCCGGTAAGAGTAGCTCTGATGCCCACTCCGGCAAGCTCACCTCTTCGGAGTGCTGCGCTACCGTCGAGGACGCACCATCGAGCTCCACCGGCAAGTGCAAGAAGGCAAAGACAGCTTCACCAGAGACCAAGAAAGTGGCCGCCAAGGAGGACGGCACTGGCGGTACCTTCACCATCAGTGCCACGCTTGACCCTAAATAGGAAAGCGCGCTCGTTGCTTTCCTGCGGGCGAATGTCGATGTGTTTGCATGGCAACCGTCTGACATCCCTGGTGTTCCCAGGAAAGTAATTGAGCAACACCTTGTCGTCTGTCCTCACGCGCAGCCCGTCAAGCAGAGAGTCAGGAAACAAGCAGTGGAGCGACAAGAATTCATCGCAGAAGAGATCAAGAAGTTGGAAGCAGCAGGCCTTGTCCGAGGAGTGCTCCATCCCACGTGGTTGGCTAATCCTGTAGTCGTGCGCAAGGCAAACGGGAAATGGAGGCTTTGTATTGACTTCACTGATGTTAATAAAGCTTGTCCCAAAGATCCATTTCCCTTGCCGCGCATTGACCAGATTGTCGACTCCACGGCAGGATGTGATTTGCTTTCATTTCTTGATGCATACTCAGGATATCATCAGATCTTCATGGCAGAAGAGGATGAAGAGAAGACCGCATTCATTACTCCATGTGGCACGTACTGCTTTGTACGGATGCCTTTCGGACTAAAGAATGCTGGTTCAACATTTGCAAGAGTAGTCAGCCATGCTTTTGAGCCACAGTTGCACAGAAATGTAGAAGCTTACATGGATGACATAGTGGTCAAGAGCAAGGACAAAGAAACTTTGATCCAAGATTTAGACGAGACCTTTGCAAATCTGCGCAAGATCAATCTCAAACTTAACCCTGAGAAGTGCGTGTTTGGAGTTCCTTCCGGCAAGCTTCTCGGGTTCTTTGTGTCTCAGTGGGGGATTGAAGCTAATCCCGACAAGATCAAGGCCATTGAGCAGATCGAAGCACCGAAGCGTGTCAAGGATGTACGAAGGCTTGCCGGCTGCATTGCTGCTCTCAGCGGGTTCATCTCTAAGTCTGCTGAGCGCGCCCTGCCATTTTTCAAAATTTTGAAAAAGGCAGGTCCAATGAAATGGACTCCGGAAGCGGAGGCTGCGCTACAGGACTTGAAGAGATACCTGTCCTCCACTCCAATACTTGTTGCACCTAAGCCACAAGAGAAGTTGCTGCTGTATCTAGCGGCAACCAATCAGGTGGTTAGTGCTGCGTTAGTAGCGGAAAGGGAAGCGGATGATGAGCTAGCGACCACGGCAAGCGAGTCCAGCGACAAGCAGGGGGCTTCCCCGACAAGCTCTGGTCCCGACAAGGATGGATCTGTGCAGCCACAGGAAGAGAAACAAAAGAAGATGGTGCAGCGCCCAGTTTATTTTGTCAGTTCCCTTCGGGGGCTAGGTCAAGGTACTCTGGTGTGCAGAAGTTGCTTTTCGGCCTTCTCATGGCCTCGAGGAAGCTGCGCCATTACTTTCAAGCACATGAGATCACAGTTGTCACTCGCTTTCCGTTGAAGAGTATATTGCAGAATCCAGAAGCAACAGGCAGAATTGTCGAGTGGGCACTGGAACTGTCAAGCTTTGGCCTCAAGTTTGAGAGTACTTCAACTATCCAGAGCCGAGCATTGGCAGAATTCATAGCAGAATGGACGCCAAAACCTGATGAAGAAACTCCAGAGACGAGCATCCCCGTCAAGGAAGCAAGCAAAGAATGGATCATATACTTTGATGGTGCCTTTTCGCTGCAAGGCGCCGGTGCGGGCGTGTTACTTGTCGCACCCACCGGAGAGCACCTAAAGTACATGGTCCAGATGCACTTTCCCAGGGAGCAAGCAACAAACAATACTACAGAGTATGAAGGATTGCTTGCCGGACTCAGGATCGCTGCTGACCTTGGGATCAAGAAGCTCATTGTCAGGGGTGACCCGCAGCTTGTCGTCCGTCAAGTGAACAAAGATTATCAGAGTCCGTTGATGGAAGCCTACATTGATGAAGTGAGGAAGTTGGAAGAGCATTTTGATAGCCTACAGATGGAACATGTTCCGAGAGCTCAGAACGACATTGCAGATGGCCTGTCAAAATGCGCCGCACTCAAGTTGCCTGTGGAACCAGGGATCTTTGTGCTCAAGTTGACTCAACCATCTGTAACACCATCAACCGGACAGAGCAAGAAGAGGAAGTTGATTTCTGGTGACTACTTTCCGGCTGAGCTCCCCGAAGCCGCTGCCAAGAAGGTCCCCAAGATCAACACCAAGAGTGCTGAGGATCAGTCTGTTCTGACAAGCCCTAGGGTTTGTTTCGTTGAAGCAGACGCTCCCGACAAGTTTTGCTCTGGCAAGCTTGCCGGGGAACATCAAGCTTCGGCTGAATCACAGATTCTTGCCGTAGAAGCAGATGCTCCCGCAGCAGCATTTGCGCCTTAGTCCTTGTTGTCGAGCCGCAGGCTCCAGCATGGGCGCAGCAGATCGTCCATTTCCTTCAAACAGGAGAACTTCCCGAAGAGCAAGAAGAAGCAGAGAGAGTAGCCCAGCAATCAAGTATGTACCAGTTTGTCGATGACATACTATACAGAAGAAGATTCAACGGAGTAAAATTGAGGTGCATTCCCCAGGAAGATGGACAGAAGCTGTTGGCGGAGATACATGGAGGCATATGTGGTCACCACATTGGCGCAAGAGCACTTGCCGGCAAAGCCTTCCGGCAAGGATTCTTTTGGCCAACAGCCCTCCAGGATACAACTGCACAAGTAACCAAGTGTGAAGCGTGCCAGTTCCACTCCAAGCAGAAACATCAACCAGCTCAAGCTCTCCAGACGATCCGTTTATCATGGCCATTTTCGGTCTGGGGGCTCGACATCCTCGGCCCCTTTCCCCGAGCTGTCGGGGGCTTTGAGTACTTGTACGTGGCGATCGACAAGTTCACAAAGTGGCCAGAAGTGGAAGCAGTGAGGAAGGTGACAGCACAGTCAGCAGTCAAGTTCTTCAGGTCGATTGTTTGCCGTTTCGGAGTCCCTAACAGGATCATCACCGACAATGGCACTCAATTCACGAGCCGCACCTTCATACAGTACGTCCAAGATCTTGGCGCCAAGATCTGCTTCGCTTCTGTTGCTCACCCGAGAAGCAACGGTCAAGCGGAGAGGGCGAACGCTGAAGTGCTGCGCGGGCTCAAGACCAGAACTTTCGATAGGCTGCACAAGTGCGGAAGGAATTGGATCGAGGAGCTACCTGTGGTTCTTTGGTCGATCAGGACGACACCAAATCGAGCCACTGGCCAGACACCTTTTGCTCTTGTCTACGGAGCAGAGACAGTTCTCCCCACGGAACTCGTATACGGATCGCCTCGAGTACTCGCTTATGATGAGCTTGAGCAAGAGCAGCTGCGGCAAGATGACGCGCTGCTCCTTGAGGAAGATCGTCTTCAGGCTACTGTACGAGCTGCTCGCTACCAGCAAGCTTTGCGTCGCTACCATAGCCGCAAAGTTAATGCCAGAAGTTTCGAGGAAGGCGACCTTGTTCTTCGGCGCGTTCAATCCGCCAAGAATTCCAACAAGTTGACGCCGAATTGGGAAGGCCTTTATCGGGTAAAACGAGTCACTAGGCCCGGCGCTGTCCGCCTTGAGACCGAAGATGGCTTTCCGGTGAGCAACTCCTGGAACATAGAGCATCTTCGTAAGTTTTACCCATGAGGCGCGGTTGCCGGAACCCGCTGTTCCGGCAACCACCTTTTGTACAAGCCTTGCCGCTGTTGCATGTAACCCTTTGTACAAAGCCGGGCGCAGATCCCGTGCATAAATAAAGATCATATGCTCCGCACATCTTGTCAAATTTCATGTCTTTTTCTTTCTTCGCATGTATTATCTGACACTTTGTGCAGCACTTGCCCCCGGTAAGCAATAACGAGCCTTAAGGCTCAACACCTTTATTTTCTCTTCTTTCTTTTTCTCAAAAAGAAGGTTCCTTCGCCCACAAGTTCACCGGGGGGGAGGGGAGGATAATGGTGTGGATCGAGCGTCGTTCAAAGAAGTATAGCCTTGCCGGGACGCAGACGACAGAAAAGCTAAGTTGCCAAAGTTTGAGCACAATCAGTTTTAAATTTCTTAAGTTATATTCCTTGAACGACCGTGCTTTGTATGGAAAACCTGTGCGCGGAGGAACCGGCTCGTGGCTAGTTGCGCCCTTACTTTGTTTCGAGTCCGCTCAACAATGTAAGTGTGCTGCGGCTAGTTCCGACAAGGTTTCTTGCCGGAGGCGACACCGCCAGCGGGCTGCTGATGTTCCGCACTCAGCGCTTGCGGCAAGGGTGCCCACGCCGGCAAGTTCTCTAAAAGCGTAGGGTAAAAACATGCAAAGGAGGGAATCAAGTAGAGGAAATAACATAGCAAATACTACCCAGAATAAAGTTATATTACAATAATGACTTGTCGCGCTCTAAATAAATTGTTCCCGTGACATGTTTGGCAGCGGCAAGAAAAAGGGGGAAAGTACGCGGCCTAGTCTACGCGGTCGCCATCAACTCTCCTGACTTCGTTCACCTTGTCCACAATGGGCGCGACAAGGGCCTTGAGCTCTGCAAGATCAGCACCCGCCGGCAGCTTCTTGAGAACGTTGGTGAGGTTGAGGTTCGGATTGCGGAAGAGCACCTTCACCAACACCTTCTCCAAGACTCTGGCGCAGATTGCACGCGACTCGTCAGCCAGCTGCTTTGGGATCTTTTCCCGGAGTTGCTGGAGAGCCGTCACCACGCCCTTGAAGAACAGAGTAAGCTTGGCGCTGGGCTGGAGGTTCCCGTCGGAGGAGTACCCGAAGCCCGCCAAGTCCAGTTGCGCCAGCTCCTCGTCAATGTTCGCAGCGATGTTGACGAGGCCCTCCGTCCAGAGCTCCACCGTGGCCCTGAAGGTGTTTTGAGTCTCGGCGGCCCTCGTTAGCAGCTCCTCATTACGCTTGATCTCTTTCTTCAAGTCATCTTCTCGCTTCTTGGCGCCGTCCAGCGTCTCCGTCAGTGTGGCCAGCTTCGGCAGATCAGCATTTGAGTCCTTGGCGGCGTTCAGTTCCTTGCCCTTGTCGGCAAGTTGGACTTGCAGATCACCATGAGCGAGGGAATCCTTCTCGCGTTCGCGCTGGAGCGCGGCAAGCTCCTCATTCTTCCCTTTCAGATCAGCCTCCAGCTGCGTCACCTTCACCTCCAATTCCTTCTTGGCGGCCTCGGCAGCTGCGGTAGCGTCCTTCGCTTCCTTGAGCGCCCCGCCAAGTGGTTGCTCGCGTGCGGCGAGATCCTCCTCGTAGCTGTCCAGATTGACTTTTCGCTGCGTCAGTTCACCTTCCCGGGTGGACAGCTCCTTAGCGGCAAGCCTCTGTTGCTCCTCAGCTTCTGCCTTCTCAAGGATGAAGGCCTTCCGCGCCTCAACAAGCTGCGCCCTCTCCTCCGCAATGGACCGGAGGGCCTCTTGGTTGCGGCTCTGGAGCTCCTCCGCATGCTTCTCTATGTCAACTCCCGCCTGCGCGACAAGCGCTTCCCGGGAGTCCAGCTTCGCTTGTCGGGCACGGTAGAGCGACACCAACTTCCGGAGCAGTTGCTCCTCCTCGGACTCGCCGCTGCTGCTGCTTGGTGCGTCAACCACTGTCAGCCCAGCAGAGGCGAGCACCTCTCCGTCAAAAGCCTCTCTCTCGATCGGCGCCCTAGAGCTCGACGCCCAGGGAAGCTTGATGAAGACACCCTCGCCGGCCTTCAAGTAGGCGCCGGGCTAGGGCTCCTCGGTGCTGCATCAGCGGCGGAGGGGTCGGCGGTTGGTGTAGCGCCTTGCGCTCCTGCGCCCTCGGGGTCGTCAGTCCGATCGCCGGACCCCTCGCCAGCTCCTGCGCCAGCAGCCTTGGCGGCCTCTTCGCCGGCGGGGTCGTCAGCGCCGGCCTCTTCCTCGGTGGCGGCGACATCTTCAGTATTGCCGTGTGCGTCCTCCTCGCCGGTGGCCTCAGTCTCCATCGGATCTGTGGCAGGGGGATCTGAAGACAGGAAGAGGAAGGAAAAGTCAAGCAAACATCCAAAAAGAAGACCAGAAGAAGAAGAACCCAAGGGAAAATTTCCGACAAGGAGGGTTACCTGTGCTGGGCTCTATGACCATGGGCTCCACCACCGAAGGCTCGCTGGTCCCATCCCTTGCCGGGTACCTCTCCCTTGCCGGAGAGTGCTCCCTTGTCGGAGAATCGCCCCTTGGCGGCGTAGTTGAAGCAGATAGCACCTCTGGAGCGGCTTCTGGTTGCTCCTGATGGGCCTGCTCTGCTCCTACACAAGCAAGTCAACAGTCAAGATGTCAACAAAGAAAGAGCACCCATGCGCGCCCCACAACAGGAAGTGAACAAGTACTTACGCTGGGGGCTGCGCTGGGGGCTGCTTCGGGGAGAGGTTGCCGGGTCCGTCAAGGTGGTCTCGGATGCGTCCTCTGTTGTCGCAGTAGGATCATCCTCGACGACTACCACGGGGACCTTGGCCCTCTTCGCTGCTCTCTCGGCCAGAGTCCTGAAAAGGAACGAAGTTCAGAAGGAAGCAGATTAGATACAAGACAAGAAACAGCAAGAAACGAAGAAGTATAAATACAACAGGAAGAAAGTCTTACTCCTCCTCCTCTTCTTCCTCCTCGTCGGAGCTGAGCGCGGAAAGGTCGAAGTCAGGTACCCTTTTTGCGTGACGAGGCGGAGGAGTAGGCTCCCTTGGGCGCTTGGCGGGAGCTGCAGCAGGATCGGAAGTGGCGGCCCGAGAAGACCCCTCTCCAGTTGCCGGCGTGGCATGAGATGCTCCCATGTCAGCGGTGCTTGGTGCGGTGGAGCGTGTCCCGCGGCGCGGCGGCTGTTGGCCCGTCTGCCGCCCTGCTGTGTCTCCGGTCCTGCGGAGGCGCCTCCTTGGTTGAGCTGGGGGCTGCGCTGAGGGCCCCGTCTGTGGCAAGCTACTCGAAGATGGCTGGCCACTTGCGCCCCCGGCAGGCTCGCTCGCCTCGGCTTCGGGCTCCCCCTCGCCAACGACCTCCCCGCCAAGGTCCTCTCGGTCGGCAAGGCTTGCCGCCTCGGCCGCCTCTGCCTCCTCCAGCGTGAAACCATACTCGCCCGCGGCGGCGGCTGCCGCCGCCTCTTCCGCCCTGGTGGCGATGTACTGCATCTCGTCGTCAGTGGTGTCACGGGTGAGGAGCCTCTGCTCGTCAGCACGGACTGCTACCTCCACCAAGCCATCGAAGAATTGCCGCACAACGTCGTCGGAGGGCTCCCGCCAAGTTGGGATAATCCCGTGCGAGTCGCACTCCGGCATCATTGCGCGGATGCGATCAAGCTGGGAGTCGTTGCACAGGGGGATGACGCCCTGCGGCAGCCTGAACCACTCCGGGTGGTTGGGGTCGTGCTTGAACAGCTCCTCGAGCATCCCGTCCAACTCCAAAACAGTGTAGTTAAAATTGAGGCCTGGGCGCAGCCTCATGATATCTGCCGGGCCCCCGAACAGCCAGGCGGGCCTCCCCCTCTCCTGCAGAGGGGCGATGCGGCGGCGAAGGAAGTCCGCGCCAACGGCCCCTGTTTCCCCTGCTTATAAAGAGGGGAGGCGAACGTTACGCCTTTCTTGATTAAAGAATTTCCCACGATCTCTCCCACAACGCCGCGTTTGACGTGTGCCGTTACAGGAGGGCGCGGTGGATACGGAGTTAGATTTGGTATGGACCCAGGACGCGCGTGCCCGTGCCCTGTTTTGGGCCTGGCCCAACAGCGCTCAGCACCGTGTGTGGCCCAGGCCCGGGGGCTCCTGTCGGTGTACTAAAGTAGGGGTACCTTAGTATCCCGAACTTGTGCACGGGCAGTCGCAGCACCCAGCGGCAAGGCTTGCCGGGCGTCCGCCAAGATCCTCCGTAGCTCATATTGATGCCATTCAAGAACAAAGTGTTTTGACTGAGAAGACAAGACTCCAGCAAGAGGAGCTTGCCGGGAAGGGCAAGGCCCCGGCAAGAGGAGCTTGCCGGGAAGGCCAACCAAGGCATTTCAAGAAACTTGACGCGACACGCCGCGCATCCCGGCAAGACCCGGCGAGCGACAAGCTTTCGGGTGCGACAAGACAACGACTGTGGCAAGGCGCTTGCCGCGGCGAAGCCACCACTCTGCGCCCACGCTCCAGCGCATCCGACGACGTGTCGCCCCAAGATCGTTCCTGGCGCACGTGGCAGGCGGCTGTGCAGCCAAGCGGTGCGAGGTGGCAAGTGGAGATGACGAGAAGGCCATCGTGGCAAGCGGTGGCGCCCTAAACGGTCGTTTTTTGCACTGTTTGGGAGACCGGACGGGCATTAAATGCCCTTGTCCCCTGCCGTCAGAGTTAGGTAGAGTACACTGTAGAGGCAGTTGTACCAACCCCTCTTTTTACATTTGTACCCCTCTCTGCGTTGCCACCTGTCGGTGACCCCTTTAGCTTATAAAAGGAGGCCCATGCGCAACGTAGGGGGGGTTCGACTCATTCGAAACTACAGAACGCTCACTCCCTCGAGCAAGAACACAATACAAACACAAAGCAGCAGTAGGAGTTTTATCTCTCCGGAGAGCTCCGAAGCTGGGTAAAATCCCTCGCGTGCTTCGCCTCAATCTGCTCTTCGTGCACCCTCCGCTCCCTGCCGGACCGAGAAGGGGCCCTGCCCCATAGGTGCTCGTTTCCCACGACAGTCGGGCTCCCGTAATGGAGTTCACCGCTGCGGACATCTTCCAGCACTCGCCCTTTGGCGACATGCTGAACTCATTAAAAACTCTCTCTTTGATGGGAAATTCCGGGCCGAACTATGTCCGGCTCGAGTGGGAAGCAGTCGACGAAGAAATTCGTTACCCACCCACCGCGCACTTCATTGCCACGGTTGATGATTTAACCGATGCACTTGACTTCGACTCCGAAGGCATCGACGGTATGGACGACGATGCAGGAGAAGATTCAGTATCTATGGAGTGCCAGCCTTCCGCCTCGTCATACAACATATACATGGTGGATATGCCCAAGGTGGATGACGGTGACAATCCGGAAGATAAAACCCCCGGGCAAAAGCCAAAGCGACGGCGCAGACGCTGTTCCAAGTCCATCAACAGTAAAAATATCAGCAAGAGCGCCAGAAGGATCGATACTCCGGTCAACCCCGAAGGCAACAACGACCATACGGAACCAACGATGGAGCAGGACGAACCAGGTCACGCCGAACACAGTTCGGAGCAGACGCTCAAGGACAATGATCCAGAGGGACGAGTTCATCAAACTGGCCCAGGACAAGAAGACAGTCCGGACGATGATGCATTCATCATTCCAGAAGAACGCGTGGAACGAGATAACCTCCACAGAAAGCTTATGGCCACAGCGAGAAGTCTGAAGAAGCATAAGAAACGGCTTAAAGCCGCACAGGAAACGCTCAACCGCAGATGGAACACAAAGTGCTAGACACTGAAGAAAGATATAGAGACGGACGCCATACAAAGAGCTACCCAAAACGCAAGCTACTGCCAGAATTCGACGACGAGGCCGTTCCACCAAAGAGTGAAACGACCAGGAGGCCAGACGTACCATTTCATAACCGCAACAAAGCAGCTACCGACGCTGCGCACGACCTACATGAGCACCTGGATAAGAAAGCTGGCGCAGCTAGGTCCATCTACGGATCTAAATGACACACCCCGGCGAGGGACTATGGTCGTCAAAACGATTATGCCAATCAAATACCAGTTCGGAATAAACACCGGACACAACAACAGCCGACGACATGCCACAACACGTCTAGGTACAGAGGGGCTGCTCACCACCTGTGCTTTACCGAAGAGGTACTGGACCATGAATTTCTAGAGGACTTTAAACCTATGAACATAGAGGCATACGATGGAACGACAGACCCAGGGGTCTGGGTCGAGGACTTTATCCTGCATATACACATGGCTCGTGGGGATGACCTCCACGCCATCAAATACCTCCCCCTCAAACTGAAGGGACCAGCTCGGCACTGGTTGAAAAGCCTCCCCGAAAATTCAATTGGGAGTTGGGAGGAACTCGAGGACGCTTTCAGGGCCAATTTTCAAGGGACTTATGTCCGGCCTCCGGATGCTGACGATTTAGGTCACAAAATCCAACAACCCAGAGATTCCGCCCGCAAGCTTTGGAACAGATTTCTCACTAAGAAGAATCAAATTGTCGATTGTCCAGATGCCGAAGCCTTAGTGGCATTCAAACACAGCATCCGCGATGAGTGGCTCACCAGACACCTCGGCCAAGAAAATACAAGGACAATGGCAGCCCTAACAAGCCTTATGACCCGCTTTTGCACGGGTGAAGATGTTGGGGAATGTAGTAATTTCAAAAAAAATTCCTATGCACACGCAAGATCATGGTGATGCATAGCAACGAGAGGGGAGAGTGTTGTCCACGTACCCTAGTAGACCGAAAGCAGAAGCGTTAGAACAATGCGGTTGATGTAGTCATACGTCTTCATGATCCGACCGATCCAAGTACCGAACGTATGGCACCTCCGAGTTCAGCACATGTTCAGCTCGATAACGATCCCCGAACTCTGATCCAGTAGGGTGTGGGGGATGAGTTCCGTCAGCACGACGGCGTGGTGACGGTGATGGTGTTCTAACGACACAGGGCTTTGCCTAAGCACCGCTACGATATGACCGAGGTGGAATATGGTGGAGGGGAGCACCGCACACGGCTAAGGAACGAACATGAAGATCAACTTGTGTGTCTATGGGGTGCCCCCCTCCTCCGTATACAATGGGGGGAGGAGAAGGGGGTCGGCCAAGGGGAGAGGCGCGCCCTAGGGGGGGCAATCCTACTCCAAGTAGGTTTGCCCCCCCCCCCCCCCTTTCCTATTAGGAGTAGGAGAGGGAAGGAAGAGAGGGGAGGGAAGAAGGAAAGGGGGGGCCGGCCCCCTTCCCAATTCGGATTGGGCTTGGGGGGGCCTCCTTTGCCCCTTCTCCCTCCTTTCCACTAAGGCCAATAAAGCCCATATACCTCCCGGGGGGTTCCGGTAACCTCCCGGAGATCCGGTATTGTCCCAATCCCACCCGGAACCTTTCCGGTGTCCAAATATAGTCGTCCAATATATCGATCTTTATGTCTCGACCATTTCGAGACTCCTCGTCATGTCCGTGATCACATCCGGGACCCGAACAACCTTCAGTACATCAAAACTCATAAACTCATAATATAACTGTCATCGTAACGTTAAGCATGCGGACCCTACTGGTTCGAGAACTATGTAGACATGACCTAGAACTGTTTTCGGTCAATAACCAATAGCGGAACCTGGATGCTCATAGTGGCTCCTACATATTCTACGAAGATCTTTATCGGTCAAACTGCATAACAACATACGCTGTTCCCTTTGTCATCGGTATGTTACTTGCCCGAGATTCGATCGTCGGTATCTCAATACCTAGTTCAATCTCGTTACCGGCAAGTCTCTTTACTCGTTACGTAATGCATCATTCCGTAACTAACTCATTAGCTACATGGCTTGCAAGGCTTATAGTGATGTGCATTACCGAGAGGGCCCAGAGATACCTCTCCGACAATCGGAGTGACAAATCCTAATCTCGAAATACGCCAACCCAACATGTACCTTCGGAGACACCTGTAGAGCTCCTTTATAATCACCCAGTTACGTTGTGACATTTGGTAGCACACAAAGTGTTCCTCCGGTAAACGGGAGTTGCATAATCTCATAGTCATAGGAACTTGTATAAGTCATGAAGAAAGCAATAGCAATATACTAAACGATCAAGTGCTAAGCTAACGGAATGGGTCAAGTCAATCACATCATTCTCCTAATGATGTGATCTCGTTAATCAAATGACAACTCATGTCTATGGCTAGGAAACTTAACCATCTTTGATTCACGAGCTTGTCAAGTAGAGGCATACTAGTGACACTATGTTTGTCTATGTATTCACACATGTATTATGTTTCCGGTTAATACAATTCTAGCATGAATAATAAACATTTATCATGAAATAAGGAAATAAATAATAACTTTATTATTGCCTCTAGGGCATATTTCCTTCAGTCTCCCACTTGCACTAGAGTCAATAATCTAGTTCACATCGCCATGTGATTTAACACCAATATTCATATCTGTATATGATTAACACCCATAGTTCACATCGTCATGTGACCAACATCCAAAGGGTTTACTAGAGTCAATAATCTAGTTCACATCGCTATGTGATTAACACCCAAAGAGTACTAAGGTGTGATCATGTTTTGCTCGTGAGTGAAGCTTAGTCAACGGGTCTGTCACATTCAGAGCCGTATGTATTTTGCAAATATTCTATGTCTAAAATGCTCTGCACGGAGCTACCCTAGCTTATTGCTCCCACTTTCAATATGTATCCAGATTGAGACTTAGAGTCATCTGGATCGGTGTAAAAGCTTGCACCGATGTAACTCTTTACGACGGGCTCTTTTATCACCTCCATAATCGAGAAATATTTCCTTAGTCCTCACTAAGGATATTCTTGACCAATGTCCAGTGATCTACTCCTAGATCACTATTGTATTCCCTTACCAAAATTCAGAACAAGGTATACAATAGGTCTGGTACATAACATAGCATACTTTATAGAACCTATGACTGAGGCATAGGGAATGACTTTCATTCTCTTTTCTATTTTCTGCCGTGGTCGGGATTTGTGTCTTACTCAATTTCACACCTTTGCAACATAGGCAAGAACTCTATCTTTGATTGTTCCATTTTGAACTATTTCAGAGTCTTGACAAGGTATGTACTTATTGAAAAACTTATCAAGCGTCTTGATCTATCTCAATAGATCTTGATGCTCAATATGTAAGTAGCTTTACTGAGGTCTTTCTTTTAAAGAACTCCTTTCAAATACTTCTTTATGATTTCTAGAAAAATTCTACATCATTTCTGATCAACAATATGTCACTCACATATACTTATCAGAAAGGCTGTAGTGCTCCCACTCGCTTTATTGTAAATACAGGCTTCACTGTAAGTCCGTATAAAACTATATGCTTTGATCAACTTATCAAAGCGTATATTCCAACTCTGAGCTGCTTGCACCAGTCCATAGATGGATCGCTGGAGCTTGCACATTTTTTTAGCACCTTTAGGATTGACAAAACCTTCTGGTTGCATCATATACAACTCTTATTTAAGAAAACCATTAAGGAATGCAGTTTTGACATCCATTTGCCAGATTTCATAAAATGTGGCAATTTCTAACATGATTCGGACAGACTTAAATATCGCTACAGTTGAGAAAATCTCATTGTAGTCAACACCCTGAACTTGTCAAAAACCTTTTTGCGAGAAGTCGAGCTTTGTAGATAGTAACACTACTATCAATGTCCGTCTTCCTCTTGAAGATCCATTTATTTTCTATGGCTTGCCGATCATTGGGAAATTCGACCAAAGTCCACACTTTGTTCTCATACATGGATCCTATCTCAGATTTCATGGCCTTCAAGCCATTTCGCGGAATCTGGGTTCATCATCGCTTCCTCATAGTTCGTAGGTTCATCATGGTCTAGTAACATGACTTCCAGAATAGGATTACTGTACCATTCTGGTGCAGATCTTACTCTGGTTGACCTACGCAGTTCGGTAGTAACTTGATCTGAAGTTTCATGATCAATATCATTAGCTTCCTCACTAATTGGTGTAGGAATCACTAGAACTGATTTCTGTGATAAACTACTTTCCAATTCGGGAGAAGGTACAATTACCTTATCAAGCTCTACTTTCCTCCCACTCACTTCTTTCGAGAGAAACTCCTTCTCTGGAAATGATCCATTTTAGCAATGAATATTTTGCCTTCGGATTTGTGATAGAAGGTGTACCCAACAGTTTCCCTTCGGTATTCTATGAAGACGCACTTCTCCGATTTGGGTTCGATCTTATCAGGTTGAAGCTTTTTCACATAAGCATCGCATCCCCAAACTTTAAGAAACGACAACTTTGGTTTCTTGCCAAACCACAGTTCATAAGGCGTCGTTTCAACGGATTTTGATGGTGCCCTTTTAAAGTGAATGCAACTGTCTCTAATGCATAACCCCAAAACAATAGTGGTAAACCAATAAGAAACATCATAGATCGCACAATATCCAATAAAGTGTGGTTACGATGATCGGACATACCATAACGCTGTGGTGTTCTAGGTGGCGTGAACTGTGAAACTATTCCTCATTGTTTTATATGAAGGCCAAACTCGTAACTCAAATATTCTCCTCCACGATCAGATCATAGAAACTTTATTTTCTTGTTACGATGATTCTCCACTTTACTCTGAAATTCTTTGAACTTTTCAAATGTTTCAGATTTGTGTTTCATTAAGTCACTACTAGGGAAAAGCCTAGCAGCAGCGCGGGTTTTGGGCCTATCAGTAGCGCGGGTAGGAGCGCTACTGATAAGGCGCTACAGCTAATGCTTAGCAATAGCGCGGCTTGACACACGCTACTGCTAAATTGGCTTAGTAGCAGCGGTTCTTTAGAACATCTCTACTGTTAATGAGTAGTAGCGCTTCTCCTTACCCGCGCTACTACTATTATTTAGTATTTTATTTCTTTTCTATTTCATGTTGTATTTATTCATACACCTTTACACAAGTTTTCATACAACAGGAATTTAGAGATTGTTTTTACATCATAATGAGTTATTACATCATGGGGTGAAAGAACCGTGGACTAGTTTCAAGTGGATGTCCATCCACTTGAAACTAATCCGCGGTTCTTTCACCCAATGATATAATAATATCATCATCATCATCATATCATTAACAACTTAGCATCATAATACATCATTGTCATATAACACCTCCTCAATATCATCATTTTCATCATTGACATCACATAACACCTCCTCAAGATCATCATTATCAACTCTAACACATTACCATATAATAAACATATTGTACCTCATAGGACCTATTACATTCGAGTAAGACCTACTACATTTTCTAAGGTAAAATAACAAAAAACAAGATAGCCCCTGACTCTCCAATATGGAGAATGGAGATTAGCCTGTCTCCCATTCTTGCCTTTCGCTGAATGTTACTTCCAAGAACCTCCTTGCGAATGTCCATACATTTCTTCCATTCTCTGATGATCATGTGTTCACAGGTTTTAGAAATCCGATATGCATAGGTGAGCTCCGTAGATTTACCTGGCAGTATGTTCAGAACTGAGAGGCGACCATGCAGAGACATCAGATGAGGCACACAATCCATCGGGAGTTTCTGTTGAAAAACATAATAATAACTTCGTAGTTAGCAATGATGTACTAGTTTTAGAAGTATGCAAAAAATGCACGAATGTCGTAATAGTAAAAAATCTTACCAGGGTATCTCCAGAGAAGTTATCGTTGTTCAACACATGCACTAGTGGCACGTATTCACCATAATTTGGAGGAGTTCGATAATAGGCATTGTAATTCTCAAGAAGAGTACAAAATGCGATCAGATGATTTTTCTCCTTATACGTTAATTGGGTGCCTTCGGTGTAGTGGGTTTTATCTACCATCTTCTGCACAGTCTTTGAAGAATCAAAATAAGCTGTCAATGGAAATAAGCTATCAACTATTTTGAAATAAACAATATAAATTAGTTAATAACTATGTTTGAGAAACTCACATAGCGGTACAATCGGAAGCGTATCAACAAGGACCCAAATGTCCATATTGTCTTCCTCACTGTCAGGATCACCAAGATCCATGGTGATAATCATACCCTCATCAAAACCATACATTTTGCAAAGTGCTTCCCAATTTTGGCAACCAAAATGGGTTACGCTCTGAGCATTGTACAGATTTACTTCAAAATCCATATCATGATGGGTCCTTAGGTGTATTTTCTTTGTTTCGAAATTTTCATGGTCTTCAAAACCCATCCTCTCCAAGACATAGCGTCTTGCATGGCATGGGATAAGCTAGTCGAATTGTAAAATATGAAAATTAGACGTTGAAATAGTTGAAGTCATGCTTAATGGAGAAAAAAACTATTGTCGTCGTTGCGTACCGTATGAACATCGCAGGTCTCCTCGAGCTTAATGCTGAAGCGCCGATCGTCGTCCAGCCGAACGAACCTGTCGCACATACCTCAATCGTCGTGGCACCAGCTACACTCCCCTGGGAGACCGTCGTCGTCCGAGTACGACATTTCCTACAATCATAATTCAAAGATTAAACTTGTACATATTCTAGCACAAGTCATGTCAGAATTCACGACAAAATCCGGCATGACCTTTGCTAAAAAAGGACATATCGAGCGCCTGAAATTTGCCAGAACGGAAATTAATCAACACTCTGACAAAACATAGGCCACTCGGAGATGTAAACTGAACATGAACGGCCACTTGGGCAACCACATATCCTATTTGAGCAACAACACAAGATATACAAGGATATTTGGCTGGTCTCACCTCGATGTCGGAGGGGGTACGTCGGTGACTGGGATGACGGTGGGGATGTCGGAGGGGGTCGGTGACGGGGACGACGGAGGTCACCAGAAACCATATAAGTTATCACTAGCAACAAAACATGTTCAACTAGTTTTATTAATTCAACTAGTTCTTACTAAATATAAACTTACTATAAATAGAAAAAAACTAGTTCTTTCTAAAAATAAAGTAGTTCAACTAGTTATATTAATTATCTTACTAAAAATAGATTAGTTCTGTTAATTCAACTAGTTCAACTAGTTTATTAATTTACTTACTAAACTAGTTCAACTACAACTAAAGTAGTTCAACTACCACTACTACTACTAAAAATCTAGTACTAACTAAGCTAAATTAACATCTACTACTACTAAATTAACATCTAGTACTAGCTAACCCTAAATTAACATCTACTACTACTAAATCTAGTACTAACTAGTGGCAGGGGGTGGGGGCGACGGAGAGGTAGCTAGGGGCGGCGAGGTCGAGGGCGGTGGGAGGAGGGCTGCCGGCGGAGGAGGGAGGAGGGGCGGCCGCAGGCGGAGGGAGGAGGGCGGCGGCGGAGGAGGGAGGGGTGGCCGCAGGCGGAGGGAGGATGTGCGAGGAGGATGGAGGAGGGACGGAAGGAGGGGAGTACCTTGGCGGCGGACGAACGAAGGCGGCGGCGGCGGCGGCGACGGACGACGACGGTTGACGCGGGCGAGAGTGAGAGTGTGAGTGAGAAGGGGCCGGTCCCGTGGGGATAAGGTAGGGATAGTTGTAGCGCGTTTGACAAAACGCGCTACAGCTAACCTAAGTAGCAGTAGCGCTCTACAGTATAGTGCGCTACTGCTATAGCTAGCGGGGGGGCCAAGGTCATGGCAACTATAGTAGTAGCGTCGTAGGCCACAAACGCGCTACTGCTACTTCCAAGTCAGTAGCGCGTTTGGCAGACACGCGCTGCTGCTAAGTAGCAGTAGCGTGGTATTTTGAAGAGCGCTGCAGGTAAGATTCTGTGTATAGGCTTTTCCCTAGTAGTGAGTAGATATACTCATATCTGCTCAAATCATTTGTGAAGGTCAGAAAATAACGATACTCGCCACGAGCATCAACACTCATTAGACCGCATACATCGGTATGTCTTATTTCCAACAAGTCAGTAGCTCGTTCCATTGTTCCGGAGAACGGAGTTTTAGTCACTTTGCCAAAAACGCACGGTTCGCAAGCATCAAATGATTCATAACCAAGTGATTCCGAAAATCCATCTTTATGGAGTTTTTTCATGCGCTTTACACAGATATGACCCAAATGGCAGTGCCACAAATAAGTTGCACTATCATTATTAACTTTGCATCTTTTGGCGTTAATATTATGAATATGTGTATCACTACTATCGAGATCCAACAAACTATTTTCATTGGGTGTATGACCATTGAAGGACTTATTCATGTAAACAGAATAACAATTATTCTCTGACTCTAAATGAATAACTGTATCGCAATAAACATGATCAAATCATATTCATGCTCAACGCAAACGCCAAATAACATTTATTTAGGTTTAACACTAATCCCGAAAGTATGGGGAGTGTGCGATGATGATCATATCAATCTTGGAACTACTTCCAACACTCATCGTCGCTTCCCCTTCAACTAGTCTCTGTTTATTCTGTAACTCCTGTTTCGAGTTACTAATCTTAGCAACCGAACAAGTATCAAATACTCAGGGGCTACTATAAACACTAGTGAGGCACACATCAATAACATGTATATCAAATACACCCTTGTTCAATTTTCCATCCTTTTTATCCACCAAATATTCAGGGCATTTCCATTTCCAGTGACCATTTCCTTTGCAGTGTAAGCACTCAGTTTCAGGCTTTGGTCCAGCTTTGGGCTTCTTCGCGGGAGTGACAACTTGCTTGTCATTCTACTTGAAGTTCCCTTTCTTTCCATTTGCCCTTTTCTTTAAACTAGTGATGTTGTTAACCATCAACACTCGATGCTCTTTCTTGATTTCTAACTTCGTCGATTTCAACATCACGAAGAGCTCGGGAATCGTTTTCGTCATCCCTTGCATACTATAGTTCATCATGAAGTTCTAGTAACTTGGTGATGGTGACTAGAGAACTCTGTCAATCACTATCTTATCTGGAAGATTAACTCCCACTTGATTCAAGCGATTGTAGTACCCAGACAATCTGAACACATGCTCACTAGTTGAGCAATTCTCCTCCATCTTTTAGCTATAGAACTTGTTGGAGACTTCATATCTCTCAACTCGGGTATTTGCTTGAAATATTAACTTCAACTCCTGGATCATCTCATATGGTCCATGACATTCAGAAAGTCTTTGAAGTCCTGATTCTAAACCGTTAAGCATGGTGCACTAAACTATCAAGTAGTCATCATATTGAGCTAGCCAAACGTTCATAACGTCTGCATCTGCTCTTGCAATAGGTCCGTCACCTAGCGGTGCATCAAGGACATAATTCTTCTGTGCAGCAATGAGGACAATCCTCAGATCATGGATCCAATCCGCATCATTGCTACTAACATCTTTCAACACAGTTTTCTCTAGGAACATATCAAAATAAACATATGAAAGCAACAACGCGAGCTATTGATCTACAACATAACATGCAAAATACTACCAGGACTAAGTTCATGATAAATTTAAGTTCAATTAATCATATTACTTAAGAACTCCCACTTAGACAGACATCTCTCCAGTCATCTAAGTGATCACGTGATCCAAATCAACTAAACCATGTCCGATCATCACGTGAAATGGAGTAGTTTTCAATGGTGAACATCACTATGTTGATCATATCTACAATATGATTCACGCTCGACCTTTCGGTATCAGTGTTCCGAGGTCATATCTGCATATGCTAGGCTCGTCAAGTTTAACCTGAGTATTCTGCGTGTGCAAAACTGGCTTGCGCCTGTTGTAGATGGACGTAGAGCTTATCACACCTGATCATCACGTGGTGTCTGGGAACGACGAACTTTGGCAACGGTGCATACTCAGGGAGAACACTTTTTATCTTGAAATTTAGTGAGAGATCATCGTATAATGCTACCGTCAATCAAAGCAAGATAAGATGCATAAAAGATAAACATCACATGCAATAAATATAAGTGATATGATATGGCCATCATCATCTTGTGCTTGTGATGTCCATCTCCAAAGTACCGTCATGCTCACCATCGTCACCGGCACGACACCTTGATCTCCATCGTAGCGTCATTGTCGTCTCGCCAACTATTGCTTCTACGACTATCGATACCGATTAGTGATAAAGTAAAGCAATTACAGGGCGATTGCATTTCATACAATAAAGCGACAACCATATGGCTCCTGCCAGTTGCCGATAACTCGGTTACAAAACATGATCATCTCATACAATAAAATATAGCATCACATCTTGACCATATCACATCACAACATGCCCTGCAAAAACAAGTTAGACGTCCTCTACTTTGTTGTTGCAAGTTTTACGTGGCTGCTACGGGCTTAGCAAGAACCGTTCTTACCTACGCAGCAAAACCACAACGATAGTTCATCAAGTTAGTGTTGTTTTAACCTTCGCAAGGACCGGGCGTAGCCACACTCGGTTTAACTAAAGTTGGAGAAACAGACACCCTCTAGTCACCGTTGTGCAAAGCACGGCAGTAAAACCAGTCTCACGTAACCAAAGTATGACATGCTGGTAAGCAGTATGACTTGTATCGCCCACAACTCACTTGTGTTCTACTCGTGGATATAACATCAACGCATAAAACCTGGCTCGGATGCCACTGTTGAGGAACGTAGTAATTTCAAAAAAATTCCTACGCACACGCAAGATCATGGCGATGCATAGCAACGAGAGGGGAGAGTGTTGTCCACGTACCCTCATAGACCGAAAGCGGAAGCGGTTGATGTAGTCGTACGTCTTCACGATCCGACCGATCCAAGTACCGAACGTACGGCACCTCTGAGTTCAGCACACGTTCAGCTCGATAACGATCCCCGGACTCCGATCCAGCAGGGTGTCAGGGATGAGTTCCGCCAGCACGACGGCGTGTTGACACTACCGACGTAGGGCTTCGCCTAAGCACCGCTACGATATGACAGAGGTGGAATATGGTGGAGGGGGGCACCACACACGCCTAAGGAATGATTACGAAGATCAAATTGTGTGTCTATGGGGTGCCCCCTCCTCCGTATATAAAGGGGGAGGAGGAGGGGGCCGGCCAAGGGGAGAGGCGCGCCCTAGGGGGGGCAATCCTACTCCAAGTAGGTTTGGCCCCCCTTTCCTATTAGGAGTAGGAGAGGGAAGGAAGAGAGGGGAGGGAAGAAGGAAAGGGGGGCCGGACCCTTCCCAATTCGGATTGGGCTTGGGGGGCGCTCCCCCTCCTTTGCTCCTTCTCCCTCCTTTCCACTAAGGCCCAATAAGGCCCATATACCTCCCAGGGGGTGCCGGTAACCTCCCGGAGATCCGGTATTGTCCCAATCTCACCCGGAACCTTTCCGGTGTCCAAATATAGTCGTCCAATATATCGATCTTTATGTCTCAACCGTTTTGAGACTCCTCGTCATGTCCGTGATCACATCCGGGACTCCAAACAACCTTCGGTACATCAAAACTCATAAACTCATAATATAACTGTCATCGTAACGTTAAGCGTGCAGACCCTATGGGTTCGAGAACTATGTAGACATGACCTAGAACTATTTCCGGTCAATAACCAGTAGCGGAACGTGGATGCTCATATTGGCTCCTACATATTCTACGAAGATCTTTATCGGTCAAATTGCATAACAACATACGTTGTTCCCTTTGTCATCGGTATGTTACTTGCCCGAGATTCGATCGTCGGTATCTCAATACCTAGTTTAATCTCGTTACCGGCAAGTCTCTTTACTCATTATGTAATGCATCATTCCGTAACTAACTCATTAGCTACATTGCTTGCAAGGCTTATAGTGATGTGCATTACCGAGAGGGCCCAGAGATACCTCTCCGACAATCAGAGTGATAAATCCTAATCTCAAAATACGCCAACCCAACATGTACCTTCGGAGACACCTGTAGAGCTCCTTTATAATCACCGAGTTACGTTGTGACATTTGGTAGCACACAAAGTGTTCCTCCGGTAAACGGGAGTTGCATAATCTCATAGTCATAGGAACTTGTATAAGTCATGAAGAAAGCAATAGCAACATACTAAACGATCAAGTGCTAAGCTAACAGAATGGGTCAAGTCAATCACATCATTCTCCTAATGATGTGATCTCGTTAATCAAGTGACAACTCATGTCTATGGCTAGGAAACTTAACCATCTTTGATTCACGAGCTAGTCAAGTAGAGGCATACTAGTGACACTATGTTTGTCTATGTATTCACACATGTATTATGTTTCCGGTTAATACAATTCTAGCATGAATAATAAACATTTATCATGAAATAAGGAAATAAATAATAACTTTATTATTGCCTCTAGGGCATATTTCCTTCATAAGATAGCTGGCTAGCCCGTAAAGGCACCAGCGACCCCAGCACATCCGAAATAAGGGATGGCAACGGGAAGCCACGACGTAATAAAAATAAACGCCAAAACAAGGAAGAGAGCCCTGACAACACAACGGTTAATGCCGGATTCAGGGGCTCTCGACCTAATCAGCAAAAGAAGCCATCTAAAGGAAGCAAAGAGGGACCGTCCAGTCTGAACAGAGACCTGGACAGACTGTGCCAAATTCATGGCACCCCTGACAAGCCTGCAAACCACACGCATAGTGAGTGTTGGGTCTTCAAATAGGCCGGCAAATTAAATGCCGAACACAAGGGAACGGAAACACCAACTGGAGACGAGGATGAACCTCGCCAGCCGAACACTGGGGGACAGAAAAAATTCCCACCAGAGGTTAAAACAGTGAACATGATCCACGCGACTTGTGCATCCATGAGAAGGCACGAACGCACGCGTAGAGACGCACGCGATATTGAGCCCATCGTACCTACACCTAACTACTGGATGTCTTATCCAATCACCTTCGACTACTTGGATGGCCGAACTAGTATTTGGCGCGAAGGATCAGAGGCCTTGGTGCTTGACCCAATAATCGACACATCTCACTCACGTCCTCATGGACGGCGGCAGTAGTCTCAATCTAATATATGAGGACACTGTCCGCAGGATGGGGATAGACCCATCCAGAATTAATCAAAGCAACACCACCTTTGAAGGGGTGATACCAGGCGTTGAAGCCTACAGCCGAGGCTCCGTCATACTGGAGGTAACATTCAGCTCTCCAGGCAACTCCAGAAGCGAAGAACTACTCTTCATCATCGCACCCTTCCAAAGCAATTATCACGCATTGCTTGGAAGAACGGCCTTCGCCCGCTTCAACGCATTGCCACACTATGGCTACCTTACACTTAAGATGCCCGGTCCATGCGGCGTCATCACCGTTAGCGGAATAACAAAGCGCTTTTCACGCGCATCCCCAAACTTTAAGAAACGACAACTTTGGTTTCTTGCCAAACCACAGTTCATAAGGCGTCATTTCAACGGATTTTGATGGTGCCCTTTTAAAGTGAATGCAACTGTCTCTAATGCATAACCCCAAAACAATAGTGGTAAACCAATAAGAAACATCATAGATCGCACAATATCCAATAAAGTGTGGTTACGATGTTCGGACATACCATACCGCTGTGGTGTTCTAGGTGGCGTGAACTGTGAAACTATTCCTCATTGTTTTATATGAAGGCCAAACTCGTAACTCAAATATTCTCCTCCACGATCAGATCGTAGAAACTTTATTTTCTTGTTACGATGATTCTCCACTTTACTCTGAAATTCTTTGAACTTCTCAAATGTTTCAGATTTGTGTTTCATTAAGTAGATATACTCATATCTGCTCAAATCATTTGTGAAGGTCAGAAAATAACGATACTCGCCACGAGCATCAACACTCATTAGACCGCATACATCGGTATGTCTTATTTCCAACAAGTCAGTAGCTCGTTCCATTGTTCCGGAGAACGGAGTTTTAGTCATTTTGCCAAAAACGCACGGTTCGCAAGCATCAAATGATTCATAACCAAGTGATTCCGAAAATCCATCTTTATGGAGTTTTTTCATGCGCTTTACACCGATATGACCCAAATGGCAGTGCCACAAATAAGTTGCACTATCATTAACTTTGCATCTTTTGGCGTTAATATTATGAATATGTGTATCACTACTATCGAGATCCAACAAACTATTTTCATTGGGTGTATGACCATTGAAGGTCTTATTCATGTAAACAGAATAACAATTATTCTCTGACTCTAAATGAATAACCGTATCGCAATAAACATGATCAAATCATATTCATGCTCAACTCAAACGCCAAATAACATTTATTTAGGTTTAACACTAATCCCGAAAGTATGGGGAGTGTGCGATGATGATCATATCAATCTTGGAACTACTTCCAACACTCATCGTCGCTTCCCCTTCAACTAGTCTCTGTTTATTCTGTAACTCCTGTTTCGAGTTACTAATCTTAGCAACCGAACAAGTATCAAATACTCAGGGGCTACTATAAACACTAGTGAGGCACACATCAATAACCTGTATATCAAATATACCCTTGTTCAATTTGCCATCCTTTTTATCCACCAAATATTCAGGTCATTTCCATTTCCAGTGACCATTTCCTTTGCAGTGTAAGCACTCAGTTTCAGGCTTTGGTCCAGCTTTGGGCTTCTTTGCGGGAGTGACAACTTGCTTGTCATTCTACTTGAAGTTCCCTTTCTTTCCATTTGCCCTTTTTTGAAACTAGTGATGTTGTTAACCATCAACACTCGATGCTCTTTCTTGATTTCTACCTTCGTCGAATTCAGCATCACGAAGAGCTCGGGAATCGTTTTCGTCATCCCTTGCATACTATAGTTCATCATGAAGTTCTAGTAACTTGGTGATGGTGACTAGAGAACTCTGTCAATCACTATCTTAACTGGAAGATTAACTCCCACTTGATTCAAGCGATTGTAGTACCCAGACAATCTGAACACATGCTCACTAGTTGAGCAATTCTCCTCCATCTTTTAGCTATAGAACTTGTTGGAGACTTCATATCTCTCAACTCGGGTATTTGCTTGAAATATTAACTTCAACTCCTGGATCCTCTCATATGGTCCATGACATTCAGAAAGTCTTTGAAGTCCCGATTCTAAGCCGTTAAGCATGGTGCACTAAACTATCAAGTAGTCATAATATTGAGCTAGCCAAACGTTCATAACGTCTGCATCTGCTCCTGCAATAGGTCCATCACCTAGCCGTGCGTCAAGGACATAATTCTTCTGTGCAGCAATGAGGACAATCCTCAGATCACGGATCCAATCCGCATCATTGCTACTAACATCTTTCAACACAGTTTTCTCTAGGAACATATCAAAATAAACATATGAAAGCAACAACGCGAGCTATTGATCTACAACATAATATGCAAAATACTACCAGGACTAAGTTCATGATAAATTTAAGTTCAATTAATCATATTACTTAAGAACTCCCACTTAGACAGACATCTCTCCAGTCATCTAAGTGATGACTACTTATGTTGGGTTAGCCCGGCTCCTGGGTTTGCCACCTTATGTTCCGTTATTATCGGCTAGGGTGGCCAAAGGAGAACTACTGCGATTGTGCCCTAGTTATTCTGGATGAGCACCTCAGTAGAGAAAGCCGAAAACTGACTGTCATGATATAGCAAGAGACTGATCAACCACTCGACGACTCACCGGAATCTTTAGGATTCCTCCACATTAACGGAGGGCCATTTCCCGGCCAGGTACATACGCGCCCGTATTTGGATGCACGCGAAGGTACCAGGGGCTACATAGTAGCCCCAACATTAGAATCCCGTGGCTAAGCGAAAGTGTTACAGCTATATAGTCCGGTTGCTTAGTTCGACGTGCGATCACCTCCTTAATGGACCAAGATGTTGGATCAAGTGTGATTAAGCATATTTTTCGCAATATATATATAGGGTGGGTCTATTCTAATAACACCCCTTAAGACCTTATTCTAATAACACCAAGCCTTATTCTGATAACACTTATACACTGCTCCATCCACCTGACGAGAACTGCACAGCAAACTGACAAAAAACTGCTCAAACCCAAACCCCGCACCCCACCTTCTTCCCCGCAGGAACCCGCCCCTCTGCCCACGTTTCTTCCCCACTACCACCCCCACCGACCCCCTTCTCCACCTCCCCGGGGACCACCCACGCCGCCTCGCCCCAACCACCACCTCACGCCACCCCACCCCTGCCACCACCCGCGCCGCCCCACCCCTGCCACCACCCGCGACGCTCCGCCCCGGCCACCACCCGCGCCACCCTGCCCCGGCCACCACCACGCGCCGCCCTGCCCCAGCGACCACCCTCGCGCCCCGCCCCAACCACCAGCTCGCGCCTCCCCACCCAGCCACCAACTGCGCCACGCCGCCCCAGCCAACACCCGCGCCGCGCCGCCCCACCCCGCCACCACCACGCAGAGCCCCACCCCGGCCACCACCCGCGCTGCCCCGTCCTGGCCACCACCGCCGCCCCATCACGGCCACCACCACTTCCTCTTTACCATGGGCTCCCTCTCCCTCCACCGGCAGCTGTCCTCGGGATCCCAGGGCACTGGATCCGGCCTCCCCCTCTTCCCCCAGCCTCCTTCCTCCCCCGGTGCCGTCGCCCTCCACCCCCGTGTGAATCCACGTCGTCCCCGCCGCCGGATCCAAGGCCATCGCGACGGCACACCGCCGGATCCAGGGCGCGCCACCACCTGCGCTCATCATATGGTGAGCTCCACGACGCGCCACCGCTAGGTCTTCTCCATGGCGCGGGATTCCCATCCCCCGACGAGCTGTCCTACTTCCCCTCCCCTCCGGCGAGATGTCCTGCATACAGTTCGGCCTTCTACCTTGTGCAGTTCGGCCGCCATACTTGAAGTGTGTCAGGTCACGCGATGAGGTGCAGCGGCGCATGACCGTGCAGTTCACGGCCACCATGGCCCCCCTAACCTATACCTCCTTGGCCGCATCCTCAACCAGCGGCGCCCTTTCCTCATCGTCGGCCACGGCCCCGCAGCCACCGGGCTCGAGCGTCTGCTTTTCACCGTTGATCTTCTACTAGCCGGCATCACCCTGGGCCAATCCAGGCAAAGATGGGGGTGTGGATGTGCAGTGCAGTGCCCCCAAGGTGCAGTTCATGTGTGCACGGTCTAGCCCAACCACGGCATGATCCTCTCCATTATCCCTGGTAATTTCTTTCCCCCAATTTCACCTCATTTCCTGTAGAGAGGCTACATATAGCATCTGAAGCTCTTAGTTAGCCAATTTGATGCTGTCGCTCTGGAATTCGAATTAGATGCTTTGTGCTTCGCTTTGATTCATTTTTTAATCCTCTGAAATCCTCAATGTATATGCGATTTTTCGTCAAAAAGAATCACATGCCGAGTGAAATTGTCAAAAAAGACCACCTACAGATAAAAATGTCAAAAAAGACAACCTGCATCGTGGCGGCAGGTGCGCCAGCCGACACGTGGCACCTGCCACCACAGGCTCTAGCGGCAGCACCTGCCGCCACTGGCTCGGGCGGCAGCCTCAGCTGCACAGGATTTCGGACGCGAAAACGGAGCGGGCTGGCAACATGGCACCTGCCGCCACGCTCGCTGACGGCAACCTGTTCTACTTTTCGCGTGAAACGACGGGTCGAGATGCTTTGCTGCGATTTGCCTCTGCCGTTTTGTTTTTTTGCACCCATCTCTCTCTTGTCCCCCGTGCTATGCTCTGTCTGCTCTCAAGTCACCAAAACACATTGAAAGTAAAACTAAATAGCCACTTTTACTTGTGATTTTGGGCGATTTAGAGTTGGATTTTGAAGAGGTTGAAGTTGAAGAAAAGATAGATCAGAGTAAGATCTATCCATTTTTGTTGGTTTTGTTTAGATGCATGCTATATTTGTTTAGTTTGATTAGTCCCTAAGTACACATCATCTAGTGTTTTATACATTAGTTGAGCACTCTGTATTTAGTTGATTGAGTTGGACTAAACACCTCAGTCCTGTATTTAGGATTACTCCAGATGGCTTCACATAGCACAGGGCAACGAGAGAGAGATGGGTGCACAAAACCCAAAATGGCAGAGCCATCTCGGCAAGCAGCACAGCCCGTTCTGTTTTCACTTCCACCATCGGCCAAAATTCTGTGCAGCTAAGGCTGTCGCCTGAGATGGTGGCGGCAGGTGCTGCCGCCAGATCCCGCGGCGGCATATGCCACGTGTCGGCTGGTGCACCTGCCACATCGGCCAAAATACTAATCCTTCGTGATCATCGAGGTCGTCATATTAATTCTTTTCCAACCAGCATGCTTCTCTTCAAGTGGATCCGATCATTTCAATATTTGCGAGATCAATTCTAAGTTTTCTCAATGGTGTTTGTTTCATCCGTCCCAAGTTGTCATTGTTTTCTCGCCCTCCCACCCTTTTTTCTTTAAGGACTCTGGTTTCTTAATCAGGTATCCTTTTATTGATGGGAAGTCTCTCCACTCTTTTCCGTCAATGTTCTTATCTGGGTGATTCTCAGGAAGATACTAATGGAGCTTCAAGTTTATTATTCTTCGTTCTCTTTTCTTCTCCGGTGGATTAATTTCAAGCTTTGGTGTTGATCATATCTCTTCCTTTTTCTTCACATATCTTCCCATGTGAATTTCTTATCCAAGGCTCCCTTATTTATTCACCTCTCCCAGTTCATATCCGGAGTGTTGAAGATATCTCGGAAGACTCGTGTTTCCATTCTCAATCCGTTCAAGCTATTTGGAGATTATTATCTCATTCAAGTCATTTAATTCAACCGGTGCAATCTCTCTTCAAAATTATTTCAATGGTGTTTCTTTTGAGTGGGCCCTAACACACAGGTCTTTTCCCAGGATCTTATCTGACTCTTCTAATTTTTTCTGGAGCCCTTCTATAATTCTTTTTCAAAGTTGACGTAAGAATGAATTATCATCAGTCACATGCCTTCTCCAAGATCTCTTTCAAATTCTTTTCATTGTTGGCTCAACCTCTTCGCTTTACATTCTACCGGAGTACATCAGTAATTTTGGTGGTGTTCCTCGTCGTTATTTCAAGATAGAAGGAGAGTTTTTCCTCTAAATCTTGCACGTTCTCTCGAAGATTCGTGGTTCTAGCTTCATTTATCCTCTCAAAATATTCCATTTGTCAGATATTCTTTTCACCTATCCAGAGCAATTAAGGAGTCTTTTCAGTTTGATTCTCCGGAGCCCATCATCTCAGAATTATTCATTCCAGTCTTCAGCTCTCATTCTCCAAATCTTACCGGTGAATCCTTCAAATATTCTCTAATCAATTCATGATCTCTTCGTTCTCATGTATCTAAATGCTCTCAAGTATCTTCATTTTTTTTCAATTCTTCCCGGTGAATTGTGCTTTTGCTACTTTCGTTTTCAATTCTTACGGTGGTTCATTCAACATTTCTCTTCTGTTGTTATCATATCAATTAATTCGTTCTTTCCGAATCCTACCGCTGGTTTGTTCAAGTTTTTCCCAAGTTTGCGCTATGTCTATCCTTAATCCCTCAAGAAGAATAAGTAGTATGCCAAATCAGTTGCTTGTCATCAATTTAAATTGGTGAAGAATACGCATAACAAGATTCTTATTCTTGTTTCATCCAAGTGATCTAGTTTCTTCTTTCCAGAGTTGTTCATCATGTCACTTTTCCCAGTTCGAGATGTTTCATCTTTTCTTTTCCGGAGTTCCAAGTTTTCTGCATTATCTCGTCGCGAAGCTCCTTCTAAATCATCACAAGGCTTCACCTTGTGTTTTCAACTTCTCCTTCTTTCCACCATCCTTTTCATACCGGAGTTTCGTCATGGTGGTTCATCAAGGATTTAATTCATTCTGGAAGTGTTCTTCAAGATTCTTATTGGAGGATTCAAGTATTCTTCTTGCATTTCGGAATGCAACTTTTATTCCCTTATCTTTTGAGGTGGTGTCATGTCATTTTGACAATTTTCTTCATGCTTCATGATTCACAAGTGTCAGGAATGAGATATCTAAACCCATCATTTTCTTCCTTGGAGTTATCTTTGGTAAAGATTTCACCTAAAAGCCTTCCCGAAGGAATGTTGCAAATTGTGGTGCTTATCAATGACCCAAGTTCTCCAGTTATGCTCTTGGTGAAAGAAGTTTCTCTTATCTTCATTGATCTCAACCAATCAATTGTTCCTATTAGTGGCCGGTTGTCACCTCATAATTTTGAGATGTTTTCCATAAGCCCACAACAAGCTTATCCTTTCGTTGTTGATAATCCAACAACTCCGTTCTAGCATTTCCTGTAAGTGTGCTCTTTCAAGATCAAGTTTTCCTCCGTTCATTCCATTCCATTTTTTCATTTCTTCCGGAGGCATTGTGATGTTGTGCTCTTCACCCATCACGTCGTTTTGTCAAGTTCATGTTATTTTCTTGCTTATCCATTTAACGGGAGTGTTGTGTTCTCATTCAAGTTTTTTCACCTTATCAAGTCTTGCATCTCTTTTCAACCGGAGTGTTGTCCGAATTTGATCCCCCTTGTTCCTTGTTTATCTCATTTCAAACAGAGTGGTTTCAGTTCCTTCTTGTCCATTGTACTCGTCATTCATAGCTTTGCAACCTCCAAGGTTCACATGGGGTTCCTTGTTTCTATTTTCTACCGCAGTGCTCTCAATTGTATTCAACTCTGTTGTGTTCTTTCTTTCAACCTTTCAACCTCTCAAGGTTCATTGGTTTCACTCATTTGTCGAAGAAGCAACTTAGTTTTACATCTCCTCTTCCTCTTCCGTTTCTTTCCGGTGCCATCCCTAGGATCTCGGGTCAAGATCCTCTTGTAGTGGTGGAGTGTTGTAACACCCCGAGACCGACGCTCCATATTCCTTCCTTGTATTCCGAGATTCGTCGTGTGATTTGTTTTGTTCGTTGCATTCATCTTTGCATCATGTGTGCATCATGTCATCATGCACCCACCTTTTTAAAAACTCAAATAAATAAATTGTATGGATCTTCGATCCATTTAAATTGAGGGAAATGCATGTGGTGATTTCTCTTTATAACATATATCCTCCCAATATTATTAGGGAGCTATAAAAAATATATTCTATTAATTTGGAATTTACCCCAATACACATGCATGTTAAATCCCTTGGCTTTTCTTTCTTCGAGTTTTGACTCGTAACCTTGCCTATAATTCTTTTCCCTTTTATTGAGGCTCCTCCTTAAATCTCAACATTTTTGACCACACCAACCTTGTCCTAGTTCAAACCATTTTAACTGAATTCAAATGAGTTTGAATTTAAATCTTGCTTTCGCGCCAACTTCTATTTTCTTGGATCAAGCTCATTTTTGTGAGTCTGGGAAAATAATCCCCATGTCGGACTTCTTTCCCTAACCGTATCTTTCTTTTTCTTCTCTCTGATTCTTTTCTGCTAAAGAATCAAGAGGGAGAAGAGAGTCCAGCGGCCCAGCTAACCCTCCAAGGCCCACCTAAACCCTGCCTAATCCTAGCCCGATGCCCTCACCCGATATCCTCCTCTCCCTTTCGTCCTCCCACATCACCGCCACTCACACACGCAGCGCCCGAACCCGTCGCTCGCTAGCCCTCTCCCTCCGCTCGATCTCCTCACCCTCTCGATCCCCTCACGCCGCCACTTGCTCGCTCGGCCCCCTCCATCCTCGTCCCGATCGGGAGAGGCTCCCAAGCCGCCGTCGCCCGGATCCGTCGTCCCGACCCCATGACCGCCTCCGCATCATCATCTTCGGCAAGAGGCCGCTGCCAATCTCTGCCCCGCGCCCGAGCGCCTCCACCGCGAGCTCGTCTGCCTGCACGGCCAAGGCGCCGCCGGCCTTCTTGGTTCGCCCACGCCCTGTTGCCATTGCTCTTTTCGCACGCTGCCGTCCCTCTGCTGCCTCGCCGGACCTCCGTCCTCCGCCTTCTCCCTCCCTGTAGATCCTCCTGCTGCTTCGTCCCCGCACCACCCGGTGACCCCGCCGCCGCTCCGGCCACCACACTCCTGACCTCCTCCATGCCCTACAGTCGTTGCTGTTTTGCCACACCACCACGCTACCCCGAGCCTCCTCTTCTTGAGCTCCACCTCCTAGCACCCCCGATGGCACTGCTGCCATCTCTGCTGCTTCATTACCGTTGCCCGCCTGCTTGCCTTGGGCCCTGGTGTAGCCTCCCCGTGTACCTGCAGTCACCGCTGACCTCCTGAAGATCAGAACCTGAGGCCCGTGTGCTCCACTGCTAGTTTCGTGGACGTCGAGTACCTCTACGATGAGCCTGGATGTCTACGAGCTGTGTACCACTACAGCCGGTGATGCGTCAAGTACCTCTAGCGAAGACCCGAACATCTACGACCAGTGTACCACTATGATTGCCGTGTACATCTACGGACGCAAAGACCAAGGCCGCCAAGTACCCCTCAGATCAGCAAGTTCAACTAACATCAGCGTAAACTGCTTCCTGAACGTGAACGCTACTTCCTCTACCGACGTCGTGTACAACTACTTCCACTACGTCACGAGAACGTCTACTTCCCTCGACGATCTCGATCCGCTCCGAAACGCACGCTTCGAAGTTATAACGACGAGTCGACTGCCGAATGCATGTGTTGTATGAGATGCTCATGTTTGCACCGTGTTCGAGAGGTCTTTGCACGTTCCTCCTCGTTTGCCATGCCGCCGTCCCGTGGGAACCTGTAACACTCCAAAAAATTTTGATTTGGTTTTTATCAAATTCTTTAATTAATTGGAAGGAGGTTACTTAATTTTTTTTAAAAGACTCCCCTTCTCAAAAAATTTCTTTTAAGACAATTTTTTATGGGTTCTTCCCAACCTTGATTGTTGGTCTTGAAGATTTTTCATCTTGGGTTGGCTCAACACAAATACTTTTGAGTGGACCTTTCAAATCCTTTTACTAAAAAGAATTCCTATAATTTTGGATTTTATTCTTCCCGATTCAAAAATTACTCTCTTGCCATGGCCTATGTTGAAAACTTTCTTCCAAAACCCACCTCCCCACTTTGGGTCAAGTCAAGCATCAAGTCCAGCAAAGTTCAACTTCCCCTAGATTTTAATTCTATTTATTTTAAACTCAAAATCTTTTTCTGCCATTTATTTGGACCTCAGTGATTAACAAAGGAACTACTAGATTTCCTTTGAGTTTTGGTTCCAAATAAATTCCTCTGGCTAGTCCTTAGTGCCCTCAACCTAGATCCATCAAGATTTGTTGGTCCACAGTTCAAAATTTTCAAAATTTGCTTGCTGCAAGTTTGGACCAGATTTGCCATTTTTGGTAAAATTCATTCTTTTCCTTTTCCAAAAATTCTGAGAAAATTCAGGCAGCCTCTGGATGCATCAAGAGGCCATCCCACCAACTTTCAGCTCAAGAAAAATTTTCCACGTGCATAAATCATTTTGACGAACAGGTGGCCGGCACTGTTCCTGTCAAGTTTCAGAATTCAGTGTTAAGTTTTAGTGGCAGTGCCGTTTTCTTGAGAACCTCAGCGTCAATCTCACCAGTGCACGCGTTGGCGCCTTGCTCACTGCTCCCCCTTCTTATCCAGTGCACCGCTCGGTTGTTTGGCCGGTCGCGAGCGTCGGTGGCGACGTGTCACGTCAACTCCGGAGATCCCGTGGCGGCCAGCAGGGGCTAGCCCTACAGTACGGCGCCTTCCAGCACCGCCCACACCACCAGGAGCCTCCACGTGGCCGTCCTCTTCTCTGTGCGTGCTGCAGATCCATCGCCGTGGCCTGAGAGGCGCAGAGCGTGCTCTCTGCCGCCGACGAGCCCATGAGCTCTGTTCCGTCGAAGCCACGGGAGCAGGCCAAATCCGATCAAGCTTAGCTGTTGAATGGAGCAAGTGGACAAATCCACAGCTGCCCGGTCACCTAAGCCGTCAGCTCGACCACCACCTCGCCGTTATTACTCGCCGGAGAAATCCCGTTCTCGGCAACCACCTGGGGCCGGCTATAAATAGAGGCCCCGAGATCTCCTTCGATCCAGCACCACTCCTCCACCTCACCAGAGCCGCGCCCAGCCGCTAGAAGGACCTCGAGGAGGCCTTCTTACTCAACTCCGGCCGCGATGACCCGCTCTTGTAGCCAGCTTGATTCACTCTTTTCCTTGCATAGCTCAGACTTGGGGTGGAACCTCCTATTGCACCCAGTCCCCTAACCCACGCTCCTGTTTGGCATTTGTAGCTCTCTTCGGAGGGATCCATCCTCGACCGAACCGCCGTCCGCCAGCGTGGAAGCCGCCGTCGGCGTGGTGCTCGCCGACGACCAAGTCCACCACCCACCGACGCGGAATTGTCCCATGAGTGCAACCATACCCTTTCCCTCCTCTGGATCGTCGTTGATCATCGCCGGCGATCATCATTTGCTTCGGTCGACGGTGAGATTTTAAACCTGACATGCGGGACCCCCTCGTCAGCCTCTCCTCTTTTATTCGAAACATTTTCTGAAAGCGCCTTCGGGCAAAGTACGTTTTCCCTTTGGGTTGGCGTATTTCTAACCGAAACGTTTTCTGTTTTTTTAAACTAGCCCCTGGAAAGTTTATGTTTCATCACAGATTAGTCCCTGGACTAAAATCTTTATAACTTTTAAACAGAAGGTGATTTTGAGTTGATTCTTTTTCTGTCATCTTTATTTTTCTATCTAGTTTTTTATATTATTTATTTGAAAAAAATATTCGGAACAATTTTTATGCACGCACGGTATTTACGTTAGTAACCGATTTCTTTTATAATGTATATACCGAAGGATGTGACGGAGCCGCAAACTTCGCCGAGCTAGACTCCGACTACTCCGAACCAGGCAAGCATGTTTGAACCTTTGATATGATGAGTGTTTTTCATGATTGCTTGACTGGTTTTCTCGTGACATGTTTATATAAGCATTCGTGAATGTTATATTTCATGCAAAGCAAGCTGCAAGTGAGCTTCTAAATTTGATGTGTTCATATGATGGGGAGATAACCTGATCATGTGGTGGCATGATAGGTTGCAAGCTGGTAATTTTGAAGCATGCCAGTTTTATGTCAACTGTTTAACTCCAGTATTAACATGGACCAAGTCTTGTTCCCGTTCGTCCCCTTTTCGTGCCGCCACATGTCTTCTGCAAAGAATGCGGTTTAGTCAGTTGCAAACCTCTTTCCTTGTACACACCAAACAGAGGGGCCGTGATGAGGGTTCCATGGACCTGGATTAAAGCCTGTCATCCGGTCAGGGGGCATGGGTGTTTCCGGTTGGGACCGACAGGGGGGCACCCCTTAGTGCGCGTGATATAAATTTGATCCCATGCTATTCGAGGTTGTAGCCTCCCCGTCTTAGAGTTTTTCTTGAACGTTGCCTAGGGTGATTCCTAGCAGCGGAATGTGGAATGGGTGTGTACTGGTTAGATGTGTTTCTCCTAAAATACCGTAAACGGAACTAGTCCTTGGTGACTATTGAAATTCGTTGGCTGTGGTTAAAGAGTACAAACTCTGCAGAGTCAAAACCATTTGAGTAACCATGTCCATGGTCAAGGACTTCGATCAACATATTAGTGTCAATCTCAGTATCAGTCTCAGTGTCAGTCTCAGTGACAGTCTCCGGAGAGTAAGCATGAAATTGAGAGTGGTAAATCCGGCTGAATGTTATTCCTGTGGATGGACTAACCAATTTATTATCATGTACCGAGTATTCCGTGGAATGATGTTACCTTCATGAGCTACTTGAATTCGAATGATGAGATATAAGCCCTTTACGTGATGTCGTTCCGACGTTCGACTGTGGCATTCTTGTTATTTACTTTTGATATAAGCCCTTTATGTGATGTCGCTCAGACGTTTCACTGTGGCATTCTTGTTATTTACTTTTGATATAAGCCCTTTATGTGATGTCGTTCAGACGTCCGACCATGGCATTCTTGTTATTTACTTTTGATATAAGCCCTTTATGTGATGTCCCTCAGACGTCCGACTGTGGAATTCTTGTTATTTACTTTTGATATTAGCCCTTTATGTGATGTTGCTCAGACGTCCGACTGTGGCATCCTTGTTATTTACTTTCGTTATAAGCCCTTTTCGAGATGTCGCTTAGACGTCCGACTGCGGCATGTACTGTCGTTTATGTTTCAATATAAGCCCTTTATGTGGTGTTGCCCTGATGCTCGACTGTGGCATGTTAATTTATTTTCACCTTTTGAGGCGTCGCTTCAAACACCCGATCGTTCTTCAGTTATTTTATCGGGATTTCGGGAGGACTACCGCCAGACTTCCTTTTTATTTAACATGCAGAGCGAATTTATTATCTGAGTGCACATTACTAGTCTGCTCATGTGCATCATGTTTGCATTTGTTATATCTTATGTCCAAAACTGTCTTGCGAGTACATTTAAAGTACTCACCTGGCTTGTTGATTTGGCCAGATGTTGACGAAGGCGATTTTATGGATGAAGTGTACGATAGCGAGTCCGACGCATAGAGGAGTCCCAGTCAGTCCCGTGCGATCCTGGAGTTGGTCACTTGTATTATATATGCTTCCGCTACCCTAATAAAATCATCGAGCCTCACTCCGGCGCTTGATGAGCTGTAAGATTTTGGAGTCATGTCACCCACTTCACTGCGACATATCCACCACCACTTTTATTATGAGTCAGTAGTTACGCCACCATACTCTTTCTGTCATATCCGCCTTTATGTATAATATCAGCATGCTTGTACTAAATTGTTGAGCAGCCTCAGCTCAACCTTGTGTAATATTTAGTACTTCTGGATTTCTGTATCAAGGATTTGTCTACCAGTAAGGAGGATTTTTCTGTACTGGTCAGGTAAAATGGTCGATTTTTTTAATAAATATTTTATTGGAAAACCGGTCCTGACAACCTTGGTATCAGAGCCAGGCTGACTGTAGGAAGCACTAGGTGCGATCGCTAATCGGTTATTAGCGTAATAAGTGCTATTTTAACATTTTGCAAATGTAGCAATTCTCTGTTAGTCATCATAGATTTATGATTTGACTATTCGAAATTTTTGTCAACCTTTGTAAGTGGCTAGCAGCGACTATGAGTCACAGGTGTTCGCCAATGTACCTGAGGGGTTTATCAAGCTTCTCGTCTCCATCACCAAGGTCGCGATCGGGCCATCGGCTAGTCCGGAGTTCACACTCTACCAGCACGAGATCAGCGACAGCGTGTCTATGCACCAGGCCACGGTGCAATTCAAGGGAGGACTTTCTGAGTCATGCTGCTTCCGATTTGTGGGAAGGGCCATGCCTACGGAGAGGCATGCCATGTAGATGGCTGCTCGTGAGGCGATAGCTCGTCTCCAGGATGCCCTCCCTTCGATGAAGGCTCGTCTCTACCGCTACCTCCCATGCCACGTGCCATACACATGTCACTATGCATTCGCTTGCTCTAGGGGGAGAGAGATGAGGCTATTGAAATGTTGGTTGAGTATCTCAAAGCTCTTGAGGCAGCTTTTTATAACCTCGTGGATGACTTTGTGGCTGCTCGTATGGACTTAGTTCAGGGCTGTTCCGCCAACAGGAAGGAGCTCCTCCATACAGCACCACGACTGACTTACGTCTTGTCCTCATCATCCTATACACCTGCTATCTTAGCCACCGCTCACCGCCTGCCTACCACTAAGGAGTTTGACCAAGTCATTGTTCCTACTCCAGTCAGTGTTGCACCACCTGCCACGCCCGCACCAGTTCCTCAACCCAGTACTTTGCGCCTGGAGCCTATTAGTGAGGAGGAGGTTGAGTCTTCAGCATCACTGGGTCTTACCCTCGGCAAGCCGAGGGAAGTTTTTACCATCTCGGACTGAGTGTGCCTAGCAGCCGTGAGATGTACCAGCTTGTATGATATGTTTATATGTATATAGGTTTGGTGAGAAGTAGTTTGTGTGCGCATCATGTAGGAACTCGGAGAAGTGCACTAGCCTAAATAACATGTCAGGAATGTGTACACACATCCTGAGTGATGTATTGTATAATTACGGCTTGCGTGTAAGATATGTACTAAACGGTCCTTCTCCATGCGCAATCAAATATTTTCTTGAAAAAATCTTGGATTTCTGCCACTCGGTTTTTCTCATGAGTTCTGCAAAAATACCCCAGAGTGGAAAATGCCTCGTCCCTGGACTCGTTCCATGCTAAGTCCACCGGAAGAAAATTATGGTACCCAGACAAGTAACAATTTCACACAGGGGCAGTGAAGCAGCATTTTCTCAAGTATGCCGCCTTTATGAGCAAAGCCAGCAGCAGCATCAAGAAATGATGAAGCATGTTATCAATATGGGAAATCACCGTGAACCATATCAGCAGTATTCCAAATTGTCTGAACTACAAAAGACACGTCCCCCAACGTTCTCTCACACTGATAGACCTCTTGAGGCCGATGATTGGCTTTGAGACATTGAAAGGAAGTTAATTATTGCACAATGTTCGGACCGTGAGAAGGTATTTTATGCACCTCACTACCTCACTGGAGCAGCTGCATCATGGTGGGAAAATTTCCTACACATGCACCCCAATGAAAAGAACATCACCTGGGGAGAATTTAAAGAAGTTTTTCGTGGGGCGCACATTCCCAGAAGCATTATGAGGATCAAGAAAAGGGAGTTTGATGACCTCAAGCAGAGAAGCATGACAGTGACTGAGTACAATAGTCAGTTTACTCAATTATCTCGTTACGCCAACGAAGAGCACATGACTGAAAATAAAAAGATGGAAAAATTTCTGGATGGTCTGGCACCAGCACTTAAATGCCCGCTCGTCGTACACACCTTTCCAGATTTCAAAACACTTGTGGACAAAGCTATTACATTGGAAAATGAGCACTACAGCTTGGAGGATTTTCGCAAGCGCAAAAGGGACAAGACTACTCATGCTCGCAACAACCGGAACAAGACTGATTTTCAAAAAATTGGAGCGAACAAATCCACAACCATTGTTCCACGCCCAAACAAAAAATTTCATGCAAGGGACAAGGATTTTACATATCACCCAGGTGTTACTTGCTACGCTTGTGGAGAGGAAGGACACTATGCCAAACAGTGCCCAAAGCCAAGAAACTCGGCCCCCAAGCCGAACAATAGTGGAAATAATTCAACACCCAAGCGTAACAACTTCAACCCCAATAACAATCACAAGAAGGGTCACTTGAACCATGTGACCAATGAGGAAGCATAGAATGCCCTGGATATCGTACTCGGTACGTTCCCTGTCAACACAATACCTGCCACGGTTTTGTTTGATTCTGGAGCTTCTCACTCATTCATTTCGAAGAAATTTGCTTTGCAACATGATTTTTCGATGCTTCACTTGGAAAAATCCATGACCATCAAGTCCCCTGGGATTAAGCAAATAACTCAAAGTTACTGCCAAGGTGTGGTTATTGAGATTGAGGGACTAAAGTTTCAGGCAAACCTCATTGTATTCGAAAATAAGGGACTGGATGTTATCCTAGGAATGGACTGGTTAACCACCAACAAGGGATTTATCGACTGCTTCACTCGGACTGTAATTCTTACTCATCATCACGGGAAGACGATAAAAATTGCAGCTCAAGAAAGACTAATATCATGGCAACCAAGGTTGAACAAGGTAGACATTTCAGAGTTAAGAAAAGTTCTAGTGGTGTGTGAGTTCCCTGACGTATTTCCCGAAGAACTACCAGGCATGCCACCAAACCGGGAAATAGAGTTCATCATTGAACTAGCACCTGGAACCACCCCCATCTACAAGAAACCCTATAGAATGGCACCCTCCGAGTTGGTAGAATTAAAGAAGCAAATAAAAGAATTCCTGGACAAAGGATTTATACGGGCCAGCTCCTCACCTTGGGGTTCACCAGTATTATTTGCCAAGAAAAAGGATGGGACACTGAGATTATGTATAGACTATCGAGCACTCAACATGGTCACCATCAAAAAGAAATGTCCGATGCCATGGATAAATGATTTATTTGACCAGCTCACACAAGCCAAGGTTTTCTCAAAAATTGATTTAAGGTCGAGGTATCATCAATTAAAGGTACGGACAGAAGATATCCCTAAGACATCATTCACCTCCAGATACGGATTATATGAATTTATAGTAATGCCGTTTGGACTGACAAACGCCCCCGCATATTTTGTCCACCTCATGAACAAAGTGTTTATGAAATTTATGGACAAATTTGTTGTGGTGTTCATTGATGATATTCTGGTATACTCTAAGACACTAGAAGAACATGCTGAACATCTCAGAATTGTATTGGGAGAATTAAGGAAACATCAATTATACGCCAAATTCAGCAAATGCGAATTTTGGTTAAGACAGGTAGGTTTTCTAGAACACGTATTGACCCAAGAAGGTGTTGCCGTGGACCCAGAAAAAGTCAAGGCCGTACTAGGCTGGAAACCACTAGCCAACGTAATAGATGTATGAAGTTTCCTGGGAATGGCAGGATATTACCGAAGGTTTATTGAGGGGTTCTCCACCATAGCAAAACCAATGACACAGTTACTCAAGAAGGATAAGAAATTTGTATGGACTGAAGCTTGCGAGAAAAGTTTCCAAGAACTCAAAAGGAAATTAACAACAGCACCAGTATTGGTTGTGCCAGACATACACAAAAGTTTTGAAGTGTATTGTGACGCATCCCGGAAGGGCCTCAGATGCGTATTAATGCAAGAAGGCAAAGTAGCCGCATACGCTTCCAGGCAACTACGAAAGCATGAAGAAAATTATCCTACTCATGACTTGGAGTTGGCAGCAGTCATTCATGCACTCAAAGAGTGGAGGCACTTTTTGCTTGGAAATCATTGTGAAATATATACGGACCATAAAAGCCTCAAATATATTTTCACACAACCAGAACTCAATTTACTACAATGGGGTTGGTTGGAATTAGTGAAAGATTAGGATGTTGGCATTCACTACCATCTAGGCAAGGCGAATGTAGTGGCAGATGCTCTTAGTCGAAACCCCAGCTCGGGCAATGACAGTCTATAGAACTTGAGACCTGAATTTCACCAGGAGTTCGCCAAACTCAACTTGGTGATGGTCACTGAAGGCAATGTGTCAAATTTGGAAATACAGTCCACCCAAATGGAACAGATTAAGAAGGCTCAGCATGGACACCCCAGCATTGAAGGCATAAAAATAAAAGTGAGTCTGGGCAAGGCCTCAGAATTCGTCATAGACGATAAGGGAATATAATGGTACAGATAGAGACTTTGCGTACCAAATATAGAGGACCTCAAACAGCAAATTCTAGCTGAAGGCCACACCGCTCCATATTCAATCCACCCTGGAGGAACCAAAATGTACAAGGACATTCAGGAAAAAATTTGGTGGCACGGTATGAAGAGGGATATAGCCACATTCATTGCATGTTGTGATTCATGTCAGCGCATTAAAGCCGAGCACCAAAAACCAGCAGGACTATTACAACCAAACAAGATACCTGAGTGGAAAGGGGACGAAATTGGAATGGATTTTATTGTCCGACTACCTCGGTCACGACACAGAAATGATGCCATATGGGTCATCACAGATAGATTAACTAAGGTGGCACATTTCAGCCCAGTAAAGACAACCCACACCACTCAGAAGCTTGCCAAACTTTATCTCTCCCGTATAGTTTGTCTCCATGGAATTCCAAAGACTATAATATCCGACAGAGGCACTCAACTCGTCTCTAGATTTTGGGATCATTTACAACAAGCTCTGGTAACTCAACTAGTATTCAATACAGCATACCACCCCCAGACTGGAGGACAAACTGAACGTGTGAACCAAATTCTAGAGGACATGCCGAGAGCATGTGTTCTCACATATGGAACCAGTTGGGAAGAAAGCTTGCCGTATGCCGAGTTCGCATACAACAACAGTTACCAAGCCAGTCTACAAATGGCACCTTTTGAAGCCTTGTACGGGCGAAGATGGCGTACCCCATTAAATTGGTCAGAAACAGGAGACAGTCGTATCTTCGGCCCCGACATGCTCAAGGAAGCTGAGGAGAAAGTTAGACTAATCAGGGATCGACTCAAGACAGCCCAGAGCCGACAAAAGAGTTATTACGATCAAAAACATCATGAAGTCAGCTTTGAACTCGGTGAATGCGTGTATCTACGAGTATCTCCTATGAGGGGCCTGCAACGATTCAAAGTTAAAGGAAAGCTAGCACCATGGTTTATTGGACCCTTCTGTGTGATTGCACGAAGAGGCATAGTGGCCTACCATCTAGACCTACCCGAAGAACTGTCAGACGTCCACGACATGTTCCACGTCTCACAGTTGAGGAAATGTGTAAGCAACCCAGAGAAGCATGTATCTCATGAGAGCATTGACGTACAACCAGACCTCACCTACACGGAACGTCCAATAAAAATATTGGAGGAGTCCGAAAGGAGGACCCATCAGAAAACAATTAAGTTTTTCAAGGTTCAGTGGAGCAATCACACCGAGGATGAAGCAACATGGGAAAGAGAGGATTTTCTTCGGACAGAGTACCCACACCTATTTGAGGATCAGCTGAAATCTCGGGGACAAGATTTTTCCTAAGGGGGTAGGTGTTGTAACACTCCAAAAATTTTTGATTTGGTTTTTATCAAATTCTTTAATTAATTGGAAGGAGGTTACTTAATTTTTTTTAAAAGACTCCACTTCTCAAAAAATTCTTTGAAGACAATATTTTTTATGGGTTCTTCTCAACCTTGATTGTTGGTCTTGAAGATTTTTCATCTTGGGTTGGCTCAATACAAATACTTTTGAGTGGACCTTTCAAATCCTTTTACTAAAAAGAATTCCTATAATTTTGTATTTTATTCTTCCCCATTCAAAAATTACTCTCTTGCCATGGCCTATATTGAAAACTTTCTTCCAAAACCCACCTCCCCACTTTGGGTAAGTCAAGCATCAACTCCAGCAAAGTTCAACTTCCCCTAGATTTTAATTCTATTTATTTTAAACTCAAAATCTTTTTCTGCCATTTATTTGGACCTCAGTAATTTACAAAGGAACTACTAGATTTCCTTTGAGATTTGGTTCCAAATAAATTCCTCTGGCTAATCCTTAGTGCCCTCAACCCAGATCCATCAAGATCTACTGGTCCACAGTTCAAAATTTTCAAAATTTGCTTGCTGCCAGTTTGGACCAGATTTGCCATTTTTGGTGAAATTCATTCTTTTCCTTTTGCAAAAATTCTGAGAAAATTCTGGCAGCCTCTGGATGCATCAAGAGGCCATCCCACCAAGTTTCAGCTCAAGAAAATTTTTCCACATGCATAAATCATTTCGACGAACAGGTGGCCGACACTGTTCCTGTCAAGTTTCAGAATTCAGTGTTAAGTTTCAGCGGCAGTGTTGTTTTCTTCAGAACCTCGGCGTCGATCTCGCTAGTGCACGCATTGTGCCTTGCTCACTGCTCCCCCTTCTTATCCAGTGCGCCGCACGGTTGTTTGGCCGGTCGCAAGCGTCGGTGGCGACGTGTCATGTCAACTCCGGCGTCTCCCGCGGTGGCAGAACCGCCCGTGGCGGCCAGCAGGGGCCACCCCTGCAGTACGGTGCCGTCCAGCACCGCCCACACCACCAAGAGCCTCCACGTGGCCGTCCTCTTCTCTGTGCACGTTGTAGAACTGTCGCCGTGGCCTGAGAGGCGCAGAGCTTGCTCTCTGCCGCCGACGAGCCCGTGAGCTCCGTTCCGTCGAAGCCACGGGAGCAGGCCAAATCCGATCAAGCTTAGCTGTTGAATGGAGCCAGTGGACCAATCCGCAGCTGCCCAGTCACCTAAGCCGTCAGCTCGACCAACACCTCGCCATTATTACTCGTCAGAGAAATCCCGTTCTCGCCAACCGCCTTGGGCCGACTATAAATAGAGGCCCCGAGCTCGCCTTCGATCCAGCACCACTCCTCCACCTCACCAGAGCCGCGCCCAGCCGCTAGAAGGACCTCGAGGAGGCCTTCTTCCCCAACTCCGGCCGCCACGACCCGCTCTGGTAGCCTGCTTGATTCACTCTTTTCCTTGCATAGCTCTAGCTCAAACTTGGGGAGGAACCTCCTATTGCACCCACTCCCCTAACCGGCGCTCCGATTTGGCATTTTCAGCTCTCTTCGGAGGGATCCATCCTCGACCGAACTGCCGTCTGCCGGAGTGGAAGCCGCCGTCGACGTGGTGCTCGCTGATGACCAAGTCCACCACCAACCGACGTGGAATTGTCCCGTGAGTGCAACCATACCCTTGCCCTCCTATGGATCACCGTCGATCGTCGCCGGCGATCATCGTTTGCTTTGATAGATGGTGAGATTTTAAACCTGATATATAGGACCCCCTCGTCAGCCTCTCCTCTTTTATTCGAAACGTTTTCTGAAAGCGCCTTCGGGCAAAGTACGTTTTCCCTTTGGGTCGGCGTATTTCTAACCGAAACGTTTTCTGTTTTTTTAAACTAGCCCCTGGAAAGTTTCTGTTTCATCACAGATTAGTCCCTAGACTAAAACCTTTATAACTTTTAAACAGAAGATGATTTTGAGTTGATTCTTTTTATGTCATCTTTATTTTTCTATCTAGTTTTTTATCTTGTTTATTTGAAAAAAATATTTGGTACAATTTTTATGCACGCACGGTATTTACGTTAGTATCCGATTTCTTTTATAACGTAGATACCGAAGGAGGTGACGGAGCCGCAAACTTCGCTGAGCTAGACTCCGACTACTCCGAACCAGGCAAGCATGTTTGAACCTTTGATATGATGAGTGTTTTTCATGATTGCTTGAGTGGTTTTCTCATGACATGTTTATATAAGCATTTGTGAATGTTATATTTCATGAAAGCAAGTTGCAAGTGAGCTTCGAAAGTTGATGTGTTCATATGATGGTGAGATAACCTGATCATGTGGTGGCATGATAGGTTGCAAGCTGGTATTGTTGAAGCATGCCAGTTTTATGTCAACGGTTTAACTCCAGTATTAATGTGGACCAAGTCTTGTTCCCGTTCGTCCCCTTGTCGTGCCGCCGCATTTCTTCTGCAAAGAATGCGGTTTAGTCAGTTGCAAACCTCTTTCCTTGTACACACCAAATAGAGGGGCCGTGATGAGGGTTCCATGGCCCTGGATTAAAGCCCGTCATCCGGTCAGGGGGCATGGGTGTTTCCGGTTGGGACCGAGAGGGGGGCACCCCTTAGAGCGCACGATATAATTTTGATCCCATGCTATTCGAGGTTGTAGCCTCCCCGTCTTAGAGTTTTTCTTGAACGTTGCCTAGGGTGATTCCTGGCAGCGGAATGTGGAATGTGTGTGTACTGGTTAGATGTGTTTCTCCTAAAATACCGTAAAGGGAACCAGTCCTTGGTGACTATTGAAATCCGTTGGCTGTGTTTAAAGAGTACAAACTCTGCAGAGTCAAAACCATTCGAGTAACCATGTCCATGGTCAAGGACTTCGATCAACATATTAGTGTCAATCTCAGTATCAGTCTCAGTGTTAGTCTCAGTGACAGTCTCTGGAGAGTAAGCATGAAACTGAGAGTGGTAAATCCAGCTGAATGTTATTCCTGTGGATGGACTGACCAATTTATTATCATGTACCGAGTATTCCGTGGAATGATGTTACCCTCATGAGCTACTTGAATTCGAATGATGAGATATAAGCCCTTTACGTGATGTCGCTCAGACGTCCGGCTATGGCATTCTTGTTATTTACTTTTGATATAAGCCCTTTATGTGATGTCGCTCAGACGTTCGACTGTGGCATTCTTGTTATTTACTTTTGATATAAGACCTTTATGTGATGTCGTTCAGACGTCCGACTGTGGCATTCTTGTTATTTACTTTTGATATAAGCCATTTATGTGATGTCGCTCAGACGTTTGACTGTGGCATTCTTGTTATTTACTTTTGATATAAGCCCTTTATGTGATCGCTCAGACGTCCGACTATGGCATCCTTGTTATTTACTTTCGTTTTAAGCCCTTTTCGAGATGTCGCTTAGACGTCCGCCTGTGGCACGTACTGTCGTTTACGTTTCAATATAAGCCCTTTATATGGTGTCGCCCTGACGCCCGACTGCGGCATGTTAATTTATTTTTACCTTTCGAGGCGTCGCTTCAGACACCCGATCGGTCTTCAGTTATTTTATCGGGATTTCGGGAGGACTATCGCCTGACTTCCTTTTTATTTAACATGCAGTGCAAATTTATTATCTGAGTGCGCATTACTAGTCTGCTCATGTGCATCATGTTTGCATTTGTTATATCTTATGTCCAAACTGTCTTGCGAGTACATTCAAAGTACTCACCTAGCTTGTTGATTTAGCCAGATGTTGACGAAGGCGATCTTATGGATGAAGAGTATGATAGCGAGTCCGACGCCTAGAGGAGTCCCAGTCAGTCCCGTGCGATCCTGGAGTTCGTCACTTGTATTATATACGCTTCCACTACCCTAATAAAATCATCGAGACTCACTCCGGCGCTTGATGAGCTGTAAGATTTTGGGGTCATGTCACCCACTTCACTGTGACATATCCACCACCACTTTTATTACGAGTCAGTAGTTATGCCACCATACTCTTTCTGTCATATCCGCCTTTATGTATAATATCGGCATGCTTGTAATAAATTGTTGAGCAGCCTCAGCTCAACCTTGTATAATATTTAGTACTTCTAGATTTCTGTATCAAGGATTTGTCTACCAGTAAGGAGGATTTTTCTATACTGGTCTGATAAAATGGTCGATATTTTAATAAATATTTTATTGGAAAACCGGTCCTGACAGAACCCGGTAACTGGGATCACCCCACCATCTTTTGCATGTTCTGCACATCCGCACACTTGCTCTTTTGCATCGGTATCTCAATGAGTTATCGGATCATCGGAATGTTGTCGTGGCACCATTTTCATTGTCGTTGCCGTGACACCCCTTTTGTTCCGCCACGGTGACAAATGCTTCATAACATGCTCATGTCAACATTTTCATAAAAATTGCTTAAAACTTGCGTATGTCATCCGCATCATGTTAAAAACATTTAAATGTTCAAAAATGTTGTTTGCGTTAAATTGCTAAATAACATATGGGGATTTCCGGAATTGTTGTTTGTTGTTTTCGGCCTCACTTAAACTTGCCTGGATAGGTACTTTAATTATGTTTCACCTCTTTCCATGTTTATAACAACATGTAATATTGTTGTGTTCCTAAACGAGAGAGAACTAAATAATTAATGTGGTGTCTCGTCAATATGCAACTCGTTGCATATTGAGCTCCCCTTAACTTGTAGTGTTGTTTGTGCATATTGCCATGTCATGCCTCATTAAACCGGATATGCATCATACTTGTTTTTACATCATGACATGTTTATGCTTGTGTGTTTACCATGTTGTTTGCTTCTTTCCGGTTTGCTTCTCTCGTTAGCTTCGGTTTCGTTCCGGAGTTGTGAGGATTCATTCGACTACGTCCATTTGTCTTCTTCATGGTTTCAGTCTTCTTCCTTGCGGGATCTCAGGCAAGATAACCATTACCCTCGATATCACTTCTATCTTTGCTTGCTAGTTGCTTCGTTCTATCGCTATGTTGCGCTACCCATCACTTGTTTACCATGCCTCCCATATTGTCATGTTAGCCTCTAACCTTTTCACCCTTCCTAGCAAACTGTTGTTTGGCTATGTTACCGCTTTGCTCAGCCCCTCTTATAGCGTTGTTAGTTCTAGGTGAAGTTGAAGATTGCTCCATGATGGACAGGATTATGTTGGGATATCACAATATCTTGTATTTAATTAATGCATTTATATACTTGGTAAAGGGTGGAAGTCTCGGCCTTATGCCTGGTGTTTTGCTCCACTCTTGCCGCCGTAGTTTCCGTCATACCGGTGTTATGTTCCTTGATTTTGCGTTCCTTACGCGGTTGGGTGATTTATGGGACCCCTTGACGGTTTGCTTTGAATAAAACTCCTCCAGCAAGGCCCAACCTTGGTTTTAACATTTGCCACCTAAGCCTTTTTCCCTTGGGTTCTGCAGACTCAAGGGTCATCTTTACTTTTACCCCCCGGGCAAATGCTCGTCGTGTGTGTTGGTCCAACCTGTCAGCTGCCGGTGGCCACCAGGGGCAACTCTGGGCTAGCCTACCAGAAGTTTGGACTATCCGGTGTGCCCTGAGAACGAGATATGTGTAGCTCCTATCAGGATTTGTCGGCACATTCGGGCGGCTATGCTGGTCTTGTTTGTCACGCCCAATATGCGATACTATCCTAACAAGACTCGAAGGTCTCACCAAGGACAGAACCGCATATTGATACGCTTTTGCAAGGTGGATATCATTACATCAACATTACATAATAGATGGGGATACATACAAAAGGCATACAATGCCACACGAATACAACATCACAATACATCATCCATAAGATCAACATCCGACTACGGATGAAACACAAACATAAGCCCAAACAACATCCACCCTGCTAGCCCAGGCTGCCGACCTGGAACCTATCCCCTGATCGAAGAAGAAGCATAAGAAGAACTCCAAAACAAGCAAACATCGCTCTCGCGTCATGATCATCGCATAACCTGTACCTGCAACTGTTGTTGTAGTAAACTGTGAGCCACGAGGACTCAGCAATCCCATTACCATGGGTATCAAAACTAGGAAAGCTTAATGGGAAAGGAGGGGTAAAGTGGTAAGGTTGCAGCAGCGGCTAAGAAAAAATATGGTGGCTAACATACGCAAATAAGAGCGAGAAGAGAAGCAACGGAACGATCCTGAAGCTAGCAATGATCAAGAGGTGATCCTGAACTCCTACTTACATCAAACATAACCTAAAACCGTGTTCACTTTGCAGAATCCGCCGAAAAGAGACCATCACGGCTACACACACGGTTGATGCGTTTTAATTCGAATTTGGTGTCAAGTTATCTACAACTGGACATTAACAAATTCCTATCTGCCACATAACCATGGGCATGGCTCTCGAAAGTTTATACCCTGCAGGGGTGTCCCAACTTAGCCCATCACAAGCTCTCACGGTCAACGAAGGATATTCCTTCTCCCAGGAAGACCCGATCAGTCTCGGAGTCCTGGTTTACAAGACATTTCGACAATGGTAAAACAAGACCAGCAAAGTTGCCCGATGTGCCGACAAATCCCGATAGGAGCTGCACATATCTCGTTCTCTGGGCACACCGGATGAGCAAGACATCGGGTTGGCATAGACCCTGGTTGCCCAGGGGGCGCCGGACATCGCTCGGTTTGGACCAGCACTCGAAGGAGCACTGGCCCGGGGGGGGGGTAAGTAAAGATGACCCTCGGGCTCCAGAAACACAAGGGAAAAAAGGGCTAGGTGAGGCAAATGGTAAAACCAAGGTTGGGCCTTGCTGGAGGAGTTTTATTCAAAGCGAACTTTCAAGGGGGTCCCATAAATCACCCAACCGCGTAAGGAACGCAAAATCAAGGAACATAACGCCGGTATGACGGAAACTAGGGAGGCAAGAGTGGAACAAGCACAAGGCATAAGGCCGAGCCTTGCACCCTTTACCAGGTATATAGATGCATTAATTAAATAAGAGATATTGTGATATCCCAACATCATCTTGTCCATCATGGGGCAATCTTCAACTTCACCTACAACTAATAATGCTATAAGATGGGCTGAGCAAAAGCGGTAACATAGCCAAACAACGGTTTGCTAGGAAGGGTGAAAAAGGTTAGAAGCTGACATGGCAATTTGGGAGGCTTGACGAGCAAAAGATAGATAGTGCACCATAGCGATAGAACAAGGCAACTAGCATAGCAATGATAGTAGTGAGATCTAAGGTGACGGTCATCTTGCCTGAAATCCCGCTAGGAAGAAGAACGAGTCCATGAAGAAGATGAAGCCACGAAGACGAACCAAGCGTAGACGAACGAATCCTCACGATCGCAACGAAACAGGAACTAACGAGAAGGAGCACAACCGGAAAGAAGCAAACAACAAGGTAAACACACAACACATAGACATGGCATGATGCACAACCAAGCATGATGCATGACAAGATTAAATGTTGTTAACATGGCAAGAGTTGATGCACAACAAAACTACCTATCTAGGCATTTTAAATGAGGCCGGAAATTACAAACAACAATTCCGGAAAATCCCCATATGCAATTTATGAATTTGGTATTGTTCTGCCTATAACATAATTTTAAAGTTGTTAATCAGCAAAACAAAGTGCACCAAGTTAATCTATGCATTTTTCTAGCCCATTTACATATAAAGAACATTAAATTTGGAGTTACGGTTATTAAGTTATGAAATAAACTATTTTAACATGTCATTTGTGCAAAACAATGCAAACTACAATTTTAATCGGTTTTAACAGGGATGAAATTTGCATATTGTTAAAGAACATGAAAAACTGAGCAAGATGCATATATGACATGTTTCATTTGGATGCATGGATATTTAGTTATGAGCATTTTATAATGATGGCATTTCGGTAAATATGCATGCACTGAAAAATGCTAAAATACACAAAGTGGGAAAAAATATGCACGGGCCCAAAGCATCACAATACAGCGGCCCATATGAGGATTCAGCCCATGGCTGTGAGAGTGTGCAAATAACAGGAAAACATAGCAAAAAATGGGGGCGGCTGGGACTCGAACCCTAGACCCCTCGAATGAATAGTGGCCGCGCTAGCCACTGGGCTAGTTGTGTGTTTGTGATCAATGGGAAGTCGACTGGAACTTAAACCATCTGCGCATCACGACCAGGACCAAAACTCAAGCATGCGCACGGGGACTCGCCAGTGACGAGAGCCAACAGCAACAGCTGCGGTGGTCACAGAGGACCGGCGGGGGTGCAGAAACTGACGAGGGTTCAGCTACAGGATGCGCGCGGTGCAGATCTTGGCGTTCCGTCGACGATGGAGGAAGAATGAGGGTCGACAGGCAAAGAATGGCTTGAGTGAAAGCTGGAGTGGCACAAGACAGATTGAAAGCAAAGGGAATAGCTCATGTGGAAAGAAACATATATAGTCAAAGAAATTCTAAAGATAGCCGTAATAAGCGATGTGATAAAAGATTCAGAATGAATGCATAGAATCTAATAACATCGGGTTCCCGTGAAAAAATGGGATTGGGGGAGTAGTTCCCCTCTAGCCAATCCTAAAAGTTCTTCTGCCTTCGATCCCATGGTAAGACTTTTAAGTTTCCAGCCAGTAGACAAGAAATTCAGTAAGTAATAGAAACGGGATAGCCATCATAAAAGGGAAATCTCAATCAGTACTTCTTTTTTGGAAAGTGAGATTGAGTTATATGAAACTATGGCAAGAACACGAAAGGACGTTCACGTTACCAATTCTGTCTCGTCTGATCTTTTATTGGTTTTGTTTTTTCTCTCGTGCCCTTCTGGGCGGTACAAAGAACTGATGTAGGGATTGCCGCTCCTTAGGTCATCTCTCGGTAGAACAAGGCACCTTTGTGGTTGGTTCGGCTCCCACAGGAGCGTACATTTCCAATCGATTTGGTACTTTTCTTGATTCAGAGTTCTTGCTGTCCATTACGGGTTCTTTAGCGATGTAAAGCCATCAAGCAGTAGACCAGCAAGGGTTTTTTCTGTCTCGGTATTCGTTCTTGAATCAGTGACTGAGAGTAAGGGCTAGTGATCCATCTAATCACTAAAGGTGGGGCATCTTTCTTTTCGTTCCTCTTTAGGCGAGCTACTTCGTTCCTATTCTCCAATGCTGAATAGGAGAAGGTGGTAATGAACCCAAAATACTTCGCTAAGGTTCAACCATTTCGCTACAGTTTTCTTCCAATTTCTTCTAAGGAATTCTGATCAACAGAAAAAAATCTAAACGAAGGCACCTTTCTCTGTATGGAAAAAGGAAGAAGATGCTGCTTCGACTTTCGTTTCTAGCTCTGCTTGAGCTGCTTCGTCTGTTTCTCTTGATGTGGGTGTCGGTCTTTTGAGATCTCTTCTTTCACTTTCGGAGCACAGTTAGTCCTCAATTTGAAAACCGACAAATGTGACTTCTTCCTTATTCACGCCTTGATGCACTTTTTTTCGTGTTCAATCTCGCCTAAGAGCAGTGCATCGATACAACAGAGTTCTTATTCTTACCCTTCAAAAGATCGGGAAAGGTCATTCTAGGTTCTTTATCAGATGTCTCATTCCATCCTGTACCTTGTGCCATGCATGATTCCTAGATCGATTGAATGATCAATTCGAACTTTAGGAACGTAGTCCCTTTGGCCACACAGGAAAAGGTTCATTGTTTTATTTGAAGTAGTGAAACTAATTGACCAAGCGAAGCAAAAGAGATACAAGTAGTGATTATTATTAAAAGATTGGAATGCTATTAAGCATAACGAGACGCTAGCTCACGTTGGCATCTTTCAACCTTTCGGATAACTTCTCTCCATACTAACCAAGAAGAGCAGGGCGGTTTTACTACCATTAGCGAGTAGTTCCCTCTCCATTTTGCAATACAAATATAAGATCACTATTATTACGAGTGGTGAAAGCGAAAGCAATAGTCGCGTACTGGAATCCCAGTAAAGAAGAGTGATTTTCGTCAGAAAGAACAAAAGCTAGAGGAATGCGATCCAGAAAAAGACGGAAACATTGCACTCTTTTTCATTTGCAAGTAGTTGAAGAGGGAATCCACTACCAAAAGAGAAAGAGTTCAGCTGCCCTGATTTCTTGAAGGGTAAGAAGAAAATAAGAAGTCTCTTGAGCAGTGAGGAGCACAACAATTTGTGCTCTGAGCGATAGAGGTCAAAGGTGCTACTAAAAGGGGGCAATGAGATAACAGCTTGAAACAATAGGAGAGAAGTGGTAGCTTCATGTCGGGGCGAACTGAAACATCTTAGCCGTAAAAAACCTTCCCTTTTCAAGTCCTTGTTATCCCTCTCGCTCTACCCAACTATCTATAATGGGGCAGAGAAGGATAAGCAAAGTAGGCGCACGAATATTTATTAATTAAGAGTTTTCGAGACTTCATTCTCTTTTTAGTTTTGACTCTGGGTCCGGTACAGGTTGACGCGGAGGATAGGAATGGGAAAAGAAGCCCTAGCTTTGGGAAAGACCGGATCATAACATGAATTGCAGGGCATACTTAGTAGATGCAGATCTAGGTACTCTTTCTTCCCCAGATGGGGAATGGGCCAAGCCGATCCGTTGTTGGCTCTGAAAGTGCATTTGCTAGTTCGAAAGAAGCTGAATCCGGGTGCAAATGGGATTCAAAATGATTCTTATGTTTCGTAGCATGCTGCACAGACTCACTTGGTAAATTGCCTTCCCTAAAAGAGGCAAGGTGCTCACACATGAAATTCCCTTTTGAAGGATATCCTATTTGACTTTTATGCCATACTTGGGCAAAGCCATCGAGACTATATCCATCACCAGGAAGAAGAGAAGCGAAGCCATAATTTCTTTAGGGTAAGCCTGAGATATCTAGTACAGTAACAGTGGTCGAATTGCTGCATAGCCCCCCTAATACGAATTTGGCAAATCCTCGTTCTAAAGTTAGCGCACCATTGAGGTAAGTAAATATTAGTAGGCACACAAGCAGCCCGTTGCAAGGAAGGAAAGAGCAAGAGGTAGGGCTAAGTGCTCGAGTTACGGTTGTTGACTCGGAATTGTAAGCCGAAGAAGCATTCATGTGACCTGGCCATATGAATGGTTTCTTTCTCAATACCAGAGCTAAATAATTAGGCATCAAAATTCAAAGAAGGTTTGCCTTCACTTCAACCTTAACCATTGACGGAAGATTCATACCTATGAATATTCCCCTCCTCATTTGCTGAAAGCACTTCCTATAGCGAACCAGGCAAGGAACATATCGAGTAGGCTAGTACCAATTCCTCCACATCAACAACAAAATAGGCATATGAATCTTAAGTAGGAAATTCCTTCATCTCAGATGAGGTAGGTAATCTACCATAATTTATTTCCATTTCCAGGTAAGATGAGCGGAGACGAGTTTATCAGCACCGATACCCCCACGCATCGTGGCCGGTTCCCTCGGGGGTAGAAACTTAGCTTGGAGAAAGATCCCGTTGTTCTTCGGGATGGCCCTTGCCTATTGAAAGTATGGTGTCTCATAAATGCTTTGTTAATGCCTCTTATTCGTAGGATCGGTCAAAAGCGTGGCTGAGTTGACGTTGATAGACTTGTGCGTGCTCTGCCGCTCGTAACCTTTTTTTCTCCCATCGATCGAATCGAGGAGGTTAAGTTTTGAGAGCAGAGCCTCTCGCTTCTGATTATCAGTCATATCGTCGTTGAGCAGAACGCGCAGGGAAGGAATCGTCGAGTTCACTGGGAAGAATGGCGTCCATGCCAACGACTATGGAGAAGGGGACCAGTGGCTATACAGATTGACGTCCGATAAGCCCAGAGAGCCTCAAGAAGGTGATCTGGCCAGTCTCCTCTGACTCAAAAGTGTTTGTAGCTATGGTATGGGTCTGGTCTGAAGACCAATGGGTCAAAAAAGGGGATATCCTCTTCTTTGAATACACCAACTAATGTAGTAGATTGCGTTCCCGGAGGACACTTTCTCCATTTCGTCGGTACTGGTAACAACGGATCTTGACCTCGTTTCTTTTTATTGTTATTTGACTTCTTGGAATGGAATTCTTATCATGATAGTCACACAAGCAAAGGAGAAGAGGATGGGTCCCGAGGGAACTCTTTTTCTTCTATTCTAAGTTTTGATTGCACGAGCAGCATAACAACATAACAGTTTTGTGTAAGGAAGTAAGAAAGACTCTTTATGAAATTGAAGGACTTAATTAGCCTATCGTATATAACAGATAATGAGTCTCAAAGAGAGTTTCCAGTGGGTTACATCAAGTTCCATTCCCAGTATGCGAAATCAGTAAACACGAATATCTGTATATAAGAAACTTCTATTCCAATCCACAATCTGTCCAACAAGGCAACTGACGTCAACTAGATCAATCAGGAATAAGCAATATGTCGTGCCCTATCTGTCATATTTGCTTTTCGGTAAAGGGTACACGCGACTTTATTTTTACTTATTCAATTCTCAGTCTTGCTAAACACAAATACTTCTTTTCTTGTATAGACGAAATAAAAATGAGAACTAAGTACGTTTCGACCCATTAAAGGAGTCAATGGCACGCACACAAAGCAGGAGGAAATTGGTACCCCGCGAGGCTGGCGAAGTCGGCACAAGAAGTAGGCGGAGTAGAGGCAGTAGTTGCGGGCTCAGGTGCGGCTAAATCGCAATCAATATTCCCGTCTAGGGTTGGCCGAGTTGGTAGAAAGCACGGTTGGCGATAAGTTGGTACTAGTTTCATTCTTTCTATTCCAAAAAAATCCAATACCCGGAACTGGTAATCAAACAATGTAGGCACACGTTGGCACAGTTCTGTAAATAAGAGATGTCTCATCCGGTTGAGCTGTCGCAATCAGTCTTTCTCTTCCTTTCTTAGTAGCAGATCCAACATGACTGTATTAAACCTTAAGCAATCAGGGTTAAGCTAGCTCATTGCCTGAAAGTGGAGCTCGTATTATACACCTTGACCCCCACCTTTTTTGAATCCTTCCTCCATATATATTGTTATATAAGATAAGTCCCATAACTGCCTCATTCAGATCGATTCCAGTCGCCGCTACGGTCACATCAATCCGTTATGGCTCGGACCCTCTTAGCAGCTAGATCCTTCGGGAAGCCATAGTAGGGATCACGTCAGTACATTCTTAGGCAAGCAGTGGGTTATATCACCCCTATTTTGTTTTTGACCTTCTGTCTTTTTTAGGCATGGGACCAAACCAAGGTTGATCGAAGTTGAACATTCCTATGGAACTCCCCTTCAGACGACTTCTCTACGCTTACCCAGCACCTTTCGTTTTATGGACCAGGACCAATTTCACCTCAGACCATGGTCAAGTCATAACTGACTAGATAACATTCTCTCAAGGACCTGCAAAACTCTCTAATGCGGATGATCAAACGTTGCTTCAGATGTGTATGAGAAGGAAGCGTCTCACAGGACTCTTAGATAGAAACCAGCATAGTCTATGAATTAGCATGAACAGTTTATTGAACTTGGTTGCACTCGTAAAGCGAGCGTGAAGAGAGCTGCGAAAGAAGCCCACGGAACGGAGCAGTTATTTTTCCTGACTAGCAAGTGGACAGGCTCAGATGGCATAGCTGATGTGTCATGCTAGGTATCTTTTATTAGCCAAGTCAGGAAGGATAGTCAAGTAAGAAAATAGACCACAAGCCATCCTTTATCTTTTTTTCTAAGAAAGGAACAATAAATAGCTCATAGTTTCCTTGCAACTGCCCTAAGAGTTGTTCTTCTATCATCAGCAAGAGTTTACTTTGCTGTCGATGCAGGCAATAATAGATAGATTTCTGTACATAGTTGGGCCCAGGCTAAGAAAGAAATAATAAATGGATTCCTCCCCCTTTAGCATATGCTTATGTAGCACTCCTATTTTGAATAAGCTTATGGGCAAATACTAGAATATGCTTTTCTCCATTCGGAGATTTATATTCTGTCTCCTTATTTTTGAAAATAAGTTTTTAAGCAAGTGAGCAAGCCATACCATTCATCCTCCACCTCTGCGTCCATGAAGTCCGTTGACTTTCTTTTTCCGGTAAAGGCAGCATATGCCCTAAGAGCCTATTTTTCCACATCAAGAGGAAAGTCCCACACACAACCCCAAAAGAATAAACTGGATGGACCCCTATTCGCGCGCCTATGGACCGATGGTTCCCAACCAGTAACTAGTGCCCCCCCTATGGAGTACTCCTATGTAACTCCAACAGAAAAGGGAGACAGAATACAAATGGAATATTATGGGCTTGCTCACCCTAAGCAACTGAAGGAAACTCGTATAGAAATACAGGTTTTGCTTCCGCATAAGAAAGGTCGCTACAAAGCTGGCTCACAGCAGTTCTCTCCTCTAGGGTGTAAAATCATGGATGGAGCTTGATGCAGCAGCCACTAGATTCCTACCTTTAGTGCTTGCCAATGGATGGTCCTTCTTTCCCTTCCGATACAAAAAAACGATTTATTGGCCTTCTCACTAGTGGTCTCAATCCTTGACTCCAGTATGTATCTCATATCAGGTGCCCTACTCCTTTTTATAGATAGATGCGTCTGGAGACTGATAACGCTTGTGATCTCTTTCTTTTTCTATTGGTTAAGGAATGCTAATAATGAAATAACTGATAGAGCTGCTAATGGATTTCATGTCCCTCTTGATCTCCATTCTCATTGGACGTTTTGACTTAGTAGCTATGTGATTTTTCACTTTGATCCGCATACTTTATTTCTTCTTTCACTACTTCCTTTCGTCTCTCTTCTTCGGGCCCTGTATTGGGAACCATTCTTTTCCCGGTTCCTGTTAGAATATCATTCCTTCCATTCTGCCAACCAACCATATCTCTTATCCCTAGCTCGGCTCTTTTAGAACCAATTTCCATCTTTCCACTGACAGCTGCGAAGAGCTCCCCTTCACTAGGTATGGTTGTTTTTGGTTCATGCACTACAAGAAATATATCAATTTGTGACCTTAACTATTGGTCACTGAAAGGTCATTGTTTTTCATTTGCGACCTTTTTGTGACCAAAAACAGAAGGTCAAAAGCTGGCGGTCGTAAACTAAAGTTAACGACCTTCTCTGTGAGAAGGTTGTAGACGTTTACAACCAAAATATGCCTACTATTGTGTTTTGGTCACTAGTAGCCTCCCCAGACCACGTAGCCATCCAGCATAGCAAGCTGATGTGGCACAAGAATCAGCTCGGTCCGATTCGGTGTTTTACATGGGCCGAGCCCAACAATTCAGTCCATCTATGATTTTTGTTCCTATCAATTATGATCACCTACATGGGCCTGGCCCAACAATTCGGCCTTTTTATTTTCTGGGTCATAGCCTTTTAGTCTATTGATTTTCTATTTTCAACCATTATATATTCAAGCTAGTCCCACTTGTCATGTTCATCTCTCACATTGGTCCCACATGTCAGAAATGTACAAATTTGACAAATTATTATCATAAGTGGCCCCACTAGACAGGTTTCCATTTCACAAGTTTTCAAATCGCATACATAATCAATACTTCAAAAAAACAAACACATAAAATTCATCAAATATACCACTAAATAAATTTATTACAATCTTTACAACACAAATATTCTACAATATGCTACTCTTTACTGAGTTGGACTTCACGGCTCCACACTTGGCTTCACACTTCACGGCTTCACACTTCACACTTGAGCTTCTGTAGAAGAGGAACCACCACAATTTTAAGTCTACAATACAACAATTAATACTAATCAAGGATAAAAACAAAAATAAGTAATAGACTCAAATGTGTAGGCAGCATGGAACTAGTGATACGACAACATGCAGAAAACACTACAATGTAAATACTGTTGTAAGTTCATATCAGCGCAAAATCAGCACTACACAAAGCAACACATAACAATTGGTTCCAAGCAAGCTGACAGACTCACAGTTTTATCAACCCTCTAGGAAATTCCATAAACACACAAAGCTGAGTTATCCATACAGCCATCTTGCAATAAACCATCGGACTAACACCACACAGAATAAACAAAAAGAAGAAACTCGAATCTCCATGGAGAAATAGACACCAACTCTGCATTATCACAATAGCAGTTCAGGTCTCACTCAAACAGAAGGGCTTCACACAAACCCAGCACGAGCATACAGAAACTTCTAGAAATGGGCGTGGAGACGAAGAGAACACTTACTTGGCCTGGTATTTCCCCTTAGGGAGGATGGTGTGGTCCGCAGGGTGGGGGGTAGAGGCCTGATCCGCCATGCCTCGTTGGTCTCAACCTATGGAAGAAAACAGTGCAATCATAACTCAAGCCAAACCAGCAAGGGTACGAGCGAATGGATCAAGCAGCAAGCAGAACACATGAAAATAAGAAAGACAAACATAACTCAAGCCAAACCAGCAAGGGTACGAGCGAATGGATCAAGCAGCAAGCAGAACACATGAAAATAAGAAAGACAATCATATATATTATAAATAAGCAAAGGAAAACAATACATGATGTCTCGGAATTTTAAAGCTGAATATAAGCATAATACCAATGAATAGTAAAACCACATAGCTTTTACAGCTTCAAATGCTACACAATTATAAATAAGCAAAGGAAAACAATACATGATGTCTCAGAATTTTAAAGCTGATAAGCATAATACTGATGACTAGTAAAACCACATAGCTTTTACAGCTTCAAATGCTACCCGATCTCCTTAACCCCAAACCACATAGCTTTTATCGAATCACACCCAAAATACAGTAGATACAGCTACACCCAAACTAGAGCAGTTACTGAATCGTCCCATATGTAGTTGGCAGGAGGAAGAAGCGACAGATCGAGGAAATTGTCTCACCAGCAGGAACAGCAGGGCGAAGTTGAGGAGGGTCGGCGGCAGGAGCAGCTCAGGGAAGTGGTCGAGGAAGACAGTCGACAGCAGCAGGTCCGTCACACCCATGACCTGCCTAACATTGCACGCCCCACGAAGACGCCAGGGGAGGTGGCGAAGCAGCTCAATAAAAGGAATAAAGTATGATTAACTGATAGCAACAAGTAACCAACAAATAGGTAATTTTACAACAAGGAAAATAGTAATTCCAAGAGTTGTACTTTAAAATGATTATCTATACTGGTTACTTATTCATTCAGCAAGGAACCACAACATATTTCTATAGAAAAAGAACATGTATCCAAAATAATCACCAAACAAATACGGGAGCATGGTTCAAGACCTCGCACCAAGACCATTTGTATACCTGAGTATGGTCCAAGAAGCTACCTCGTGTGATTTCAATTTCAATGCAAAATAAGAGACACAGTGCAAGATGGTACTAACTGAATGAGGCAAGCAGTTAACAAGTACGCAATCCTTCCTACTCTATCACAAACTGTACATCAACCGAGCAGGAACACAAAAAAAATACTAGCAAGCATCAGATTCACAAAAACGAAAGAAGAATCAATCAACATGCAACAATCAAGTCAACCACACAGTGATCCTCTACTCTCTACACTCACTAACTTTGTCCATGCCGACCGAATGCATGAAACGGTCATCGTGGATCAGGCGTTCCCGCCCATAGGCGCTGGCTTGTTGCCCCGGTGCGCCTTGTTGTATGCCTGGTGGCGCCGCTCCCTGGCGTAGATCACCCAGAAGTTGAGGGACAGCATCACCGCCGTGGACACCAGCACCAGCCCGATGTACACCCACTTGCTGTACCGCTCAAGCGCCGGGCAGTAGTTCTGGCTGATGTTTCTGAAGGTGTCGCGCACGAAGGTGCAGTCCTGCAGCTGCAGCAGGAACAGACCGTACTAGATTTTTCTAATTCCAACTGAAATAAATGTCTGGAATATCCAAGCCAACATCTACGACATTGTTGATGTTCACGTGGATCAGGTTATTGCAGGCAAAATCATTTGGATAACAGTAACTTGTTCAGATGGAAAATACAATAAGATTATGTTCTTGTCATCACTAAAGAAAAATATGCAGGGCAATTGGTACCTACACTACACATAGTCGGAATCAATTAAGTTGCTTAGGCAGCTGTGTACGTGCTTGTCTTGCAAAGATCGATCAACCAGCCTGTTCGCATACCTTAGATAGCTTGTGTGTGTGTGTGCAGCGTGTACATGCTCGCCGCCAAGTGTTGCTGTTGCTTGTGCTCGAAGGAGTGGAAAGGGAGCGGCGCCACGGAGAAGAAGCAGAGGAGCAGCAACGTAGTACATGGCGAAGAAGCAGAGGAGCGGCGACGAGGGCGGCTTCCCGCGGCGGCAGCGGCGGCTCTTTCCATCGTGGCCTTATCAGCGACGAGGCAGTGGTCGTCCGCGTGAGGACGGCCGCGGGATCGATTGTGCACGCGCCGGCGCAGCTGATGGGAGCGCTTTGGTAGCTGCAGCACCGCGCGCCGGGCAAGCGTGCGCTCCCGCCGGTGCGTGTTCCGGTGCCAGCCCAGCGCCTGCGTGGGCATGGCTCACGGTTGCCGGGCGGCGGCCATGGCGCGGATCGAGGGAGGGAGGAGACAGATCTGGTCGTCCCCGACGAAGCCCTTCACCTGTAGGATCAGCGACCCCATTGGACCAGTGAGATACAGATCAAGCGGAGCGAGTGGCGGGACAGGCAAAGGCATAGGGAGTGGGGACGTACCAGGGCGCGGGTGTGATGTGGGAGACATCGGCCGCGACGCCGGGCGTGGCGGCGATGTCATAGAGGGAGAGGGAGGAGACGAGCGGGTTGACCTTCATGAGAAGCGCCAGCAGCTGGCCGATGCCGCCCGCCGCGCCGACGATGGCCACCTTGCGCTGCGGCGAGGCAGTGGAGGAGTAGGCGCGGTGGCGCAGGTGCTGCGATGCGGATCTCAGCAGTTGGGCGGCACGCTTGATCTGCTGCGGGAGGACAAAGGGGAGCTATTGGGACAGGAGAAGGTGGTGGAAGGGAGTGTGGCAGGGGATGGGGAAGGAGGGGGCGGCGACGGAGGGACGTGCCATCGATCTGGATCGGGGAGGGGGGGGAGAGAGGTGGAGGGGCGGGGGAGGAGGAGAGTGTGCCGCGGGCTGCTAGGGTTTTGGTGGTGCTGCAGACAGGTGAGTGAGAGACGTTGGATCCCTCGTCTGTGGACGGTTCAGATCGGCTACGGTGGGGTGATCCGTGAGAAGAGTCCTGATTGGTTGAAAAAATCTGTGATTTAAAATTAGTTTCCAAGTCCTAAAAATAAGAAGATTTTATGAACCAGCTATCAAAAATATTTTACATAAAGGCACCACACAAATTTTCATTCAAGTTAAACCACATTTTAGAAATGAGCACCAATTTGTATGCATTTCTAATCTTTCTAGCTATTTTAAATCATTTTTCGAGTGCCCAAAATGAGTTTTTTTTTGTGAAGGACCTACCAAATAATTGTTGCAAAATTGGACCAAATTATTTTTATAAAATATTAGGCCATATTTAATTCACAATTGACCAAATGGTTGGGTGTTAAAAGTTTTGATCCACCTCTCGTGAAAAAGACAAATTTCTGCCGATTCAGTTGGAAGCGGGTCAAATTTGAACTGCAGCTGCCTCATAGTTTCCTCTTTATTTTTCCCAAAAATCATTTTTAGGTAAAAAAATATATCTATTTAATTAGAGAAACACCAAAAGTTTTCCAAGATTCAACCACTAGCTAGGAATGGTCATGCCGGCCGTTTTGACCGCATTTTCAAACGGGCATAAAAAATTCAAAAAAATCAAAAAATTGCAAAACCTTCGCATTGTGTCATTATATGTGGCCAAGTTACTAGAAAAAATAATAAACTTGTAATACAATAATTATTTTTAAAAAGTGTTCTCAGAAACGAGCTATCATGTGCGGAGATCAATGGCTTTCAAGCAAAATGATCAATCTTATGGCCACATTCATGGCATAGTTTGTTCAAATGATCTCATGCTGTGCACAAAGGTGCATCTTGGAATGGCAGATAATGTTGCCTAAGGAAGTTTTCATTTTCTTTGGACGAAAAAATCATTTTCCATTTTTCGAGTGCCCAAAATGAGTTTTTTGTGAAGGACCTATAATATATTTGTTGCAAAATTGTACCAAATCAATTTTCTAAAATACTAGGACATATTTAATGCACAATTGACCAAATGGTTGGTTGTAAAAAGTTTTGATCCACATCTCGTGAAAAAGACAAATATCGGACGATTCAGCTAGAAGTGGGTCAAATTTGAACTGTAGCTACCTCGTAGTTTCCTCTTTATTTTTCCCAAAAATCATTTTTAGGTAAAAAGTATATATTTAATTAGAGAAACACCAAAAGTTTTCCAAGATTCAACCACTAGCTAGGAACGGTCATGCCCGCCGTTTTGACCGCATTTTCAAACGAGCATAAAAAATTCAAAAAAAATCAAAAAATTGCAAAACCTTTGCATTGTGTCATTATATGTGGCCTAGTTACCAGGAAAAATAATAAACTTGTAATACAATAATTATTTTTAAAAAGTGTTCTCAGAAATGAGCTATCATGTGTGGAGATCAATGGCTTTCAAGCCAAATGATCAATCTTATGGCCACATTCATGGCATAGTTTGTTCAAATGATCTCATGTTGTGCACAAGGGTGCATCTTGGAATGGCAGATAATGTTGCCTAAGGAAGTTTTCATTTTCTTTGGACGAAATAATCATTTTCCATTTTTCGAGTGCCCAAAATGAGTTTTCTGTGAAGGACCTATAATATATTTGTTGCAAAATTGTACCAAATCAATTTTCTAAAATACTAGGACATATTTAACGCACAATTGACCAAATAGTTGGGTGTAAAAAGTTTTGATCCACATCTCGTGAAAAAGACAAATTTCGGCCGATTCAGTTGGAAGTGGGTCAAATTTGAACTGTAGCTACCTCGTAGTTTGCTCTTTATTTTTCCAAAAAACAATTTTAGGTACATAAGTATCTATTTAATCAGAGAAACACCAAAAAAATTCCAAGATTCAACCACTACCTAGGAACGGTCATGCCCGCCGTTTTGACCGCATTTTGAAATGGGCAGAAAAAATTTAAAAAAAATTGGAAAACCTTCGCATTGTGTCATTATATGTGGCCAAGTTACCAGCAAAAATTATAAACTTGTAATACGGCAATTATTTTAAAAAGTGTTCTCAGAAACGAGCTATCATGGGTGAAGATTCATGGCTTTCAAGCCAAATGATCAATCTTATGGCCACATTCATGACATTATTTGATAAAATGATCTCATATTGTGCACAAGGGTGCATCTTGGAATAGCATACAATGTTGCCTAAGGACGTTTTCATTTTCTTTGGACGAAAAATTCATTTTCCATTTTTCAAGTGCCCAAAAGGAGGTTTTTTTGTGAAGGACCTCCCAATTAATTGTTGCAAAATTGGACCAAATCATTTTTATAAAATACTAGGCCATATTTAATGCACAATTGACCAAATGGTTGGGTGTAAAAAGTTTTGATCCACCTCTGATGAAAAAGACAAATTTCGGCCGATTCAGCTGGAAGTGGGTCAAATTTGAACTGTAGCTGCCTTGTAGTTTGCTCTTTATTTTTTTTAAATCATTTCTAGGTTCATAAGTATCTATTTAATCAGATAAACACCAAGAAAATACCAAGATTCAACCACTAGCTAGGAACGGTCATTCCCGCCGTTTTGACCGCATTTTGAAACGGGCATAAAAAATTCAAAAAAAAAATCAAAAAATTGGAATACCTTCGCATTGTGTCATTATATATGACCAAGTTACCAGGAAAAATTATAAACTTGTAATACGACAATTCTTTTAAAAAAGTGTTCTCAGAAATGAGCTATCATGCGTGAAGATTCATGGCTTTCAAGCCAAATGATCAATCCTATGGCCACATTCATGGCATAGTTTGTTCGAATGATCTCATATTGTGCACAATGGTGCATCTTGGAATGGCAAACAATATTGCCTAAGGAAGTTTTCATTTTCTTTGGACGAAAAAATCATTTTCCATTTTTCGAGTACCCAAAAGGAGGTTTTTTTGTGAAGGACCTCCCAAATAATTGTTACAAAATTGGACCAAATCAATTTTCTAAAATACTAGGACATATTTAATGCATAATTGATAAAATGGTTGGGTGTAAAAAGTTTTGATCCACCTCTCGTGAAAAAGACAAATTTCCGCCGATTCAGTTGGAAGCGGGCCAAATTTGAACTGCAGCTGCCTCATAGTTTGCTATTTATTTTTTCCAAAAATCATTTCTAGTTACATAAGTACCTGTTTAATCATAAATACTTGGTTTGGTGGCGATACGTCCAGGTTTGGGCAGTGGTTGAGGGCACCAACTCTAGAGCGCGTAAACTCGCATGTCCGTCGCGTGGTCACCGCGTGACTGTGGCGTTGCAATGTGTTCTGGGCGGCCTAGGCATGTCTAGTGGGTTGGGCACTCCCCAGGTAGGTGCTAGGAAGAAAATTACAACATAAGATTCTCACGAGGAGACCGATCGATGCTCAAACATGAATTAGCAGCCAAGTGTTTGATTAGCGGTACGGGAAATGCACATGGCTAATCGGCGTGAGTTTTGGTTGAGGATGATCAGTTACTAAGAAGACCATCTTCACAAATTTTCTGCTCAAAAGGAGGAGTCTAGGTGGTACTTGCTTTGCAAAGTACCACATTGGACATAAATATGAATGTTGAAGCTGGGCTCAAAATAATGAATGGATTGAGCTGGCATTTGGTGGAGGATAGTTATTTGGGCATAGGAAAGCACTATAGAAAATGGATACCATTTGGACATGCCAAAGTGGTACTTCCTTCACAAAGTGTTTTTTTGAACAGAATAGGAAAATGAATATTTTTGAATTATTTTTTAACTAGGCAAGCAAGGTTTTTTACATATTTGATGAAGATATGACCCAAAGAATTTATGAGATTTTTTGGGGAATTTTGGGAATGACAGAAATATAGGTTGCTTCACAACCTAGGGCAAACACTGCCACATGGACATGACACATAGGCAAAACTGATGAGGTGGTGCCTAGTCGTAGCAACCCACCACAATTTACAAGGTTATGACCATCTATATTGGTCATGATCAGCTAGAATTAAGGCAGCGGACCAGTGCTATCTGCTTTATGACCATTTCGTGTAAGGAAATTACGACCTTTCTGACCAAAATGGTTGTTATGGTTTAGGGTTTGGAGCCCCCCGAACAGCTTTTGACCAATTGGTCTGAAATGGTCATAGATCTATGACCAATTCTTCCAGGGTCACTGACAGAAGGTCACTAGTTGACATATTTCTTGTAGTGATGATGGTGGTCTAGGAGAACCCGAAACTAGAGCACACACGGGATATACATTTTTTCTATGGTTTGTGATTGTTGCGACCACCTGTCTCTTTTTTTTTTACTTTATCAGATATTTCATAAAACGAACTCTCTATGGATCCCCACCATAGAAGGCAACAAGAGCTAATGGACTCAGTTAGGGCAACAGATGATAACGACTTGTAGGTTCGAACTGACAGTATTTATATAGTAAGACCTATATTCCATGAAGGAGTCGCGAAACTTCTGTTAGGTTCTTATCTGAGATTCCATCTATACGGAGCATATGTTGGTTTAGAATTGCTCGGGAATTCATTGATAGTGACTTTTGAAGTTCTAGGTTTTCTAGTCTACTCCTCTTTTTTCTCGATCGAGTCGCTTTCCCTCATTCTACTCGTACAGCCCTCTTCACAAACTTGTACAATCAATGCCACAAAGATAGCAAACTCGATTATCGAATATATAAGGAAAGGGGCGATGGTTTGGCACCAGATATCCGAGGGTGTGGAAAGAGCAGCTGTGAAAAGCGGAAAAACCATCAAAAAACAACGATTGCTCGTGACGGTTTCCACAGAAAGACCCCTTGGTTCTGGCAAACAGATCACAATTACAGGTACCTGGGAGCATACCGATGGAATGAACAAAATACGAACAGTTAACATAATATAGTCATAGATCTTAGGTTGTAACTTGATCGTGAGCGCATTTGTTGATGTTGCACCCACGAAGTATGGAAAGTGCCAAACATTGGGAACTACCCAGGGAGGAGTTAGGAGCAGGAACAAGGAGAAGCGAGAACCACTTAAATGGAGGATTCTATTGTATTTCTGCCTTTGTTCCCCATAGCAATTGGGGATCGAAAAGCACCAAATTTGATGACTTATTAAGGGAAAGACGAAGTAAGAGCATGCTATTGAAGACGTTGCAACATATGTCGGGGGGCCCTCCGTTGATTGTGTACAAACAAAATACGAGTCCAAAGGTAGGGTAATAAAGGGTTTAGCTAATGGAGAAATTGACTCTTCCGGGAACTAGTAACGCGTAAACCATGTCAAACCAAGACCGATCAATATCCGAATGGAATGGATTCGAACTTCTCCTAGAAAAGTTTCCGGTGCAAAATTCAAAAAAATGAGTAATTCAAAGGAAAAATTCTTTGTTTGCGTCAGAGAATCCCGCACCCTTTTTGCAACCAATGCAAACTAACATTGCTCAAGACCCCGAGAAGGCCCTGATAGAAGTGGGACCATCTCTTCTGAGCTTTGAAGTTCCATTTCTGTAATTCCTTTACAACAAAATCCCCTGCTAATCCCCCAGCACGCAGTTGTCCAACCTGGGTTTTTAGATAGTGGTTGATTGCCCTGGATTCGTAACTACTACCCTCGCCCCCCCCCCCAACATCTTTTTATTTCGATTCGCTCATTTTGAAGGTTCGTTCTGCTTTTGGTCTTCAAGAAATTCAGAATATTTCTGAATTCCCGTTTTTGCGCTGTGTCAAGCGTGTCCCCCTCCAGAAAATCCGTAATGGGATCGTCCTGAGCAGGCGGGGCATCCTAAGCAGGTGGGGGTCCAGAATCAATTCCAAAGTCCAATGCCAACTTCATGATCAAAATCAACTATCACCTTCTTGGGACTCGACCTGGAACTTCTTTCACTTTAATATGCCTCATTCAATGAGAAAGCATCTGATCAAAGAGCAGCACTAAAGAAGCACGCTAGACTTCCTACTTTTGGGGTTTTTAAGGTGACTGATGCCTTTCAAAAGTGTGCTTTGGTCCCATCCTTAGTACTTGATGCAGAATGGAGCTAGTTATCTATTTTCAAAAGCGGATTCGGTGGTTCGAGAAGTGGAATTATGCATAGATTGCCGGAAGAAAGACGAATAAGGATGAATGGAAAGGCCTGTGGACATGACCAAAACAAGGGCCAGTAGCACTTTTCTCAGGAATTGCCCCTGCAAACGGAGGACAAAGGGTTTTCATCTCGCGAAGAATCAACAGTTGTGTTGTATATTGACTAAGCTAAATACCATTTTCACTACTTTTGGCCACATGCGAGATAGAGTTTTTTCTTGAAATTGAGTTCGGACCGGTTACTCATAGAAAACGACTACAAAGCAAGGCGAAAGCATGGAGAATTCCATACTAACGAGAAGGTATTAGTTAGTGGGTGCAAACGAGCTTTTCCAACCAAGCTAGCGTGTGATTGCGATGAAATACTTTTGGGCGGGGCATTACCGATACTAAGATGAAATTCGAAATGAGAAAGGGCTTCGAGCCTCATGCTTTGCTGTTTTATTTGGTTGGGAAATGGCTTTTTCCTGATCTCTTTTTGAAACAATTCTATCTCTGTTTGCTAAGTATGTCAATTTCTCCTTAGTAACAAGGCCAAAACCGGGGTTTTACAAGTTTTGACTCATTTTTGACCCGATCATCCCGATCGTGCCGCCGTGGAGTCTTATCTTTGTCTGGCTCCGATCTCTGGAAGCGATTAAACTTCTTCTACGGGTTATTCTTCTACTGCTTATTGTCGGACCCTTCTTTCCTCTTATACGGATTGGGAAAGTATTTCTATTAGACGTATATTCTTAAACACATGACACCTTAGGCGCACACTTTATTCGGACAGTGGGGCACGATGCTCTAAAAGAACTTATTGAAAAAACATAGCGGTAATGGCTGTTTTAGAAAGCACCTCTTCCTTTCCTGAAACTCAAACAACCTACTAGGCTACAAAAAGGCTAATCCAGACGAAGAAGATAGCGAGAAAACGACTCCTCAAGCCGAAGTAAGGGCGGGACCATCTTCTTTTCTGACCGTTTGGAGCTGCGGCCTAAACCTTCCTGTAATCCCTGGAGCTTCGTCAGAGCCTTTTTCCTTCCCCATAGGCCAGAGCTCAATTTACCTTCGCCACAACTCTAAAATAAGGAGAATTAGCTCAAGATAAAAGGGCTCGCACTCAATTGATCCGGGTCAACACTTCCTGTATCTGGTTTAGGCTTGATTTTGACTCCTTGTAGGGGCTCATGACAGTCCTGTAGGGGATCCAAAGGCTTTCGAGCAGTAGCGGCAGCGGGGCGGGAGAGTTGGTTATTCAATTGATCCTCTGATGTTGGCTCTTTTGCATCATCCAGCAAGGCTCAGAAGTCTGAGCTATTAAGGTGCGGTTGACGGATAAGAGGCCTTCGATATGTTAAGGGAGAGAGGGGAGAGTCATTCCAGAGTTGGGTGGGAATCGTTGATAGAAATTTGGATTTTCCCTGAGGTACGATAGCGTCTGAACTAAAGAAAGGGAATATGGAAAGTGAATGTGGTAAAGGATACCAAGAGTAGGTTCCCTGAATGATTTTTAGGCGTATTTTCTTTGAACAAATAAATCTATAAAGAAAATAGGATGGATCTTCCACCTATGCTATGAGTGAATCTTATCATCACTGACGAGTGGTATCGTATCACCATCTTCGTCCTGAAAACATCTGTAGAGCTAAGCCAGTGTAGGCTTTAACACTACTTATATTCGCTACAAGTATTACACTCGCTTAGCTACACTCTTCTCTTATGCTTCGCGCTTCGCATAGGCTAAATAAGTCGCTCATCCCTGGGGAATCCTACCCACATAGGAATGCTAAACCATCGGGGAAAGGCAAAACATATTCAATCCCAGGAGAGAAGTCACTGGTTCGATAGGACCAGGGAGAGGACCCTGATCACCTTGCCAACGAATTCAAGGCCTTAGGAAAAGCATCCTACAATGGACCGTAGGGACTGAGAATGAAGAAGACATAAAAAAAGGTTAGGGGGGATAAAAAGAAAACCTCCTCCCATTCAAAGTCGTCTTCAAGTACCTTTTTGATTCTTTACCGAGTATGGATGGATCAAGTATTGGTTCAAGTTTAGCCAAGATACGTACACGGCTAAGTGTATGAAAATCCAAGAGAGAATCAGAAAATCTAAAAGCTAGGAAGGAGAAGACTGAGTGATTGAATATGACTTGCTAATAGATCCTACTCTTTCTTAAGCGCTAGTTCTATTCACGATGGTTCAGGTTCGAGAGCAGCTAAAGTAGTTACCTAATAAGATAGATGAATATTCCACGATCTACGATTATCAAAATCTTCTTATAGAAGTCTTGTTCTTTCTTCTTTTAGAAAAGGAAGTCTTGCTCTCCTTTCTTCCCGCTACTTGCGTTGCGAGCCAATCTTCAAACTGTTACGGAGAAGTCGTTTACTGATTAGCTGCTTGAACATGGAAATATTTTGGCATATCTGCTCTTAGGTTAGTACGAGAACTCGATTCTACTCGTGCTATAGTCGAGGATGTACTTATACTACTCTAAAGAGGGATCAATTAATGGGGTGCATTTTTCTTATGGCAATTCTAGGCAAGAACTTGAATCACAGGGTTTGTTCCTGGCAACCCAGCATTCTTTATCTTGGCGTAGATTGGTGTGATGGGACGGATGCCGTGAAAAAGCTTTTTTCTTTGACCGGAATCAACAGGTGTGAAACCATCTAGGATGAGTCAAACATAGGGGGAAGGGCCTCCTGGCAATATCCGGCATACTAGTAATCGATTATTTGGCCTTTTGCGATCGAACAACCTATGAACAGTTGTAGCGTACATAACCTACCTACCCAGACCAAGGGAAGAAGGTATCAACTCACTGTAGTTCTAGACCCCTTTTTCAAATAAAGGAAGTGACAACGTTTACCCGAAGAGGTTGAATCAATAGTAAGAAGATACCACCCAGGCACAGAATCCGAAATAACAATCAGGAATAGGACTAGGAGAATGAGGTCTAATTTACAGAGTCAAGCTGTAATTGGGCTTAGTGCTCCGATTGCACCTTAGGACTAGGACTGATAGGTAAATGCCGCTTACTCAACCAATGAAGGTGGGTAGGGCTTTTCTTTCTTTTGTTTAGGATTGGCAAGAGGATGGCTGCCTCGGCTTCAAAGCTGTTAGAGAATGCGCTCTTATCACTACAGGGACGCGAGAGAAATTCCTCGAAGGTAGTATTAAAGGGATGGGGCATTACCGGTGTTAGCGACGAAGGGATTGTTTGCAAGAGAAGGTTGCCCTCTTAAGATACGAACAGGGGGCATGCCACGCATAATAGTAAAAAAAGGGCAGAGGAGATGATTGAGGGGCAGAAGGAGCTGGAGGCCAACAAGGAATAGAAGACGTTGTTCCACTCGTAGCTCTTCTTATTTTTTTAAAGCTTAACTCACATTTCGGGAGCGGATGCTGCTCGAGCTAAAGATATGCCCCCAACTCTTGAACAGCTCTCACTTGCCTTGGCCGATAGCTTAGATGACCGACCGTTAGGCATGGTTACCAATGATTTCATAGTATATATCTTGTTTGGTGAGCCAACCGGCTTCACCCGAGGATGAAGGTAGTAGAACAAAGAGGAGCCGCATCTTTTCCTGGCTGGAGAGGAATCAAGGTCCATCTCATTAAGGCCGAACATTTAGTCTCGTTCCCGATAACAATAGGGAACATCTGGTCTTGTTTGGTTTTTCTTTCAAGGATTTTTTCTTTCTTGCAATTCTGCGAACTTTGAATGCAGCATTTCCTCCATTTCTTGGAACTTATCGCAGAATCTAGGCCCACTAGGACTCGGCAGGATTTCTGGTAAATCAAGCTCTCTCAGGGGTGGAAGCCAGCCCCCACTACTCGATGTTATCACTCTGTAGGATTTGACAATGGATTTGTCTTCCTCAGTCTCTTCGAACTTTTCCAATCCTGCTATTTTCCCCAAGTCTTCTTGAGTAATATGATCCCTGAGGGTCAATCCTTTCCCTTCCCCCCTTTGCCCTTTCAAATGAAAAAGAACTACCAATGCAAAAAATGAAATGTAATGAACAATTGCTACTTCTTTATTAAATTACACCGAAAAGAAAGTCTGTAAAAAACAAGAGCCAACCTAAAACTTAACTACCCCTTGCCCTCCCACTGAACCCTTCTTTCTATCCAAAAAAAGGAAGAGCGCACCAAAAAAAGAATCCAGAAAAAACTCCGCAACTTACGCTCTCATTGCAGAGGCACCTGTTAAAGTGGCGGCAAGAAAGAAAAGACCAAAAAGAAGGTTTTTTTAATACCTCTGACGAACCGAACCAAGCAGTCTGATCATCCTTGCCCGTCCCCCTCTTCTGTCAACCGTTGAAAGAGCATAGCCTAGGAATGAACCATATCGATCCAAGGTTGCAAGGAAAGAAGAAAGGTAAACCAGACCATAGGAATCTTCTGATGAAGTCAATCAAAGAGGACGGTTAGGTTCTTTGTTGCCTCATCTGCTTAGCTTATAGAATTACACGGTTTATCACGATAGACATTCCAATCAATGGTTGGACGATCAATACGATCGAACTATTCCATTCCACTGCTGAATAACGGAAACGGAAGCTTTTTCTTACTGATGGACTGATCCTGGGAGTTCAGACTGACGGTTAGATGGTTGTTCGCTTGTGTGCTTATTTTCCTTCCCCACTCAAAAACAAGTGTTACAGAATGTTCTTCAATTCAAATAGGTATGATCACGTCCATCCTTCCAGAGCTAGGCACCTGCTTCAGAATGAGAATCTTCGACAGAGATCGTTCCTTCAGTTTAGCAATCAATTAGATCCATACTGACTTAGCTTGAAGCATGGCTTGCCGTTTCGAGGCTCGATGCTACTCTTGGGAACATTATTGATACGTCGACTTTCAAGCATCTCGTAGTTGAGCGGTACTGCCATCAACAGTACCAAGATGGAAAGGGACTGCTGAACATGGATAGAATGAGAGTCGAACTCGCATGTCTCTCTTTTCCTGTTAGTTAGGAAAGAAAGCCGATATAAACAGCTCCATATTAGCGAATTGCCTCTGACTACTCTTCCCAGGCTGGTCAAACTATAGGATTCCCATTCACTTAGTAAACTTATTGGACAGATGGGTCAACCACTTGACCGAGGGGAGTAAGGTTTGTCACCACAGTCCCGATAGAAGGTCGAGTTTAAAAACAAACTGAAGACAAAGCAACGAATGAAAGGAAGGACGGCTCGCTTCGCTTTACAACCAGGGCGGGTCTCGCTGCCGGATCAATGCGCAGGATGCACGATCTACAAACAACAATAGAGAGAGCCAACCAAGAATGAAAGAACCTGGAAACAAACCTGCGAGCGAATACCAAACAGAGTAAGAAGGAGGAAGGGCCGAAGGCGGCTTACTAAGCGAGAAGGCTCCAAGCAATAATGCATTAGAAGGGAGCTTGCTGCTTTGCAACCTAAGCGGTATAGCTAAGCTTACTCATCAAGGGCCGATAGATAGAGCTGCTCTTGTTGCTAATGGAGAAAGATTGGAGTGAAGTTTAGTATGCTTTCTAAGATCAGAGGAGGAAAAGAATGAAGGTGTGGGCGGGAAGGAGGAGGTAAGGCCCCCTCAATGTGTATTCGACTACTCATTACGGAACCACCGATTGATCCGATTAGACTTCCCGCAGGGTAGCGCGGGGAACTTGCTGAATCAAGTCCTTGGAATCGGAGGCCTGACTAAGGGTCAATCCAATGGTAACCTCAACCTAGGAATGCCAGTTTCACTTCCTTGATAGAGCCAACTGAGATGCTCTCTCTCGATGTTGACCTAACATGGATTGATTCTAAATTATGAATCCAAAATCCTAATCTCGCAAATGATACGCAATAGTTGTGTGTACTCGAGGACTCTTAGGGAAAGAAAATCACTTTTCTCTCTCAGCAGTTAGACTGGCTATGGGTGGGTTGGTTATATACTGTGCCTTCCTTCTTCGAACCTTTTGGTATGTATTGCCCCATAACTATAGATCAGGTCCACCGGACCAGAAACTCAATTCCGTACTGCTGCTGAGTCGTCAGACTTATCCACCTCAGGGATTCGTGGAATTTGCGTTTTTGAATTGCGTTGGGGGAAATCTACCAAAGCTAGGCAGATAGATAGACTCCTTTCCCGCTGCTAAGGGATAGCAAGAAACTAAATCAAATGATTGTTTTTTTCACCAGCGCCCTTTTTTTGCAGGTACTAAGAGTCCTCTCACTACCAACCAGCAGGCATCATCATCTGGCTGGGTCTTGCCGGTATCAACAACGAGAAAGAAGAACCAAATGGAAACAGCAACTAACTATGGCTCTTGGCCCAGACAACATCCTAGGCGTAGGGGAGATCAAAACAAGAAGTCACGCCTAGGCGACGGCGCCCGTCCTGGGCTGCAGTAAGTAGATCGAGAGGTCGTTCCGCCCCTTGTCCCCGAAGATGGGTAATATGCTCTCATACAATGTTGCTCCAACTTTTTTCTACAGGGCCTAGCTGGCAAGCGATCCCAGTCCGCGGTAGAGAACAAGACAGCAAGCGAGCGTACCTTTGTTCGCTTCTTTTCCACCAAGCACATAAGTTTAAGGAGAACTGTAGGTCGGTGGCTACCCAAGGAAACTCCGATTCGATCCGCCCCCGGCTGGGAGGCATCTACCTCATCCCGATCACAAGGAGAGGTTCACCATGATGGGGGATCAGGTACTTTAATTCTTTGCATTCCGGAAAGAATGAAATGCATAGGGGACCATCCTTTTTTTTTGCGGCATGCTCTCTGATTTACGGATTCGCTGGGGGCCGAGGGCCAACCTTAGTTGACTGACAATGACAAAGGCTTGCGAAACAAAGTAGCGCCTTTGAAATGGAATCTTAATTAACTATCAGTAGTGCGAAGCAGCTTAGCCCCGGGGAGCTAATGGTTATACCTTTGTAAGCGAACTGTGGTTCTTCTATGTAGGGTATTCCTCCTTTACTCTCTTAATTAGCGTCGAGCTAAGTGACTTTGTGTAGCGTAATAGAATGAAGGCTACGTACGCACCGACACTCTCTTATCCCTAAGCCTCTTCGCTAACTCGCTCGCCTACAAAAATGAGTAGGCGAGGCTAGGCAAACTCAGCCGCTGACTTTGACTATACTATAGTAGACTTTCTAGCCTTTTATTTTAGAACCCTTTATCATGTTCTTTCATCCATCAAGTAGGCGAACCGTCAGGTCCTTAATAGCGTCGACAAAGAAGAAGAGCCGGTGAAAAAAAAAGCTAGAATTTTCAATAGTGAGACTAGCTTGACAAGCTACCTTTCCTCTTGATATGAGGTGCGAAGAGAAACATCTCTTTTTTATGACTTCCACTTCTCGATCCCGGCCCGGAAAAGTGACCGACCCCTTGATGAATGAAAGAAAGGGTTTATGAGCCCTAGCCCTGTAAGCCCACACCTGTGTAGAGTAGATCGTTCAACACCTGCGGCAAAAAAACATTTTTGACCAATTGGTCCGTATATCATAGGCGACCGAACGGCCGCCCCCCGTCTTACTAGACGAACCTGCTATAATTATCCCATAAACACCTAGCGAAGATATGGCAAAAAAATAAAGTAGCCCTATGTTCGGATCTGACAATACCATACCATAATCAAAAGGTACAACGGCCCAAGCGACCAGACTTAACATAAATGTAGCCACTGGAGCCATTCTAAAAAGGGAGAAATTAGCACTACTTGGTGAAATAGGTTCTTTTAGAATCAATTTCAAACCATCTGCTAGAGGTTGTAACAATCCGAACAATCCCACTACATCAGGACCCTTTTGACGTTGCACAAAAGCCATTATTTTACGTTCAGCTAGCACTAAAAAGGCTACTCCTAGTAGAAGTGGTAGAATTAAACAAAGTATTTCCGCTGGAACAACTATGTACGTTTTCGATTTTCTATTCACTCATGATCGGGCCTGACCTGGTCGACCCGATCAAACTATTTCACTTATGATCTGGCCTGGTTGACCCTATCATGATATTGAAGGATGGGACCTTTTATTGAAAAACTCCGGATCCCGAGAAGTTTTGAAGATGGTGCTCCTGTTACGTTACTTCGAATGGAATCCTCACTTGACTAAGCATAAGCGAAAATGTGGCTGAGAGTAATCAATCCCCTTTCCTAGTGGTTGAGTCATGATCAGAAATATTGCGAAAGAAAGTGAAATGTCCTATCATCGTCCCAATTTGGGTAATCCACGATGTCTCCATTTTATGTATCCATCTTGACTCATTTTTGGTGTCTCGATAGTTCGTTGTATTACACTTTGAACTAACCTAGAGGCCGTGCTTAAGCGAAAATCGATATCAGTGAAGTAATCCCGAAACTCTAGAAATTGTGAATAATTTCTTCCATTTTTTAAAATATCGCGAATATAGTGGAAAAAACTCTAGAACATTCCTTTGAATGGAATTGTTCATTGGGTTCGACTTGTTGTTCGACAAAATAGAAAGTTGTCTCTCGTATGTTATTGTAAGGTGATTCATTCAGAATATTTCTTATGTGCCGTTTCAAGATGCTAAAAAAGTAGATTTGGTAATCGGCTTTTGAGCTCCATTATGTGGACTTCATCGATTTTTGAATTATGGACTTGGCGGTAGTGGTCAATACTAACTGCACCGTCTAAATGCTCCCTGACCAAATTTGCGTACTCGTCAGGGTTGAGTTGAGGGGGCAGCCCGTGCGCTAATTAGGCTTCGAGGTGGCTATACGCGAAAAAAGCTCACTTTCTACTGAGGCCTGTTCTGTCCTAAACTGTTCTGGAATGTTATTTGTTTCATAGGAAGATTCCAAAAGCACATTGATGCCGAAAGAATATTCGGAACCGGTGGAGAGGCTATCTGATTGAAGGCTAGACAAATAACATGACTGAGGTATGTAAATAAAACCTGTGAAATAGCTATATAATATGATCTAAATATAGAAGAATACCAAAGATAATGGATTGCAAAATAAGCTTTTTAGCTTTCTTTTTCTTTTGTGCGCGCTTTTCGCCTCCCTTCCCTCCCGCCTGCTAGCTAGAGTTATACCATCCACTCTTGCTGCTGACTATGAAGTAGCATAAAACCCTCTATCGCGTCTGTTTGTTTGCCGTTGTATGAAAGTCTATTGATTCAAGAGTTTGCAAATCCCTTGGGTTCTTTGCCGAGGTTAGCCTAGCATTGGAAGCCCTGGTGGATAGCCTTGCTTTGAAGATGAGGATTATGATGTAATCACTACAAACAATATGGTAGCAACCACTTTCCATTTCACCAGAAAATTATAGTACTGCTTTAACATTCTTTAAAGAGAATTTGGAGAACCAACCCTTTCCCCAGATAGGAATAAAGGAGACTGCTTTCTGTATAATTGTGCTTATGCAGCTAGAAACCCATTTTATGTTTCTGTAATTTTCCCAAATGCTCGCAGCATGTAGTAACAACAACCAACTTGGTTGGTATTATATGCAAAGATTACCTCATCAGCTAGATGCCTCAGCTAGTGCTTATCAGCTAATAAGCTACTTCGAAATGACCAGATACTGGAGAACATGGTGGAGGAAGAAGCAAGTGATTTCTTCAAGACGGCGCTCTTCATTGTTGCAGCTGGATCCGATGACATATTTTGGAGTATCTTTCGCCTTCAGTACCATTCTTTGGACGAGAGAAGCCTTATCCTTCAGACTTTCTGGACATGTTGGTTTCGAATCTGTCATTTTATCAGAAGGTTCCGCCAATTTATCACTACTGTATTTTAGTGTCACATTCTCTTGTTTGCTGCAGACCTCTATTTTCTTTCCATCGATTAAGAGGCTAAATGAACAGGGTGCTCGAAAGTTTGTTGTGTCCGACGTCGGGCAACTCGGTTGTATACCGTACGTTCGTGCTCTGGAGATACGTACGATATCGTGACGGAGATCATTCTACACTACCATCAATACGATATGCTTTTCTTCCTCGCTGCTTCCTGCAAATGATGTGCTTGAGACTTCTGAACACGAAAATGGCAATACTTAGAATCCAATTCTTGCTTTGTATTAACACCTCTGGACGTTACCTGAGCTAACTGTGCATATGAAGAACCCCAGTGGTAAACGAAACTTTTGTTCATTGACTACATTGCCTGGTTTTGATAATGCGCAGGACCCGTGCAGCGGCGGCTGCTTCCCTCCGTTCCTCTGCTTTGGCACAGCCAAACTCCTGACTCTTCCTCATCAATTTCATTGCCTTAATGGCAGTTATCCCTTTCTTCGATAAATGGAGCCGTGTGATAGCGCAGGTAGTCATATAGTTTCATTCCCTGGATGGCTAATGCTTAACACTGGTCAGATACCATAAGTTATGGTAGTGCTCACTCGGCAAATTCTATTGGTTCAGCAGCGTCCTTATTAGGAGCGGAAGGGATGTAGCGAGGAGCCAAAACCTACCGTTACGGAACCGTGGAAAAAGCCGAAACCTAGGGTATTCCCTGATCTGAACTTCAATAACAACCATTGCCTTACGTACCATTGGCTGGGAAATGAAGGTGCCGTTTGCTGCAAGTAGATCTAGTTGATTGACTCGTTCATAGTAGAAAACTAATGCATCGAACCCTTTGCCGATCAAAAGATTAGGAACCGTTCTCCTTTTACCGGATACCCTTGCCGAAGAAGGGATGTAAATATCTCGTACGTATGTTTCCTAGGATCTACTACATGAAAATGAAAAAGTATTGGCTTGAGTTCTTTCGCGATAGGCCCTTGCAAGAAAATGCTTTGAAGTGAGGATTCGGTGGGGATGACATTATCGACATACGCTATTGGATTTCTCCCGGACATTGCCTTTGCCGAAACTGTTCCGTTGACATCCTTTGCCGTAGAACTTATCTTCTTGGAAAACGGAGGATATTACCTTTGATTTTGTTAGAGGAGGTAGGAAGCCGAGCATTGGGAACTAGCCATTATAGGGTTTCGGAAAAAAAGGTTGATAACTCCCTTTGCTTTGTCAATTAAGAAAAATAGAATGTGCTTACCTTCGTGATATTCCCTTTTCTTTGATCCTTTCGGTTTTGAACTGCGCTTTGCCCGTACTAGGTCTTGAAACTTAGCTTCAACCTCTCTGTAGGAATGAAGGTTCTTTTCATGCAATTTCTCGTATGATAATGAATCGAGTTTTGAAACACGGTTGTTGTAGGGAGTTATTTCTTTCTTAAAGGAAGGCTCTCTGCTCCATTGGGTGACGATTCAATGGATCTATTCATCCTATTCCTAGGTCGATCCGTTAACTTGGGTTTTGTTTACCAGCTAGTTAGGTCAACTTGTGGCATAGCTGTATTGGACGCGATATGGTGAACGAGTCCCTTTTTGCTTTCCGATACTTTCTTAAAGGAATAGCATCTGAGTACAATAGTGTAGAGTTCCCTGCACTAAACATTGCAAAGAGTCTAAAAGAGGTGAAAGAGCTATAAAGAACTAAGGAAGAAGCCATTTGTAGCACTAAGAGGAAGATGTCTCACAACCAGCCCACGGATAATACATGCTGATATAGGAATGAAGCATGCATAAACTCGTAAGTCAATAGTGAATTTGGTTGCATCGAAGGTGGATAAATTCAATAATGAGGGCCGCCCATAGATGATAGCAATTCGTCTTCACTAAGAGCTAACGACTAGAATTTAGCAAATAGGACGCTTTGTCAATTGAATTAGTAAGTTATCCTGGTCTAGAGGGTGTTCTTCCTCCCCACTCTAGAGGCTAAACTAGTTAGAAAAGCGTCCCCCAGCAGTTTTGCAGTAGTAGATGACGTTCCTGGTACTAGTAGTCCATAGAACTAAGATTTGCATGTATGGTGGGTAACAGCATTGTATCTATCTTTTGCAGTCTGTAAATACGTATCCCAAAGTTGTAGATTCTGCTTCTTAAGGGCTGGGTGTCAAAGTCCTCAGTAGGTGGTTTGGTCCTTCAAATGCCTATCTGTTGTAGTAGTCCCCAAAGGCGGAGCTTCATTAGTTGTAGGTGGACGGACCTCAAGTCCTTTCCTTTCTCTAACGCTAATACCGCGGCCTGTCATGATTGCTGTCAAAGATGAAGGCCATACTGTAGTCATAAGATTGCATGTCGTGTCGTTATTTTGTATCGTGTACAGATTCTCATATGTGTTATCATTCCAGTACAACTAATCCGTGAACAACTAACCATCATACTGTCAAAAAGGGATAGGTTCGATCTATGGTCATGGAAGGCCTCCTAAAAACATCTACTAAATTCATCGAGTTGTTCCAAAGAATCAAAGCGCCCAGTTATTAAGAAAATCCCTTGTCGGCTTTCCGTGAAATATTCGTTTGGCCGAGGACTTCCATAGTTGTTCCTATTTCAACTAGGTAGGCCTTCGGTATTCATGCTTCCTTCTATCAAGAGCATTGTGGCAGTACAAAATCCTTCCTCAGCCTTGTTTCTAATTTTCACCGGGCATATCCGATTTTGTGACACTTGCTGCATCCCTTTTCTTGCTGCATTAGCTTAACCGTTCGCTTCTTTCCATTGCTTCAACGCTTGTCTCAAGAAATAGTCAAGAGTTACTAAAGTAGTTTGTCCTATTCAAAGCTATAATCAGTGACTAATTTGCACACAACAATAAAGACTGTTGTTTTTTCTAGTGAGAAATCGAGTACTGTTTTTACACAGCTATAGCGTCTGAGAATTTGACAGAAAAGCAAGGTTCAGAGCCCACGGAGCGGTAGGTCGACATTCCTTCTTCTTTCCAAGCTTCTGATGGTATCTATACCTTTCGAGACCAAGCCCTGCTACAATTCATTGCTGGAAGAGACTGCTAGATTTCTTTTTCATAGTTCGCTTCAGGGTTGTAGATAATGTTCTATCAAAGAGTGCCAGTGTACATGCTTGAAAGCGTTAGTCAACTAGCTACTTGTCCTTGCTTTTCTCTAGTGTGCCCCTTCATTCAATCTCTAACTCAATGTCTACCCACAAACCTTTCCTTTCTGAATCAGGAACAGCCGACTCAGGGTAAATGCTTTTCCCAGCTCAAAGGCGATGACTAGTAGATCCGGGGGTACCTAGAAAGCGAACAAATGTTCCCATGGTCATGATTCTTGACTAAACAGCCCTTTCTCTGATTCCCCTTGCCGAGTTTGACCGAACTCATGCTTGAATGAGAACAAGCGATTTGCGACTTTGGTCCATGAATTATAAGATTATGAACAACCATTATGCGACATCTCTCTTAGCTTATAGAAAGAGCGGAAATACTACAATCGATATTGCGACATCTAATCCAAACAGCGTATGAGTGACAACCCTATTCTTTCTTTCCTTCCTTTCTTACTTATTCTATTATTCAGCTTTGTTGTTGCAAATAAGTAAAGTAGTTTGAAGTTCTGTCATATACATTTGCATTTCATTTAGTGTTGAATATCCAAGAAAAATGAAGGCTGGCAACGCGCCCTCCCTTCTGCTACCAATCAAAGCGTGGAACTAAATCTCCTATTTTTCCAAGTGAAAGCTGGGCTGACGAATAACCAACCCGCTTTGAATAAGGAAGGTATAGTAATGCTATGAATAACCCAGTATTGAATACTGGTAATAATATAAGCAGAAGAGCATTCTCCCGTGCTTCCAGACATGCTGAGCTCTACCAATTTTTGTACATTCAAAAAGGGGAATTGATTCCTTCTCTAGATAGGGCAGGAAAACTAGACTATATAAGAGTTTATACATAAATGCACATATAGTAAGTATTTGGATCTTCCCGCGAGACTGTTCTTTTCACTGGAGAAAGAGAACACTTCTTTTTTTTTTGATTCAACAAATGCAAGTTCGTCTTCGTCTGATTTGTCAATGGGAAAACGAAATCATGGGTGGAGGAAGAGGCTGTGATCGATAAAGGGGATGATGATGACTTCCATCTTTCTATGGATTTTCTCTCATTATAAATCGAAAGATCAGGTCAAAGCCTTCCAAACCATCCACTGGATTTTCATGTCCGTAAGGGAGGAATATGTGTGTGTTGTATATAAATAAAGGACTTTCGATTTAGCATTGTCATTTTCACGAGTTTTTAGATAATCCAATTTTATGTGAGATTACTTTCATTTTTACTGAATCACTTGAATCAGTTAAAGGAGACGAGGCTTCTGGCCCAGCCAGAGGGGCTGTAGAGGAGAGTTTTGACTGCGGGAGAGGCAGGTCCAGGTAACGGGGAGAATCTGCTAGGCTGAGGTTGAGTGGCTCACTTCCTTGAGAATATAGAATCTATAACTAAGAAATGAGAATTGTTGACCCATATGATCTCAGGCTCATAAAGAGGATGAAACTGATAATTTCATTCACACTTTGAAATTGAGCTTGTCAGTGATCTTTTCCAAGGTGTCTAGAGAAACCTGCTTTGAACATGACATTCATACCCAAGGAAAGTTTTGGCAGGCATTACTGTGATCTTGAAGCCCTTGCTAGGAGCTAGTCGGTATGGCTCACTACTAAAGAAGGTTCTGGCATTCTTCGACTTAGCCCTGTGATCCGCTAATTCATCTCTTGATCTGGTATTCCGCAAAGGAGGTGGATAGGGTCAGCCTGTTCTTCATGGATATGTTGATCTATCAGACCTATCTATAGTGGAATACTAGACTTTGCTACTTCCTGGATTATCCCTGTGTTTGCTGTTTCCAGATCCTGCCTTCTTGTCCTTTGTGCTCAAGTCTATGGCCAGTACTGCCCGGGGCAATATTAGCAGTTTTCTGAGGGTTCCATCGCCTCTTGGTTGGTTTTTTTCCGCAAGCAGAGCAAGCTAGTTCACATCCGATTATCCTTACCGCACTAACCATTCCTGGCGAGGTAGCCTTTCCCTAACGTCATAGAGAAGACGTGCCGCAGCTGCCTTTCCAAGACCTGGTACAAGTGATGACCTTGCTGATAAGTGTCGAATGCGTAGTTCATTCGCATGTCTTTCGAAAGAATTGACAGTTGATGACGGAACAAACTGTTCGACCTTGATTTCTTGGCTTTGATGTTATTATCACAATCCGGTTGCCATAACACGCATTGCTATCGGGATTTGTCGGCACATCGGGCAGGTTTGCTGGTCTTGTTTTACCATTGTCAAAATGTCTTGTAAACCAGGATTCCGAGACTGATCGGGTCTTCCTGAGAGAAGGAATATCCTTCGTTGACCGTGAGAGCTTGTGATGGGCTAAGTTGGGACACCCCTGCAGGGTATAAACTTTCGAGAGACGTGCCCGCGGTTATGTCGCAGATGGGAATTTGTTAATGTCCGGTTGTAGTTAACTTGACACCAGATTTGAATTAAAACGCATCAACCATGTGTGTAGTCGTGATGGTCTCTTTTCGGCGGAGTCCGGAAAGTGAACACGGTTTTGGGTTATGTTTGACGTAAGTAGGAGTTCAGGATCACCTCTTGATCATTGCTAGCTTCACGACCGTTCCGTTGCTTCTCTTCTCACTCTTATTTGCGTATGTTAGCCACCATATTTTTGCTTAGCCGCTGCTGCAACCTCACCACTTTACCCCTCCTTTCCCATGAAGCTTTGCTAGTCTTGATACCCATGGTAATGGGATTGCTGAGTCCTCGTGGCTCACAGTTTACTACAACAACAGTTGCAGGTACAGGCTATGCGATGATCATGACGCGAGAGCGATGTTTGCTTGTTTTGGAGTTCTTCTTCTGCTTCTTCTTCGATCAGGGGATAGGTTCCAGGTCGGCAGCCTGGGCTAGCAGGGTGGATGTTGTTTGAGCTTCTGTTTGTGTTTCATCCGTAGTCGGATGTTGATCTTATGGATGATGTATCGTGATGTTGTATTCGTGTGTCATTGTATGCCTTTTGTATGTATCCCCATCTATTATGTAATGTTGATGTAATGATATCCACCTTGCAAAAGCGTATCAATATGCGGTTCTATCCTTGGTGGGACCTTCGAGTCTCGTTAGGATAGTATCACATATTGGGCGTGACAAGTTGGTATCAGAGGCGACCCTCGCGGTTACACGGATGTTTGCGGACAGGTGCGCGGTCATGTTGTTCATGACGTCTGTGACCCGTCGTGGCACACGGCATGGCACATGTACCGGACTGGATGCAAAGACGTATGTTCCAAGAGGGAATGTTCCTGTGGCCCGACGAGGACGTCGGTTCCTCTGAGTGGGGGTGTATGTGATAGCCTGGCTTAATAGGGATGATAGACTACTCATATCAATAAGGAATTCCTTCTTTTCTGGGAGCCAATTCGGAAAGAACTCCAAAGTTAAGTGTGCTTAGCTTGGAGTAATTTCAGGATGGGTGACCGACCGGGAAGTTGCTCCCGGGTGCGCACGAGTGAGGACAAAGTGAGCAAAAAAGACTAGTATTGATCTGTGGGGCTAGTCTAGATCCCGCCAGGAATAACGACCACCGGCAGGTGTGTCCGGGGCGTTACATTGTTTTACCATTGTCGAAATGTCTTGTAACCGGGATTCCGAGTCTGATCGGGTCTTCTTGGGAGAAGGAATATCCTTCGTTGATCGTGAGAGCTTGTGATGGGCTAAGTTGGGACACCCTTGCAGGCTATAAACTTTCGAGAGTCGTGCCCGTGGTTATGTGGCAGATGGGAATTTGTTAATATCCGGTTGTAGAGAACATGACACCAGATTCGAATTAAAAAGCATCAACCGCGTGTGTAGCCGTGATGGTCTCTTTTCAGCGGAGTCCGGGAAGTGAACACGGTCTTTGTGTTATGATTGTGCGTAAGTAGTTTCAGGATCACTTCTTGATCACTTCTAACTTCTCGACTGTTCCATTGCTTCTCTTCTCGCTCTTATTTGCGTATGTTAGCCACCATATTTTCTTAGTGCTTGCTGCAACTCCACCTCATTACCACCTCCTACCCATAAGATTAAATAGTCTTGATCTCGCGGGTTTTGAGATTGGTGAGTCCTCGTGACTCACCATATACTATCACAACATTTGCAGGTGTCGATGATACCAGTGCAGGTGATGCAACCGAGCTCAGATGGGAGCTCAACGAAGATCTTGGCCGTTGCTATGTTTCGTTTCATGTTGATCAGTAGTGGAGCGTAGTTGGGACGATCAGGGATCTAGCAGATGGGTTATCTTCTTTTCTTTTGGCTTCGTCCGTAGTCGGACTATGTGTGTGCTCTGAATGATGTATGAATTATATGTTCATTGGGTGAAGTGGCGATTGTAAGCCAACTCTTTATCCCATCCTTGTTCCTTACATGGGATTGTGTGAAGATGACCCTTCTTGCGACAAAACCACCATGCGGTTATGCCTCTAAGTCGTGCTTTGACACGTGGGAGATATAGCCGCATCGCGGGCGTTACACGAGGGTTGTGATGCTTGGCTTGATTGTGTTTTCGAGCTCATCGATGTTGCCTGCGGAGGCAAGAAGCCTCATCACCTCCTTCCGATACCACGGCCCTCGCAACGACTCCGCACCTGCCCATGCTGTGTCTGACCGTCCTTTTGAGGCAGACCTGGGGGCCCTGCGTTGGTGAGGCTGGTTGCGGGGCCCCTTCTCCATCCCAAGAGGCACCTTCCCGGGCTCCGTTCGGGATATGCCATGATAATTCTCCTCGAAGACCGCCTCGACGGGCCGCTTCTTGGCCATCACGACCCGGATGCAGCCCCTGGCTCCACTGCCTTGCGCATTGTTGCCCCCTGCCTTAGGAAGGGCCTGCGGCCGCCGCATCAAACGGCTCCTCATTAGTTCCCCCAACGGGGGTTGCAAGCCAAAGGATGAACACATGACGGCGCACCAGGAAAGAAAGACCCATTGGGCCATTAGTTGGAACTGTGCTACCTCAGGAGGAGTCGCCCCTGCTCCAGCCTATAGCCCGACTTCAGGAGCCCGCCATCTCTGATTCAGGCGCCTCAGGAGGACCGCTGAACCCAGAATTTCAAGGCACACTTACGCGGCACCCCGCCTAAGAAGGGGACAGACGTGGGGCGCGACCTACCGGGCCACCACTTACTGTTGCAGGGTGATAGACGGTACTGTAGACACGCTCGCGGCACTGTTGAGCGAGGTGGACGGGGGGAAACCTATGGTCTCGATGTGGTGCCTCGATGCGACACATTCTGGAAGGCCAAGAACCAGGGTTGCGGGCGAACACACAAGGGGGAGCTCGCGGGCACCATCCTTCGCTGCGCGCCCTTATGAGCGGGATGGACCGCAGCAGGTCCTGCCGACCCACAACACTGTGCGGTACCACCAAGTTGTTTCAGGCTCGCGAGGTCCGCCATCCCCGTACTAAGAAAGTTCGTCAATGGGAGCGGGGGCTCTGGGTGACTCTATTCACGTCGCCCCTTGAGGTTAGGGGCAAGCCGTCTCTGGGCCCGTTCCCTAGGGTGGTTGGCGGCCACAGCTACCTTTATGTCACCATCGACAATTTCGCTAAGAGGGCGAGGATGGAGCCGGTACGCACCATCCCACAGGATTGGCCGTCAATTTCATCAGGGGCCTCATGAGGCGATTTGGGGTCCCCAACTACATCATCACCGACAATGGCTCTTAGTTCACGAGGAATCTTTTCAGGTCGTATTGTGCTAATTTTTGAATGCAGGTATGCTACGCTTCGGTGGCCCACCCGGGGAGAAACGACCAAGCTGAGCGTGCCAATGTCGAGGTCCTAAGGGGCCTCAAGACCAGAAGCTTCAAGAAGAAGCTCGAGGCCTGCGGGAGGGGTTGACTCGATGAGCCGTAGACCGTGTTGTGGTCCATCTGCACCACCAGGACTAAGCCCATCTGGCAAGACCCCATTCATCCTCATCTACGGGGCCAAAGTGGCCCTCCAGCTCAAGATCAAGCATCGTTCCCTATGGGTCTTGGCATTTGACAAGGCTCGTCAGGATACCTCGTGGGGAACTCATCTTGTGCTCGGAGAAGAGGCCCGCCACCAAGCCTCTCTCCAGGCCACAAGGTGCAAGCTGGCATTGCGGCGCTACCACTGCCGCAACATCCTTCCATGTGGCCAGTCCTCTCCAGGGAGGGCCTTCGTAAGCTCTTGCCCATGTGGGAGGGCCTGTCTAGTGTCGCCCTAGTCTCTAGGCCTGGCCCCGCGCACCTGGAGACGGACGACGGGGTCCCCGTCCGGAATGCCTCGAACATCCAGCACCTTCGCAAGGTCTACCCATGACACTCTCATGTAATAATGAGTGGGGATGTACATGCCCTGGAGCTCCAGGTGTGTCACCCCATGGCCCCGCGGGAGCTCCCGCCCATGCCCCAGTAGAAGCCCCATGCTCCATGCCGGCGGAACGGCCAAACAACGACTATGCCCACGCCAAGGTGGAGGCCCCATGCTCCGTGCTGGTCATCACTTGGCGCTCGATCACTTCTAGCCGATCGCGCTCTAGGTTCTGCTCCGATGCCACGAGCTCCAATGACTCTTCCAGGGCACGGAGACCAGCTTCACGGATCGACGGTCCTCCCGCGGGAGTGGGCACGATCGCTTCAAGCCCCCAGACTTGCCACTCTAAAACCACGATGGGACCCAGGAGCTCCTGCTCATGCCTCTCGGAGGCCTCACGCCACTGGTCTGCGGCCTCGGCTTCCTAGAAGGTGCAGTCATGGATTGCTTTGGCCGCAGATAAAGACTCCTCATCCTTCGAGCGAGCAGTTGTGTGCTAGAGGCGGCCGAAGTTGACGACCACTACAAGCTGGCATCACCCATGCGCCAGACCATGATGCTCGGCCTTGAAGTGCGTGTTGACATCGCCAAGCTCCGCCTTGAGCCGGTCCAGCACGCCCATTGCGTCCTGAAGAAGGCCATGACGGATGGTGCTGCGGCCACAACCGAGATCCAACGCTCGGCCGAAACCCTGTTCCGTGCCACCTGCCGCGGCAGGTGACCTAGAGGGACTAGCCGTGCCAAACGAGGCCCCAGGGTCGGCCGTCCCAACACCTACTCCCTTGACCCAAGGCGCGGCCCTGCACGAGCTGGGCGTCAGGCTGCCCGTCGTCTCATGGCAGACCTAAGTGAGGGGACATCGGGATAAACGGTGGCATCACCCATGTGCCTGACGCCGCTCCTGCCGCGGGGCGCCGGAGCCCCGAGGTCGCGGGCCGCTAGTGATCGCCTCGAGAAGAGTGCGACTTCTTTGGCATTTGTACGCTCGACCATGCTATCCATAGGGTGCGGGACCGCTGGACACTTTGGCATTCCGGGAGGTGGCGACGGGAGTGCCCTGGCCCCTTCGCTTGACGAAAACTTTAGGAATAAAGATTCTTGAGGACTTGATGAGAAGAGGTCAAAGAAGGCAGGAGACTTACTCGTCAGTGGCGACCCACTTCATCCTCTTCACAGTCCGTGCCAGCAAGCCGGTGCCCTCCTCGAGCCACCTCTTCCTCGAGGAAGTGCGGACCCTAGGGGCTGGCACCGCGAGGGGCGCCCATCCTTCCCCCGGTCTCACGGCGGTGGCCGCGTCACCAACTTGAGTGCCACCACCAGTGCCTGGAGGCGCAGGGCCGAGGCGGCCTGCGCTAAACGGCCCGGCGTGCTCATCCATCCTCGTCAAGAGCGCGGCCTCATGTGGCCTGCGGGGAGCAACCCCCACTCGTCGAAGCGGGGCATCCCCCTGGTGAAGTCTCTCCCGTTCGCATAATCGTCCAGGGGGAGCCCGTCTGTAGGGAGAGGGAGCGCGCCGGCCCCCTCGCCGTTCAAGAGGCGGAGTATCCCAGTCAATGCGCTAGGGGACGGGAAGGTCTCCAGGAGCCTCATGGGGTCCTGGCAACCGGTAAAGGCCCACAAAGGGCGTGAATGGCGCGGGCGTGGGGCGATCTGCCACCGAACGAATTCCCTCACCTCCATCGTCACCGTGAGGCCCGCTTCCCTCAGGTCAACACGCCTCACGGAGACTGACGCGATCCTAGGGTTGGCGAGCCTCTCGTGCTCCCATCGGGAGCTTAGCACCGTCGGGGAAGACGAGATTTGGAGTAGGGGAATGTACTGGGATGCATCGACATACACCCATTGCCTTCAGAAACCCTCCATGTCCGGGCGGATCTTTGTGCTGATGCCCTCACCCGCCGTGGTGCTCGCCGTGCAGAGCGACATGCACCTAGAGCATTGTGCATTAGTGGTTAGCTGCAGGGTAAACAAGTGGCAGAGCAGCGCCACCGAGGGAGCGATGCCAACGAAGGCTTCGCATAGGAAAGTAAAGGCAGAAAGTAGGGTGACAGATTGGGGATCAAGGTGCAGTGCGTGGACTTGGTAGTGCGACAACACGACATTGAAGAAATCTGAGAATGAAGGCAATAAGCAAGAGAATAGGGCGTGGAGATGAAGGGCAATGGTGGTGGCCTCCCGTTTACTGGAGCGCAAGGAGGTGAACTAAACCTTCGTCGCTTTCCACTTGTGGGACTCGGCCACGACCGCGGGTAAGACCTTGTACAATCCCTCTAGATTGGTCATAGTGGACCGGCCAAGGGTATGCTGTAGCCCCGTCCGGCTTTCCCGTGGGCCATGGCAAGGCGATGGGTCCGGGGCAGCGAGAGATCTGATGGGCGACGCGTGAGTTTGCTGAAGGGGGCAGTGGCGGAGATCAGGCGCATAGAGAAGCAATGTTGGCCCTACGGCGTGCGCCAGTCTTCTCTCAGTCCGGGTAGCTGCCGAGGCGACATGGGGAAGTGGAGGTGTCCGCGTCCCGTCGTGTGCCACGCGTCAAGCCTGGCCCGCAGGCGGTTGGGGCCCGCTTCGCTTCGCCCTTCCTTCGCTGCCTTCTCCTCGAAGCCAGCACGGACGCGCTTTGGGCTCGGGGGCTACTGTCAGTGTTCTAGGATCGGGGGTATCCAGACTTGCCTGCCTACGGCCCAGCACACAGCCTCATCAACGGCCCGGTACAGCTCAGCTGCAAGACCCCCAGGACAAGACCCTCGTGAGGGCCCCCGGCCTCACGAGGCGAAAGATGGTAAGACCACTCGCGGAGCAACACCCCGAACCTATCTCCTGAGGAGCGGAGACTTCTATGGAGGGACTTAGCCTCACGAGGCTCTCGATGATGTAAGCCATGATGATCAAGGCCAGGGGAGTGCCAGCAGGCACAAAGAATGACAATTTCCTCTTTTGTGCTAAGGAGGCAAAGACGTACGCAAGTTCCCAAGGAGCCCCCCAAAGGTTTACATTCTGGTGCAACAAGACCAAGACCACGGGCTCGACAGGACAGATGTCATTGCTGAGCCCTCCTCTGCGTCACGACCAGAAGCTTTGCAGGCGAAGACTACCTTTCATCAAGATAAGTTGTACTTCTTGTCCCCTTTCAAATTGGCCATTGTGGGATCCCTTCCCGCCCAATCTATGAGGGAAGAGGACCACCGACACTATAAGTATAGGCTAGTCTCCACCGTAGGAGGGGATCAGATCGATTCCTTCTCCACTCCTAGAGCCCTCGCGAGGTAGCTTATCCACTTTACTTGTTCATCCTCATCCTCCTCGGGAGGCAATCCACCACAAAGCAGGAGTCGGGTTTTACACCGCAAGGTGGCCCGGACCTAGGTAAATCTGCATGTTCATCCCCTTCCCCGCTCGCGTGAACTCAACGAGGCAAAGCCATGAGGTGATGAGCTTGAGGCTGAAGCTAGGTTGGATGTTCGCACACGCACCAGAGTTCGAACCTTGTTTGGGTCCGCGGAGCCCCGATTCCGACAAATTTGGTTGTACAAAATACATGAGAAACAAATACAATTTCTATATTTCCAAGTTGTTAAGCATGCTTGCTTTGGTTAACTATCTGATCTTCTAGCATGTTACATATTGTGCAATGTGTTGCTCAGTTAATGTTTGGTTCATTTGTTGTGGTGTTTACTTAAATATTTGGTTTAATTCTGCAATGCGATGTTGAATTGTTGTGGGTAGAATTTTGTATTGTTATGCATTTCAGGAATAAATCGAATTTAGCTATACTAAATACATGAGAAACATATACAATTGCTATATTTCCTAGTTCTTAAAAATGCTTGGTTTGGATAAATGGTTTTTCCATATGACTCGAATTAATCTACTGAATCTGCAGTGTGTTTATTTTCATCAACATATTTTACTAATAGTGTGTCAACCCTCACTTAACCCGATCAATAACTACCTTATATGTGTTGCGGGAAAACAATGGGAAGCACTAAGGTTTACAATTGAGGTTTGCACATGCATGGTCCTTTTTCTAATAGAACATTATTGTGCAATTGCCGGATCCATTCTAATATTTAGGTTTTTAACAATTTGGTGTTGCACATGTAGGTCCTGTTGCTAGAGGTTTTGACCCATTGTTCGGCCCATTTTGCATACGGGAAAATGAGTTGTCCATGAATATCAATTAAGTCAAGAAACTCAGAAAGATTGTTGAGATAAAGAAACTAGCGACAAAAAACAACAAGGTATTTGTATGCACAATGAAGAAGACATCAGTGAACTACTGGATGGTACTAACTCTTATACCTTGTCTTTTTATTCCTTTGTGCCATTTCGAAATTTAGAGAACACATTTATGCATATGTTTGTTTTCAGGCCTTTCCAAAGCAGTTCACTGATGATTACCTCTCAAACCACATGTATGGTCAGGAGGTGAGGAAAGTATTGATACAACACACATGGTACAATATTGAAGTCTTCCTCAAGAGGACGAAGGATAGGCGTTCAATCATCCACAGACACTCGCCTAAAGTTGCAAGGACCTTCAACATCATTGAAGGCTCAATATTCGCCTTCCACTTCAATAGTTTTCCAAATTAGACCCATCTATCTATCTACCGTCTATGATGTTAGTTTCCAAAGGATGTAGATGTTGCATGTGAAACTTGGTGCTGGTGGAGTTATGTAATGGGGTAGCTAGCTATATGCCTATATGGTGTAACTGGGTGCTGAAGCTACATGATGTTGTACTCTGATGTATTTCAATTATGCAATCCTGGTTCCATAATATAAAAATTAAATATATTGTGTGCTTAATACGAAATGTCAATTTGATTACTAAATGGATTAATAATAATAGACTAATTAGCCTTCTTATTGGGTTTTTGTATTGCAAACGGTTATTAAGACAACACAGCGGGCAATGACCTTAGACAACCCACACAATTTCTAGGAAGTAAACATGTTGGATCAATGAACAATCACAGGTCCTCTAGAAAACTGTTTGTGTTAGGCCACGTGAGCAGAACGTTTTCCACATACAAAATGTGTGTGATGGACAGCCTATGCCACACCATTTCTTCTAGGCACCGTGCATGATGCATTCATAATGCAAACAATATAGTTGTCAATATCGTCCACAATGGCAACGCTATCACGGATGATTTGATGCGAGAAATTGTGTGTGATGTACATGCAAATGGAATCGTTAGTCTGGGATTCACCGTGTGGGATGTACATACGAACGGAAGCGTATTTCTTGGATTGACTGTGTGGGATGTACATACGAACGGAAACGTATTCCTTGGATTGACTGTGTGGGATTTATATATGAACAAAAACGTATGCCTTGGATTCACTATGTGAGATGCACTGACGAACAGAAACGATTAGGCCTGTATAATTGTCTGTGATGGCTCGCCCAATCACACACGGGCTCTTTTTGCCCCGCGAGTGTGATCGGAGGGTCTATCCCCGACAGTTTCTGGGTCGTGTGGGAAAGACCCCCCTATCGCACACACTCATAAGGCGACGGTTTAAAACTCCGTCAAGGAAAGGGGGGTAAAAACCGTTTGTATAGTAGGGTGCTGCACTAGTGAAGTGGTTGAGCGAAGAAGGAAAAAGGCGAGCCACCGATCATGACTTGGAACCAAATGAAGGAAATCATGAGAGCTCGCTCCGTGCCTACTCACTACAACCATGATCTCTTCAAGAAGTTGCAACTCCTTAAGCAAGGAACAAACTAGGTTGAGGACTACTACCAAGAAATGGAGATTGCAATGATACGAGCAAACGTCAAGGAAGATGAGGAGCAAACCATGGGACACTTCTTGAACGGCCTCAACAACCAAGTCAAGAAGAAGGCAGATTTCTAACCTTACTCCAACCTCCTCGAGCTAGGGCACCAAGAAACCAAAGCGGAGCCAAAAGTGTAAGATGACTACAAGTACTCCAAGTACTTTGCCAATACCTATTGCTCCTATGCTCAAGCCTCCACAACTACGACTCCTATAACTACTACTTGAGCTAAGGCTACCTACGACATCTTCAAGTCGTTCTCCGACAAGCAACTACAAGCCAAGATATTCATCATCAACTCCTACAATGGATGCTACCGCCAAGATAAGTTCCATCCAGTGTTTCAGTTGCAAGGGTCGTGGCCACAAGACATTCAAGTGCCCCACATGGCGCACCATGATTGCAAATGATTATGGCACATAGGACTCCCTGAGCGATGAAGAAATGGAAGCCTTGGAATTTGTGGCCATGCAACGATAAGTCAATGAAGATGAAGTTGCGCACCTCTTTTGCGACAATGATCCAATCCCCGCTCTCATTGTCTCCAAGATCTTGACACTTCAACAACAACAAGACGAAGACCAATGTTACTATATCTTCCATACCAAAGCTGGCATCCAACGGCAATCCGTCAAGGTGATCATTGACGGTGGAAGTTGCCTCAACTTGGAAAGCAAAGAATTTTGCTCCAAGCTACAATTGATTAAGACGAACCACCCTCGCCCTTACAAGGTCCAATGGCTTAGTGACTCCGGCACCATTCAAGTGGAGCACACCTTTCAAGTATCCTTAAAGATTGGAGCACACGAACACACCTTGGAGTGTGATGTGGTACCAATGTCCGTGTAGCATCTACTCTTAGGATGACCTTGGCAATTCTACTACGGCTTCATCCACAACATACAGACCAATCACTATAGCTTCAATATGAAGGGCAAGGAGTACGTGCTTCGATCTATGTCGCCAAGTCAAGTGATCACCAACAAGAAAGCGTCAAGACATCATGGAGAGACTAGTGAGAGTGTGATCCCACAAAAGAGAGTGAGTGCCACAAGCTAAATATGAGCGACTCCACGACGAGAGACAAAAAAACTTAGTGCTTTTAGCCACCAAACAGACTTGAGGGATGTGAGTGAGAGCCCATCAAGTGTACTTCACTTTGTACTTCTGTGCGAACATGAGAGGACTAATGCTTCAGAACATCTACCTTTGGTTTCGTCTTATTTATTGCAGGAATTCGCGGATGTTTTCCCCGATGTGCTACCTCTAGAACTTCCTCCACTTTGTGGAATCAAGCACCGCATCAATCTCATTCCTGGCGCACCACTACCGAACAAGGCTCCTTAGCATCAACCTAGACGAGACAAAATAGATCAAAGTCAAGTCCAACACCTTCTCAAAAAGGGGTACGTTCGTTGAAGCCTTAGCCCCATGTGTGGTTCCAGTTATCATTGTGCCTAAGAAATAGGGTAGTTAGTGTATGTGTTCTGATTGCCGCCCCATTAATGCTATCATCGGCACATGCCATCACCCCATTCCATGGCTAGATGACATGCTAGATAAACTTAGTGGCCACCAGTTTCTCCAAAATTGATCTTAAAAGTGGCTACTATCAAATTCGCATGCAAGAAGGTGACACATGGAAAACGGCTTTTGAAACCAAATTTGGTCTCTATGAAAGGTTAGTCGTGCCTTTTAGTTTATCTCAAGCAACTAGCACATTCATGCGTGTGATGCATTATGTTCTTAACTCGTTTGTATTTGTGTTGCTGTCTTCTTTGATGATATCCTTGATTTGAGAAATGAGCTTAAAACCTTGCTTACACATGCTCCATTACTTGCATTACCTAATTTTGACAAAACATTAGAAATTACGATGCTAGCGGTAATGGCATAGGTGGTGTGTTGATGCAAGAGAAGCGACCCATTTCATACTTTAGCTAAAAACTCTCCAGAGCACAAATTAATTCTCCAATTTATGACAAAGAGTTATATGCTTTTGTTTAGAGTCTGGCATGTTTGGGAGCATTACCTTCGACCACATGAGTTTGTCATACATAACGAGCACGATACGCTGAAGTGCCTTAAAGGTCAAACCAAATTGAATAAAAGGCATGCCAAATGAAGTAAGTTCATTGAGTCTTTTCCTTATGTCATCAAGTGCATATGGGTAAAGAGAATGTAGTGGCGGATGCTCTTTCTCGCAAATGCATGTTAGTTACTCAACTTGAATTGAATGTTGTTGGCTTTTAGCACATTAAAGCCTTGTATGAGCACACTTCATTTGCGATTCCTTATGCCAAATGCCAAGCTAACACTTATTGGGAGCGATATTATCTCAAGGATGGCACTCTTATATGATCTAACAAACTTTGTATACCTGAGTCTTCTGTTCGTTTGTTACTTTTGCAAGAGGCTCACGGTGGAGAACTTATTGGACACTTCAGCCACGACAAGATATTCGCCACGCTTTCCAACGAGTACTATGGCCCAAGATGTTTCATGATGTCGCACGCTACACCATTTAGTGCTCCACATGCCACAAAGCTAACCCACAAGCTCAATCCCATGGTCTACATATGCCACTTCCTATTCCGTACCACCCATGGTAAGATATTAGTGTTGATTTTATGCTTGGTTTGGCTAGAACTCAAAATTGCAAAGATTCGATAATTGTTGTTGTGGACCGTTTCTCTAAGATAGCAAATTTTATTCCATGCGAAAAGATAGATGATGCTTCACATGTTGCAAATCTATTTTCTAGGTAAATATTGCGATTGCATGGAGTTCCCAAGACGATTGTGTCGGACTGTGACATTAAGTTCCTAAGCTACTTTTGGAAGACACTATGCACCAAGCTCGGAACCAACCTACTTTTCTCTTCCGCATATCACCCACAAACCGGCGGACAAATGGAGGTCACTAACCGAACTCTCTCACACTCCTTTGTGTGTTGATCAAGAAGAACATCAAGGAGTCAAAAGAATGCTTTCCCGTATCAGAGTACGCCTACAACTGAGCACAAAACTCTACAACCGGCAAGTCCCCCTTCGAGGTGGACTATGGCTTCAACCCATTGTTGACATTGGATATCCTTTCGCTACCACTACAAGAGAGAACAAACTTGGATGCGAGTGCAGGAGCAAGTTACCTCAAGAAGGTGCATGGAGATACAAGGCACACGATCGAACACCAAGTGCAATGACTCGCCACCAAGCTCAATACCAACAAGCACCCCATGGTGTTCAACACCTGAGATCTTGTGTGGCTACACCTACGCATATACTGCTTCCCCACCGAGCGCAAGTCAAAGCTTCTACTTCACGTCGATGCACTATTCAAGGTGCTAGCATGCTACAACAACAATGCCTACAAGATTGACTTCCCACGTGAGAAGTTAACGTCGGCGAGATCTTCAACATCAAGGACTTATCTACCTTCCATGGTGATGAGGTAATTGATCCTAGAGGAGATCTTTCCCAAGAGGGCGAAGATGATGTGGAGCATCCTATGGTCATCCCCATGGACATGCCGCCATCTGATATGTCCATTTTGCATCATGTTTTCATATTGATATTTATTGCAATTCGGACTGTTATTTTACTTTATTATACTATTTTATGCCTTCTTTCTCTTATTTGCAAGTTTCATATGAAGAGGGAGATTGTCGACGGCTGGAATTCTGGACCGGAAAGGGCTATATAAGAGACACTTATTCTGCACAACTCGAAATGACCTGAAATTAATGAAGAATTATTTTGGAATATATAAATTTTATTGGCGAACGAAACAACAGTAGGGGACCCACCAGGCAAGCACAACCCTAGGGGCGTGCCCTACCCCTAGGGTGCACCCCTGGACTTGTGGGGCCCCTGGCAGGCCTCCGAAGCCCATCTTCTGCTATATGATGCCATCTGACCTAGAAAAAAATCAAAAGGAAGATTTCGGGACAAAGCATTGACAACTCGAGGCGGAACCTGGCAGGAGCACTTTTGCTCTCCGGCGGAGCGATTCTGCTGGGGATACTTCCCTCTAGCAGAGGGGAATCGAAGCCATCGTCATCACCAACAATCCTCTAATCATGGGACGACCAATCTTCATTAACATCTTCACCAACACCATCTTATATCAAACTGTAGTTCATCTCTTGTATTTAATCTTTACCTCAAAACCTCATATTGGTACCTGTGGGTTGCTAGTAGTGTTGATTACATCTTGTAGTTGATGCTAGTTGGTTGATTTGGTGGGAGATTATATGTTTAGATCCTTTATGATATTCAATACCCCTCTGATCTTTAACATGAATCTGACTTCTGAGTAGTTACTTTTGTTCTTGAGGACATGGGAGAAGTCTGGTTATAAGTAATCATGTGACTTTGGTATTCATTCGATATTTTGATGATATGCATGTTGTTGCTTCCTTTAGTGGTGTCTATGAACGTCGACTACATGACACTTCACCATACTTGGGCCTAAGGGAAGGCATTGTGGAATAGTAATTAGATGATGGGTTTCTAGAGTGACAGAAGCTTAAACCCTAGTTTATGAGATACTCCATAAGGGACCGATTTTGATCCATATGTTTCATGCTATGGTTAGATTTATATTAATTCTTCTTTCATAGTTATGGATGCTTGCGAGGGGTAATCATAAGTGGGAGGATTGTTCATGTAAGAACAGCACCCAAGCACCAACCCACCCACATATCAAACTATAAAAGTAGTGAATGCGAATCAAACAAACATGATGAAAGTGACTAGATGAATTCCTATGTGTCCTCAAGAACGCTTTGCTTTCTATAAGAGAAAGTTACGGCCTGTCCTTTGCTATAAAAAGGATTTGGCTACCTTGATGCACCTTTGTTACTATTTCTACTTGTCACTTGTTACCCATAATTTCGTTGCCTATAGAAAATACCTTGCTAAAAACCGATTGTCATTTCCTTCAGCTCCTCGTTAGGTTCAACTCTATTACTTATCTAAAGGACTACGATCGACCCCCTATACTCGTGGGTCATCAAGACTCTTTTCTAGCGCCGTTGTCGCAGAGTGAAGCGCCTTTGTTAAGTGGAATTTGCTAAGGAAACATTTATATTACATGCTGAAATTACTGTAACTTTTCACTATGGAAAACAATGCTTTGATAGGTTTGTTTGGGGTATCTTCACCTCGACTGGAAGCACAAAGAGTTTCCCCTCAACCTACTGCACCTACTGAAAATATTTATTATGAAATTCCTTCGGGTATCTTAGAGAAACTGCTAGCTAATCCTTATGCAGGAGATGGAACAGTACATCCTGATATGCACTTGATATATATAGATGAAATTTGTGGATTGTTTAAGCTTGCAGATTTGTCCGAGGATGGAGTTAAGAGGAATGTATTTCATTTATCTTTGGAGGGAAACTTTGACAGGGCATAGGCTATTGGATGTTACTGGAACATGGGATTGGAATTGGCGGAAGTTGTAATTTCATCAAAGGATTTATCCTATGCATCTGGTTCATCGTGTTCGAACTTATATAATATAATGTTTGGCCTCGTGAAGGAGAAACTATCGCTCAAGCTCGTGGGAGGCTTTAAGTATATGATGCACACATGCACCAATCATGAGCTCTGAAGAGAAATTATTATTCAGAATTTTTGTAATCAGCTTTCTCATAATGATCGGTCAATGCTTGATTCTTCTACTACTGGTTCTTTTATAAGAAAACGATTGAACGCGAGTGGAATCTCTTGGAAAGAATTAAACGCAACTCTAATGATTGGGATTCAACAAAGGAAAAGAATCACATATAAATCTTGAGCTTGATTGTGTTAAATCTTTTATGGAAACTGATGATTTTCATAAGTTTAGTACTAAATATGGAATTGACTCTGGGATAGTAGCTACATTTGGTGAATCATTTGCTGCTAATGTTGATCTCCCTAAGGAGAAGTGGTTTAAATATCAACCCCTATGAAAGAAAAGATAGAGGAACCCGTTATAGTTAAAGATGAAGCTATCATTTACAATGTTGATCCAAATGTGTCTACTGCTTATATTGAGAAACCTCATTTTTCCTGTTAGGATTAAGGAACATGCTCAACCTACAACTATGGTTAATAGAAGTAATATCAGAACACCTAGACCCTCTAAACAAATTAAGGTTGAACCTAACACTGCAATGGTTAAAGATCTCTTGGTTGATAATATTGATGGCATGTTATTTATTTTTTGCAATGATGCTACTAGAATTGCTAAACCCGTTAGAAATGAACACGAGAAGCTAGATAAGAACAAACATGTAGTGGGCATGCCTGTTGTTTCTGTTAAAATTGGAGATCATTGCTATCACGGCTTATGTGACATGGGTGCTAGTGTTAGTGCTATTTCGTCTACCCTATATCAAGAAACTATGAATGGTATTGCACCTGCTGAGATTGAGGATATTCATGTCACTATAAAGCTAGAAAATAGAGATACTATTACACCGCCTAGGATTGTTCGAGATGTTGAAGTCTTTTGTGGTAAGATCAAATACCCTACTGATTTCTTAGTACTTGGTTCACAACAAGATAATTTTTGTCCCAATTAAATTTGATAGACCTCTCTTGAATACCAATAATGCTGAAATTGATTGTGTTAAAGAAAAGGTTAGAGTTAAATTTGGTAATGTATCTCATCAATTCAATTTCTATAAGTTTCGTAGATAGCCACATGAAAAGGAATTGTCTAGTAAGGATGAAACTATTAGTCTTGCTTCTATTGTTGTTCCTCCTACCGATCCTTTAGAACAATGTTGAAAATGATATGCACATGAATGAAAGGAATGAAATAGATGATATATTCATCAAACAAGTACCAATCCTTAAACATAACTTGCCTATTGAAACTCTTGGGGACCCTCTTCCACCTAAGAGTGATCTCATGTTTGAATTAAAGCAATTACTAGACACATTGAAATATGCTTATCTTGATGAAAAGAAGATATATCCTATGATTATTACTACTGCTAACCATTCAGAGCATAAAGAAAAGAGGTTACTTAAAATTCTGAAGAAGCACCATGGGGCTATTGCATATACTCCTGATGATCTTAAGGGCATTAGTCCCACTCTATGTCAGTGCAAGATTAATGTGGAGCATGATGCTAAGCCAGTTGTTGATCATCAACGATGATTAAATCCTAAGATGAAGGATGTGATAAGAACTGGAATATTAAAGCTTGTGAAGGCAGGTATAATTTATCCCATAGTTGATAGTAGATGGGTAGGTCATGTTCATTGTGTCCATAAGAAAGGAGGCATTGCCATTGTTCATACTAATAAAATGGACTTATCATGGTTATAGGATGGTAATTGATTTCAGGAAATTAAATAAACTACTAAAAGGAAATGCCTATGAATTAGTCACTTGTTATTGAACCATTTGATGTTTGGGGATTTGATTATATGGGACTGATACATCTCCAATGTATCTATAATTTTTTATTGTTCCATGCTATTATTATCCATCTTGGATATTTTATATGCATTTATATGCTATTTTATATTATATTTTGGACTAACCTATTAACCTAGAGCCTTGTGTCAGTTTCTGTTTTTCCTTGTTTTTGAGTTTCGCAGAAAAGGAATATCAAATGGAGTCGAAATGACCTGAAAATTTACGGTGATTATTTTGGGACCAGAAGAAGCCCATAGAGCATCAGAGATGGACCAGAAGAGTCCTGAGGCCACCACAAGGGTGGAGGGTGCACCCTACCCCCTAGGCACACCCCCCTACCTTGTGGATGCCTCGTGGACCCCCGAACTTGTTCCTGATGCCAACACCTCTTATATATCACCAAACTTCCAGAACAGAACCTAGATCGGGAGTTCCACCGCCGCAAGCCTCTATTGCCACCAAAAACCAATCGGGACCCTTATAGCGACCACGGTCCCAATGGATCGAAGTCTTTGTGTTTCAGTGTCATCCCTGGATCTGTAATGCTGACACACACAATACTCGAGGAATTATAACAGAGTTCAATCACACACTAATTACTTTGAGTCCTCATAAAGAGTATGACCATTACCCTTGATATCACTTCTATCTTTGCTTGCTAGTTGCTTCATTCTATCGCTATGTTGCGCTACCTATCACTTGTTTACCATGCCTCCCATATTGCCATGTCAAGCCTCTAACCCACCTTCCTAGCAAACCGTTGTTTGGCTATGTTACCGCTTTTGCTCAGCCCCCTCTTGTAGCGTTGCTAGTTGTAGGTGAAGTTGAAGATTGCTCCATGTTGGAACAGGATTATTTTGGGATATCACAATATCTCTTATTTAATTAATGCATCTATATACTTGGTAAAGGGTGGAAGGCTCGGCCTTTTGCCTGGTATTTTGTTCCACTCTTGCCGCCCTAGTTTCCATCATACCGGTGTTATGTTCCTGGATTTTGCGTTCCTTACGCGGCTGGGTGTATGGGAACCCCTTGACAGTTCGCCTTGAATAAAACTCCTCCAGCAAGGCCCAACTTTGGTTTTACATTTGCCTAACAACCTATAACCCTCCCTTGGGTAGGCCAACCCATGGGTCATCTTTATTTTAACCCCCCCGGGCCAGTGCTTCTCTAAGTGTTGGTCTGAACCGAGCAGCCTGCGGGGCCACCTCAGGGAAACTTGAGGGTTGGTTTTACTCATAGCTTGTCTCATCCAGTGTGCCCTGAGAACGAGATATGTGCAGCTCCTATCGAGATTTGTCGGCACATTCGGGCGGTCTTGCTGGTCTTGTTTTACCATTGCCGAAATGTCTTGTAACCGGGATTCCGAGACCGATCTGGTCTTCTTGGGAGAAGAAATATCCTTCGTTGGTCGTGAGAGCTTATAATGGGCTAAGTTGGGACACCCCTGCAGGGTATAAACTTTCGAGAGCCATGCCCGCGGTTATGTGGCAGATGGGAATTTGTTAATATCCGGTTGTAGAGAACTTGACACTTGACTTAATTAAAATGCATCAACCGCGTGTGTAGCCATGATGGTCTCTTTTCGGCGGAGTCCGGGAAGTGAACACGGTCTTTGTGTTATGATTGTGCATAAGTAGTTTCAGGATCACTTCTTGATCACTTCTAGCTTCTCGACCGTTGCGTTGCTTCTCTTCTCACTCTTATTTGCGTATGTTAGCCTCCAAATTTTCTTAGTGCTTGCTGCAACTCCACCTCATTACGACTTCCTACCCATATGCTTAAATAATCTTGATCTTGCAGGTTTTGAGATTGCTGAGTCCTCGTGACTCACCAGATACTATCACAACAGTTGTAGGTGCCGATGATACCAGTGCAGGTAACGCAACCGAGCCCGGATGGGAGCTCAACGGAGATCTTGGTCGTTGCTAGGTTTTGTTTCATGTTGATCAATAGTGGAGCCCAGTTGGGACGATCGGGGATCTAGCAGTTGGTTTATCTTCTTTTCTTTTGTCTTCGTCCGTAGTTAGACTATGTGTGTGCTTTGAATGATGTATGAAATATATGTTCATTGTGTGAAGTGGTGATTGTAAGCCAACTCTTTATCCCATTCTAGTTCATTACATGGGTTTGTGTGAAGATCACCCTTCTTGCGACAAAACCACCATGCGGTTATGCCTCTAAGTCGTTCCTCAACACGTGGGAGATATAGCCGCATCGTGGGTGTTATACACTGGGACCCACATACTTCCACTTTTTCTTTTTCTTTTCAGGTTTCCTTTTTTCCTAGGCCTTTCCTGGTGGCCTGATTTTCGGACCTATCAAGGGACGGATACACCAAGATGGCAAGAATCATTGACGTATAAGGGAATTTCCAGGTGGTCTCTTTAAACGATCGTTATGCCTATTTTAAGGACCCGCACTACTTGTACAAATACGCTTTGATGTATTAATCAAACTATAATGGAAAATAGTTTGCGGCCCAATTTCTGCGGCATTATCCTATTACCTCATTTTTTGATATTCTTATCAATTGCACCCGTACACTCTAGTACGCCTTAATTCACCAGGGGCTTCATTACGCCCCATAATACGGCAACAAAGTCCGAACACTTTTTTACAGTATAGTTCGGCACCCCGAACTTTAGCATTATATGCATCGGCTCCGAATCATGTCTTCGGTCAATAGTTGGGTTGCCTGGCTCCTATGCTTACTACCTTACGTTCCGCTATATCGGCTAGGGTAGTAAAGGGAGAACTACTGCGTTTGTGTCCTGGTTCATTCGGATGAGCACCTTAGTAGAGAAAGCCGAAAAGTGACTGTCATGATGCGGCGTGAACCGGTCAACTGTTCGAGAGGTTACAAATCTTTTGCGATTTTTCCGCATTATGCAATGAATCGGTTTTATCCGATCAGGTGTTTACAACACCCCAAGTTCGGACTTACCAATACTAGGGGTTGTGCCAAAATTTCTATTATCAAACTCCTATGGCTAAGTGAGGGTGATAAAGCCACATAGTCCGATTGCCTGGTTCATTGCACTAAACTCCTCCTTCAAGGACCAAACCTTTGGATCAAGAGTGTTTACATTCCATCCCGAACACCCCCGTACTAACTACATGGGGGCTGAAGCCGACGACTGGCCAACTCTCAGATTCAATGAGAACGGCCGCACAGGAGGTAAAATTTTAAATAAAAAGCAAGCATTATATTTCATCACGACCTTGTTTCATAGTACAGGACAGGATAACATGAATGTATTCATTCACAGATAAGCCGCTTCGTCCACTATATCTTGACTCGGGCGAAGGCCATTCGCGTGCCTTCGATGTAGACCGACCGCTTGATGGCATCAAGCCGAGGGCAGGCATGGACCAGCCGCTTCACGAGCCCGAAGTAGCTGCTGGGTATGGCTTCGGCAGGCCATAGCCGAATTATTAAATCCTTCATGGCTAGTTCGGCCACCCTATGCAATTCAACCAGCTGTTTTAGCTGATCGCTAAAGGACACCGGATGTTCTAGCTCAAGGTATTACGACCAGAACAACTTCTTTGTGGAGCTCCCCTCTTCGGCTTGGAAGAACTCTGCGGCGTCTGAAATGCTACGCGGCAGATCCGCAAACGCCCCTGGAGAACTCCAAATCCGGGCCAGTAAGAGGAACCTTTTCTTCACATATTTGCTCTGCATAATAAATTCCTTACCCGTCGCAATTTTTCTGGCCTCCTGGACTTCCTGGAGGGCGCCCTGGGCTTCAACCCGGGCATCGTGTGTGCTTTGGCGGGCCTTTGCAAGTTCGGACTCTTGATCCGCAATGTTGCACTCCAAGGACTCGCATTTCTTCATGGCGTCCTGGAGCCCCTGCTGGACCTCACCGACCCTGGCCTCATGCTTTTCACGGGCAGCTTGTTCCTTGGCCGCTCTCTCCTCGGCCTCGGCCAGCGCCTTCTTGAGGGTCTCCACTTCGGTCGCCGCTCCTAATAAATATTATGGCACTTTAGTCAGCACAAATCATTCATCCTTCCTGAATATAGACAAGGTTATTGCATACCTAGATTGTCTTCCAGCTGTTTCTTCACATGGCCGAGCTCTTCCTCGGACCGCTCCAGACTCTGCTTCAGTCCGGAAACATCAGCAGTATGAGAGGTCGCAACCATTAATGACGCCTGCTTGTTAACATTGTCTCATCTGGTTAGTCTCCTGCGAAACTTGTTTGATCCTCTGTCCGGCTTTTCTTTTCGAACACTGGACAGTGTCTCAGGGGCTACTGTCTATACCGTGACATTCTTTTTACATAATTGTGTTACTTACCTCAAAGCCTGTTAGAAGGCTTGTGCAGGCTTCGGTCAGTCCGCTCTTTGCGGACTGAATCCTCTCAACCACCGTACCCATAAGGGTACGGTGTTCCTCAACAATGGAAGCACTTCGCAGCGCTTCCATTAGAGTGTTCGGCGCCTCTGGCTGGACAGAGGTCACCGGCGGAATTGGCGCACCTCCTCCTTTTGAACGAGGCTGCTTGCCGGGTTCCGGAGCCGCATAGGTCTCCGAGACCGTATTCGGTTGGGGGCCGAACTGAATATGGCCCCCATCGCCAGTCTCCATGGGGATTTGCTCCCCCATGTGTCCGGAGGCTGAGGTTTCAACCTCCGGCACCGCCCTAACGGCCTCCTGAGTCTCTCCCTAGCCCGGGATCCTTCAGGACTCACCTCGGTGTCATCCATGGCCTTGGGAGAGGAGGCCGCCGGAAGGGACCCACTATCCATCGCCTTCGGGTCCAGCGAATCCTCCGAAGATGAGGATCGCTCGAGGTCGGACGGAGCCGGACTGCAAATGCATGATTCAACATGTTCAAACTATGAAGTAGAGATGCCGGATATTGAATGCGTCCGGGTTTTTGAGTACTCACGATTGGGACGCCGCTCTGTGCTGTTGTCGATGTCCCACACGGAGTTATCCACGAGGGAACCCTTCCCCTCTTGGACGCCTCTGCCTCCAGATTTGTGGAGGCTGCCCTCTTCTTCCTCCCTCCCTCAGGGGGAGAGTTGCTTTCCTCCTCCTCTTCGTCCCCGGCGGCGGAGGAGTGAGTCTCAGTGTCCTCGGACGTCACGTCCGACGCACCCTTGCAACGGAGGCCACCTCTGGTCCCCTTGGCCTTCTTCTTGGCCTTCTTCTCCGGCGCTTGATAGGGCGCCGGAACCAGCATCTTCATCAGAAGTGGAATTGCTGGGTCTTCGGGCAGTGGAGCCAGACAGTGAATCCGCTCCTCCTTCTTTGTCCAGCCCTGAGAGAATCAGTAGGGAGGCTTAGGCGTATTCCTCGAGTATGCAAGTAAAGGATACACCTTGAAAACATGAAAAAACTTACCGGACTAGCGGGATGGGCCAAGTCGTGCCCACAGTCCTCGGTCGTATCCGGCCACATCTCGTTGGACTTGAAAAGCAACTTCCAGATGTCTTCGTGTGTAGTGCCGAAGAACTGCAGCAAGGTCTGGTGCTTGGCCGGATCATACTCCCACAAATGGCAACTCCGGCTTTGGCACGGAAGGATCCGGTGAACAAGCATCACCTGGATCACATTGAAAACTTGATATTCTTGTCTATCATGCTCCTGATGCGCGTCTGAAGCGCTGTCAGCTCATCCGACAAAGACCAGTCCAGGCCCTTCTCTAGCCAGGAGGTGAGCTGCATCGGGGCTCCTGACTTGAATTTGGGAGCCGCAGCCCAGGTGATTTCGTGCGGTTCTGTGATATAGAACCATGATTGCTGCCACCCTTTGACGGTCTCCACGAAGGAGCGTTCAGGCCATGGGACGTTGGGCATCTTGCTCACCATGGCGCCTCCGCACTCTGCGTGTTGGCCACTCATCACCTTCGGCTTCACATTGAAGATCTTTAACCACAATCCGAAGTAGGGTGGGATGCGAAGGAAAGCCTCGCACACGACAATGAATGCTGAGATGTTGAGGAAAGAATTTGGGGCTAGATGGAAATCTAGCCCGTAGTAGAAAATGAGTCCACGGACGAATGGGTGCAGAGGAAATCCCAGACCGCAGATGAAGTGGGGGATGAACACCACCCTCTCATGGGGCTCCGGGGTGGGGACGATCTGTCCCTTGGCCGGAAGCTGGTGGGCAATTTCCTCGGCCAAATATCCAGCCTCCCGGAGCTTTGTAATGTCCTTCTCCTTGACAGAGGAGACCATCCACCTGCCCTGCACTCCGGATCCGGACATGGTTGGAGTGCTTTCTTGGGGTGGAAAAGATGAGAACTTGGGCGTTGGAGCTCGAGAATGGGGGAGGCAGAGATAGAGAGAAGGTGTGGGTGAAAGGGGTAAATCCTTATCTCTTTATAGAGGCAGTGAATATCAAGCGCCTCCCCACTCGCCTTAAAACTCGCCTATTCCCCAAGGGCCGTGCAGACGGCACGGTTGGGTTACCCACACCCCTATTGATGAGAATCCCGCAATAAGGGGACACAATCTCTGCTTTGACAAGACGTGCCAATGAAACCACATCTCGAAATATGGAGCGACAGGCTAAAAAATGGTTCGAAATAATGGCCGGGCGGCGACGTGATGTCAGGCTACAAAAAGTGTCAGCGGATTGGACTCGTGAAATACTATACTCTCTGCGGTTGTGTGTGGTACTAGTTTTGCAGAGCCGGACATGTTTTCTGTATTTGAAGGATGCTTTGGAGTATTCGAAGGAAGAACCCGCCTTGCAATGCCGAAGACAATCTGCGCGGCGGACACCTCGTCATTGAAGCCTGATTCAGGGGCTACTGAGGGAGTCCTGGATTAATGGGTCCTCGGACGGCCGGACTGTGTAGCGTGGGCTGGACTATTGGGCCGTGAATATACAAGACAGAAGACTCTCTCCCATGTTTAGATGGGAATCTCCTTGGCGTGGAAGGCAAGCTTGGCGCCCGGATATGAAGATTCCTTTCTCTGTAACCAACTTTGTACAACCCTAGTCCCCTCCGTTGTCTATATAAACCAGAGGGCTTAGTTCGTAGGGGTAATCATAATCATACAGGCTAGACTTATAGGGTTTTAGCCATTACGATCTCGTGGTAGATCAACTCTTGTAATACTCATATTCAACAAGATCAATCAAGCAGGAAGTAGGGTATTACCTCCATAGAGAGGGCCCGAACCTGGGTAAACATCGTGTCCCCCGCCTCCTATTACCATCAACCTTAGACGCACAGTTCGGGACCCCCTACCCGAGATCCGCCGGTTTTGACACGGACAGTGATCCCTCACCGCCGTTGAGGTAGGAGCCGCCTGCTTCGATCGCCCCCTAGGAATGGACGATCTTGTATGCCGAGCTGCCTCCATGAGGCCCCTCGGGCTCCTCCCGGAGGGGCGAGTGGGCACGGCTGGTGTGCGGGTGAGCGTCTTGAGGCACCCGCGCAGCTGGCGTGACACAGATGGGCGTCGTTCCTTCACAGGAGGCGTTGAGTAGTTCGGTAACATGGGAGAGCAGGGCGTCACGGCCGCCCTCGGCCAGCCTACATCACAGCAATTCACGGGCCATGACGAGCGTGGCTCGCATGTTTGCCCGCTCCTCGCAAGTGCGCAGGGACATCGCCGCGGCGTAGCTAGAGGATCTTGCTACCGGTCGGTTGCGGCGCTTAGTAAGAGGGTATGGAGGCGGCCCATCCTCTCTCTGACAAGCGGGGGGTGGCGATGAACCTCACAGTTGGGCAGAGCCGCCTGGGTGACGCGGGCAGCCCATTGTTCGCTGCCAGCTCATGGAAATTCCGCCATAGGGACCGCGAAGCGAGGGCGAAGCGCCCGGTGGAGGAGAAGCTTCGACAGCCCCCTACCGGGTTTGCCAAATGTCAGTTTCCGGGCTCCAGAGACCCAAGAAAGGTTCGAACTCAGGGGCGTGTGCGAAGAACTCAACCTCTCAAGGCTCCCGATCCGCATCTCTCATGACCTAGCTCGATGAACACGATAGATAAAGGCTCTGTAGTTTACCCAGGTTTGAGCCACCTTGCGGTGTAATACCCTACTCCTTCTTTGTGGTGGATTGGCCTCGCAATGGGGTGAGGATGAACTGGTACAAGTGGAAGAACAACCTCAGGAGGCGTGGTCTTGTGACGAGCTCTTGGTGGTTCTACGAACTAATTGTCTGGTTAGTTGGTCGATTAATCTCCCTTTCTACGGTGGTGGCTAGGTCCTATTTATAGTGGCCTTGCTCCTCTTCCTCCAAAACTTAGGCGGGAAGGGATCCCACAACGACCAAATTTGAAGGGGAACAAGAAGTACATCTAATCCTGACGAAAGGTGGTCTTCGCCTGCAAAGCATCTGAGCGTGACACCGTGGTGGGCTCGGCGATGACATCCATCCTATGGTTCTGACAGTCTTGGTCTCGTTGCATGCAAATGGCAACCTTTGGCTGATTCCTTGGGATTCCACACCCGCGCTTGCCTCCTTTGCACCAAAGAGGAAACCTATTGTACTGCACCTGCTGGCATGCGCTTGGCCTTGGTCGTCATGGCTGATGTCATTTCAGCAGCCTTGTGAGGATGGGTCTTGCGAAGAAATCTTCGCTCTGCTTAGGAGGCAGCCTAAGGTGGCCGCTTCCTTGGGAGGTCTTGATGTCGCCCGCCTCGCGAGGCTTGGCCCCTTGCGAGGGTCTTGTCTTGCCGTACTCGAAGCTGGGACGTACCAGGCTGCTGATGAAGCCATGTCGCGGGCCGTAGGCAGGCAGGGCTGGGTACCCTAGTTCCCAGAACGCCGACAGCATCCCTGGGTCAACCATCGAGTACTCCAAGGTGCCCTTCCATCCGCCTCCACCAAGTAGTGAACTAAAGTCCGTCTTGAGATATTGAAGTCTTGGGATTGTTGACATCAACTTAACTCTCACAACTCCCATGTAATTCACTCCACCAACCCGGTGTACGAAGCATAGCAAGATAACTACAACATTCCCGGGCAAGTAACATGGGGGTTTGGGTTCAACCTAGCACATGATACTACTCAAGAACTTAACTCAAATTCACCTACTTGCATGCATGGTGGGGAGGATAACAACTAATGCAATAAAAATCATAGGTAATAAAATACATGATCAAATGACTTGCCTTGGTGACGATCTTCAAACTCTAAGTAACAAGCCTCGCACTCCGGGTAATCTATGAGATAAACAAGAAATACATAAGCATAACACCATACAATTTAACACTATAACAACAAGTAAAACTAATAAAAACACAATCATTAAAACACACAAAAAACAAAAAACAAAACCAAACAAAGCAATAAAACTCAAAGCAAAGCCTCACTACTAGTAAAACAAGCTACAAATAAGTTTCAGCCACTAATTAATTTTTAAGAGAACAAAAGTAAAGTTTTAAGTAAATGACAAAAAGAAAATCACATATAAATTTTATGCAAAAGAATCACAATAAAACCATTTATAAAATTCCTATTATTTTCAAAACGAGTTATTCAGTAAGATAAAAGAAATAAATTACAAATAATATTTTTAAAACACATAAAACTCTACTACTAAGTTAATGGAAACTAAATAGAACTTGACAAAAGAAACAAAAGAAAAAATAAAAATTATAAGAAGTAGCACAATTAATTCACCAATTAATTCTTACTGATAAATAATGTCAAAAAGAACCCGTAGCAAAAGGAATCAATCAAAAATATTGCTCCTAGCTAAAACTAGAGCCAATCTAGTGATTTGAACAAATTTAATGCAAATTCAAATTCAAACGTTCAAATCTAGTAAAACTTTATATCTACAGAAACTTCATAAAATTTCTAATCTGGTGCAAAAGGAATCACCCAAAAATACCAAGTATCCCAGGAGATATTAATTTTCTAAGATTGAAAATATTTTGTTTTTAAAACAGAAACAAAAAATAAAAAAAACACTACCGATCGGCTATGGCTACGTGCATGTTGTCATCGGGCTAGCAAGGTGTCTAACAGAGAATATACGGTGCTCAACCGAGATCTAACAAAACTGCGCATGTGCGTAATAAAAAAACAATAAGGTCGGTTCGATCTAAATCGTAAAATAAAACCGATGTAAATAAATAAATAAAACCTAATTGTTCACTACATCTGATCTGGAGCATTAGATTAGGATTGAAAGGAGGGGGTGGCGTCGGCTTATAGCGACGCGCAACGATGGCGCGGGCTGCTCGATCGTCGGTGGTGGAGGTGCTCCGGTCGTTGGCGGTGACAGTGGAGGGGTCGGGCGGAGGTGGCGCAACATGGGGGTCACGGTGATGGTGGAGGCGGAGGTTGGCGGTGACAGAGGGCGTCGGAGCGAGCGGCGGCACTTCGGTGCTCCGATGAGAGCGCACGAGGTCGGGGCAGCTCCTGTAGACGAAACAAGTGGGCAATATGATGTCAAAATGATGCATGGCGTCAAGAGAGGCCGATTGCCGGAGCTTGAGGATATGGGGATGCTCACCGGTGACGGACTTCACGGTAAACAGCGACGGCTACCACGAGATCAGAACAGCAAGGGCGCGAGCTATGGTGGGTTTCGTCGTCGGGGTCTAAGGGGGGGTCGAGAGAGGAGGGATGAGAGTATATATAGCGCAAGGAGCTTGGGGAGCGGGTCGATGCGGGACGAGATCCCGAGAAGATCGGAGGTGGCGGCATGCTCCGGTGCGTGCGGGATTTGGGCACATCCGTTTTCAAGGTTGAAGATGACGTGGGACCCAGCGGTTAGCGTGCACGGGGAAGAGGCGAGCGGGTCAGGTGACCGGCTCGTAGCGGGTGCCGGCGGGGCAGGCCAGGCTGCTGCGGTGGGCTACGGGGAGTGGGCAGGTTGGCCTGGCGTCGACTAAGGTTTTTTTTATTTCTGAGAGAAAAGCTAAAGAAAGAAGTAGAGAAAAGAAAATAATTTTATAGACTATATATATATATATATATCAAAATGATCAGAAAAATAGATCATAAATAGTGGACTATTTTTCGCAGGAAAAATACAAACTTTATAGAAATCATTTAAAAAAATAAAATAAACCCAAATTTGAATTTAAATACTTTTGGCATTATTTTCTTCTGACTTTTGGAGGTGTCATATTACCTCCTATCATACTTTTTATTAAAGTATTTACCAGGGATTTTTTAAAATGAATTTCAAATGCCAGTTTGAAGTGAACTCAAACAGAAAATTCAAATGCCTCTAAAAATTTCAAATTCCACCACAATTCAAACAAAATGCAAAATGCAAGATGCAATAGATGCTTAGCTATAATTGTAAAACATTCCAAATTGGAAATTTGGGATGTTACAAACCTACCCACCTTAAGATGAATCTCGCCCTCGAGATTCAGATTGGCTAGAGAATAGGTGTGGCTGGTCTCAACGGAGGTCTTCCTCGCGCTCCCAGGTGGCTTCCTCCACGGAGTGGTGACTCCACAGAACCTAGCAAAACTTGATGATCTTGTTGCGGGTAACTCTGTTTGCAGTCTGGAGAATCCCGATGGGTTTCTCATCATAAGTAAGATCACTGTCAACCTGTATGGCCTCTAGGGGCACTGTGTCTCTCAAAGGATCATCGGCCATCTCAGCATGACATTTCTTCAGCTAGGAATCATGAAAGACATTCTGAAATCCTGACAATCCTTCCGGCAATTCCAGCTTGTATTCAACTTCTCCTATGCATTCAAGAATTTTTTCTGGGCCTATAAACCTGGGTGCTAACTTTCGTTTAACACCGAACATATTGATTCCTCGAAGTGGGGACACGCAGAGATATGCTCGGTCTCCCACTTCGTTATCTCCTTGAGTTTAATAATTCTTCTTTCTTGACTAAGCTATTTCGAGTCTGTCACGAATTAACTTGACCTTCTATTCGGAATTGCTAATAAGATGGGGACCAAAAAGTGTTCGTTCTCTAACACCATCCCACCACATTGGTGTTCTGCACCTCCTTCCGTATAGAGCCTTGAAAGGGGGCCATATTTAAACTGGTCTGATAGTTGTTGTTGTATGAGAATTCTGTGTAGGGTAAATTATCATCCCAGCTAGCTCCATAGTCTAGCGCACAAGCTCTCAACATGTCCTCCGGAATCTGGTTGACACTCTCGGTCTGCTACGAATGAAAAGCTGTACTGAACTCTAGCCTTGTACCCAAAGTTTCGTGTAGCTGATTCCAAAACTTTCTGGTAAATTGTGTTCCTCTATACGACACGATACTCCTCAGAACTCCATGCAAACATACAATTATGCTACAGTATATCTTGGCTAACTTAGCACTTATATATGTGGTGTTCACGGGAACGAAGTGAGCTACCTTGGTCAAGCGATCCACCACTACCCAAATAGAATCATAACATGAACAAGTCCTGGGTAATCCTGTGATAAAATCCATCCCAAGTTTTTCCCATTTCCACTCGAGTATCGGCAAAGGTTGAAGTAACCCTGCTGGCTTCTAATGTTCTATCTTTACTCATTGACAAACATCGCATACTGCTACGTACTCGGCAATATCCTTCTTCATACCTGTCCACCAGAAACTTTCCTTCAAGTCCAAATACATCTTGGTGTTTCCTGGGTGTATCAAGAACGCTGAATCATGGGCCTCTTGCAGAATTAACTTCCTAGCCTCTGGATCATTGGGCACATAGATACAATACTCAAACCATATAGTTCCATGTTCATCCTCATGAAAACCTTTAGCTTTTCCTTTACTCATCCTTTCTTTTATTTTTGCTATTTCTTTGTCCGGCTTCTGTGCTTCTCGGTTTCTTTTGGTTAGACTGGACTGAATATCTAGGGTGGCAACATATCCTCTAGGAACTATCTCCAAGAAGAGATCTCTGAGATTGTCGGCTAATTCCTGGGGTAATCCTCCTGCTATGAGGGTGTTCACATAGCTATTACAGCTCAATGCATCTGCTACAACATTTGATTTCCCTGGGTGATAGTGCAATCTCATGTCATAGTCCTTGATCAATTCTAGCCATCTCCTCTGTCTGAGGTTCAACTCCTTCTGCGTGAAAATGTACTTCAAGCTCTTTGATCCGTGAAACATCACAACGGTTGCTGACTGCGTGAAAATGTACTTTAAGCTCTTATGATCCGTGTAAACATCACAACTGTTTTTGGCAAGGAAATGTCTCCAGGTCTTGAGTGCATGCACTACGGCTTCTAACTCGAAAAACTGTGTGGCATAGTTAATCTGGTGAGGCCTTAGCTGTCTGGAGGTATAAGCTACAAGCTTTCCTTCCTGCATCAGCACTCCTCCAAGTCCTGGACGAGAAGCGTCACAATACACTTGGTAACCCTTGCGTACGTTCGGCAAAATTAGCATGAACTCGATGACCATCTAGAAGGTTGAAATCAGACGGAAGTCAAAAATTAACATGGGAGAAATACGAAAAAATAAAAACATAAAATAAAATAATTTCTTCCTATGGCTTTCCGATCCTAGGGGTTACATCCTACAGTCAGCGTGTGCTCTGAATACCATCTCTGTAATGACCCGACACGAAAATGCTCAAGTCTATGTGTATATGTACCATCCCAAGATCATGCTGGCACACACGGTACATTGATGAAAATGTAAAAGTTCAATCACACCTGATTTATTACATTGAATCTCATATAGAGTCCTTGTTATATCATAATAAATTCGGCTGAAGGCGAACTCATGAGATAAACTACTGCGGAAGCATAGACGAAAAGCGAGTACATTCGGCTCCAAAGGGCAATCACCGAGCATAGATCGTAGACTCATTCTTGGTCGGAATAATCCTCTGCAAGATGAGATGTTGCAGCCATCTAGGTCACCATTTTGAATATGCCGGCAAGTCATAGAGAGACAACAATTATAAAAATGTTATACTATATGCAATTTCGGTTGTGGGGCTCTAAGTTTAAGTTTTAGCAAAAAGCAAATGTTTCCCTACAACAAAAGGACTTGCTTGCAGTTACTACAAAATATTATTTGTTGTTGAGATGGTTCCGCCAACCAGTGTCTCATACCCGAAATCACTATTAACCCAACAATTAATTAAGTAAGATTGGTGTTGATAGTTCCGAATAAATCCAATTCCAGAGACTCGGATGTCCTTAACCGGGGACACGACTAATCGATTAGATTTCCACTCTACAGAGTCTTGTGCACTTTACCCACAAGAATAATTACCCTCCTTTATATCCTCGCACTGCATAGTGTTTGAAGACGGGACGAGCTAAACAAGGTCTTCCGTAGAATTCCCCTGGGTCACTTCTGGTGCCCACCTATTTACTAATGTTCTTCTACATCTGCTGTCACCATCCGTCTAGAGTCACGCCTAGGGTCGACCAAGATAGAGTCCATACTGACTTGCGGCTGCGTAGGTAAGCTTCCGGTCAAGGTATATCCATCTATCTCTTTGTAGTTGGGTGAAGCTTTCAACAAGATGTCATGGCGCTTCTCCATGCATCCCTGGGTCAACATTGGGTACTCCAGGGTGCCCTTCCACCCGTCTCCACCAAGTAGTGAACTAAAGTTCGTCTTCAGATCTTGAAGTCTTGGGATGGTAGACATCAACTTAACTCTCACAACTCCCATGTAATTCACTCAACGAACCTGGTCTACGAAGCATAGCAAAATAACTACAATATTCTCGGGCATTGGTAACATGGGGATTTGGGTTCAACCTACCACATGATACTACTCAAGAACATAACTCAAATTCACCAACTTGCATGCATGGTGGGGAGGATAACAACTAACGCGGTAAAAATCATAGGTAATAAAATACATGATCAAATGACTTGCTTTGGTGACGATCTTCAAACTCTAAAGACTCGTAGTAACAAGCCTCGCAATCCGGGTAATCTATCAAGACAAACAAGAAATATGTAAGCATAACATCATACAATTTAACACTATAACAACATGTAAAACTAATAATAACACAATCATTAAGAACACACAAAGAAAACCAAAGAAATCAATAAAACTCGAAGTGAAGCCTTACTACTAGTAAAACAAGCTACAAATAAGTTTTTGCCACTAATTAAATTTTTAATAGAAGAAAAATAAAGTTTTTAGTAAATGACAGAAAGAAAATCTCATAGAAAATTTGATGCAAAAAGAAGCACATTAAAACCATTTCCAAAACTCGTATTATGCTCAAAACAAGTTTTCTAGTAAGATAAAAGAAATAAAATACTAATAATATTTTTAAAACAAACAAAATTTCTACTACTAAGTTAACGGAAACTAAATAGAACTTGACAAAAGAAAGAAAAGAAAACAATTTAAAATTAAAAGAAATAGCACAAAACCTATAAAGCACTAAAACATTATTGTTTTCATTAAAACCTGACTTTAAATAATGCTAAATTAAACAATTAATACCTACTGATAAACAATATCACAAAGAACTAGTAGCAAAAAGAATCAATCAAAATTATTGCTCCTATCTCAAAGTATAGTTAATCTAGTGATTTGAAAACAATTCATGGAAATTCAAATTTAATCTTTCAAATCTAGTCAAACTTGATATCTACAAAAACTTAATAAAATTATTAATCTAGTGCAAAAAGATTCACCCAAAAATACCAAGTATCCTAGGAGATATGAAATTTCTAAGATTCAAACAATTTTGTTTTTAAAACAGAAACCAACAAAGGGGAAAACACTACCGATCAGCTATGCTACATGGCATGCTGCCATTGGGCTAGGGAGGTTTCCGACAGAGTCTGTACGGGGCTAGGCCTGGATCTAACAATACCACGCGCGCGTAATAAGAGAAGATCGGACCGGTTCGCTATAAACCGTAAAATAAAACCGATGTAAATAAATAATAAAACTTAATTGTTCACTACATCTAATCTGGAGTGTTAGATTAGGATCGAACAGAGGGGGCGGCGGCGGCCTACAGCAACGGGCAACAACAGCGCGGGCGGCTTGGGCGTCGGCGGCGGAGGTGCTCCGGTCATCGGCAGTGACGGTGGAGGGGTCGGACGGACGTGGCGCAACAAGGGGGTCACGGTGATGGTGGGGACAAAGGTCGGCGGTGATGAAGGGCGTCGGAGCGGCGGCGCTTCGGTGATCTGGCAAGAGCGCGTGAGGTCAGGGCTGCTCCCTGTGTGGGCAATATGTTGTCAAAAAGACGATGGTCGTCTAGAGAGGCCGATTGTCAAAGCTTGAGGGTATGGGGATGCTCACCGGTGACAGACTTGACGGTGAACGGCGGCGGCTCTGGTTAGATCGGACCAACAAGGGTGCTAGCTAGGGTGGGTTTCCACGTCGGGGTCTAAGGGGGTTGAGAGAGGAGGGATGAGAGTATATATAGGGAAAGGAGCTTGTGGAGGGGTCGACGCGGGACACGATCCCGAGAAGATCGAAGGTGGCGACGCGCTCTGGTGCATGCTGGATTTGGGCGCGCCCGTTTCGGAGGTTGAACATGGCATGGGACCGGGCAGTCAGCGGGTGCGGTGTAGAGGCGAGCGGGTCGGGCGATCGGCTCGTAAGGGGTGCGGGCCGGGCAGGCCGCGTGGCTGTGGTGGGCTCCGGGGAGTGGGCCAGCTGGCCTAGTGCCTGGTGTCGGGGAAACAACACCTATTCGATCACAGGGATCCCTTCTACGGTCGACGGGGAAAGGATTGCACAAAGAGCAGGTCCGGGGATCAGCACAAGGGATTTTTCCCCAGGTTTGGGCCGCTAAGGAGCGTAAAACCCTAGTCCTGTTTTGTATGTATATTTGGTGTTCTGAAACCTTAGGTAGCTGCTATGCGTGCCTGGTCCAAAAGTTCGAATCCTCCTCCAGTATGCCTCAGGCCTCCTTTTATATGTCAAAGGGGTCGCCAGAGTGGCACATAGGAGGTGTAAAGTAGCTACAATGTACAACTTATCACTGACATCGTAGGAAAAACGCATTAAATGTGCTGGTTACGTGCCCTCCAACTTTATCGACGACAGTAATAGAACCCATCCCGTCCGTCACCGCTCACCCCGCCTTGACACGCGTCGAGGCTGACGAGGCATGCAACGCCAAGATGACTAGATAGCCGCTGTGCTGGCGCGGTGGCAGGATCTTCACGAAGATTGCCACCATGCAGGTGCTTGCTTAGTTGGTAGGCTGATCGCCGCGCTGGAACGGTTAAGGGGTGGCAAAACCTTGTCGGATGTGGGCCCAGCTGTGGCCCCACAATTGTCCTCGGCAATCGTCTTGTCGAGGCCTCGCAGTCGTCCCCGGCAAGGGCCTTGCCGGGGGTCTTTGTCTTCTGATCTCCACGTAGACCTGCAGGCCACCAGTCTTCACAAAGATCTGCATGCTACTACGCATGCGCCCCCGAGTCTTGGCCTTGACGTTGTCGATGGTGCCAGAGCGCTCAGCCTCAAGTGTGGGGGCCTTGATGGTACTTCACAAGCTGCCCTGGCAAGGCTCTTCACTAAAAAAAATACACTTCCGTGATGATACATGTTTGTCATAGTAGGTCACGTTTTCTATCATGCATGTACATCCATGATGATTTTATGACAGAATCAAGATAGTCATACCTGTGCTATCATAGAAGTGTTCCATGACATTACCAAAATTATCATCAGAAGTGTCCACTTCCATGACGATAAAACGCATGTCACAGAAGTGCTTTCGTCAAGGGTGACCGACACGTGGCATCCACCGTAACGGAACACCGTTAAGCTATCGGGTCCAGTTTTGAATCCAATAACGTGTTAACAGCCCCGACCAATGGGGATTTTCCACGTGTAAAATCATCATTGGCTAGAGGAAACACGTGTCGGCTCACCGTTGGGAAAGATGTCATCCACTCATTGGACCGAAGGCTCCTATGATACGTCGACATGTGGCACGACCCAATAGAGGCCCATTCCTGTGAAAAGGCTGACCCATTTGACTTGGTCAAAAGGTGATGGGCCGACCCATAGAAAGCCTGTTAATGGCCTATTCGCATATAGCCCATTTACAGCCCGCTAACCCAGGGCCTGTTATGGCCTATCCGAATTAGGCCCTATAGCATCATCTGGGCCGTCCAATATGATTCCAGCCCGTTTTAACTTCCGGCCCATGTATGGCCCATTACGTCTTTCGGCCCATATGAGGTCCTTTGTATCTCTTGGCCCATTAATGGCCCATGGTGAAACTGGCCCGTAATGAAAAGTGTATCACTTTATACCCATTAATGGCCCATTATTCCATTGGGCCGTTTCTAGCCCAAGTTATCTTTCGGCCTTCTCAGTGCCCATTTATTCTTGGGCTCATTTCTAGCATTCGGTTACTTACGGCCCGTTACTGTCATTTTCTGCTTGTGGGCCAAATTCAGCCCGTCTTACAGTCGGCCCGTTTGTGGCCCGTTAATATGTTGGGCCGTTTTCATGTAAAAAGAACCCGTTGCGCTATTTTCATAGAGTTATCAAATACGGCCTATTAACGGCCCATTATGGTCCATGAATAGTATGGCCCATGATTGGCGAAATGATTATATGCCCCGTTGAAGGCCCATGGATCCTACGGCCTGTAGAAGACCCATGGATCCTACGGCCCGTAGAAGGCCCATGGATTGTACGGCCCATAGAAGGACCATGGATCATAAGGCCCGTATAGAAGACCAATGGATCCTACGGCCCGTAGAAGGCCCATGGATCATAAGGCCCGCAGGAGGCCCATGGTTACAACAGTCCGTGTTTTGCCATGATTATTGTAGCCTAGTTTCCAGAAATAGGTTACTGTGGCCACTAGAAAAACACGGAAAAAGAACTGCAGTGACTACAAGCAAAAAACTAAACAAGACAATAAGGAAATAAATAAGCAAGCAACTAATGCTAGCCTATTACCGCTATTACACATATTACATCCATTGGGCATCAAAGTTCGTCACCAGTGCAAATATAGGAAACAAAGCAGCATATTACATACACTGGCCGTCAAAATTTGCCAGCAGTGCAAATAAACGCGGCAGCAAAACAAGAGCATAACTGAAACAACTTCAAAAGAGCTCAAGAAACGTTATCCTGGGTATCCACCATGCTGGCAATAAGCTTAGCAAGCTTATTAGCTTTGTCCTGTTTGGCGCTAAAATCCTCCAACACTTGCTGTTGCACCAAAAAGTAGGCATCTGAATGCTCTACCGACTTTCGTAGTCCTTCGGCTTCTTGTCGCAACACATCTGATCGATGTCTTTCAGCTTGTAGTTGAGACTCAAGAAACCAAATTGATTCAGACAGTGAGTTTGAATAGCTTGTGCAAGCGGTAGTGGCCAATAACTCGAACACTAAACCAAGACAGGACTTTGGGGTTGTCTCACTGTCTTCAAGATAGTCTTCCTTAGCTGTTTTATCAGCTTTGTTGGGGACCAACAAGGATGTCTCACTATCCTAAACCTTATCTGCATTACTTCCTTTACCATTGCTTAATAAGGCGCTCTTCCCCAATATTCTATCAGCATTCTAAAAGAATAAACAAGCAGACGCATAACAGGTTTAGCATGTACTAGTATATGAAACTCATTTCGGTGAACCAGTTCATTTGTAAGGTGGACAATATTAAACTACCAAGTCTTCTATTGCCAAGTACTAGTACATAATAAAAACATCAAACAAACATATATTTATGTCCTATGGTCACTGCATTGTCTTGCCAAATCAAAATAGAGACACGGTTGAAATCATATCAGTTCAAGACAAAGCAACACTGAAAGAATACAAAGCGTGGGAAACTACATGGCACAACAAGATTTCAGATGGGTACCACGGGCCTACATGTACAACAACACTATTGGCTCTGTTGTGATGCTAGTAATGTGCATGATAGGAGAAGTCAACTGTATACACAATTGAAATTGAAATCAACAGAGCTATTGATAAGAGCAAACCTGTTAAAGAAACATGCGTGAACGTACCTGCTGTGCCATTGGAGTTTCGATTGGATCCTTCAATTTAAAAATAAGTTTGTATGAGTATATACAGTGATACAAGATCAAAGCACTATGCACGATAGCAACCATAGTTAAAAAAGGCGCGCCTAAGTGAGCACTTAAGCGCGCCTAGGCTCTAGGCATTGGCAAAATGCATTGCGCATATCTACGCTTAATCTGTGCATAACTGCACATAAGCATGCGCTTTGGTCAGTAAAGCACAAGGCGGTGGCAAAACGCACAATTAACACCTAGCGCTTTTTTGAACTATGATAGCAATGGAATCTTAAATTAGAACAATTGTTCTTCAGGTTTAGGCACTTGTTCTACATGAACAGAGTACAGTAAGATGCAAGAATATATTACTTAAAAATAGAAAATGAGCTCATAGACCTTACCACATTCTTGGTTCGGGACCAGTACAGAACAAGGCATTCCCAGTCATCGTCCAGTAAATGTGTCTCAGGAGAACGTAAGGGAATTTGATGAGTTTCTTTGCCGGTGAAGTATGTTTTCTTAAGGTAATTCCGATACTGCCGCCAAGCATTCTTGAAGATAGCAGAGGTATTAGCACAGGTTACCTCATCGTGAGTTTCCAAATCGGTCCTTCTCTATAGAGAAAAATGGGAAAATTTGCTATATTATAACCATCATGGAGATAGGATGTATGGGACAAAGCAAAGTAATTGCCATGAATAACATTACTTACACATAACTCCTGGAGAAACACCTGCAACTGGCATTTTCCTTCATCTTCAGTATAATATTTCTAAGATGGGATACGCACATAGGATTTAACAACATCAAATGCGATCGATGCTAAACTATGACTAGCTGGTTGTGCTTCCTCCACAGGAACAGGCGTACTAATTGGTGGAGTTGGGGTTCGCTGTGGTAGTACTGGCCCTTTGGGCACTGGAGCTGCCTTACTAACTACTCTTGTTTGGGAGCTCTATGGTGGCGATGGTGTTGTGTCAACAGGAACTGGGTTACTATTTGCTGGGGTTGGGGTTAGATTGGGTGAAGCTGATTTTCTGTCCATGGCAGTAGGGGTACAATCTGCGAGAGTTTGGGTTATGTGTGGTAGGGCAGGTTCTCGTGCATGTACAACCGGGGTGCTATCTCCACCAAGAGGTAGCACTGTTTTATTTGAAGACCGTGTTTTTACTCCGCTAGATACTGGCATTACCTGCTCCAATTTTAAATGGCCGATAAACAGGAAACATAGTTGAATGTACAAACATTGTGTGAGAGACAAATGCAATAGATAGTGTGGAAAAAAGAGGGCATGAAATAGTTGACATGTATATTGTTTAACTAAAACGGATAACATGACATAATTTCACATATATGATGTCTATCCAAACTGGATAGCATAGCATAACATAATTCAAAGATATGACGAATAACTAAACAGGATCGCATGACATAATTCACCTACATGTTATCTAAGTAACCAGGATCGCATGATTTAATTCACATATGTGATTTATATGCTAAATAAAGGGCATTCGATATGATTCCTGAACTAAGAACATGGTGTTGAATATTGTGTATATGATGTCTAAACTATTCAATGAAAGAAACCATATGCATGATATGAGCAGTATAACCATGCGAAGTTAGAGCATAAACCATGGTGGGGAAATAGGGCTGGTCATCTGTCTCTAAATCCATCTCTGAGGAGCTATCGGGACCCAACAAGAGATCTGCTTCGACAGGTAGCACTGTCTGCTCTGAAGGACTTGTTTTCACTCTAGATTTTTCCATCTCCCACCCAAATGGCTGATTCACAAGAAGAGTAGTTGATTGTACAAACATTGTCGACAAATGGAAATGTAATGAAGAAATGGACGGGCAAGGTATCATTCAAATATATGATGCCTGGTTAAACTGGATGGCATTGCACATTTCACATATATTATGGTTGGCTAAAACACATGAGATTGCGTAATTACCATATATGATATAGAAACTAAACAGGTGGCATTACAGAACATGTCTAAACTAAGCATATGACATATATGTCGGATATCAGGTTCCGGCAAAACCCTTAAGGTTCGAACTCTGGGGTGCGCATGAAGATCTTCTCCCTACCGAGCCACGCCCACAATCTCGCCGCGAATCTAAGCTAGCACGATGAACAACACAAGAGACACGAGGTTTATACTGGTTTGGGCCACTGTTGTGGTGTAATACCCTAATCCAGTGTGTGGTGTGGTGGATTGCCTCTTGGGCTGATGATGAACAGTACAGAGGAAGAATAGCCTCGCGAGGAGGGGTTTTCTTGTGGTGGTGTGCTTGGAGAGGAGTCGATCCGTCTCTGTTGGCTCTAGATGAGATGCCTTCTACTGTGGTGGCTAGCTCTATTTATAGAGGCACTGGTACTCTTCCCAAATATTGAGCGGGAAGGGAGCCAACAACCGCCATTTCGAAAGGGGACAACTAGTACAAGCTATCCTAACTAAAGGTGGTCTTCGGCTGCCAAAAGCACTGGCGATGACGCCGTCTTGGGCTCCACGGTGACCTCTGTCCTGCCGTCCTGCTAGTCTTGGTCTCGTTGCATTGATATGGAAACCTTTGCTTCATGCCTCGGTACTCTGTGCCTGTGCTTGCCCCCTTTGCACCAAAGAGGAAACAAGGACACTGCGCAGTCTGGCGCCCGCTTGGCGCCCACCTGGTCTTGATCGTCATGGCTTGCATCATGAGCATCTCACGAGGTACCCCTTGCCTTGATCTCTCCGCCTCCTCGCGAGCTTGCCTGGTGAGGCTGCCCCCGAGGAGGCCTTGTGTCATCCACCTCGCGAGGCTTGGTCCATCGCGAGGTTGTTGAGCTTGGGTTGATGAAGACGGGCCGTACTGGGCCACAGCTGAGCCACGCAGTAGGCCGCAGGCAGGCAAGTCTGGGGACCCCCGTTCCCAGGACGCCGACAGTACCCCCCGGGCCCATGGCGCGCTCGGACTTGGCTTAGCAGCGAAGCCAAAGGGCAAGTTCGGAGCGCCGCGGGCCCCAACAGCCTGCGGCCTTGGTCAACGTGTGGCGACTGATGGGACATGGGCGTCTCCACTTCCCCACGCTCCCCCAATATCCGCCTGGCTAGGCGGCCATGAAGCTTTACACAGTTATTCCCTCTTTGCTGCCCGCATGCTTCCTGTTCCCCTTTCTTCCTCGAGCCTCTGTTTCCGCTTCCAATCTGACTTGAGCTCTGCCCCCTCCATTGCCATGGCGCCAACTAGCAAAGAGAAAGGGAAGAAGCCTGTGTCCTCATCCAATTCACCTCCGGCAATCGAGCCCGCCATCGTCCGGTCGCTGGTGCTCAATCTGGAAGCCTTGGGAAAGTTCTACCCCGCGCTCGCCTCCAGCTTCAACCAGTGCAGAAAGACGATGGCTTGGCCTGCGTCCCATGCCTCCGTCGACAGGACCGTCACGGAGGTTTGATTCTTCGTCGATGCCCTGTGGGCTGGCCTAGTTCCCCCTTTCTCTGCCTTCTTCAATGCAGTGCTTTCCCACTATCAGATCCATATGATGCATCTTGATCCTCAATTCGTTACCCTTCTTGCTGTCTTCGCCTTTGTTTGTGAAGCCATGGTGGGCATTGCTCCTTCCATTGACCTCTTGCGCCACTTCTTCTCCTTGCGCCTAACCGACCCCTTGAAGTGCTTGGGATGTGTGAGCTTTCAGGCCGTGGTAGAGAGGGCCGCCTCGGGGATTGATTTTGGCCTCCCGCCTTCCACGAGTGGGTTCCGGACGCGGTGGTTGTATGTGGATGTCGGAGTGCCCAGCCTCCTGCTCTCGCCTCCGACATTGCCTGCTGTCCCCAATCTGGGTTGGGCCATGAGAGGCTCGTGAGCCCTCGGCTCTCCTTCGTTTGGCGCCGAATAGAGAGGTTGAGAGATCTCGGCATGGCTGCGCCCTAGGTGGTGAAGGAGTTCCTCCAGTGTCGCATTGCTCCTCTTCAGCAACACTCCCGGCCGATGTGGGCCCTGACGGGCGACTTGGACCGCATGAGGCTTCAGGAGACGCAACTGGCGCCCGAGACGCTGAAGAAGGTGCTTGAGGTTTTGGCTGGCGACCCTTCGCCGGGCGATATTTGGCACGGGGGTAGCCTCCTATATCTTTGCTCGGGCAGGACTGATTTCGCGAGGTAGATGCCTCTCTTCGACAAATGGGGGCTACGCCCGGCTGACATCGCGGGGCCTCGCGAGAATCCTGTCGCCGTGGCTCCCTTCCCCGTCGCCAGCACCGACCTCGCCCCAGGAGCAGGTGCAGGGAGGAAAGCATCGCTTGAGGCTGGAGGCCCTGGTATCGTGGCGCTGACGCTGCACAGTGCTCCCGAAGCGTCATCTTCCGAAGCTTGTGAAGCCCGTCCTGAGGTGGTCGTCGATCGGGGGGCGCAACCCGTGGCTCCTGAGGCCGGAGCTCCCAAGGCCTCGGTAGGCCATCAGGAAGTGGTGTCTGATCGCTCCTCCCAGCTTGGCACCCCTGAGGTTGGCTGCCTGGGCGCTTCTTCATCCGCGCCACGCGCTGGTCCTCACGTTGAGCGCCTGGGTCGGTTCCGTGTGGAATTCGCCGCCCTCCGCAAGAGGAAGGAGTCTTCGAGCTGCAGTGGGCGCCCCTTCCGACCATTGAAGAATAGGAAGTACTTCGCCATAGATGAGTAAGTACCTCGTTTTTGCAATTCCTCAATCGTTGCTCCCTTTCATGACTGTGGCCTTTCAGGATCCCTCCTGCCAAGCCTGCGGAGTCTCCCAAGAAGCAACCTCCTCTGGCCTCACCTTCATCGTTGGCCTTGAGCATCCCGAGCTTGTGCGCTGCCCCTGACGCAGGCTCAGCCGGAGAAGCAAGGCCGCCCGCAGGGTGTTTGGAGCCTGTGCCCTTGCCGCCTTTCCTTCGTGACCTCGCCTGGGGCGTGACCAGCCTGCCTCGGGCTCCTCCTCTGATCGTGGACGGCGAGTGGTTGGCGTTGGTCCTTGGCCCTTCTTCTGGGGATGGATCTACACCGGTCAAGGTCCCTTGTGGGGTCCGTCCAGCACTCATGGGGGCGCCAGCCCCCAGCTCCCTGCCAAGAGGGGGCGAGCGCGGGAGCGCAGTGTTAATCGCCAAGAGTTCCTCCGGAAGGCGATGGACGCGATGAGCCAGCTTTGTGGAGAGCTTGAGGATGTGGACGCGTGTCTTGAAGCTGAAGGACTGCAGCTGATTGAGGAGCAGCACAAGCTGAAGGTGGCAGTCAACCTCGCGCGTCATCAGCACGAGCTTGACAATGCGAAGGCCGAAGCATCCCTTGCAGCCTCGCGAAAGGCCTGCTCCAGAGCTATTGAGGAGGCTTAGGAAGCGGATAATCAATGCGAGGTCGCGGACAAGCGCGTGTGGGAGCTCCAAGCCTGGAGCGCTTCTCTGGAGCAGCAGGTGGAGCTGCGTCAGGCCGCCCTTGCATCACTGAAGGGGACGCCTGTCGAGGAGGAGGTGCTCCGGAGGCACGAGGAGGTGCTGACGTTGGAGGCCGCTGAGCGCAATCTTGACCTTGAGCGGTTGGAGACGAGGGAGCGCCAGGTTACCCAGGCGGAGGACGAGGTTGGCGCACGCGAGGCTCAAATCTAGGAGGAGGTCGACCGCCGCATGGCAGAAGCTTGCATGGATCTTGAGCGCAGGTATAACCAGAGGCTGGAGCTGATTGAAGCCAAGGCTGTGGGCAGGATTGCCGCCCTCAGGTCCAAGATGACTGAAACGGGGCAACGCACAAAGGCCACCACAGCTGCCCTGGTCTCGGCGCAGACTGAGTTTGCCCCCACCCGTGCCGAGCTGCTTCTTCTCCAATAGAAGGTCGACGACACCGAGTCCATTGCGCGGCAGAACAAAGAAGAAATTCTTCAACGGCAGACGCTGGAGCACATGCACGGCCCCATGCTCCAAGAGCTCAGGAACAGGGCCAACACGGCCCTAGGCAATATCTGCGATGCGGACGCTCTGCATCCTCACGTGACCAATTATGCCGGCCATCTCCAATTCTTCACTGATGTGGTGACGCTCCTGGAGAACCGCTCTAAGAGGGCTCGCCAACTTGTCGAGGAGAGGAGCCGCAGCATGCTTTTGCGTGCATTCTCACGCGTCTTCAACCATCTTGAGAATGCAGACCCCCACTTTGACTTCGCCGCTGTCATCGCCCTAGTGCTCGAGGCCATACGGGGCAACCTGGCGCGGTGGGTAGAGGACAATGTGGATGTGCTCGTTAGGGCCTTTGCTTCTGACAATGACGGGGTGATAGTTGCCGCAGATGGAGGTGATGTGGTGAATGGCGGTGAAGATGACACCAATGATGGCGATGGTGGTGCTAATGACAGTGACAGCGGCGCCACTGATGCTTCTGGAGGCGACCAAGAGGATGCGGTAAGCAATATCTCGGACTGATCCTGTGTCCCCCTGCTGTTTATCCTGCACACAAAAAGCTCGGGCGCGACCCTGAAGGTTGTAAGAGCATTTTGGGAGGTGAAGCCCCTCATGTAAAAAAGATTGCTATCCACATGTTTTTAGGAGCGACGCTGAATATGCGCCTGCATGATGTTACGGGCCCTGCGATGAGTTAGTTGTTGTGGTTTACCTTTAACCCGGGCAAGCCTTGAGTAGGCTTGCGAGGCTGTGATCCTTCGAGGGTCCTCTGGAGACCTGCTGACCATGTGGTGAGAGCCTCGCGAGAGCCAGTGCTGGCCGCGAGACGGCATGCGCGCGTGCACTTGGCCCAGCCCCGCCCGTGAGAGGCTCATGAGAGGGAGGCAGTTGGTGCGAATTCCAAACTAGGGCAGAAACCAGAACACGAGAAATGACACGAACGAGACAAGACACCCCCCCATGCACATACACAAATGCAAATTTAATTCAACTTAAATCCTAAGAAAGGAAACTCGACCACTGAAAGGGAGGCAAGAAGCAAAAGGCCGAGTCGGGCACCTAGTCTAGTCTTCGACGTCTTCTCACCAGCGCGGAGCTAAGTGCTGCCACTATGCATGGGAGGGAGCCCCCGAGGCCCGAGGGCGGCTCTCTGGAGACTCTGGGGCGTGTACAGCCCCAACTCATTATTACGTGAGAGTGTCACAGGCGGCAAGTTTCACAGGCACTGGGCCTTCTTCACAGGTACCGGTCTTGCTTCATATCGCCAGACGAGGGCCCCGCCTTGCGCCACCCTCGACCACCATTGACGGCGACCGGAAACCAAGGACAACGCCAATGGGATAAAGGGACGCTAGCGGTTCCCCCAACGACCACGGGTCCTCTGTCGGAGGCAGGCTTTGCAGCACCTCCCCGGCAGAGGGCCTACCTCTAGGAAACACCTTGCTCCATGCACCGTGGGGAGGAGCCTGGCTTCCGGCCCCTCTCCTACAGCCCCCAGCTCGCTCCTCCTGGCGGAAGGGAGGCTGCCGAGCTGGGGCAGCCTTCCGCTGCAGTGACCTGGACTTCCTGCGACCCATGGTTAGCATAAGCTTGCTCCTGGGGAATTAGCAGTATCCGATAGCTGCTGCCGCCAGTGCGGTTGGTGTGGCTTCCTTGAGGCTCCTGAAAAAGCTCGGCTTCTGGCGTCTCTTCCTCCCAGCCCGGCCCAAGAAACGAGCCGTGGTTGTCTTCCAGTGCGTATTCCCGATCCACCATGTGGGGCACAAAAGCCTCCGATGTCGCCGCCCCGAAGACTTCACCGTAGTGCCCCACGCTCCATGCGGCTTCGCCCAACACGCCATCTTGGGGGTGATAGGGCGGCTGCCTGTCTAGGCCGTAGGCAGTGATGCGCATGCCCTCGCTCGCCGGGGTGGTGCTGGTGCAGCTTTACGCCTGGGGCTGATGGTGGATCTGGTGTTGATGAAGTCTCGGGGCACGCCTGAGGGCGCACGTGCGCGAATGGGCCCGCCGTATGATTCGCCCAGGGCCTGGGGTGGAAGCTGCATGCAGAAGGGAGGCGCCCCCGAAGCTATGGCATCCAAGAGCTTGGCAACGCGCTCCAGCAGCACGTCTCGGCCACTCTCCTGCAACCTGCACTGCAGCAGCTCCCGAGCCACCATGAGCGCGGCCCTCATGTTCGCTTGTTCCCGTCGGGTGTGCGGCGCCGTGGCTGCGGAGTGATTTGAGGCCCTTGCGGCCGATCGCACCTGCCGTGGAGTGAGGGCAGGCAGTTCTTGACCGCGTGGCCCGCACCCCGCAGCGTTCTACAGAGCGCGGGCTGCCTGAGGTGCGGGGTTGGGGTCACCTTGGGCAGGCGGCGCAGCATGGGCTAGCCATGCCGCCCAGTGGTCTGCGTTGGTCCTCGGGTCGCCGGACATGGACGCGACGGAGCAGTGGAACGCAGATCGGCGGAAAGAAGATTCCGGCGCACCCCTACCTGGCGCGCCAAATGTCGGATATCGGGCTCCGGCAAAACCCTTAAGGTTCGAACTCTGGGGTGCGCACGAAGATCTTCACCCTACCGAACCACGCCCACAATCTCGCCGCGAATCTAAGCTAGCACAATGAACAACACAAGAGACACGAGGTTTATACTGGTTCGGGCCACCGTTGTGGTGTAATACCCTAATCTAGTGTGTGGTGTGGTGGATTGCCTCTTGGGCTGATGATGAACAGTACATAGGAAGAACAGCCTCGCAAGGAGGGGGTATCTTGTGGTGGTGTGCTTGGAGAGGAGTCGATCCGTCTCTATCGGCTCTAGATGAGATGCCTTGTACTGTGGTGGCTAGCTCTATTTATAGAGGCCCTGATCCTCTTCCCAAATATTGAGCGGGAAGGGAGCCAACAACGGCCATTTCGAAAGGGGACAGCTAGTACAAGCTATCCTGACTAAAGGTGGTCTTCTGCTGCCAAAAGCACTGGCGATGATGCCGTCTTGGGCTCCACGACGCCCTCCGTCCTGCCGTCCAGCTGGTCTTGGTCTCGTTGCATTGATATGGAAACCTTTGCTTGATGCCTCAGTACTTCGTGCCTGTGCTTGCCCCTTCACACCAAAGAGGAATCGAGGACACTGCGAAGGCTGGCGCCCTCCTGGTCTTGATCGTCATGGCTTGCGTCACGAGCACCTCGCGAGGTACCCCTTGCCTTGATCTCTCCACCTCCTCGCGAGCCTGACTGGTGAGGCCGCCCCCGAGGAGACCTTGTGTTGTCCGGCCTTTGAGGCTTGGTCCCTCACGATGGTCTTGAGCTTGGGTTGATGAAGACAGGACATACTAGGCCACAGCTGAGCCACGCAACAGGCCGCAGGCAGGAAAGTCTAGGGACCTCCGTTGCCAGGATGCCGACCATATATGATGTCAAAAGTAGGCACTGCAAGGCAACATATGCATGATATGACTAACATCATCATGCCAAGGTAGAGCAAACACCTTGGGGGGTAAAGATGAGTGGTCAGCTGCGTCTGAACCCGCCTCAGAACAGATATCTTCCTATGGATTACAATCTGGAGAGGGGGGGGGGAGGGTTTGCCATTGAACCCACCATGGAGCGATGTCTGCATGACATTGTATTGCCGTGCAAAATTCTTCTCTTTTTCTCTACATGTTCAGCATGACTGTGTACAATATCTGACATGCATACGAAAAAATATGGTGAGATTTGTCAGATATCGGGTTCTGGCAAAACCCTAAAGGTTCGAACTCTGGGGTGCGCACAAAGATTTCTCCCTACCGAAACACGACCAGAACCTCGCCGCGATTCTAAGCTATCATGATGAACAACACAAAAGACACGAGGTTTATACTGGTTTGGGCCACCGTTGTAGTGTAATACCCTAATCCAGTGTGTGGTGTGGTGGATTGCCTCTTGGGATGACGATGAACAGTACAGAGGAAGAACAGCCTCCCGAGAGGTGTTCTTGTGGGGTAGTGAGCTAGGCTCGGATCAGATTACCAATTGGATTCTAGATTCCTTCCTACTATGGTGGCTATCTCTTATTATAGTGGCCCTGCTCCTCTTCCCAAATATTGAGCGGGAAGGGATCCAATAGCGGCCATTTTGAAAGGGCCCGACTAGTACAAGCTATCTTGACTAAAGGTGGTCTTCGACTGCCAAAGGCACTGGTGATAACACTGTCTTGGGCTCCATGCTGACCTCCGTCCTGCCGTCCTGCTGGTCTTGGTCTTGTTGCACTGATATGGAAACCTTTGCTTGATGCCTCGGTACTCCGCGCTTGCGCTTGCCCCCTTTGCACAAAAGAGGAAACAAGGACACTGCACAGGCTGGCGCCCGCATGGCGCCTGCCTGGTCTTGATTGTCATGGCTTGCGTCATGAGCACCTCGCGAGGTACCCCTTGCCTTGATCTCTCCGCCTCCTCGCAAGCCTGCCTGGTGAGGCCGCCCCTGAGGAGGCCTTGTGTTATCCGCCCCGCAAGGCTTGGCCCCTCGCGAGGGTCTTGAGCATTTGTTGATGAAGACGGTCCGTACTGGGCCACTACTGAGCCACAGTACAGGCCGCAGGCAGGCAAGTCTGGGGACCCCCGTTCCCAAGATGCCGACAGTAGCCCCTGGGCCCAAGGCGTGCTCGGACTTGGCTTAGCAGCGAAGCCAAAGGGAAAGTGCGGAGCACCACGGGCCCCAATAGCCTGCGGCCTTGGTCGACGCGTTGCGGTTGATTGGACGTGGGCATCTCTTCTTCCCACGTTGCCTCGGCAACTACCCGATTTGATGAGTCCCTGCTGCATGCACAAAGAATCATCATTACATGTGATCGTGGAGGCCGACGGTTGGCCTCCCTTGGGCTATAAATGGGGAGGGACGAAAGCCCCCGTTGCACATCTCCCCTCGCCCCGCCTTCTTCTTCTCCCTCCTCGCTCTAGTTGCTTGCAGCGTCCCATGGCGCCCGTGAAGAGGTTCTCGGCCGCGGCGAAGGGGAAGGCTTGCCAGGAAGGGCCTGGCTCTCCTCCGTCCAAGCGCGGCCGCGGCTGTCCCCGCAAGCATCCCGCGACTCCCACCGCGGCTTCTCGTGGTCGCGATGGTGGCCCTTCGCGCGGTGGTGGCCGCCCATATCGAGGCAGCCCAGTCAGTGGAGGAAGGTGTGCCGTGGCTGCGTGGCCTCCCTGACCGTGCTTCCATTCGACAGAGGTGCTGCCGGAGTTTGTTGTGTGGTCGGACAACCCAGCAGGTAACTGGCTCTAGCTCCCTCTCTTCTTCGCCGACAAACTGCCGGCCGTTGGCCCCGGCGGGCTCTGGCTCCAGGCAGACGGCTGCTGCAGCAGGGCCTCCTAGGTCACAGTGGAGATCTCCATCGCCGAGAACGTGGCCCTGGCCCGGGGCTGGCAGACATTTTCCCGCGCGCGTGGCCTGGGCCGGCGGTGCACCCTCCACTTCAAGTACGACGGCGACGCGACCCTCTACGTGAGGGTGTTCGAAGAAGATGGCCGCCGTACTGGGTGCTGCCTTGAAGATGATGATGGCGACAGGGTGCTCGGCCTTGGCGACGGTCGTGACGAGGGCGGAGGCAAACCCGCTCCGGCCGGCGATCGCAGCTCGTCAACCTTCAGCGGCTCCTCCTCCAGGGACAGTTCCTCCAGCGGTGGCCGCGACCAGCCACCACGCTGTTGCGCTCGCTTCGAGGGTGGTAGCGGGTCGTCCCGTTGCCGCGCCCCGGTGAAGCGCAAGGTGGAGTCTGGTTGAGCTCATGAGGATGACGCAGATCCCTTCTCGCGAGCTGTGCGCTATTTTTATTTTGTTTTTCTCCTTTTCCTGCATTGAGAGAGAGAGAAGTATGGAGCCCCGTGGGGGCGTGCAACAGACTATGTTCCCCTAATTCTTGTGCTACATTCATTGTCCTGTGCTGTGTTATGGCATCTTGGTTATGTGCCTGCGCGTAGGAACAACTTAGCTCGAGATGTTTGCAGTAGTTTCCGCCTTGTGAGGTGCTTGCTTGAGGCCTCGCTGGGCACCTTAAGAGCTGCAAAAATCAGTTGGGAGAATCACTTCCGACCCTTGGTCGCGATGGTTGCCAGCCATGGCCTGGTGCTTTGTGTTGCGATGCCCGAGGGGCATGGACCGGGAGGGGTGCTCCCGCTATGAACTCGACCAAGAGGGCCTTGCAAAAATCAGTAGAAGAAGGCTCACAAGGGCGCCCGCGCAGCCCCCTCACGAGGTTTGTGAGAGAAAGAACGAGCCAGGCAAAAGCCGAAAACAGAGAATAGGGGTAGAAGACGGCAAACAACACTAGAAGCAACTTCAATAAAGGTTCAACCAAGGGAGGACAAGCCAACTGCGGAAAGCAAATGAAAAGCCGCGTCCGGCACCTAGTCTAGTCTTCGATGTCTTCTCACCAGTGCGGAGCTAAGTGCTGCCACTGGGCATGGGCAGGAGCCCCCGAGGCCCGAGGGCGGCACTCCGGAGACTCTGGGGCGTGTACAGCCCCAACTCATTATTACGTGAGTGTTACAGGCGGCGAGCTTCACAGGCACAGGGCCTTCTTCACAGGCACCGGGCCTTTCATTGGGCGGCGAGCTTCACAAGCACCGGGCCTTCTTCACAGGCACTGGGCCTTTCTTCAACAGTAGAACTTCTGGAGGTGCTGAATGTTCCAAGCGTTTGGGATGGGCGCCCCTTCCCGAGTCTCCAGGCGTGCGCCGCCAGGCCTGGAAACATGGACAATCTTGAACGGGCCCTCCCACATGGGCAAGAGCTTATGCAGCCCTTCCATGGAGAGCACCCGCCTGACCACGAGGTCACCTACCTCGAGAGTCCTGGGGCGGATGTTGTGGCAATGATACTACCGCAACACGTGCTGGTATCTTGCTGCTCGTGGTGCGGCTTCTCGACGGCGCTCATCCCCCAGCACAAGGTCCATCCCCCGCATGGCGTCCTATTGCACTACATCAAACACTAGGACCCGCGCAGAGTGATGCCTGACCACGTGAGGGAGGACCGCCTCTGCTCTGTAGACGAGGAAGAACAGGGTCTCGCCAGTCGACTTGGTGGCGGTAGTGCGGATGGACCACAACACAGACTGGAGCTCGTCGTACCAGTCCCTGCCGCAGACCTCCAGCTTCTTTTTGAAGGTCCTGGTTTTGAGGCCCTTCAGGACCTCTGCGTTGGCGCGTTCAGCCTGGCCGTTAGTCCGGGGGTGTGCCACCGAAGCGTAGGATATCTACATTCCAAGGTTAGCACAACATGTTTGGAAGAGATTGCTGGTGAACTGCGTACCATTGTCAGTGATAACGCGATTAGGGACCCCGAACCGACTCACGAGGCCCTTGATGAACTGGACTACAGAACCAGCTGCGATGGTGCGGATGGATTCCACCTCCGCCCACTTGGTGAACTTGTCGATGGCGATAGCCCCCAGGCGCTCGAGGAAACAGGCCCAAGATATCCAGCCCCTAGACCGCGAACGACCACGAGAGTGGGATGGTCTGCAGGCCCTGAGCTGGCTGATGGATCTGCTTGGCATGGAACTGGCAGGCTTTGCAGGACTTCACGAGTTCGATTGTGTCGTTGAGTGCGTAGGCCAGTAGAACCCGCTGCGAAATGCCTTGCCGACGACGGTCCGTGACGATGAGTGGTGTCCGCAATCTCCACCGTGTATGTCAGCCAACAACTCCTTCCCCTATTCCCTGGAGATGCAACGCAGGGAAACATCATTTGACTGCTTTTGGTAGAGCTCTCCGTCTTGGATGCAGTAGGCCGTGGCCTGCCGGGCCACGCGTTCCGTGTCGTCTTTATCATGTAGCGTCCCTTGCATCAGGTAGTCCTTGAATTCCATGGTCTAGCATCCCTCCCGAGGCTCCAGCGCTAGGAGTAAGCGTGCTCCCGAGGTCGGGTCACAGGCCGGGGCTCCTGTGGCAGGTGGGTGAGGGAGTTCCTCCCAAGGTTGTGCTGTGCTTGATGGTGATGGTGCCGCCGATGGCTTGAAGAGCCGTTCCTCGAAAATGCCAGGCTCCTGAGGTAGCCGCCTGGATGCCCTCCTGGTGATGTCATCAGCCTCTTGGTTGGTGCCGCGGGGCACATGCTACAACTCCAGCCCCCAAAACTGCTTTTCCATCCTGCACACCTCCGCAAGATACGCTTCCATGTGCTCGTCCTTCGGCTCGTACACCTTGTTGGAGAAGTGGACGAGGAGCTGTGAATCGCCTTTGATGATGAGGTGCTTCACCCCCAGTGCTGTCGCGGCTTGCAAGCCTGCTATGAGGCCCTCGTATTATGCTATGTTGTTGGAGACCTTCTCGCCCTGCTGGAAACAGAGCTGCACGATGTAATAGAGCTTGTCCTGAGTGGGGGATATAAGCACTACGCCAGCCCCCGCACCATGTCGCGAGAATGCTCCATCGAAGTACTTGACCCGGCCATCTGGGGCCTCACTTCCTTGGGAAAGTGACCGATCCTCACCTGGTTCGAGCCCTGGTTCCTCTGTCCATTCTGCCACAAAATCTGCAATTGCGGCTTCTTTGACTACCCTGGGTGTGCTGAATTCCAACTAACACACTTGTAGCTCAATTTTCCATTCGGCGACCCTTCCAGCGGAGTTAGGGCTCCTGAGTACCCTTTCCAGTGGGTAGGCCGAGACGACGTTGATGGGGTGACCTTAAAAGTAGTGCTGTAACTTATGCGAGGCCACCAACAGCGCGAGCAAGAGCTTCTGAGGCTTGGGGTATCGTGCCCTTGCATCCCGCAACACCGTGCTAATGAAGTACAGCGGATGCTCGACGAGGGTGGGTGTGCTAACGAGTTCTGTGCCCTCTGGAAGGTTAGGCGCCTCCTGAGACGATGGAGCCCCCAACACTTGGCTGCCTGGTGCGGTCTTCAGCCCTAGGGGCGTCTTCCTGTTGAGGCTGGTCTCCATCTGCCGAGGTTGTGGCCTTCGCGAGGCCTTCTTGGTCTTGTGCTACCGTGCCGAGGCCGTGGCCGGTCGTGACGTAGCATTGACCTGGCGCTCCTCCCAAACCGCCACTAGAGCTGCACTGGCGGTGTAGGGTGTGGCGTCGAGGTAGAGCACCAGGGGCTCAAGAGGGCCTGGTGCCACCATCACAGGAGGGCTGGTCAGATACTTCTTGAGGTCTTGAAACGCTTGGTCGGCCTCCTGTGTCCATTGAAATGGGTCCTTCTTCTTCATCAGCTTGAAGAAAGGCAAGGGTGCTCCCCCAGCTTGGAGATGAAGCGTCCTAACGCAGTTACACGTCCAGCGAGCTTCTGCATTTCTCTGAGGGTTTGCGGTGGACTCATGTCTTCGATTACCTTGACCTTCTCCGGGTTGGCCTCGATCCCTCTATGGGACACGAGGAAGCCTAGAAGCTTACCAGAAGGAACGCCAAACACACACTTCTCCGGGTTGAGTCGCAGGTCCACCTTGCGGAGGCTCGCGAAGGTCTCCTCCAGATCCTGGATCAGGGTCTTCGCCTCCCGAGACTTCACCACATTGTCGTTGATGTAAGCCTCGGCGTTTTTCTCGAGCTGCCGGCCTAAGGCGTTGTGCATCAGCCGTTGGAAGGTTGCGCCCGCGTTGCGCAACCCGAACGACATGCAGGTGTAGCAGTATACCTCGCATGGAGTCAGGAAGGTCGTCTTATCCACATCTTCTACCGCCATCTTGATTTGGTGATAGCCCGAAAACGCATCCAAGAAACATAGTAGGTCTCACTCGGCGGTGGAGTTGACGATTTGGTCGATACGGGTGAGCAGGAATGGATCTTGAGGGCAGGCCTGGTTGAGGTTGGTGAAGTCGACGCACATGCGCTCCTCCCCCCCCCTTTCGACACAACAACTGGGTTTGTCAGCCCTTCCTATGTAGTTACGTATGCTTACCACAACCATATCGTCTCCCCTCATCATCCTTGCATACCTCCCGACCCGTCTCTCACACGCACGTGCATAGACAGACGAGCATCACCCGCCCTCTCTTATTGATATTGCACTCATACCCTTTGTTTGTCTAGCAGGCCTCTCCCACCATTTGTGAGACGCCACTCCACCGCCAACCCTCCGACACTCTACCTTTGCCTTTCTCCCAATCTTATTCCTCTGCTACACATATCCATGGATGTTGATCAATCTCCCTCAATACATAGCTAGGTCTGTCTCCTTCCCCACACATATAGTAGTCGATCTGTCTCTGCCCCCTCCCCCCCCCACACCAATAATCAAACGTTGTAGGTAGGTATCCATGCCACGGAGAAAAACTGCACCTCTGCACTCTCAAATTCTAGTAGGCCAGCCGCCCTGTATCTTTGACACGGGCAAACACAAATTCGATGAAACGCTTTATCGATCGCACAGTCACACACTTCATCCCTGTTTTCAATTCTATCGATATCTCACGTCCATGACTCCGTTTCACACACATTGCATATGTTACATTTTTTTGGTTGAGATATCATCAACACATTGCCTCTATTTCGCACAAACCATCTCTCTCACACCCACCCACGTACATAGCTGCACCTAAAGAAGAGGTGCACGCAAGACGCACGTACTCATGTCTCGATCCCGGCCACACCCGCGCGGGTACACGGTGGAGTTCGTTCCTATGAAAAGGCAGCCCACGTGATAATTTGACACGTGTAGCGGTTGTTTACTCGAAGGAGGGTCAGGTACCACGCCAAAACGGAACAAAGCTCGACTTGACGCGTTAGTACTACATAAAGTTATATATTCCTGAATGGCACGTACAGAACATAAAACGATTGCCATGGGGAAAATGGAAAAATGGGTTTGTGTCTCGTCACACCATCTCACACAAGGCGACGGTGGCCTCTCTCTCTCTCTCAGTGTTGGTCAGTGATCCAGACGCATCCCGTCCGCCGGCGGAAAGGGAGGATGTGCATCATCTCTCCGTTCGACGGTGTTGAGGTAGCACGTCCCGATCTGCGGTACCCGCCGTTCTCTGTGACCAAGTTCCGGTGCAGTAGGGCCTTCGCCACTTGCTTGCTGCCGCAGTATGGGCAGATCCTGGCCGCCGGCGCCCTCCTAGTGACATCCCGACGACCCTCAGGTACAGCTGCCTATGGCCTTGCTCCACTACCCATCTTCCCATGTTGCTGCATGTGGATCTTCTTTAGTTGTTTGCTTAAATCGTATCTCGGCCGGCATACATTCCATCTTGCAATATCGTCCTCAAACCATTTTTGCTAAACCAACATGTTCTATCTTTCCCTTATTACATGGAATATGCTTCTTTTTTGTCGGCGTATGTGTCTTCAACTCGTGTTATTGGGCTATCCATGTTCACCTCGTTGCTATTGCGACCTTTTGGTGAACTGCACAAATCAATTTTTTCTTAAGAGTGTTTTGTGCAGTTCCGCCAAAATGTCACACGGGCAATGTTTTTACATTTCTGTGGGACTGCAGAAAGGGAGATTGGTTTTGCTATCCTCCTCATCCAACTCTGTGCCTAATCTTCTCCAACAAGTAGTTAGTCCTAAAGAGAGATCGTAGAGGTGATCGACTTCTATTGGTCTGTGTTATGTTTCATCATCTAGTTCCACTATTATTGTAATCACACTGACTGGATATCTTTGCAAACAGGGATGGTCCACTTGATTTTAGCGGAGCTGCACAAAATGATCAGATTGTGGTGTCCTCCATACACCTCCTTTTTCGCTACAGAGCTGGGTGAAACTAGGTGCCAAGCAATGAACACTGTGCCAAGGAAATGGAGCCATGCCTACGAACAACATCGATCAATTATATATTTTTCTTTATTTGTAAACCTTCTCACAACTTTGTATTCAGTTGTGATGTGAATATTGGCGCTGATCTGTGAACCATTGAGATGCATTAGCAGCCATGGTAGTTTCATTTGTATTTGATGGAATGTTGTAACGAGATAATCTTGAGGCAAGACACATGAATCCTAAGTTGAAACTTTCTTTTCCTGCGGGAATCAAATTGAAACCTTCATAGCATCACAGTACAATTTCATTAAAATTATGCATACATATAAACAAATCCTGAAGGATTGATAGCAATGCCAGAAACAATTCAACTTCATGTCGCTGACATGTTGGACATCCTTCATCCGGCTCCACCTGGCATGCAGCAATATTGAGTGCACAACACAACTGCAGGGAAAGATTCACCCCGGTCATTGCACTACAGTAGTAATGACTAGTGAGCAGTCAAATAACAGAGCCCCACGTTCGCCACAGTAAGTTGCTCGGATGAAGCAACCATCATTTCTCTGTTCCTTGAATCCGCTGGTACTCCCATATTCCCACAGTAATAAGTTGCTCGGGCAAATCAACCATCACTTCACCTTTCCCACAGTAAGTACTAGTACCTCCCTTTTTTACTCTGGAAACAACCACATGTGAAAATTGGACAGTAGCAACACAGCAATTGAATCAAAAATTCTATAGTATGAGAAAAACTTTGAACATAAGCCATTGTTTCACTCTATCCAATGGTCATAGTTGGAAAATCTAAACAAAACCAAGCATTGGATCAACTCTTTTAGCACTAAGATTGTTGCCGCCTACCCACCTAGCCCACCTATGTATCCGCTCACGTGTGATGACCACAAGAGCTATCCACTCAGATTGTATGTTAAAAAATAAAGATCGATAACTAATGCGGCACCTCGGGCCAACGCGGCCAGATCGCATTTTGCACAAGAAATTACACACCATGTTTCATTGACATGTGGTCCCATTCCAACATGTCAGTGAGACGACGACGAGTCCTTTTCTACTATTTCCGAATGGACGTGTAGGCTGGGGCGCCTCTTCATGTACCATGGCAAACTGGCAACCGTCCACAGACTCTTCGCCTTTCCCTCTCGATTTGGAACTGCTGTCGCACACTCTTCTTCCCTCCTCCATTTGCCTTCGCCCTTCCTTCTACCATTGTTTGATCGTCTCCTCCATGGAGGGAATGGGCCGGAAACGACCCCGTTATTCTTGCCCCGATCTGAAAGATGACGTGGTGGAGGAACTCATTGATTGGTGCGACGTCGTCACCTCGGCTAGCATGGCAGGTTCATTCAAGACCGTTCTCGACTCAACTAATGACATCATTACAAGGAACCCAAGGGTCCCGGAGCGATTTGATCTCCCCTATCTTCTTTGCCGTGACCTTGCTGACTGGCGTGGGGACGACGGAGGCCTCTCCTTGTGCAAGTTGATTCCCCTTGATAATGATACATATGATGTTAAGATACCATCGCTCGAGGGCAAGGCTTGGGCAGGCGCAAATGGAGATTGGGTTGTTTATATTGGGTACAACTGCGAGTGGGTACTTGTGAATGTGTACACTCGTCACCGGGTTCCACTTCAAAAAATTTCAGCAGACTGCCCAAAGGTTGAGCACACCAGTATTCTACGCACTTTCAAATGCGATCATGGTGACTGTCTTCTACGGAATATAGCAATTTTTCGAGTTCCCAACCTCTCTTGGAATTACAAGAACTATGAAGTTGTTGCTATCTTCGATAAGCTTGTTGCCGTCCTTCGTGGTTCGACTCGATGGATATTGCTCAAAAATTAGTTTCTGTACATGGATGTTTACTGTGATGAAATTCAATACGAGGGTCTTGTGTTTGTTCCACCACTCATGGCACTGTTTTTGCATGGGATCCTCGTAGTTTCGGTACGTTTTTCTACCACCGTAATTATAATTGTTTCATCTAGATGCATGCGGGTTAGCAAGTTTCCCTTTACTAGTTAACCTTCTTCTTGTGTTTCCAAGGTCCTGTGAACATTCCACCACCTATACTTGAAAAATTTTATATCCAAGGGGGAGATGACAATGGTGATGATCACGAGCATGAGGACGAGCAGGGCCCATATACCGAGTGTCGCCTGGCAACTTATTCCGATGGATCACCCCTTCTTGTCTGTATACATCCCACTGCTGATGTTACTACAAAGGAAGCAGGTGTTGTCTCCCATGGTCGCACTCTCCGGACCTATTCCAACACCTGTTGCATGGTATTCGGGATGGATACTAGTATGCTAGCACCAACACCTTCTCTCTGGTACAGTATTGATAGTCTTGGAGAAAACTCACTCTTCCTTGGACAAAACTATCCAATGATGGTGAAAGGCGATCCAACTGCTGTTGACACAACATTGCTACCATTTATGAGAAGCAACTGTATTTATACCTCGGACATTTCGGTGGTTCCCTACCCTGGTACTGAAATAGTAGGCCGCTTCAGCCTGGATGATCAGTCCTGCGTTGGTCTCGAGATTGACAATAGATGGCCCTTCCTAGAGAATCACTTGTGGTTCAAAGCTAGCGTTTCCAACGTCGAGGATTGGTTGAGTTGAAGTTCATTTCATTGCTTGTTATTTGTTGTGTGATGAAAACTTTAGTATTTATAATGTATCCTCGTTGTTGTTGTGGGTTGATGACCTATTGTATGTAATAAAATGATATGCCTGTGATAAACTTACTAAATTTATGAAGGGCTTTTGAGTCGCTTCTCTGAGTGGGTGCTGCGACGAGGCAAAAAATATTTTCTGAATACATAATTGTACGTGCATAGCAACAGTTTATCGGATGAGACCAATCAACAATAGTAGTACACTATTTGTACTAGCTTCACATGCTTCGCGTGTCGGGCGGGTGTTTTTACTGTAGCTGCGAATCCCATCATCCTAGGTCCTCAGATGAGTCTAGTAGAAATTGCATTCTAATCTTTGGGTTCAAACTTTCAGAACTGCTGCACTATCTCTACGTCTACGTATACGTAATACAACAAGTTTTAAATTTGACACCAACCACCCACCATCACAAAGAACACTTTTTAACCTAGCACAAACTCCAGGAAATTTGTCCACAGTGTGAGGTGGGACATATGTTAATGTGTTTGTTGTACGTAACCAACACCTCGAATCCTCGATACTACTACTATATAGTAGGAGTAGTAGGGTGGCATGGGATAGAACAAGCATTCACGTCCAGGAGTACGGCACACGCCACCAGCACGACTTCCATCTGACTGTTGGGGAACGTTGCAGAAAACAAAAATTTTCCTACTCGTTTCACCAAGATCCATCTAGGAGTTCATCTAGCAACGAGTCATCGGATGCATCTACGTACCTTGTAGATTGCGAGCGGAAGCGTTCAAAGAACGGGGATGATGTAGTCGAACACGACGTGATCCAAATCACCGATGACCAAGTGCCGAACGGACGGCACCTCTGCGTTCAACACACGTACGGGACGGGATACGTCTCCTCCTTCTTGATCCAGCAAGGGGAAGGAGAGGTTGATGAACATCCAGCAGCACAACGGCGTGGTGGTGGATGTAGGGCGTCACAGTAGCAGGGCTTCGCCTATACTACGAGAGAGAGACGTAACGGGGAGAGAGGGAGGCGCCAGGGGCTGGTCTGTGAAGTCCCTCCTCTCCCCCACTATATATAGGGGTGCTAGGGGGGGCGCCGGCCCTAGGAGATGGAATCTCCTAGGGGGGGGGGGCGGCGGCCAAGGGTGGGGGGCTTTCCCCCCAAGCAAGGGGGCGCCCCCTTTAGGGTTTCCCCTCAACCCTAGCCGCATGGGCCCTAGGGGAGTGGCGCCCCAGCCAACTTTGGGCTGGGTTCCCTCCCACTTCAGCCCATGGGCCCCGCCGGGATAGGTGGCCCCACCCGGTGGACCCCCGGGACCCTTCCGGTGGTCCCGGTACAATACCGGTGACCCCGAAACTTGTCCCGATGGCCGAAACAGCACTTCCTATATATAATTCTTTACCTCCGGACCATTCCGGAACTCCTCGTGACGTCCGGGATCTCATCCGGGACTCCGAACAACATTCGGGTTACTGCATATACATATCTTCACAACCCTAGCGTCACCGAACCTTAAGTGTGTAGACCCTACGGGTTCGGGAGACAAGCAGACATGACCGAGACGACTCTCCGGTCAATAACCAACAGCGGGATATGGATACCCATGTTGGCTCCCACATGCTCCACGATGATCTCATCGGATGAACCACGATGTCGAGGATACAAGCAACCCCGTATACAATTCCCTTTGTCAATCGATATGTTACTTGCCCGAGATTCGATCGTCGGTATCCCAATACCTCGTTCAATCTCGTCACCGGCAAGTCACTTTACTTGTACCGTAATGCATGATCCCGTGACCAGACACTTGGTCACTTTGAGCTCATTATGATGATGCATTACCGAGTGGGCCCAGTGATACCTCTCCGTCATACGGAGTGACAAATCCCAGTCTTGATCCATGTCAACCCAACAGATACTTTCAGAGAGACCCGTAGTATACCTTTATAGTCACCCAGTTACGTTGTGACGTTTGGCACACCCAAAGCACTCCTATGGTATCCGGGAGTTACACGATCTCATGGTCTAAGGAAAAGATACTTTGACACTGGAAAACTCTAGCAAACGAACTATACGATCTTGTGCTATGTTTAGGATTGGGTCTTGTCCATCACATCATTCTCCTAATGATGTGATCTCGTTATCAATGACATCCAATGTCCATAGTCAGGAAATCATGACTATCTGTTGATCAACGAGCTAGTCAACTAGAGGCTTACTAGGGACATGTTGGTGTCTATTATTCACACATGTATTACGATTTCCGGATAATACAATTATAGCATGAATAAAGACAATTATCATGAACAAGGAAATATAATAATAATGCTTTTATTATTGCCTCTAGGGCATATTTCCAACAGTCTCCCACTTGCACTAGAGTCAATAATCTAGTTACACTGTGATGGATCGAACACCCATGGAATTCTGGTGTTGATCATGTTTTGCTCTAGGGAGAGGTTTAGTCAACGGATCCGCTACATTCAGGTCCGTATGTACTTTACAAATATTTATGTCTCCATCTTGAACATTTTCACGAATGGAGTTGAAGCGACGCTTGATGTGCCTTGTCTTCTTGTGAAACCTGGGCTCCTTGGCAAGTGCAATAGCTCCAGTGTTGTCACAAAAGAGTTTGATTGGCCCCGACGCATTGGGTATGACTCCTAGGTCGGTGATGAACTCCTTCACCCATATTGCTTCATGTGCTGCCTCCGAGGCTGCCATGTACTCCGCTTCACATGTAGATCCCGCCACTACACTCTGCTTGCAACTGCACCAGCTTACTGCCCCACCATTCAAAATATACACGTATCCGGTTTGTGACTTAGAGTCATCCAGATCTGTGTCGAAGCTAGCGTCGACATAACCCTTTACGATGAGCTCTTCGTCACCTCCATAAACGAGAAACATTTCCTTTGTCCTTTTCAGGTACTTCAGGATATTCTTGACCGCTGTCCAGTGTTCCTTGCCGGGATTACTTTGGTACCTTCCTACCAAACTTACGGCAAGGTTTACATCAGGTCTGGTACACAGCATGGCATACATAATAGAACCTATGGCTGAGGCATAGGGGATGACACTCATCTCTTCTATATCTTCTGCCGTGGTCGGACATTGAGCTGAGCTCAATTTCACACCTTGTAACACAGGCAAGAACCCCTTCTTAGATTGATCCATATTGAACTTCTTCAATATCTTATCAAGGTATGTGCTTTGTGAAAGACCTATGAGGCGTCTTGATCTATCTCTATAGATCTTGATGCCTAATATATAAGCAGCTTCTCCAAGGTCCTTCATTGAAAAACTCTTATTCAAATAGGCCTTGATGCTGTCCAAGAGTTCTATATCATTTCCCATCAAAAGTATGTCATCTACATATAGTATGAAAAATGCTACAGAGCTCCCACTCACTTTCTTGTAAACGCAGGCTTCTCCATAAGTCTGCGTAAACCCAAATGCTTTGATCATCTCATCAAAGCGAATGTTCCAACTCCGAGATGCTTGCACCAGCCCATAAATCGAGCGTTGGAGCTTGCACACCTTGTCAGCATTCTTAGGATCGACAAAACCTTCCGGCTGCATCATATACAATTCTTCCTTAAGGAAACCATTAAGGAATGCCGTTTTGACGTCCATTTGCCATATTTCATAATCGTAGAATGCGGCAATTGCTAACATGATTCGGACGGACTTCAGCTTCGCTACCGGTGAGAAAGTCTCATCGTAGTCAACCCCTTGAACTTGTCGATAACCCTTAGCGACAAGCCGAGCTTTATAGATGGTCACATTACCATCCGCGTCTGTCTTCCTCTTAAAGATCCATTTATTTTCTATGGCTCGCCGCTCAACAGGCAAGTCAGTCAAAGTCCATACTTCGTTTTCATACATGGATCCTATCTCGGATTTCATGGCTTCTAGCCATTTGTCGGAATCCGGGCCCGCCATTGCTTCTTCATAGTTCGAAGGTTCACCGTTGTCTAACAACATGATTTCCAAGACAGGGTTGCCGTACCACTCTGGTGTGGAACGTGTCCTTGTGGACCTTAGAATTTTAGTAGGGGCTTGATCAGAAGTATCTTGATCATTATCATTAACTTCCTCTCTAGTCGGTGCAGGCACCTCAGGAACATTTTCTTGAGTTGTGCCATTTTCCGGTTCAAGAGGTAATACTTCATCAAGCTCTACTTTCCTCCCACTTACTTCTTTCGAGAGAAACTCTTTCTCTAGAAAGGACCCATTCTTGGCAACAAAGATCTTGCCTTCGGATCTGAGGTAGAAGGTGTACCCAATAGTTTCTTTTGGGTATCCTATGAAGACGCATTTTTCCGACTTGGGTTCGAGCTTTTCAGGTTGAAGTTTCTTGACATAAGCATCGCATCCCCAAACTTTTAGAAACGACAGCTTAGGTTTCTTCCCAAACCATAGTTCATACGGTGTCATCTCAACGGATTTCGACGGAGCCCTATTTAAAGTGAATGCAGCAATCTCTAAAGCATAGCCCCAAAAAGATAGCGGTAAATCGGTAAGAGACATCATAGATCGCACCATATCTAATAGAGTGCGATTACGACGTTCGGACACACCATTACGCTGAGGTGTTCCAGGCGGCGTGAGTTGTGAAACTATTCCACATTTTCTTAAGTGTGTACCAAATTCATGACTCGAGTATTCTCCTCCACGATCTGATCGTAGAAACTTGATTTTCCTGTCACGTTGATTTTCAACCTCACTCTGAAATTCCTTGAACTTTTCAAAGGTTTCAGACTTGTGTTTCATTAAGTAGATATACCCATATCTACTTAAATCATCAGTGAGTGTGAGAACATAACGATAGCCACCGCGAGCCTCAACACTCATTGGACCGCACACATCAGTATGTATGATTTCCAATAAGTTGGTTGCTCGCTCCATTGTTCCTGAGAACGGAGTCTTGGTCATCTTACCCATGAGGCATGGTTCGCACGTGTCAAATGATTCATAATCAAGAGACTCTAAAAGTCCATCTGCATGGAGCTTCTTCATGCATTTGACACCTATGTGACCAAGGCGGCAGTGCCACAAGTATGTGGGACTATCATTATCAACTTTACATCTTTTGGTACTCACATTATGAACATGTGTAGTATCACGTTCGAGATTCATAAAGAATAAACCATTCACCATAGGAGCATGACCATAAAACATATCTCTCATATAAATAGAACAACCATTATTCTCGGATTTAAATGAGTAGCCATCTCGAATTAAACGAGATCCCGATACAATGTTCATGCTCAAAGCTGGCACTAAATAACAATTATTAAGGTTTAAAACTAATCCCAAAGGTAGATATAGAGGTAGTGTGCCGACGGTGATCACATTGACCTTGGAACCATTCCCGACGCGCATCGTCACCTCGTCCTTTGCCAGTTTCCGCTTATTCCGCAGCCCTTGTTTTGAGTTACAAATGTGAGCAACTGCACCGGTATCAAATACCCAGGAGCTACTACGGACACTAGTAAGGTACACATCAATTACATGTATATCACATATACCTTTTGTTTTGCCGGCCTTCTTGTCTGCTAAGTATTTAGGGCAGTTCCGCTTCCAGTGACCGCTTCCCTTGCAATAAAAGCACTCAGTCTCAGGCTTGGGTCCATTCTTTGGCTTCTTCCCGGCAGCTTGCTTGCCGGGCGCGGCAACCTCCTTGCTGTCCTTCTTGAAGTTCTTTTTACCCTTGCCTTTCTTGAACTTAGTGGTTTTATTGACCATCAACACTTGATGTTCCTTCTTGACTTCTACCTCTGCTGATTTCAGCATAGCAAATACTTCAGGAATGGTCTTTTCCATCCCCTGCATATTGAAGTTCATCACAAAGCTGGTGGAAGCGACTGGAGGATTCTGTCAATGACCGCATCATCCGGGAGATTAACTCCCAGCTGAGTCAAGCAGTTATGCAACCCAGACATAGTGAGTATGTGCTCACTAACAGAACTGTTCTCCTCCATCTTACAGCTGAAGAACTTGTTGGAGACTTGATATCTCTTGACCCGGGCATGAGCTTGGAAAACCATTTTCAGCTCTTCGAACATCTCATATGCTCCGTGTCTCTCAAAACACTTTTGGAGCCCCGGCTCTAAACTGTAAAGCATGCCGCACTGAACAAGGGAGTAGTCATCGGTACGTGCCTGCCAAGCGTTCATAACATCTTGTTCTGCAGGGAGAACGGGTGCGTCACCAAGCGGTGCTTGTAGGACATAATCTTTCTTGGCAGCTATGAGGATGATCCTCAGGTTCCGGACCCAGTCCATATAGTTGCTGCCATCATCTTTCAGCTTGGTTTTCTCTAGGAACGCGTTGAAGTTGAGGACTACGTTGGCCATTTGATCTACAAGACATATTGTAAATGTTTTAGACTAAGTTCATGATAATTAAGTTCATCTAATCAAATAATTAATGAACTCCCACTTAGATTAGACATCCCTCTAGTCATCTAAGTATTACATGATCCGAGTTAACTAGGCTGTGTTCGATCATCATGTGAGACGGACTAGTCAACATCGGTGAACATCTTCATGCTGATCGTATCTTCTATACGACTCATGCTCGACCTTTCGGTCTTTTGTGTTCCGAGGCCATGTCTGTACATGCTAGGCTCGTCAAGTCAACCTAAGTGTTTGCATGTGTAAATCTGTCTTACACTCGTTGTATGTGAACGTCTGAATAAAACACCCGATCATCACGTTGTGTTTTGAAATAGCGAACTGTCGCAATGGTGCACAGTTAGGGGGAACACTTCTTGAAATTAGTATGAGGGATCATCTTATTTACTACCGTCATTCTAAGTAAACAAGATGCAAAACATGATAAACATCACATGCAATCAAATAATAAACGTGACATGATATGGCCAATATCACATAGCTCCTTTGATCTCCATCTTGGGGCTCCATGATCATCTTGTCACCGGCTTGACACCATGATCTCCATCATCATGATCTCCATCATCGTGTCTCCATGAAGTTGCTCGCCAACTATTACTTCTACTACTATGGCTAACGCGTTTAGCAATAAAGTAAAGTAATTTACATGGCGTTTCTCAATGACATGCAGGTCATATAAAAGAATAAAGACAACTCCTATGGCTCCTACCGGTTGTCATACTCATCGACATGCAAGTCGTGATTCCTATTGCAATAGCATGAACATCTCATACATCACATATAGATCATTCATCATTCATCATAACTTTGGCCATATCATATCACAAACCACTTGCTGCAAAAACAAGTTAGACGTTCTCTAATTGTTGTTGCATGTTTTACGTGGCTGAATTAGGGTTATAGCAAGAACGTCTTCTTACCTACGTTAAAGCCACAACGTGATTTGTCAACTTCTATTTACCCTTCATAAGGACCCTGTTCATCGAATCCGCTCCAACTAAAGTAGGAGAGACAGACACCCGCCAGCCACCTTATGCAACTAGTGCATGTTAGTCGGTGGAACCGGTCTCACGTAAGCGTACGTATAAGGTTGGTCCGGGCCGCTTCATCCCACAATACCGCTGAAGCAAGAAAAGACTAGTAGCGGCAAGAAAGTTGACAAATCTACGCCCACAACGAATTGTGTTCTACTCGCGCAAGAAGAACTACGCATAGACCTAGCTCATGATGCCACTGTTGGGGAACGTTGCAGAAAACAAAAATTTTCCTACTCGTTTCACCAAGATCCATCTAGGAGTTCATCTAGCAACGAGTCATCGGATGCATCTACGTACCTTGTAGATTGCGAGCGGAAGCGTTCAAAGAACGGGGATGATGTAGTCGAACACGACGTGATCCAAATCACCGATGACCAAGCGCCGAACGGACGGCACCTCCGCGTTCAACACACGTACGGGACGGGAGACGTCTCCTCCTTCTTGATCCAGCAAGGGGAAGGAGAGGTTGATGAAGATCCAGCAGCACGACGGCGTGGTGGTGGATGCAGGGCATCACAGTAGCAGGGCTTCGCCTATACTACGAGAGAGAGACGTAACGGGGAGAGAGGGAGGCGCCAGGGGCTGGTCTGTGAAGTCCCTCCTCTCCCCCACTATATATAGGGGTGCTAGGGGGGGGGGGCGGCGGCCCTAGGAGATGGAATCTCCTAGGGGGGGCGGCGGCCAAGGGTGGGGGGCTTGCCCCCCAAGCAAGGGGGCGCCCCCTTTAGGGTTTCCCCTCAACCCTAGCCGCATGGGCCCTAGGGGAGTGGCGCCCCAGCCCACTTTGGGCTGGGTTCCCTCCCACTTCAGCCCATGGGGCCCCCCGGGATAGGTGGCCCCACCCGGTGGACCCCCGGGACCCTTCCGGTGGTCCCGGTACAATACCGGTGACCCCGAAACTTGTCCCGATGGCCGAAACAGCACTTCCTATATATAATTCTTTACCTCCGGACCATTCCGGAACTCCTCGTGACGTCCGGGATCTCATCCGGGACTCCGAACAACATTCGGGTTACTGCATATACATATCTTCACAACCCTAGCGTCACCGAACCTTAAGTGTGTAGACCCTACGGGTTCGGGAGACAAGCAGACATGACCGAGACGACTCTCCGGTCAATAACCAACAGCGGGATCTGGATACCCATGTTGGCTCCCACATGCTCCACGATGATCTCAGCGGATGAACCACGATGTCGAGGATACAAGCAACCCCGTATACAATTCCCTTTGTCAATCGATATGTTACTTGCCCGAGATTCGATCGTCGGTATCCCAATACCTCGTTCAATCTCGTCACCGGCAAGTCACTTTACTCGTACCGTAGTGCATGATCCCATGACCAGACACTTGGTCACTTTGAGCTCATTATGATGATGCATTACCGAGTGGGCCCAGTGATACCTCTCTGTCATACGGAGTGACAAATCCCAGTCTTGATCCATGTCAACCCAACAGATACTTTCGGAGAGACCCGTAGTATACCTTTATAGTCACCCAGTTACGTTGTGACGTTTGGCACACCCAAAGCACTCCTACGGTATCCGGGAGTTACACGATCTCATGGTCTAAGGAAAAGATACTTTGACACTGGAAAACTCTAGCAAACGAACTATACGATCTTGTGCTATGTTTAGGATTGGGTCTTGTCCATCGCATCATTCTCCTAATGATGTGATCTCGTTATCAATGACATCCAATGTCCATAGTCAGGAAATCATGACTATCTGTTGATCAACGAGCTAGTCAACTAGAGGCTTACTAGGGACATGTTGGTGTCTATTATTCACACATGTATTACGATTTCCGGATAATACAATTATAGCATGAATAAAGACAATTATCATGAACAAGGAAATATAATAATAATGCTTTTATTATTGCCTCTAGGGCATATTTCCAACACTGACACCATATTTCTTGGAGTCTGTGCTACACCAATCTCTTCAACCTCGTCGTTTCTCTAAACTCAGCCATCGCGGCGCGGGCAAGGTGGGGGTTTGCTGGTAGTCGGTTTCCTCAACTGCGGTCCCACTTGTAAGGCCAACTCCAACGCACAACCCCAAACGGACCTCTGTTTTGCCTGGATTCTGTCCGTTTGGGTAGGGAAATGGGGTCGTGTCTAGGCCATTTCTCGGATGCGTGGCCGTGCGCCGAACGCACGGACGCATCCCGGCCGCGTACATTTTTCTTTGCAAACACATATCTTTTTTTCATTATTGATTTTTGGTACATGGAAATACATCACCAAAATTTGACTAGAAAAGCAAGATCGAAGAAAACAAGAACCACAAGAATATATTTTAGAAGATATCCAACTTCCATAACTGCTCCTGTAAGTTGGATTAGTGCCTTCTCGATGCATTCATCGTTGATCTGTGGAGGCTCGATCTTGCATGCTTCTTTCTTCTTCGAGTGTAAAGAAGTAGACATTGCTTCCTCGCATCTAGTCTCATGTCTAGCCTCTATTCTATCAACAAGTGCACTAGTCTCATTTCTAGGCTCTATGCTAGCTAAAAGTGCTAGAACATCTACTAAATTGCGCTCTATCAATATATCGATGTACTCTTCTTCCCAATACCAAAACTTGCATCCATTATACACAATAAAATTTTAAGTTAGCACAACTAGTCTAATCCGAGAGCACAACTGAAGATTTGGTCGAGTTCTTCATCCTTTTGCCGACACGTCGGGCATCCAACATCCAAGTCATGTCATGCAAGAAAATAGAGTGGTAGTTGAAGCCACGTGATGTGCATCTTGGGTTAAATTGTAAATAGAATCTTACTACTCTTGAGTAACTCTAAAAGTGGCCACTGAAGATCTTTATTGGATTTCTTTTTCATCACCAGCACGTCGAGGATAAAGATGTGCAGGTTCAGTGGGTCCTCTTGCGTTTTCACTATCATGTGGGACCGCATATGAGCAAACAGATATTGGGCTCCGAGCATCTGCTGGCTGGCTGAGAAGAGAGATAGAGGAGGGCTGAGCACGGACTTTAGGAAATTTGTTCTACGTAACCAGCACCTCGATATTCGCATGTGGTTGTTTCTAGAATAAAAAAGGAGGTACCCCTACTTATGTTACTCCCACTATGCCTAGCCTAAGGTTAGTAGGTGACCTTGCGCTTGGATCTTCGTCTTCCTGTTGGCGTTCTGGGAACGGGGGTCCCCAGACTTTCCTGCCTGCGGCCTGCAGCGTGGCTCCACCAGTGGCACAGTATGGCCCGTCTTCGTCAACCAACGCTCACGACCCTCGCGGGGGGCCAAGCCTCGCGAGGCGGACGACACGAGGCCTCCTCAGGAGCGGCCTCACCAGGCAGGCTCGCGAGGAGGCGGGGAGATCAAGGCAAGGGGGACCTCGCGAGGTTCCCGTGACGCAAGCCATGATGACCAAGGCCAGACGGTTGCCAGGCGGGCGCCAGCGCGCGCAGTGTCCTTGTTTCCTCTTTGGTCCTAAGGGGGAAAGCGCAGGCGCGGAGTACCGAGGCATCAGGCTAAGGTTTCCATATCGGTGAAACAAGACCAAGACCAGCAAGATGGCAGGACAGAGGTAATCGTGGAGCCCAAGACAGCGTCACCACCAGTGCCTTTGACAGGCGAAGACCACCTTTAGTCAGGATAGCTTGTACTAGCTGTCCCCTTTCAAATTGGTCGTTGTTGGATCCCTTCCCGCTCAATATTTGGGGAGAGGACCAGGGCCTCTATAAATAGGACTAGCCACCACAGTAGAAGGGGATCGATCGATTCCTCCCCTGAGAAACCCACCAAGCACAAGAACACCTCTTCTCAGGAGGCTGTTCTTCGCTTGTACTATACGTCACCAGCCCAAGAGGCAATCCACCACCACCACACAGGAGTAGGGTATTACACCACAACGGTGGCTCGAACCTATATAAATCTTGTGTCTCTTGTCTTGAGAGTTCATCGAGCTAAGCTTAGAGATCGCGGCGATGCTGAGATCGAGATTCAGTAGGGGGAAATCTTCGTGCGCACCCCAGTGTTCGAACCTCAAGGGTTTTGCCGGAACCCGAAATCCGTCATTTGGCGCGCCAGGGAGGGGTGCACCGGAACTTTTTCTTCCGTCGATCCGTACTCCGCCAACACGGCACTTCGCCCTCATGGCGGACATCGCGCTTCCAGCTCCGACGACCGGCGCCAGCGCTGGGGCCAGGGGGCACCGAGCCTTGGCCCCTGCCTTACGGCAGGTGCAGTGGCCGCACAAGTTCAAGCCAGAGATGCTGCCACGGTATGACGGCGTGACGGACCTGGTGGTTTTCCTGCTGGCGTACGAGGAGGCCATCCTCAAGGCTGGGGGCGACGACAAAGTTATGGCCAATTGGCTTCCCATGGCCCTTACTGGCGTCCCGCGCGGGTGGTTGCTCAACTTGCCGACATCTTCTGTGGCCTCCTGGGAGGAGCCGCGTGACCTATTCCTCGCCCACTACGCGGCACCGGCGCCCTCAGTCGTCACAGCTCTCCTGGGCGCCTCACAGGTGCCACCCTCAGACCGCCATGCCAATCCGTTCTTTCGCCAGATCAGCATCACCCTCGCGTGGAAAGGAGCTCCCCCGGGTTGGGTGGTGCCCAAGGCCGACCTGACCTTCGACTCGGAAGATACCCCGTCACCGCCGCATGTTCGGGTGCGCTCCCACTGCTCTGCACGCCCACCATCTGCCAAGTGGCCATCACCAAAACCCTCATTGACGATGGTGCCGGCCTCAACGTGCTCTCGGTGGAGGCCTTCAGCCTCCTCCACGTACCACTGGAGCGGTTCCGACCCAGCAAGCCTTTCTCGGGCGTTGGAGGCGGTTCCTCTAGTCCCCTGGGGTAGATCCACCTTCACATGACCTTCGGCACCCGCGAAAACTACCGCATGGAGCTGGTCAACTTAGACATCACTCACATCAAGATGGCTGTGGAAGACGTAGAAAAGACAGCCTTCTTGACCCCATGTGGGGTATACTGCTACACTTGCATGATGTTCGGGTTGCACAACGCGGGCGCGACCTTCCAATGGCTGATGCACAATGCCTTGGGCCGACAGCTCAGGAGAAACGCTGAGGCTTACGTCGACAACATTGTGGTGAAATCTCAGGAGGCAAGGACCTTGATCCAGGACTTGGCGGAGACCTTTGCGAGCCTTCGCCAGGTAGACCTGCGACTCAAGCCGGAGAAGTGCGTGTTCGGCGTCCCTTCTGGCAAGCTGCTAGGCTTCCTCGTGTCCCACAGGGGGATCGAGACCAACCCGGAGAAGGTCAAGGCAATCGAAGACACGAGTCCGCCGCAAACCCTTAGAGATATGCAGAAGCTCGCCGGTCGCGTGACTGCGTTAGGACGCTTCATCTCCAAGCTGGGGAGCGCGCCCTACCTTTCTTCAAGCTGATGAAGAAGGGCCCGTTTGAGTGAACACAGGAGGCCGACCAAGCGTTTCAAGACCTCAAGAAATACCTGACCAGCCCTCCCGTGATGGTGGCGCCGTGCCCTCTCGAGCCCCTGCGCTCTACCTTGCCGCCACTCCCTACTCCGCCAGCGCAGTCCTGGTGGCGGTTCTCCAGCCACGGCCTCAGCCGGGGCGACACAAGACTAGGAAAGCCTTGCAAGGACCATGACAACGGCAGTAGGCGACCAAGCTCAGCAGGAAGATGCCCCCAGGGCTGAAGAGGCCCCACCAAGCGACCAGGCACTGGGGGCTCTATTATCTCAGGAAGCGCCTCAACCTACGGAAGATGCAGGCCACGTCTGCGCACCCACCCTCGTTGAGCATCTGGTGTACTTTGTCAGCACGGTGTTGCGGGATGCAAGGGCACGGTACCCCATGCCTAAGAAGCTCTTACTCGCGCTCTTGGTGGCCTCGGATAAGCTGCGGCAGTACTTTCAAGGTCACCCCATCAATGTCGTCTCGGCCTACCCGTTGGAGAGGGTACTCAGGAGCCCCAACTCCGCTGGGAGAGTCGCCGAATGGAACATCGAGCTGCAGGCATTTCAGTTGGAATTCAGCACAACCAGGGTCATCAAGGGAGCCGCACTTGCTGATTTCGTGGCTGAGTGGACGGACGCACCAGAGCTCAAGATGGGCGAGGATCGGTCTCTCTCCCCAGGAAGTGAGGCACCGGATGGCTGGGTCATGTATTTCGATGGTGCCTTCTCGCGGCAGGGCGCGAGGGCTAGTGTAGTGCTTATATCACCCACTCAGGACAAGCTCTACTACGCCGTACAGCTCTGCTTCCAGCAGGGCGAGAAGGTCTCCAACAACATAGCAGAATACGAGGGCATCATAGCAGGCCTGAAAGCTACATCAGTACTGGGAGTGAAGCGCCTCATCATCAAGGGCGATTCACAACTCCTCATCAACTTCTCCAACAAGGTGTACGAGCAGAAGGACGAGCACATGGAAGCATATCTCGCGGAAGTACGCAAGATGGAGAAGCAGTTCTGGGGGCTGGAGTTGCAGCATGTGCCCCGCGACACCAACCAAGAGGCTAATGATATCGCCAGGAGGGCGTCCAAACGGCTGCCTTAGGAGCTTGGTGTTTTCGAGGAACGGCTCTTCAAGCCATCGGCATCACCACCACTTTCAAGAACGGCACAGCCTCGGGAAGAACTCCCTCAGTCACCCGCCAGAGGAGCCCCTGCCTGTGGCCCGACGTCGGAAGCACGCCTACTCTTGGCGATGGAGCCTCAGGAGGGATGCTGGACCAAGGAATTCTAGGAATACCTGATGCAAGGGACGCTGCCGGAGAAGGAGGAGGACGCGGAGCGCATGGCCCGGCAGGCCACGGCCTACTGCATCCAAGACGGTGAGTTATACCGGAGGCGGCCGAATGATGTTTCCCTATGTTGCATCTCCAGGGAACAGGGGAAAGAGCTGCTGGCCGACATACACGCTGGAGATTGCGGACACCACTCGTCGCCACGGACCCTCGTCGGCAAGGCATTTCGCAGCGGATTCTATTGGCCTACGGCACTCAACGACGCGACCGAGCTGGTGTAGTCCAGCGAGGCCTACCAATTCCACGCCAAGCAGATCCATCAGCCAGCTCACGGCCTACAGACCATCCCGCTCTCATGGCCGTTCGCAGTCTGGGGGCTGGATATGTTGGGCCGATTCCCTTGAGCGCCCGTGGGCTACCGCTACCTCTATGTCACCATCGACAAGTTCACCTAGTGGACAGAGGTAGAAGCTGTCCGCACCATCCCAGCCGGCTCTGTGGTCAAGTTCACCAAAGGCCTCGTGAGCCGGTTTGGGGTCCCTAACTTCATCATCACCACAAACGGTTCGCAGTTCACTTGCAATCTCTTCAACGCGTATTGTGCTAACCTTGGAACGCAGATCTGCTACACTTCAGTGGTGCACCCCTAGAGCAATGGCCAGCCGAGCGCGCCAACACAGAGCTCCTGAGGGGCCTTGAGGGAGTCCTGGACTAGGGGGAGTCCGGATAGCCGAACTATCATCTTTGGCCGGACTCCTAGATTATGAAGATACAAGATTGAAGACTTCGTCCCGTGTCCGGATGGGACTTTCCTTGGCGTGGAAGGCAAGTTTGGCGATACGGATATGTAGATCTCCTACCATTGTAACCGACTCTGTGTAACCCTAACCCTCTCCGGTGTCTATATAAACTGGTGGGTTTTAGTCTGTAGGACGAACAACAATCATACCATCGGCTAGCTTCTAGGGTTTAGCCTCTTTGATCTTGTGGTAGATCTACTCTTGTACTACCCATATCATCAATATTAATCAAGCAGGAGTAGGGTTTTACCTCCACCGAGAGGGCCCGAACCTGGGTAAAAACATCATGTCCCTTGTCTCCTGTTACCATCCGCCTAGATGCACAGTTCGGGACCCCCTACCCGAGATCCACCGGTTTTGACACCGACATTGGTGCTTTCATTGAGAGTTCCTCGTGTCGTCACCTTTAGGCCCGATGGCTCCTTCGATCATAAACAACGACGCGGTCCAGGGTGAGACTTTTCTCCCCGGATAGATCTTCGTATTCGGTGACTTTGCACTGCGGGCCAATTCACTTGGCCATCTGGAGCAGATTGAAAGCTACGCCCCTGGCCATCAGGTCAGATTTGGAAGTTTGAACTATATGGCTGACGTCTGCGGAGACTTGATCTTCGACAGGTTCGAGCCACAGCCCAGCGCGCCGCACTGTCACGATGGGCATGATCTATCTCTGCTACCGGACAGTGCCCTGGAGGCCACACAAGTGTCTGCTCCGACCCTTAGCTCGGAGCCGACTGCGCGAATCGAGGATGGGTGGCTGGACACCGCCTCGGTGGCTGCTACCTCTACGGCGATAGAGCCGAATACCATCCTAGTCCTTTACGAAGCTCGTGACTCCAAGGTGCCGGACTCCTCTCCGGACTCCGAGCCTTCCGCGCCCCTGCCAATCGAATCCGGTTGAGCACCTGTTACGGAGTTCACTGCCGCGGACATCTTTCAGCACTCGCCCTTTGGCGACATCCTGAACTCGCTAAAGTCTCTCTCTTTATCAGGAGAGCCCTGGCTGGACTATGGTCAGGAAGGTTGGGACACGGACAACGAAGAAATTCAACGCCCACCCACCACCCACATTGTAGCCATTGTCGATGATTTAACCGAGATGCTCGACTTTGACTCCGAAGACATCGACGGTATAGACGATGATGCCGGAGATGACCAAGAACCAACGCCTACAGGGCACTGGAAGGCCACCTGAACTCACGATGTATATATGGTGGATACACCTAACGGAAGCAATAACGAGGAACAACGGGACGCTGCGAAGGATAATTCCCTCGAAAAGCTGTCAAAACGGCGACATAAGCGCTGCTCAAAGTCCCGCCTCGACAAGGACAACACCCATACAGACCCAGCCATAGAGCAGGGTGAACCGGTGGACGACGAACATGCCCTCGAGCAACCATCCGAACAGGATAACTTGGATAAACAATCCGTCCCCGGCGAAGATAACAGTCCGGACGATCTCACGCCGGACACATCATCGGAGCAGAAGAACCTCCACAACAGGCTCGTCGCCACTGCACATAGTCTGAAGAAGCAGAAGCGGAAGCTCAAAACAGCGGAAGACGCACTCAGAATGAGATGGAGCAAAGTACTCAACACCGCAGACAAATATGGCGATAGTCGCCAAACAAAGAGCTACCCGAAGTGCAAACTACTGCCCGAATTTGACGAGGAGGCCGTAGTGCCCCCACAATCAAAGAACAAAGAGGCCGCTTGGTCGGATAGACGACCACATGGTAAACATAGAGCGGCAAGCGGCGCCGCACACAAGCCGGCACGCGATCCGCATAAGGATCCACACCAAAAGGATGGCCCAGTCAGGTCTATCTATGGGCCAAGAAAGCAAGCTCTAGAAAGCAATGCAACACGTCGAGTATTCGAACATCACGGCACACCCAAATACAGGGGCGCCGCACACCCCCTATGTTTCACCGATGAGGTGCTGGATCATGAAATTTCAGCGGGATTCAAGCCCGTAAACATAGAGGCATACGACGGAACAACAGACCCTGGAGTCTGGATTGAGGATTACATCCTGCACATACACATGGCTAGAGGAGATGACCTCCACGACATAAAATACTTACCCCTCAAGCTCAAAGGGCCAGCCCGACATTGGCTCAAAAGCCTCCTGGAAAATACCATTGGAAGTTGGGAAGAGCTCGAGGATGCGTTTCGGGCAAATTTTCAGGGGACTTATGTCTGCCCTCCGGATGTAGACGATTTAAGTCACATAACTCAACAGCCCGGAGAGTCAGCCCGCAAATTCTGGAGCAGGTTCCTCACCAAAAAGAACCAAATAGTCGACTGTCCGGACGCCGAAGCCTTAGCAGCTTACAAACACAACGTCCGAGACGAATGGCTTGCCAGACACCTTGGCCAAGAAAAGCCGAGAACAATGGCCGCACTAACAAGCCTCATGACCCGCTTTTGCGCGGGAGAGGATAGCTGGCTGGCAAGATGCAGCACCAGCGACCCAAGTACATCCGAGGTCAGGGATGGAAATGGGAAACCACGATGCAACAAGGACCAGCGCCGGACCAAGGGAAACAGTCTGAAGAGCACGGCAGTCAACACCGGATTCAAAAGCTCTCGGCAGAACAACAAAAAACTGCCTCTTAAGGACAATAGCGACGAGCTATCCAACCTAAACAAAATCTTGGACAAGATATGCCAAATCCTCAGTACTCCTGGGAAGCCTGCAAACCATACCCACAGAGATTGTTGGGTCTTCAAGCAGTCCGGCCGACTTAACGCCGAACACAAGGGGCTCGACACACCAAGTGAGGACGATGACGAACCCCACAAGCAGAGCACGGGAAAACAAAAGAATTTCCCACAAGAGGTCAAAACAGTAAACTCACTTCAAGTGACAAAAGGGAAAAATAGAGCGGCGCCGACTGAAATACGCGCCGCACGGTCCACCCCACTGGAGTCCTGACACTATATGTCAAAATCAATCACCTTCGACCATCAGGATTACTCCAGAAGTATCCGGAACACAGGATGGACTGCCTTGATATTAGATCCTATAATCGACGGACTACAATTTACACAAGTCCTAATGGACGGTGGCAGTGATCTAAACCTGCTATATCAGGACACAATCCGCAGAATGGGGATAGACCCAACCAAAATTTGCCATAGCAACACTTCCTTTAAAGGAGTGATGCCAGGCCCATATGCCCATTGTACGGGCTCTCTACTACTAGAAGTTGTGTTCGGCTCATCCGACAACTTCCGCTGTGAAAAGTTAGTCTTCCACATCGCCCCATTTAAAAGTAGCTATCAAGCACTATTGGGACGCGAAGCTTTCGCCCGCTTTAACGCAGTACCGCATTACGCATCTCTTACACTTAAAATGCCCGGTCAACGCGACATCATCTCATTAAAGGGAAACTTCGAGTGTTCCTCGAATACGAAAGAACGTGAGACTGCCTTGACAGCCACGCACTAATCCGGCTTTGTTGATCAAAGCACCTAAACAGGTCATTCAGACCTCGGACACGGTTAGGCGAGTCCGGCATAAATAAACCAGGGGCTTACTAGCAGCGTACCCCCTTACAAGGGGCTCCACGCATGTACAACAAGAGACAATAAAGCTCAATTTTATTCATTTTTTGAATCATACTCTGTTTATCTTAAAATACATTTTTCGCACAATCTTTTTTTCCAACTAAGTTCCTCTCTTTTACAGATGAACGCCATGCTATACCCGTCCAGGATACGGCACAACGGAGACATAGGTGCAGACGTGCAGCAGGGACCCGTTGCAAGGATTCTTTTCAGATTAAGACCCTGCGTAAACCTTTTTTACTGTCTCTTGTTGTTACACATCCCCTGGTTTCTTGCTATAACCTAGGAGGAGGCTGGCGTTTTGGCATCGGCCGCGTCAGAAATTTTTGCGCGTACCTGGACACTAGGGGCTTAGGGCATTGTTCTGCCCGTTTTCATAAAGACCGAATACCTTAGGGAGTGTTCGGCATCTCGAGTTAGGCCTTATATGCATCAGCTCCAAATCATGTCTTTGGTCAAATGTTGGGTTTGCCCGGCTCCTATGTTTTGCTGCCTTACGTTCCGCTCTATCGGCTAACGCGGCACCAGGAGAACTACTGCGATTGTGCCCTGGTTCGGCCTGGTGAGCACCTCAGTAGAGAAAGCCGAAAACTGACTGTCATGATATAGCGTGAGACTGGTCAACCACTCGATGACCCACCGGAATGTTTAGAATTCCTCCGCATTAACGAAGGACCGTTTCCTGGTCAGTCACATACGCGCCCCGAATTCGGAGAGCGCGGTGCCCTTAGGGGCTATATAGTAACCCCACCATCGAACTTGTATGGCTAAGTGAAAGTGATAAAGCATTATAGTCCGGTTGCCTAGTTTGCTACGCTATCACCTCCTTCACAGGACCAAGACGTTGGATTAAGTGTGAAAATGCACTTTTTTTTTGCAAACACCCCCGCACTATGTGCGTGGGGGCTGAAGCCGAAGACTGCCATCTTTCAGGTTATATACACATATACATTAATGGCCGCACAGGAGGTAGCTCAGTACTTGTACGCACAAGTATAAAATGCCCTTATATTATATTGAAACATCATTTCACAAATCATACATGTCATTAGAACATAATATCCTTCGAGCACTGCGTCTCTATTAAACGAGCGCCCTGCAGGTCTTCCTCAAAATAGGGCTCGGCAGGTACTCGGCTTCTGTCCGAATCCCGGGATGCAACATCGGTGGCCTTCATCTCTGCCCAGTATGTTTTGACACGAGCAAGAGCCATCCACGCACCCTCTATGCACGCTGACTGCTTCATTGCATCGATATGCGGCACCACACCAAGGAACTGCTGCACCAAGCCAAAATAACTCTTTGGCTCGGGCCTTTTCGGCCACAAATGAGTCACGACATCCTTCATGGAAAGTCCGGACAACCTATTCAGCTCAGCCCATTTGGCCAAACGATCGGGCAATGGAAGCGGACGCTCTGGACTATGGAACTGCGACCAAAAAAGCTCTTCCATTCCGTGATCCTTTTGGCCTCGGAAGTGTGCGACCGCGTCTGCGGCACTCGCCGCCAAATCCAGATAAGCATCCTCCGCACCCCACAGCTGACCCAATTGAGCATACTTCGGATCCGTGAACTTCCTCCGCAGCAGAAAGGGCTTTCCAGCCGCGATATCCCCGGCTTGACATAGCTCCTCCTTTATAGCTCTCATCGCAGAGCGGGCATCCTTGGCTTCGGCGGTGGCCTTCTTCAGGTCCCCTTGCTCCGCTCGACGTTCTTTTTCAAGAAACTCACAGCGGTCAGTAGCATTCTTCAACTTCCCGGCCATCTCGGCCATTTCCTCCCTGCTTCGGCAGTGAGCAGCCTGTTCGGCTTTTAGCTCTTCGGCCGCCCTCAAGGCAGCCGCATCACTTTTTCTGGCTTGCTCCTTGACTCAGGCTAGCTCCGCCCGAAGGTTCTCCATAGCAGCGACATCATCTGCATAAAGCATACATGTTGTAAGGCATGGGCGTCAAGCTCCCTTACCAGGTGTCCACGGAGAAGTTGCATACCTTGTGACTTGTCAAGACGCTTATTGACAAGCGCGATGTCCGCATCCGCCACGTCAAGTTCCCGCTTCAGTTCGGCAAATTGATCAGTCCGGTTAGCCACCGGACGCTCCGCCACCTATATAGGATAGGCGACATCTTACAGCTGAGATTATGATCCTCGGCACGCTGTCACTCTCGACAACGTACCGAATCTCAGGGGCTACTATCTATACAGGGCGCATTCTATATGCAAAACTGTCAGAAGGTATATCATTTTCACGTACCTCAAACCCCGTCAGTAAACTTCTGACGGCTTCATGCAATCCGCTCTCAGCGGATGAAATCCTTTCAATCACCATACCCATTAACGCACGGTGATCTTCTGAGATAGACGCTCGCCCGAGCAGATCCTTCAGCTCCTCCGACCGTACACCCGTTGGTGCCGGACCTCCTGGCCCCGCCGGACTCGGGGAAACCCTCCGCGACGACACCTCAGGGTCGTCCACCCCGCATGACGGTGCGGCAGATGGAGGTGTTTCTCTCTCCATCATCTTCGGACGAAGATCCCCTGAAGATGAGCTCTGCTAAGAAGGGCTGAGATCCGAACTACAAGGTAAAACTTCGGTTATCGTCAGAAATAAAAACATGGATGTCCCTTATTACAAAACTCCTCTTTCTACTTACGGCTCGCTGGAGGGCTGATTCTCTTGGGGAAATAGTGTGGCCGGGGCTTCTCCTGGCGCAGGACCCTCTGGTGAAGATTTCTTCCCCTGCTTTGAGGCCTTGGCCTCCGGATCTTCAGAAGCGGTCCTCTTCTCCCCTGGGAGGGAGGGATTCTCGATCCCCCTTCCTTGAAAGCCTCCTTTGCGGAGGCAGTAGCTTCCTTGTTCCCCCCTTTGCCCTCTTCCAAAGGTGCAGCCTCCACGGGCGTCGCGCCCATGAAGTGTTGGAGAGCTCGTGGTCCCTCCGGATTAAATTCCCACAGGCGGAGGGGGCGACGTTTGCAGGGCAGAAGGCACCGAATCAGCATGACCTGCGCCACTACGACCAGATTGATCTCTCTCTCTTGGAGGTCTCGAATACGACCCTGCAGCAGAGGAACGTCCTTGGACGGCCCCCAGTCGAGCCCTTTGTTGACCCATGACGCCAGCCGCTGTGGATCACCCGGGCGGAAGGCAGGTGGCGCCACCCATTTGGTGCCCCTGGGAGCGGTGGTGTAAAACCACTCCTGTTGCCATAAACCGAGCACCTCTTGAAAAGAGCCCTCGGGCCAGGGAGCGTCAGCATTTTTGCTTATAACAGCCCCTCCGCACTCTGGCTGCTGCCCCTTGATCATCTTCAGCTCCACTTTGAAGGTCTTGAGCCACAATCCGAAGTGAGGGGTAGTGCGGAGGAAGGCTTCGCATACGACAATGAACGATGAGATGTGGAGGATGGACTCCGGATCCAAGTCGTGGAATTCCAGCCCATAATAAAACATGAGCCCCCTCACGAAGGGGTCTGTCGGGAAGCCTAAACCCCGAAGGAAGTGAGACACGAACACCATGCTCTCACCAGGCTCGGGAGTAGGAATAACCTGCCCTTGGGCAGGCAGCCTATGCGAAATTTTGCCGGTTAGATACCTGGCGTCTCTCCGCTTTAGCACGTCTTCTTCCGTGACGGAAGAAGGCATCCACCAGCCTTGCAGGTTGGAGCCGGACATCATCGAAGGTCCGAAGCGCCTGAATCTGGAGCCTTGGGTGTTAGAACTCGAGGCGAGGGGCGGATTCGATTGAGATTAAAAGAAAGGAGCAGGCCTTGGTCTCGTTATAAAGAGGTTGAATACCAAGAGCCCTTCCCGTGGCCGTTTGGGACTCGCCTTCGATAGAGGGGGCGTGCCAACGGGCACGGTTGGGTTACCCATGCCCGTATTGATGAGGATCCCGGAATAAGGGGGCACGATCTCCGCTTTGATAAGACGTGCCAAGGAAACCGCCTCACTAATCGTGCTGAGGTGGGATAGTAAAAAACGATTCGAATAAAGCCTGGCCGTGGTGTGATGTCACGCCGCGGGATACGTCAGCAGATCTGTGTAAAGATTATTCTCTCTACGGTGGTATGTGGAACTTGTTTTGCAGAGCCGGACACTATCCTTGTGTTCAAAATCTTCTATGAAGTATTCGGAGGAGGAACCCGCCTTGCAATGCCGAAGACAATATGCGCGCCGGACTCATCGTCATTGAAGCCTGGTTCAGGGGCTACTGAGGGAGTCCTGGACTAGGGGGTGTCCGGATAGCCGAACTATCATCTTTGGCCGGACTCCTAGACTATGAAGATACAAGATTGAAGACTTCGTCCCATGTCCGGATGGGACTTTCCTTGGCGTGGAAGGCAAGCTTGGCGATACAGATATGTAGATCTCCTACCATTGTAACCGACTCTGTGTAACCCTAACCCTCTCCGGTGTCTATATAAACCGGTGGGTTTTAGTCTGTAGGACGAACAACAATCATACCATCGGCTAGCTTCTAGGGTTTAGCCTCTTTGATCTTGTGGTAGATCTACTCTTGTACTACCCATATCATCAATATTAATCAAGCAGGAGTAGGGTTTTACCTCCACCGAGAGGGCCCGAACCTGGGTAAAAACATCATGTCCCTTGTCTCCTGTTACCATCCGCCTAGATGCACAGTTCGGGACCCCCTACCCGAGATCCGCCGGTTTTGACACCGACAGGCCTCAAGACAAGGACCTTCAAGAAGAAGCTGGAGGCCTGCGGCAGGGGCTGGCATGATGAGCTCCAGTCCGTGCTGTGGTCCATCCGCACTACCTCCACGAAGCTAATAGGCGAGACCCCGTTCTTCCTCGTCTACAGAGCAGAAGCGGTTCTCCCTCACAAGGTCAGGCATCGCTCCGCATGGGTCCTGGCGTTTGATGAGGCGCAACAGGACGCCACGCAGGGGATGGACCTCGTGCTGGGGGAGGAACGCCGCTGTGAAGCCACTCTACGGGCGGCAAGATACCAGCAGGCGCTACGGCGGTATCACTGTCACAGCATCCACCCCAGGACGCTTGAGGTAGGTGACCTCGTCATGAGGCGGGTGCTCTCCAGGGAAGGGCTACATAAGCTCTCACCCATGTGGGAGGGCCCGTTCAAGGTCGTCCATGTCTCCAGGCCTGGCGCCGCACGCCTCGAGACCCAGGGTGGGGTACCCATCCCGAATGCCTGGAACATCCAGCACCTCCGGAAGTTCTACCCCTAAAGAAAGGCCCGGTGCCTGTAAAGAAGGCCTAGTGCCTGTGAAGCTCGCCTCCCGTGACCCCCTAAGAAAGGCACGATGCCTGTGAAGAAGTCCCAGTGCCTGTGAAGCTCGCCGACCATGACACTCTCACGTAATAATGAGTGGGGCTGTACACGCCCCGGAGTCTCAGGAGTGCCGCCCTTGGGCCTCGGGGGCTCCCTCCCACGCCCAGTGGCAGCACTTAGCTCCGTGCTGGTGAGAAGACGTCGAAGACTAGACTAGGTGCCAGACGCGGCTTTTCATTTGCTTTCTGCAGTTGGCTCGCTCTTTCTTGTTTGAACCTTGATTAAAGTTGCTTCCGGTGTTCTTTGCCGGTTCTATTCCATCGCCTTCTGCATCCGTTTTCTGTCTTCAGCTCTTTGTATGACTTGCTCTCTCTCGCAAGCCTCACGAGGGGGCTGTACGGGTTACCTCATGAGCCTTTTTCTTCTGATTTTCGTGAGGCTCTCTCGTTCGAATTCGCAGCGGAAGCACCCCTCTCAGTCCGTGCCCCTCGGTACCGCGACATGAAGCGTCGGGCCACGACTGGCAGCACTTGCGACCAGGGTTCGAAAAATGATAGTCTCTTAATGAGTTTTTTGCAGCTCTTAAGGCGCCCGACAAGGCCTAAAGCGCGCACCTCGTGAGGCGGAAACTACTTTAAACGTGCCAAGCTAAGTTGTTCCTACACGCCGACGTACAATAATGACGCCATGGCACAGCACAAGAACAATAAATGCAGCATGTTAACTTGGAAATTCATAGTTTGTTGCATGCCCCCATGGGCCCCATACTTGTCTCTCTCAATGCAGGAAGGAAAACAAAACAAAAGTAGGACACGCCTTGCAGCAGTTTGCGAGGAGGGATCTACGGCGACCTCCTGAAGCTCAGTCGGACCCCGCCTCGTGCTTCATCGCAGAGCGGCGACGGGACGACCCGTTGCCGCCCTCGAGGCAGGCGCGGCGGTGCGGTGGTTGGTCGTAGCCGCCGCTGGAGGAGGTGTCACCGGAGGAAGATCCACCATAGCTTGACGAGCCGCGGTCGCTGCCGGGAGCAAGTCCGCCTTCACCCTCATCACGGCCCTCGCTAAAACTGAGCACCTCGTCGCTGTCGTTGTCTTCAGGGCAGCACCCAATGCGGCGGCCATCCTCTCTGAACACCCTCACATAGAGGGTCACGTCACCATCATACCTGAAATGGAGGGTGCACCATCTGCCCAGACCACGCGGGCGGGCAAATGTCTGCCAGCCTTGGGCCAAGGCTGCGTTCCCGGAGATGGAGACCTCCACCGCGACCCAGGAGGCCCTATTGCAATAGCCGTCCACTAGTAACCAAAGCCCACCTGGGCCAGCGGCCGGCAGCTCGCCGACGAAGAAGTGCGGGAGCTGAAGCCAGTTGCCGGCCCGATTTTCCGACCACACGATGTACTCCGACAGCACCTCCGCCGAGTGGAAGCGCGGCCGGGGAGGCCGCGTAGCCACAGCACGCCTTCCTCCACGAACGGGTCTGCCTCGACATGGGTGACCCCCACCACGTGAAGGGCCACAGTCGCGACCGCGGGAAGCCACGGCAGGGGTCGCGGAGTGCTTGCGAGGGCGACCGCATCCGCGCTTGGGCGGAGGAGAGCCGGGCCCTTCCTGGCGAGACTTCCCCTTCTCCGCGGCCGAAAACCTCTTCGCAGGCACCATGGGTGGTGCTACAAGCAACAGAGCGAGGGAGGAGAAGCGAGCAGAATGGGAAGAGATGGGCAACGGGGGCTCTCACCCCTCCTCATTTATAGCTCAAGGGAGGCCAACCGTCGACCTCCACAATCGCAGGTAATGATGCCCCTTTTCTGCATGCAGCTGGGACTCGTCAAGTCGAGCAGTTGCCGGGGCAGCGCGGGGAAGCGGAGATGCCCACGTCCAATCAGTCGCCACGTGTCGACCAAGGCTGCAGGCTGTTGGGGCCCGCGACGCTCCGCACTTGCCCTTTGGCTTCGCCGCTAAGCCAAGTCTGAGCGCACCTTGGGCCCGGGGGCTACCGTCGGCATTCTAGGAACGGGGGTCCCCAGACTTGCCTGCCTACGGCCTGCAGCGTGGCTCCACCAGTGGCCTAGTACGGCCGTCTTCGTCAACCAACGCTCAAGACCCTCGCGGGGGGCCAAGCCTCGCGAGGCAGACGACACGAGGCCTCCTCAGGAGCGGCCTCACCAGACAGGCTCGCGAGTAGGTGGAGAGATCAAGGCAAGGGGGACCTCGCGAGGTTCCCGTGACGAAAGCCATGATGACCAAGGCTAGGCGGGCGCCAACGCGCGCAGTGTCCTCGTTTCCCCTTTGGTGCGAAGGGGGCAAGCGCAGGCGCAGAGTACCGAGGCATCAGGCAAAGGTTTCCATATCGGTGCAACAAGACCAAGACCAGCATGACAGCAGGACGGAGGTCATCGTGGAGCCCAAGACGTCATCACCACCAGTGCCTTTGACAGGCAAAGACCATGTTTAGTCAGGATAGCTTGTACTAGCTGTCCCCTTTCAAATTGGCCCTTGTTAGATCCCTTCCCGCTCAATATTTGGGGAGAGGACCAGGGCCTCTATAAATAGGACTAGCCACCATAGTAGAAGGGGATCGATCGATTCCTCCCCGAGCAACCCACACAAGAACACCTCTCCTCAGGAAGCTGTTCTTCCCTTATACTATTCATCACCAGCCCAAGAGGCAATCCACCACCACCACACAGGAGTAGGGTATTACACCACAACGGTGGCCCGAACCTATATAAATCTTGTGTCTCTTGTGTTGTGAGTTCATCGAGCTAAGCTTAGAGATTGCAGCGAGGCTGAGAACGAGATTCGGTAGGGGGAAATCTTCGTGCGCACCCCAGTGTTCGAACCTCAAGGGTTTTGCCGGAACCCGAAATCCGACACTTCCGGAAGTCGATGGTTCTACAGTAGTACTTCTGGCAATCTGACACCAAATGAACTGTTGCACGTCCACCGCTTGTAAGCAAAAATTTCTCCTCGTGCTGCAAGCCACCGCGCACGCGTTAGCAAGAGAGAAGGTGTAATCAAGCTTCCCGTCGTTCTGCGAGTTGACGGGACACATCAAAGTTATTTAGTACGTACTCTCTCCAAAAAAGGGCTGACCATGTCATTGCTACCATCCCATGCTCCGTCGTTGAGTACATGCACTATTCACGTGCCATCGAGGAGAAAAAATATTGCGTAGTAGGTGCCATCAAAGTGCACGACTCACTTACGCACTGCTTATCTAATTATCTCCATTTTCTTGCATGACACGTGCACCTTGATGCTAGATGTCTCGCGTGTTGGCAAAAGGATGAACAAAGCTCATGTAAAAGAAAAGAGTTGAAAAACATCGATTCCCGACGACCGAGGAAGAGCAAGGAACCTCGTGGTGGAGCGTGTGCAAGGAACCTTGCACGTTTCCCCCTGTTTTTTGCCGCCTGCCCACCAATAAACAAATAAAAGAACATGAACTCTTCGCTAACCACTAGAAACGATACATCAGGATGCTAAGCTAAAGATGTTTTATATTTTATATTGATAACAACGCAACAAGCCACGCATGTACAGGACGCATGCAGCCACGCATGTACACACGCCAACGCACTAACTCCATTTGATCAAACTCATGCACATACGCGCACATCATGGAGCACACAACACACGTACACAACACATGCATGCACACACACTCGGCCGTAGAATGCACATGAATAACACATGCATGCGCACACACTCGGCTGCATGGAGGCGTGCGCCATCTACGGCGACGTCCGGTTCGTCGTGCTATGGCGAAGCTTGCACACAACGGGGCCTACGCATCTCTCTCATCACCTCTTTGCCGTTGTTTCTCAACAACTAGTCGGAGATGAAGAGGACAGCAGCCTCGGCCTTAGAGCCAGAACCGATGGAAAAACATGCACGTTGCACGCACAAGAGCACGTACGGAGTGCCCATGACGTGGTGCGTCCCCAGTCGCCTCTACTCCTTCTGCGCACATTGTCTATCAAGGCGGCTACATGCCTAATGATTATGTGGGTGAGATCTTCTAGGACTCAGATGATGACGAGGAAAATTATGAGACACAAGGTGACGTACACCGTCAAGGTCCACGGTCAAGGGGGTGCTAAGTGCTAAGTGCTTAGATGTGCTTAGATGAGGTGCTAAGCGCATTAAATGGCTTGGTAACTCAAGTCTTGAATGCATAGGTGCTTAGTTTATTGTTGCTAAGCTTGCTTTATTTAATTAGCTATAGACTCAAAACTGTCTTTCCACCATTTCTTCCTGCAGTCACCAAACTAGTCTCTCTCTTCTTAATTAACTTGCCACATCATATTTTATGCCTACGTGGCAGGCTTAGTAGCTATACATGGTGGAGAACTAGGAGAGGCCAAGGCTGGTCATAGTGGGGAGTAACTTATACTACAACATATTACTATGTTACTCTAAACATCTTTATAAACCGGAAAGGAGGGAGTAGTAACATAGACTAGTGTCATATGCATGAAACTACTAGTGAGTATGGGAGCACATGATATTTCCCCATCTGGACCGATCCCAAGTTGGCTTCTCACCTTCTTGGCCCAACAAAAACCCCTCCCCCCTCCTGCGCGTGCTTCTCGCCCGGCGCCAACTGAGCTCGCCGCTCCACATTGATGGCAAGTCAGAGCGACGCGACCTCTCACTGCTTCCGCCATTGAAGCGGCGCGTCGACCGAGGGCATCGCCCGCTGCATGCCCGACATTTTAGACTAAAAACTAGAGAGTAACTTTAGAGCAAGTACTACAATTAGATGACATGAGCAGGCTATAAGGATTTAAATATAGTATCTGTGCTCAGTTGAAGGAGAGAGAAGAGGAGAGAGAAGAGAAGCGGATTGTAAACTTGTAGCCGGTTGTAGTCCACATCATTACTTTGATGTTTGCAATTGTCGTCATGATCTGTTTACTGCTGATTTGGATTAAATCATAGTAAATTGCTCATATATTCAACAATCCAATCCAAAAACCTGATTATAGGCAATTTACTCCGAGTGGTTTTGCTGCACTTTTGAAGCCGCCTACTTTTAAGGAGGTGCAATATAAAAGGTGGTGCACAAGAGCAGTATATTGGTTGAAGATCATGTACTGCTATGACGCCACTAAGGGTAAGCGTGAGGACGATCTTAATCCTACACAACAGGAAGCTTTTGAGAACATGCATACCCTCTTCAAAGCCGCCCTGCTGAGTGTTCTTAACGATTCCATTGTGGATTCATATATGTCGTTTAACAGCGACAAAGACATGTGGGCTGCACTCGAGGCCACGTTTGGGCCCTCGGGCGCTGGCAACGAGTTGTACGTCATGGAGAAATTTTGTGACTACAAGATGACTGATGAGCGCTCTGTTGTTCAGCAGACTCATGAGATACAGTCACTCTCGAAGGAACTTGAGTACTCTAAGTGTGTGTTGCCGGTCAAATTGTTGCTGGGACCATCATTGCCAAGCTTCCACCTTCGTGGAATGATTTTTCTACTTCTCTGAAAAATAAGAGACATGAGTTTTCTGTTTTGGATCTCATTAGCACTCTTGATTTTGAAGAGAAGGCGAGAGCAAAAGACACATGTGCTCGGGTCACTGAGGGAGCTTCTAGTGCCCACATGGTACACGAGAAGAACTTCTAGCCCAACCAGCCCCAAAACAACAAGAACAAATCTCAGGGGAAAGGCAAGTTTGATGCAAATAACAAGTCGTCACATTCTACCAACTTCAAGAAGAATTCTCATAACGGGAAGGCATACAAACCTCAATTTTGGTAGCACCGCACAAAATTTATATGGCTGCATCTACCTGCTGTCAGCTAACCTCATGGTGCTCCAGGTATTCCTACATTCGTAACTAGGTACAATGACCACCGCAAGATGAAATTAGCTTATTCGTATGTTGACTTGCTGAATGCAGTACAGAACGATCCTGTCATGTGTGGAGGAGCAAACAAGCAGTGCATCCGAAGGTCGAAATCAACAAAGGACTTATGAAATTACATATAATCTTCCTCAGGCAGGTCAGTATCCCCTTCGTCCAGATGATCGTGTTTTGTCATGCCGAGCTATTGATATGTGCTACTGTTTTGCAACACCGTTTCAGTATAGCTACTATTTTCCTATCTATTCAGATTCAGGACAATGAAGATGATTTCAGGGGAACTACACAATATGGACTCATGTTGAGTCATCTCTATTGCCTCATGTGTTTGCTGCAAATGTGTCAGCATCAATTGCAAGATGAGGCAACTAGCTAGCTGTGGAGTTGCCAACATGCTCAAAGTGCTCACAACATTGAGAAGAAACAAGCATATGCCCAGGAAATTAATGCGTGCGCAGGGAGGCCCTTTCCTCATAGAAGCATCGATCTATTTTCTTTATTTCCACACCTTCTCACAGCTTTGTATTGGTTATAGTATGGTGAATCATTGAAATGCATAAACATGCTGAAATTTTGTTCTTCTGAATGTTAGTATGCATACCATATCTTCTGAAGCTTAATTTAATGTGAGTGTCTGCATCCAGTACCGCATCCTCTAATTTGGTGGATGCCAAGTTGAAAAAGGTTACCAATGAGTAGCCATAAGCTGGAGGCATCTCTTTTTTTCTTTCGAGTGGGCAATAAGCTGGAGAGTGTCTCGGGTTGCCTCTAGCACAAGGCCCTCCAGTATGAAAACGGGCAACCGACTGGGCCAATACAAAAGCCTATCCATCTTAAAGCCCATTTGATTTTGTTTTTTGCAAGGAGAAGCCCATATTTCTTGAAGAGGGGGCGATCCCTGAAAAACCCTCCTTCCTCCTCGCTTCCACTTATATTCCCTCCATCCGGGTTTATTAGGCCCATGAGCCAATTGCTAAGACCAAGAAGATGCACACAGATTCGCTCAAAAAAATAAAAAAGAAGAAGATGCACACAGAGAAAATAAATCTCCTTAATTACTCCATAACCACCCTATTAAATAGGCCTAGTAACAAACCAGGCGCATGCAGTGGACGGCGGGCACATGCATCCTGCATGCATGGCCAGTAAGCCAAGTCCATGCGCCAGCTCCAATGCAACAATGCAAAAGAAGAGAGCGGTTCTTGGGAAAAAGCGAGTAGTTAGTGCAGCGGGCCTTATAAACACGAACAAATCACTCTCCTGCTTTTGTCTCCCCCTAATTCCCCCCGCTCTCCAATCTTCCTCACTCGTCCAGAAAACCCCCGCTCACCTTCTTCCTCACTCGTACAGAAAACGCCTGCTCCTCTTCTTCCACTCGTACAGAAATCCCCAACCCTCCTTCTTCCCCACTCGCACTGCCACTAGGCTCGTCTCTGGCTACTCTGATCAAACCTGTGAGCTCGGCACGACGCCCAGAAGGAAAATGGAGTCAGATGGCCCCAGCGCCAAGAAGATGAGGCTGCCGCCAGCGGCGATGTTGGTTGTAGATCCCGCACCCGGTAGCGCGGGGAGAAGCGGCGAGCCCCCCCCCACCCGGATCTGAGGAACCGGTAGAATCTCCGGTAGAGCGCATCAGCAATCTCCCGGACATCATCCTTGAGGAGATCATCTCGCTTCTCCCCACCAAGGATTGCTGTCGCACACAAGTCCTCTCAACTCGGTGGCGCCCTCTATGGTGCACCGTGCCCCTCAATCTCAACCGTCGTCAGATATCTGTCCTTCCTTAATTTGATCTCCTCAGAGCGATCATCTCCTCTCACCAGTAGGGTCCCGTTCAATGCCTCTGCATCCTGACATGCTACCTACTGTCCATATCCGGCACGGTGGACGCTTCGCTAACATCCCCTGAATTCGGAAAACTCCAGCAGTTTGAGTTGTACCATTACCACAAAAGTTTCATACCACAAACACACCAAGAATTCGTGCCCACACCACCATTGTCCATCTCGTGGTTTTCCTCCTCTCTCCACACCGCCACCTTTGCCTGGTGCCATCTACCAGACGACCTGGTACAAATGCTTCGACTCCCACTACTAAAAATACTTTCGCTTGTGGTGGTTTATCTGTCGGAGGCCTCACTGGACAGCATCATCCACTCTAGTTGCCCTGACCTGGAGCGATCGCTGATTGTATTGGGAATAGAAATTTGTATCAGTTGTCTCCAAATAAAGTCGCCTCACCTTAAAAGCATTGGAATTTGTTTTGAAGGACAACAACTCATCATCAAAGATGCCCATTCACTTCAAAGGTTGCTCCTTGATAATTTTTATAGACCTTCACAAATAATTGTCGTCTCTACGCCCAAACTGGAGACCTTGGGTGTAATTCGTGACCCGTTTAATGATCACAAAGAGTTGGTGTTTGGCTCCTCACCTTTTTAGGTACCGTATATTATCATCTACACATTTGTAATCATAAGCTGCATTTTTCATTTGTGCACATAAGTTTTATATCATCTTGGAGTACACTTTGGGGTACTAATATTATGTTATATGCTCAATGAAGAGTTCGTCCATTGATAGCCTATCAATGTTGCTGGATTCTATCAAGATCATATATATCTGAATGTTTAGCTTTGATCTGAACATAATTATTGGCTTGCTGCGATGCTTTCGATCTCTGGAGAATTTATATATAGAGGTGATGATTTCATGCACATTGAAAGCCTGTATATATTGTACTAGAATTAACTATTCAGTTGTCGTTCTTTCGACATACTCTTTTTCAGACCTTAACTGTTTCCAATCTTCATGTCTACTTAGGCAGAACCACATGGAGCAAAATGATACATCTTCATCGTATCTATAATTTTTGATTGTTCCATGCCAGTATTTTACAACTTTCAAATACTTTTGGCAACTTTTTATACTATTTTTGGGACTAACATATTGATCCAGTGCCCAGTGTTTGTTGCATGTTTTTTGTTTCACGGAAAACCCATATTAAACGGAGTCCAAATGGGATAAAAATGGACGGAGAATATTCTTGGAATATTTATGATTTTTGGGAAGAAGAATCAATGCGAGACGATGCTCGAGGGGCCCATGAGGCAGGTGGCGCGCCCCAGGGGGTGGGCACGCCCCTGACCCTCGTGGGCACCCCGTAAGGCGGTTGTTGCTCTTCTTTTGCCGCAAGAAAGCTAATTTACGGAAAAAAAACATGTTGAAGGTTTCAATCCAATCGGAGTTACGGATCTCCGGATATATAAGAAACGGCGAAAGGGCAGAATCAGGAATGCAGAAACAGAGAGAGACAGAGAGACAGATCCAATCTCAGAGGGGCTCTCGCCCCTCCCACGACATGGAGATCAAGGACTAGAGGGGAAACCCTTCTCCCATCTAGGGAGAAGGTCAAGGAATAAGAAGAAGAAGGTGGGCTCTCCCCCTCTCTCTCGGTGTCGCCGGAACGCCGCCGGGGCCATCATCATCACCGTGATCTACACCAACATCTCCGTCATCTTCACCAACATCTCCATCACCTTCCCCCATCTATCTACAGCGGTCCACTCTCCCGCAACCCGCTATACCCTCTACTTGAACATGGTGATTTATGCTTCATATTATTATCCAATGATGTGGTACCATCCTATGATGTCTGAGTAGATTTTCGTTGTCCTTTCGGTAATTGGTGAATTGCTATGATTGGTTTAATTTGCTTGTGGTTATGTTGCTGTCCTTTGGTGCCCATCATATGAGCGCGCGCGTGGATCACACCATAGGGTTAGTTGTATGTTGATAGGACTATGTATTGGAGGGCAAGAGTGACAGAAGCATCAACCTAGCATAGAAATTGATGCATACGGGATTGAAGGGGGACCAATATATCTTAATGCTATGGTTGGGTTTTACCTTAATGAACGTTAGTAGTTGCGGATGCTTGCTAATAGTTCCAATCATAAGTGCATAGAATTCCAAGTCAGGGATGACATGCTAGCAGTGGCCTCTCCCACATAAAACTTGCTATCGGTCTAGTAAAGTAGTTAATTGCTTAGGGACAATTCCGTAACTCCTACCACCACTTTTCCACACTCGCTATACTAACTTTATTGCTTCTTTATCTAAACAGCCCCTAGTTTATATTTACATGCTCTTTATATTCTTGCAAACATATCCAATAACACCTACAAAGTCCTTCTAGTTTCACACTTGTTTTAGGTAAAGTGAACGTTAAGCGTGCGTAGAGTTGTATTGGTGGTCGATAGAACTTGAGGGAATATTTGTTCTACCTTTAGCTCCTCGTTGGGTTCGACACTCTTGCTTATCGAAAGAGGCTATAATTGATCCCCTATACTTGTGGGTTATCAAGACCTTTTTCTGGCGCCGTTGCCGGGGAGTTATAGCATGGGGTGAATATTCTCGTGTGTGCTTGTTTGCTTTATCACTAAGTAATTTTTATTTGTTGTTCTAAGTTGTTCTCTATCTTTAGTTATGGATATGGAACACGAAATACCAAAAAAATTAGGTGTACTTGCTTCTCATGGTGATGGGGAACCTCCTAAAACCCTCGATGCTGGTTATGTGGAAAATATTATATACTACTTTAATAATCCTGAGAAAACCCCATTCAATTTTGTAATGGGAGACACGTTGGATCAACGTGAATACTTTAGGGATTATCGCTTGACTCAAAAGGGAAATTATTATGGGATCAAATTCATATGTTGCATTGGTATGCTCGGGAACTATGCTTGAGATATGATTATACTTGTTGCTCTAGGATGAAGGCTCCAGACCTTCCCTTTTCATGCAAATTTAATGATGATAAAATCTTGGCTTCTTATGTTAATGGTATATATGATTACTATGATGTGGAACAAATAGAAGGATTTGTTGCTTTTATGGGTTCTTATGAAATTGAATCTTTGTTTAAAGAGTGTGAAAATCTTGATGATGCTGTTTACAGACCTGAAAATTTTGCTATACTTAAATATTGCTATGAGAATTATGAATTCAATGCCGATATTGATGATTTTATTGAGAGAGTCTCCGCTGTCGAAGAAGAGACTTATATTTTGTAGGAGTCTATGGAAGAAGAAATTGATGAAACTGTGAGCTCATTGGATGAAAAAGATGAAAGGAGAGCGAAGAACAAACGGAGGAAGAGCGGATTGATCACCCGTGCCCACCTTCTAATGAGAGTAACTCTTCAACTCATACATTGTTTAATTTCCCTTCGTGCTTACCAAAGGATGATTGCTATGATGATTGTTATGATCCCGTTGATTATCTTGAAATACCCCTTTTTGATGATGCTTGCTATGCTTATGGCCAAGATGCCAATATGAATTATTCTTATGGAGATGAACTTGCTATAGTTCCTTATGTCAAACATGAAATTGTTTCTATTGCACCCATGCATGATAGTCCTTTATCTCTTTGAGTTCTCCAAACTACACTATATCAGAGAAGTTTGCTCTTATTAAGGATTATGTTGATGGGTTGCATTTTATCGTTGCACATGATGATTTTGATAGATATAATGTGCATGTGCTTGATGCTCCAACTTGCAATTATTATGAGAGGAACTACATCTCCGCCTCTTTACGTTTCCAACATGATAAAATTGCAAGAAGCTGTTTATACTATGCATTGGCCTTTACTATGTGTGCATGAATTGTTCTTTTATGACATGCCAATGCATAGGAAGAGAGTTAGACTTCATTGTTGCATGATATATGTTACTTTGTGCTCACTACTAAATCACAAATCATTGTTAATTAAAATTGGCTTTGATATACCTTGGGATCCGGGTGGATCCATTACTTGAGCACTATATGCCTAGCTTAATGGCTTTAAAGAAACCTCTGCCAGGGAGACAACCCGGAAGTTTTAGAGAGTCATTTATTTCTATTGTGTGCTTTCATAAAGTTTAAAAACCAAAAAATAAAGATGGGAATCCAAAACTTTTCAAAAAGAAAAGCGAAAGTGAGAAAGACGAGCATTCTTAAAGTGGGAGCTAACCTTGAACTTGTTCATACTCACGGAAACTTTGTGAATCTTGATTACAGAAACTTTTTAACAAAAATAATTATCCCCTGGTAAAATTCCATTGTATTATAAAAATAATGTGCCAAGGTTTTCCTTTAGGATGTTTACAATGCTTGTTGGTTTGTGCGGTGCAGGACAGAAACTTTGGCTGTAGTGCGCGATTTTATATTTTTCACTAGAACTTTTCTGAAACTTTTTGCACTGTCTTTATATACAAATTTTTTGTTTTCCCTAATTTTGGCAGAATTTTTGGGTTATTATAAGTATGGTGAATGTTCATATTATTACAGACTGTCCTGTTTAAGAGAGATTCTGTTTTTGATGCATAGTTTGCTTGTTTTGATTAAACTATCAATTTCTATCAGTAAATTAAGCCATGGAAAAGTTATATTACAGTAGCTACAATGCAAAAACAAAATATGAATTGGTTTGCAACAGTACTTAGAGTAGTGATTTGCTTTATTATATTAACGGATCTTACCGAGTTTTCTGTTGAGTTTTGTGTGGATGAAGTGTTCGTAGATCAAAGAGATCTCGATATGAGGAAAAGGATGAGAGGCAAGAGCTCAAGCTTGGGGATGCCGAAGGCACCCCAAGTGAATATTCAAGGAGACTCAAGCATCTAAGCTTGGGGATGCCCCAGAAGGCATCCCATCTTTCTTCAACAAGTATTGGTATGTTTTCGGATTCGTTTCATTCATGTGATATGTGCAAATCTTGGAGCATCTTTTGCATTTAGTTTTCACTTTTCTTTTATGCACCATGCTGGTATGAGATAGGCCATGGTTGATTTATAGAATGCTGATTGCACTTCACTTAAATCTTTTGAGTATGGCTTTATATAATGCTTCATGTGCTTCACTTATATTATTTGAAGTTTGGATTGCCTGTTTCTCTTCACATAGAAAACCACCATTTGTAGAATGCTCTTTTGCTTCACTTATATTTGTTAGAGCGTGGGCATATCTTTTGTAGAAAGAGTTAAACTCTGTTGCTTCACTTATATCCATTTAGAGAGATGACAGGAATTGGTCATTCACATGGTTAGTCATAAAATCCTACATAAAACTTGTAGATCACTGAAGATGATATGTTTGATTCCTTGCAATAGTTTTGCGATATAAAGGTGGTGATATTAGAGTCGTGCTAGTTGAGTAATTGTGAAATTGAGAAATACTTGTGTTGAGGTTTGCAAGTCCCGTAGCATGCACGTATGGTGACCGTTGTGTGACAAATTTGAAGCATGGGGTGTTTCTTTGATTTTCTTCCTTATGAGTGGCGGTCGGGGACGAGCGATGGTCTTTTACTACCAATCTATCTCCCTAGGGGCATGCATAGTAGTACTTTGCTTCGAGGGCTAAGAAAGTTTTGCAACAAGTATATGAGTTCTTTATGACTAATGTGAGTCCATGTATTATACACACTCTTACCTTTTCGCAATTTGCTAGCCTCTACGGTACCATGCATTGCCCTTTCTCACCTCGAGAGTTGGTGCAAACTTCGCCAGTGCATCCAAACCCCATGATATGATACTATAACGCCCCGGATCCGATGCGCCAGGTGTCTTCCAGCTATTCGTCATTGTTGCCATGTCATTTGCTTGCGTGTTGCATTTTGCCATGTCATTATATGCATTGCATCCTCATGTTTTTCAAACTTGCATCCGTTCGGGTTCCGCCGGTTCTCTCTGTTGTCCGTTCTGAGCACAGACACACTCGTACACGCCCATCGCACCTCTCAAACCTTGTTTCGTGAGTGGGAGAAAAACGTTCTCGGAATGGGCCGAGATTTGCCGAGTGGCCTTGGTATATCACCGGTAGACCGCCCATAAAATTTCGTTCCATTTGGAGGTCGTTTGATGCCCCAACGGTTAACCGAGCTAACCGAGAACCCCTTCTCTTTGCAGCCCAGCACCTCTTCATACAACCCACTAGCCCGTCCAAACCCCCACCATGCTCTCTGTCGTTGGATCACGATCGTGTGGGCGAAAATTGCACCTCATTTGGACACTCCTAGCTCCCTCTACCTATAAATATGTGCATCTCTCCCAAAATCCCGCAGTCCTAACCCTAGTCATCTTCCTCCTCGCGCCGCCGGACATGTCCATCCACGTCGGACATGTCTGCCGGACACGTCGCTTCGACCAATAGAGTCGCGCCACGTCACCTCCGCCGGATTCCTCCTCCACTCCGCGGGCGCCACGTCACCATGGCCGCCACGCGCGCCTTGCCTCGTGATCGGGTCTTCCTGGGAGAAGGAATATCCTTCGTTGACCGTGAGAGCTTGTGATGGGCTAAGTTGGGATACCCCTGCAGGGTATAAACTTTCGAGAGTCGTGCCCGCGGTTATGTGGAAGATGGGAATTTGTTAATATCCGATTGTAGAGAACTTGACACCAGATTCGATTTAAAACGCATCAACCGTCTGTGTAGCCGTGATGGTCTCTTTTTGGCGGAGTCCGGGAAGTGAACACGGTCTTTGTGTTATGATTGTGCGTAAGTAGTTTCAGGATCACTTCTTGATCACTTCTAGCTTCTCAACCATTCCGTTTGCTTCTCTTCTCGCTCTTATTTGCGTATGTTAGCCACCATATATGCTTAGTCCCTGCTGCAACCTCACCACTTATCCTTTCCATAACCATTAAGCTTTGCTAGTCTTGATGATACCCATGGTTATCTGATTGCTGAGTCCTTGTGGCTCACAGAATACTTGAACAACAGTTGCAGGTGCAGGTTGTGCGATGATCATGACGCGAGAGCGATGTTTGCTTGTTTTGGAGTTCTTCTTCTGCGTCTTCTTCGATTAGGGGATAGGTTCCAGGTCGGCAGCCTGGGCTAGCAGGGTGGATGTCATTTGAGTTCCTGTTTGTGCTTCATCCATAGTCGGATGTTGCTCTCATGTAGGATGTTGTTGTATTCGTGTGGCATTGTATGACTCTTGTATGTATCCCCAACTATTATGTAATGGTATGATGTAATGATATCCACCTTGCAAAAGCATCTCTAATATGCGCTTCTATCCTTGGTGGGACCTTCGAGTTCCTTTAGGATAGGGTCGCATATTGGGCATGACAAGTTGGTATCAGAGCCTCGACCGACCATAGGAGCCCACTTGATTGATCGTGTAATTTGGCCATTGTCGAGTCTAGAAGAAAACTGTTTCGGAGTCTAGTTATATCAAAGAGTAGGAATTCTTTTTACTCCTCAGCCTCTTCGTTTCTTTGGTGAGGAATCTTGACATAGGTGTTCTGAATTACTTCTCTTCCCCTTCAAATTTTCTTTAGGATCACGCAGTTGGATTTCCGGTCGTTGGTTCTCATCTCTTTTCATCCGCTGCATTTCTCGCCAAGTTGACTCGAGCCTCTTCATCGTTGCCAAGTTCAATCCTCAGTTGTTTTCTTTTCCCCACCTGCCCACCCCTTTTTCTCCTCGGAGCTGGAGTCCGTAATCGAGTATCCATCCTACTCGCATGAAGCATTTGCATTCTTTCCACGGTGTTTCCTCTTGAAGTTATTCATCGGTTTTTCCCCTTCCAAGTTGCCTTTGGTTTCCCACCCTTCCACCCTCTTCTTCCCGGAGCTGGAGTCTGTTTCGAGCATCAATTTCATTCGTGTGTAGCCTCTTCAGTCTTTCGTCAATTGTTTCAACCAGTGAATTTTCTTTTGTTTGACATTCTTCATCTCTTTTCTGGTGGACTCAATTCAGTTTTTTGGGTTGATCACATTCTTTTCCTTGGATCAAGTGTTCTCCTTGCTTGTTTTCCTCTCGCCATTCAACCATTCCGGAGTTCGGAAGACATGTCAGGAGATTCGTCTGTGTTCCAATTAATTCGAGGTTGTCACCTCATTCAAATATATCAATTGTTCCGGTGCATCATATATCTCTTCAACAATCCTTTTTCAACGATGTTTTCTTTTAGTGGGCCCTAACCCACATGTCATTTCCCAGGATGTTACCCGACTCTTCTAATTCTCTCGTAGTTATTCTCAAATCCTTTTCAAGGGTGACGTAAGAATGGATTCCATCTGTCACATGCCTTCTCCAAGATCGTTTTCAAATTCTTTTCATTGTTGGCTCAACCTCTTCGCTTTTCATTCTTTCGGCGTATCTCAGTAATTTTGGTGGTGTTTCTCGTCGTCATTTGAGGATTGAAGAAGAGTTTTTCCTCTAAATCTTGTCTGTTCTCTCGAAGATTCATGGTTCTAGCTTCATGTTATCCTCTCGAATTATTCCATTTTTCAGATATTCCTTTTTCTCACATATCCGGAGTATTTCAGGAGTTGATTTCTGTTTCGCTTCACCGGAGGCCATCATTCTAGAAGAATTCTTCGTCCTCACATTTCAGCTACCATTATCCAATTATCCTGGCGCTTCGTTCAAGTGCTCTTTAATCAGTTCGAGTTCTTCCCGTTCTTTTGCATCTAAATTCCCTCAAGTATATTTGTTCTCTAATTCTTCCCTGTGATTCGTTCCCTTTCATCAGGCATTTTTGAATTCTTACGGTGGTTCATTCAGATTCTTTTTCCTTTGTCATCATATTAATTCTTTCGTTCTTTCAAATCCTACCAGTGGTCCGTTGAATACCTTCCTCAAGGTTGCGTCATATAATCATCAATTCTTTTCAAGGAGAATAAGTACCATGCAAAATCCGTTGCTTGTCATCCATTGAATTTGGTGAGGATAAGCAAAACGTAATTCTTATTTCATCATTGGAGTTTGTTCGTGATGAATAAATTCTAGTTCCAAGTGTTTTCATCTTTTCTTTTCCGGAGTTCAAATTTCCTCGGCCATTTCATCGGAACCTCCATCTAAATCACCACAAGGCTCATCTTATTCTTTCATCCTTCATTCTATCTCATCATCCTTTTGTCACCAGAGTTCTTCATGGTGGTTCTTCATGATTTAATTCATTCCTCAAGAGTTCATCAAGATTCTTGTTGGAGGAGTTCAAGTATCTTTTCTTCTCGTGTCTCGAAGTGCAAATAATTCTTCCTTTTCTTCTGAAGTGGAGTTTTGCATTTCTTCGTTCTTCTCAGCTATTCAGACATTGGTTGTGGTATAATTTCACCTCAAGTTTTGAGTTGTTTTTTGATAAGTCCACAACAAGCTTATTCTTTCGTTGCTAATTTTCTCAACAACTCCATTCAATCCTTCCTTCTAAGTTCTTTTCATTCCATTCTTTCAATTCTTCTGAAGGCATTGCATTGTTCATCTCGTCAAGTGCCATCTCATTGGGTGAAGTTCATGTTCTAATCCTTCAATTTTAAGTCGGAGTGTTGCCGAAATTCTTTTATTCATTCCTTTTCTATCTTGTTCTAACCAGAGTGGTTTCAGAGTATATCTTGTTTCTTGAGCTTTTCATTCTCGTCATTCCTCTTTTCTACCCGAGTTCTCGCGACTTTGTTATTCTTCTTTCTTTTGGTCTTATTTCACCTCTTCCTCTTTCTCTTCCGTCTCGTTCCTAAGATCTCGGGACAAGATCTCTTGTTAGTGGAGGAGAGTTGTAACTCCCCGGATCCGATGCGCTTGGTGTCTTCTAGCTATTCGTCGTTGTTGCCATGTCATTTTCTTGCGTGTTTCATTTTGCCATGTCATCATATGCATTGCATCCTCATGTTTTTCAAACTTGCATCTGTTCGGGTTCCGCCGGTTCTCTCCGTTGTCCGTTCTGAGCACAGACACACTCGCACGCGCCCGTCGCACCTCTCAGACCTTGTTTCGTGAGCGGGATAAAAACGTTCTCGGAATGGGCCGATATTTGCCGAGTGGCCTTGGTATATCACCGGTAGACCGCTCGTCAAATTTTGTTCCATTTGGAGGTCGTTTGATGCCCCAACGGTTAACCGAGCTAACCGAGAACCCCTTCTCTTTGCAGCCAGCACCTCTTCACACAGCCAACTAGCCCATCCAAACCCCCGCCATGCTCTTCTTCGTTGGATCACGATCGTGTGGGCGAAAACCGCACCTCATTTGGACACTCCTAGCTCCCTCTACCTATAAATATGTGCATATCTCCCAAAATCCCGCAGTCCTAACCCTAGTCATCTTCCTCCTCGCACCACCGGACATGTCCATCCGTGTCGGACATGTCCGCCGGACACGTCGCTTCGACCAATAGAGTCGCGCCACGTCACCTCCGCCGGATTCCTCCTCCACTCCGCGGGCGCCACGTCACCATGGCCGCCATGGCTGCCACGCACGCCTTGCTCCACCGCCTCGCCACCCTGCTGCGTCGCGCGCCGCCGCTCGCCGAATTCTTTTATGTATGGTTGAGTTATCTTTGCAAGTCTCTTCGAATTATCAGTTTGGTTTGGTCTACTAGATTGATCTTTCTTGCCATGGGAGAAGTGCTTAGCTTTGGGTTCAATCTTGCGTTGTCCTTACCCAGTGATAGAAAGGGTTGCAAGGCACGTATTGTATTGTTGCCATCGAGGATAAAAAGATGGGGTTTATATCATGTTGCTTGAGTTTATCCCTCTACATCATGTCATCTTTCTTAATCCGTTACTCTGTTCTTATGAACTTAATACTCTAGATGCATGCTGGATAGCGGTCGATGTGTGGAGTAATAGTAGTAGATGCAGGCAGGAGTCGGTCTACTTGTCGCAGACGTGATGCCTATATACATGATCATGCCTAGATAATCTCGTAATTATTCTCTTTTCTATCAATTGCTCGACAGTAATTTGTTCACCCACCGCAATACTTATGCTATCTAGAGAGAAGCCACTAGTGAAACCTATGGCCCCCGGGTCTATCTATTATCATATAAGCTTTCAATCTACTTTTATTTGCATCTTTACTTTTTGCATCTATATTATAAAATACCAAAAATATTTTATCTTATCATACTATCTCTATCATATCTCACTTTCGCAAGTGGCCGTGAAGGGATTGACAACCCCTTTATTGCGTTGGTTGCGAGTTCTTTGTTTGTTTGTGTAGGTGCGTGGGACTTTTGAGGAGCCTCCTACTGGCATGATACCTTGGTTCTCAAAAACTGTGGGAAATACTTACGCTACTATTGCTGCATCACCTTTCCTCTTCAAGGAAAACCAACGCAAGCTCAAGACATAGCAAGAAGGATTTTTGGCGCCGTTGCCGGGGAAGCTTCCACCAAGTCAAGTCAAGGTTTGACCTCCCGCCAACGTGCGATTTCTGGCGCCATTGCCGGGGAGGTCTTCGCTCAAGTCAAGACATACCAAGTACCCATCACAAACTCATCTCCCTCACATTCACATTATTTGCCATTTGCCTCTCGTTTTCCTCTCCCCCACTTCACCCTTGCCATTCTATTTGCCCTCTCTTTCCCAATCTTCTCTCTCTCTTTTTCGCTCGCCTTTTTCCATTTGCTCATGTGTTAGATTGTTTAGCTTGTTGTTATGGATAGTCCACCTATCCTTGTTATCACTCCCAAACATGAAATTCTTAATTTTAAGCAAAGCGAGGGAGAAAATTTAAAAGATGCTTGGCATAGAATTTTCAATGCTCAAAATAGATCTACTAGGAAGCCTTCTACTTCTATTCTTCTTCACAATTCTACTAGATGCGTTCTTGATACCGTTACCGGAGGTGATTTCTTGAGTAGCCATACGTTTGATGCTTATAATGCTATGTTAGATTTGTTTGGCCCGCCACCTCTTTTGGTTAATGGAACTGTTTTAACTTTGGAACATCTTATGCAACGGCTTGAAATTATTGAAAATAAAGTTGCCATTGTTGAGTTGATTGAAAATTTGTATAAAAAGATTCATAATCATATTACCCAATATGGATCTAGGGTTGGAGTTACTTTGAAAAATCTTGAACATAAAGAACCTAAAGTTAATGAAAAAATAGATCTAGATTCTGCGAGAATCGATAAAATTGAGGATATCATTACCAACTTAGGTTCCGTGTTTTCTTCCATGAAAAACACTCCAAAACCTTCTACCAAAACTGCCAAGTTTATTTATGTTCCTAAAAATAAGGGTGAATATTCTAGTAAGGGAGACGCGGATCTCAAATCCATAAGTGTTCATCCCAATTGTCTCTCTATCGTTAAGGAATCTTTTGCTACAAACGAATTTCTTGAATTCTTGCCTAAAGGTTTAATCATTGCTAAAAAGGGAGAAACCCCTAAAGATTATAAGTGCTCTATTGAGGAATTTAGTGCCAAAGATGGCACTACTTAGATTTATCTTCGCTTTTATGCCTAGCTAGGGCATTAAACGATAGCGCTAGTTGGGAGGCAACCCAATTTTATTTGTGTTTTTTGTTTTTGTTTCTGTTTAGTAATAAATTTTGAATCTACCTTCTGTTTAGATGTGTTTTTATCTTTTAATTAGTGTTTGTGCCAAGTAGAACCTATAGGATAACCTATGGTGATAGTAATTTGATTCTGCTGAAAAACAGAAACTTTGCATGCTCGAAATTAGTTTTGTTAAATCACAGAAACGTGATTTTGCGTTGATTCTTTTTGCTTCTGACCAATAGACAAATTGTCCAGGACTTCCTATTTTTGTAGGAGTTTTAGAGTTCCAGAAGTCTGCGTTAGTTACAGATTGCTACAGACTGTTCTGTTTTTGACAGATTCTGTTTTTCGTGTGTTGTTTGCTTATTTTGGTGCATCTATGGCTAGTAAAATAGTTTATAAACCATAGAGAAGTTGGAATACAGTAGGTTTAACACCAAAATAAATAAAGAATGAGTTCATTACAGTACCTTATGTGGTGGTTTTGTTTTCTTTCACTAATGGAGCTTATAAGATTTCCTGTTGAGTTTTGTGTTGGGAACTTTTCAAGTTTTGGGTAAAGCTTTTATGGACTATGAAATAAGGAGTGGCAAGAGACTAATCTTGGGGATGCCCATGACACCCCAAGATATTCAGGGATAGCCAAAAGCCTAAGCTTGGGGATGCCCCAGGAAGGCATCCCCTCTTTCGTCTTCATTCATTGGTAACTTTACTTGGAGCTATATTTTTATTCGCCACATGATACGTGTTTTGCTTGGAGCGTCTATATTAGTCTTTGCCTTTTAGTTTACCACAATCATCCTTGATGTACACACCTATTGGGATAAGCCTACTTGATTTGAATTTATTAGAATACTCTATATGCTTCACTTATATCTTTTGAGCTTGATAGTTTTTGCTCTAGTGCTTCACTTATATCTTTTAGAGCATGTCGGTGGCTTAATTTTGTGGAAATTACTAGTCTCTCATGCTTCACTTATATTATTTTGAGAGTCTTTTAGAACAGCATGGTATTTACTATGGTTATAAAATTGGTCCTAGAATGGTAGGCATCCAAGTTGGGTATAATAAAAACTATCATAGGAAGTGAATTGGATGCTATGATCAATTTGATACTTGATAATTGTTTTGAGATATGGAGGTAGTGATATTAAAGTCATGCTAGTTGGGTGAGTATGAATTCAAAGAATGCTTGTGTTGAAGTTAGCAAGTCCCATAGCATGCACGTATGGTTAAAGTTGTGTAACAAATTTGAAACATGAAGTGTACCTGGCTTGTGCATCCTTATGAGTGGCGGTCGGGGACGAGCGATGGTCTTTTCCTACCAATCTATCCCTCTAGGAGCATGCGCGTAGTGCTTGATTTTTGAGGACTTCTAAATTTTTGCAAAAAGTATATAAGTTCTTATGACTAATGTTGAGTCCATGGATCATACGCACTTTTACCTTTCCACCATTGCTAGCCTCTTCGGTACCGTGCATTGCCCTTTCTCAACTTGAGAGTTGGTGCAAACTTCGCCGGTGCATCCAAACCCCGTGATATGATACGCTCTATCACACATAAACCTCCTTATATCTTCCTCAAAACAGCCACCATACCTACCTATTATGGCATTTCCATAGCCATTCCGAGATATATTGCCATGCAACTTTCCACCATTCCGTTCATCATCATCATGACATACTTTACTTTTGTCATATTGCCATTGCATGATCATGTAGTTGACATTGTATTTGTGGCAAAGCCACCATGCATAATTTTTCATACATGTCACTCTTGATTCATTGCACCATCCCGGTAGACCACCGGAGGCATTCATATAGAGTCATATCTTGTTCTAGTTTCGAGTTGTAATTCATATGTTGTAATCAATAGAAGTGTGATGATCATCATTATTAGAACATTGTGCCCAAAGAAAAAAAATAAAGGCCCAAAAAAAGAAAAAGAAAAACGAAAAAAAGAAAATAAATAAAAGGGGCAATGTTACTACCTCTTTTTCCACACTTGTGCTTCAAAGTAGCACCATGTTCTTCATGTAGTGAGTCTCATATAGTGTGCTTCAAAGTAGCACCATGTTTTTCATATGGTGAGTCTCATAGGTTGTCACTTTCATATACTAGTGGGAATTTTTCATTATTAGAACTTGGCTTGTATATTCCTACGTTGGGCTTCCTCAAATGCCCTATGCCTTCGTGAGCAAGCAAGTTGGATGCACACCCACTAGTTTTCTTTTGTTGAGCATTCATTTATAGCTCTAGTGCATCCGTTCTATGGCAATCCCTACTCCTCAAGTTGACATCAATTGATGGGCATCTCCATAGGCCATTTATTATCCTCGTTAATGTGATACTTTCTCTTTTTTGTCTTCTCCACACAATCCCCATCATCATATTCTATTCCACCCATAGTGCTATATTAATGGCTCATGCTCATGTATTGTGTGAAGGTTGAAAAAGTTTGAGATTATTTAAGTGCGAAACAACTGCTTGGCTTGTCATCAGGGGTGTAGAATTTGGGAACATTTTTGTGTGACGAAAATGAAGCATAGCCGAACTATATGATTTAGTAGGGATGAACTTTCTTTAGCCATGTTATTTTGAGAAGACATGATTGCTTTGATTAGTATGCTTGAAGTGTTACTATTACTTTTATCAGTGTGAACTTTTATTTTGAATCATTTGGATCTGAACATTCATGCCACAAGAAATAAAATTACATTGAGAATTATGCTAGGTAGCATTCCACATCACAAATTCTGTTTTTATCATTTACCTACTCGAGGATGAGCAGGAATTAAGCTTGGGGATGCTTGATACGTCTCCAACGTATCTATAATTTTTTATTGTTCCATGCTATTATATTACCCCTTTTGGATGTTTTATGGGCTTTATTTTACATATTTATATCATTTTTGGGACTAATCTACTAACCGGAGGCCCAGTCCGTATTGCTGTTTTTTTTGCCTATTTTAGTATTTAGAAGAAAAGGAATATCAAACGGAGTCCAAACGGAATGAAACCTTCGAGAGCGTGATTTTTGGAACGAACGTGATCCGGAGAACTTGGAGTGCATGTCAAGAAGCAAACGAGGCGGCCAGGAGATAGGAGGGGGCGCCCACCCCTCCTGGGCGCGCCCCTATCTCCTGGGCCCCACGAGCGGCCACTGACGTACTTCTTCCTCCTATATATACCTAAGTACCCTGAAAACATCCAGGGAGCCAACGAAAAACAATTTCCACCGCCGTAACCTTCTGTATCCGTGAGATCCCATCTTGGAGCCTTTGTCGGCGCTCCGCCGGAGGGGGAATCGACCATGGAGGGCTTCTACATCAACACCATAGCCCCTCCGATGAGTTGTGAGTAGTTTACCACAGACCTTCGGGTCCATAGTTGTTAGCTAGATGGCTTCTTCTCTCTTTTTGGATCTCAATACAATGTTCTCCCCCTCTCTTGTGGAGATCTATTCGATGTAAACTCTTTTTGCGGTGTGTTTGTCGAGATCCGATGAATTGTGGATTTATGATCAAGTTTATCTATGAGAAATATTTGAATCTTCTCTGAATTCTTTTATGTATGATTGAGTTATCTTTGCAAGTCTCTTTGAATTATCAGTTTGGTTTGGCCTACTAGATTGATCTTTCTTGCCATGGGAGAAGTGCTTAGCTTTGGGTTCAATGTTGCGGTGTCCTTACCCAGTGACAGAAAGGGTTGCAAGGCAGGTATTGTATTGTTGCCATCGAGGATAAAAAGATGGGGTTTATATCATATTGCTTGAGTTTATCCCTCTACATCATGTCATATTTCTTAATGCGTTACTCTGGTCTTATGAACTTAATACTCTAGATGCATGCTGGATAGCGGTCTATGTGTGGAGTAATAGTAGTAGATGCAGGCAGGAGTCGGTCTACTTGTCGCGGACGTGATGCCTATATACATGATCATGCCTAGATAATCTCATAATTATTCACTTTTCTATCAATTACTCGACAGTAATTTGTTCGCCCACCGTAATACTTATGCTATCTTAAGAGAAGCCACTAGTGAAACCTATGGCCCCCGGGTCTATCTTTTATCATATAAGCTTTCAATCTACTTTTATTTGCATCTTTAATTTTTGCATCTATATTATAAAATAATAAAATATATTTATCTTATCATACTTTGTCTATCAGATCTCACTTTCGCAAGTGGCCGTGAAGGGATTGACAACCCCTTTATTGTGTTGGTTGCGAGTTCTTTGTTTGTTTGTGTAGGTGCGTGGGGCTTTTGAGGAGACTCCTACTGGATTGATACCTTGGTTCTCAAAAACCGAGGGAAATACTTACACTACTATTGCTGCATCACCCTTTCCTCTTCAAGAAAAACCAACGAAAGCTCAAGACGTAGCACACATCCTGTTATCTTCTGGCGACGTCAGCCTCACCCCGCAGCCGACCAGTCAGCGCTCGTACTCCCCTCAGCGTGGGCATCCGCTGCGGTGGCTCGCCGGCTCCGGGTGGTTCCCTTCCTGGGCCTCGCCCTCGTCCACTGCGTTTGTGCTCTCGGTGCGGCGAGGTCAACATGGTCAACAAACAACAGCCATCGGAAGAGGCTGACAGTAGGGGCCCACACAAGGAAATGTCTCCTTATTACACGCAAAATAATGATTCCTCCACCTGACAGCTGGGACCCACCGGAAGGGCCTCTTTATTTCACGAAAAAATGTTCCCCCCGCTGTCAGCTCGGACCCACCGGAAGTGCCTCCTTATTACGCACAAAAAAAAGAATACTCCCCCACCTAGCTGGGACCCACCTTGGTGGGAGGCTGACTTGTGGGCCTACTAAGTTGACGGGACCGGAGGGCTTTGTCAACTTAGTCAAGATGAACGATTCTAGCTCCAGTGACCGTACGATGTCCATCCAACGGCCGTAGTGCTTCTTCAACCTTTGGTCTTCTTACTCCAGCTGCACAAAGCAGCGCCGGTCGTGCCGCATGCTCCTGCCTCTCATGGCCGGCTATGCTGCCACGGAGGCCTCACCGCCCCCTAATACTCCCACCGCTGGCCAGGCCCTGCGGTGACGGCAGCCCCACACCGCAGCCAAACTAGTGAACCCTCGTACTCCTCTCCGCGCCGGCTTCCACTGCCACGTCTTCCCCGGCTCCGCGTCGTCCCCATTCTAGGCCTCGCCATCGTCCACCGCCCTGGTGCTCTCTACGCGGCTTGGTCAACATGGTCAAGGAACGACTTCAATTCGAAGAGTAATGTACGTTGATAGGCTGACAGCTGGGTCCATGGCAGCCGCAAGGAATTGGCTCCTTATTACATGCAAAATAATTATTCCTCCACCTGACAATAGGGACCCACCGGACGGGCCACTGTATTTCGCAAAAAAAAATTCCCCCCCTGACTGCTGGGACCCACCATCTACATCTTCGCACGCAAGGAAGTGCGTCCAAAAAAAACGATTCGCTGCCCTGACTGCTGGAACCACCAGCTACATCTTTGCACGCAAGGAAGTGTCTGACAGTCGGGACCCACCTGGTTGAAGCGTATGTAGCGTTGTCATTCTGGTCGTGAATGTGTACGTACATACTGGTCGATGTACAGGTGCACACGTGTCATAGTAGAGGCGCACACGTAGCATGTACACGTACGTACAACGACCAGTGTGCAAGAAAGAAAATACGGCCACGTACGTACATACGGGCGGGGTCTCTAACGCCTACTCACGCATACGTACGCCCAGGGCTCGTGTACATGGCTGGGTGGGAACGAAGAAACATCGTCGTCGTCGTGTTCATGGGGAGCTAACTGGCTTGGTCAGAATGGAATGCGTCGTCGTGTTCATCGGGAGGGCTTGGACCGAACAGCCGATGGAAACAAGGCCTGGCGTACCACACAACAGAGGAAACGGCCTTGTGTTCGACCGGCCATGTTCGAAATGGGATCCTGTTCATCGGGAGGGGTTTTGCGTGCCGCAAAACAGAGGAAACGGACTTCTGTTGGACCTCCTACGGTTGAAACGGGGTCCTGTTGATTGGGAGGGGTGTGACGTACTGCAAGACAGAGGAAACGGACTTGTGTTGGAGTGCTACGGTTAAAACAGGGTCCTGTTCATCGAGAGGGGTGTGGTGTACCGTAAAATGAGACTCCACGGGATACTGTTCATCTCCACCGTCGACCTCCTCCAGCCTCCACGGGCTACTGTTCATCCACCGTCGACCTCCTCCAGCCTCCACCTGCGAATGTTCATCCACGGGCTTCTGTTCATCCAGCCTCCACCGTGCGCTACACCACTGACTACTGTTCAACCAGCCCTCTCCACAGGCTCCTGTTCAACCACCCCTCCGCGGGCTACTGTTCATCCAGCCCTCCATCAGCTACTGTTCATCCAGCCCTCCACGGGGTCCTATTCATCCAGCCCCAACCGTCTCGATCGATCGGGGTCCTGTTCATCCAGAGGCAACACCACGGGGTCCTGTTCATCCACCCCCACCGGGAACTGTTCATCCAAACCCTCCCAGCAATGCTCACTATTCATCTAACCCCCCCCCCCCCACAGCAATGCTCATTGTTCATCCAGAGGCAGCATCGATCGGCTTCAGTTAGGAGCAGTAGCGAAGGAATCGCTCGAACGCTCGGGTTCAGTAACGCATAGCCTACAGTGCAATCGCTCGGATTCAGTTAGGCGACACCTCGCTCGGGTTCAGTTAGAGCCCAACGCCTCGCACCCACGCGCATATGGTACGAGAGAAACGCGCATCAATCGGCCCTCGAAATTTTCCTCGCCCTCGCTTCTACCACGGTTTTTTCCGTCATGGACGGCCCAAAGAATGCCATGCAGCTGCATCTCTGGCCTGCCCAGAACGAAAAGCCCATTTTCTGTCATGATTTTTTGTCATAGAAATAGGAGCCCACCACATCTATGATGACACTGGGTTTTGTCATAATTATCGTCATAGAAGTGTCATAAGTATGACCGAATTTTTTTTCGTTCGGCCCAAAATGTCATGGATGTGTCTTTTTTTGTAGTGCTTGTCGGGGCTACGCAAGCCGCCCAGGCATGGATCTCGCCGGGGAAGGTCTACCTTGTCTTCTGGTTTCCATTTACTGGCTTGAATGTTGTCTTGGTAGTCCAGTATTTTGTCTTCTACTGCCCTGCCAAACCTTGCCGCATGTGTGGCTACGACTGCCCGTGCACAAGTAAGGGGTACAGAAGGGCCCATACATATGTACACCGACAGGAGCCCCCGGGCCTAGGCCACACATAAGGGCGAAGCGTCGTTGGGCCAGGCCCAGAACAGTGTGCGGGAATGTGTGGCAGGGATTAAGTGTTGCAATCTTTCGGTAGTTGCACTTCTCCATGGTCCGCATTGAGTTGTGATGTGGGGGTCGTGCGTGGAACGGTCGCAGAATGCCTGCAATGCCTCACATCAAACAGTAAATAGGAGGCCCGTGCCTTCCCCATAAAAAGAGGAATCCGCAGAGGCGCTGCTCATTTACCCTTCTTGACTTTGCCAATCTAGGAACCGTCGCTCCCTTCTTCTTCCTCGAGCCCAAACCAGAGCATCCGCCTCTGTCCTCCACCGCCGTGTTTTCGCCACTCTTGATCCCTTGCCCTCTCTAAGCCGCCATGCCACCCAAGATGAGCAAGGACAAGGGAGTGGCCAAGGCAAGCGAGGGGGAGGTGCCAGAGAGCGAACTGGTGAAGCTGCAGAAGAAGCACACCATCTTCACCTCGACGATCGACGCGCTCATGCTCAGGGATCGACTTTGGTGCCTGTGGGGGAGAGAGACGTCGGGGCACCCCGCCACGCACATCATCCCCGCTCCCTTTGCCAAGCCCGGTCCAGATAAATATCCTTTCTTTGTTGATTACTTCTATTGCGGGCTGTGCCCCCATTCTTAGATTTCTTCAATGACATCATGCACACCTTTGGCTTTCACCTCCTAGATTTCACACCAAATGTTGTGGCGTGCATGGGCCTCTTCGCCCACCTCTGTGAGGGCTTCGCCGGGGTAGTCTCCAACACGGCTCTCTTCTGCCATTATTTCGTCCCACCCCTCTAGCCAGGAGATGCTATCTCCGGCTGCATCACTTGGATCCCAAGAGCTTTGAGGAAGAGCACGTACCCGGAGGGGGCCCAGAAGGAGAAGTGGGATGAATGGTGGGGCAGGTGGTGCTGGATTGTGCAAGAGGAGCCGTGGCCATTCTGTTAGGTCCATCAGAAACCGCCGACCTGTGGCAAGCACTGGGGTGACTTCGACGCCAACGACAAGAAGCTTACGGTCGCCACCACCAGAATCCATCGCCTCAAATCAGCCGGGCTCACGCTCGAGATGGTTGGGGCCGACTTCCCCCGCTGCCGCGTCGCTCCTCTGCACAACAAAGGGAGGCCATCCTGGGACTTCAAGAACGCGACAGACATCATGAGGCTTCGCCCCGGCCTGAACTACAATTTCACGGTAATGCATCATGCGTCCCTTTGCTAGAAGCTATTTCAGCTCAAGGTTGACAAGGCCAGCAAGGCTGACAAGGCCGACAAGGCCGACAAGACCAGCAAGGCCGACAACCCTTTCAGGTTGCCGGCGGGGGGTGGTCCCCTTGAGTAACAATTCCTGCCTGACCTCCATCATCGCCATGATGCCGGTGTTCAACGCCCATGGCTTGGAACCGACCTGGGACGAGCCAGAAGCAGTGCTGGTGCAGAATTTCTTCGACAACTTGTCGGAGAAGTTCATCCGTAACGAACTGCTGCTCATCCGCCCCACCACCGAATAAGAGGTGGCCTATATTGCCAGCAGGGCGGAGGAGGCAGCACTTGCCGAGGAGGCCGGCAGCCTTGGCACCGTGGAGGTCTAGGCCGACGAGGCCAATGAGGAGAAAGAGTTTGCCAGGTGGAAGGAGTCTGTCAGGAAGCATAGTGGCGCGGGCGCTGGGGTTGTCCCTGCTGAAGAGGCGGCCAAGGAGACAATTGATGCGGACGAGCCTTCAACCCCAAAGAAGCAGCATGTCGTGCGGTGGGCCATCTCCAGCGAGCCATTCAAGAGCACCGGCAAAGGAGCAGCCAGCAGGGCTGCGCAGCAGCAAGAGGCCCAGGTGCAACCCGTGCGTCACACGAGGGGCGTGGCTGCGGCCGTAGTGAAGGAAGCCGCGGCAACGAAGAAAGCTGCGGCCGCCACCTCCTCCTCGGCAGCGAAGAAAACTGTGGCTACCGCCTCCTCCTCGGCCAAGCGGTCCAGGACTCCATCTCCTCCTCCCCCCTTCATGGACACCATCCTGACGGCCGATTTCGACCTCGTGTCCTTTAGCCCGAAGAGGAAGAGGAGGCCAGAAGGGGAAGATGAGTAAGCATCTTGCCTCTTTACTTATCCCCTGATCTATTTTAGTTGTTTCATCCAGCCTCGATCTTGTCTTGACTCGTCGTTGGAGCGATTCGGAGACGCTGGCCCAGAGGATGGCAAAGAGGGCCAAGACTTCAACTGGCGACGAGCCCCCGACAAGCACATCAAGTGTGCAGGTGATGTGCACAATCAGCCCGGACGCCAGCCCTCAACGCAGCCCCCAATCTAGCCCCCAGTGTGAGTCCATTACTCATTTCCCGCTAGCAGGCGGCGGAGTGTGCATCTTCAGTGCTGACCTTGTCGGGATTGCAGGAGGAGAGCGGCAATAGGAGGAGCCGCTGAGGGCCAACGCTGAAACGCCACCCTCGTTGACCATGCCACCCAGGGGGGGTCCTCGGCAAGGGCATCCACCAACGAGCCCAGGAGCATCGAGGAAGAGGCGGCGAGCACAGGCATCGGAGACTCTATCTTGGCAACGAGCTTGCTGGGGAGGGAACCGCCCCTCCTCAGCATGTCACAGGTAAGCCCCCTACCTCCTGTCCTTGCCGTCTTTGCCATGCGACTTTCTCTCTTTTCCTTTTTCCTTTTCTGTGTTTTGAAGTTGGTTTCACCTCATTCTCCCTTTCGGCTTTCATATCCCCTCTCGATGGCCCAAACGGACGTCGAGGCCATCATTGAGGAAATTGCCAAGGACACCACCGCCAAGGCAGCCAAGGTTGCTGCCGACGAGGCCGCTAAAGATGCGCACGAGGAGGCCGCCAAGGGGTCTGCCGGGGAGGCCAGTAAGGAGACCGGCGACCATACTGACGGCAATCCTGCCACAGGAGCGCCTGGCGCTACACCGGTCTCGGAGCCCTCTACTTCCGGGGGGAAGCTCGTTGATGATCAACCATCAACCTCTGAAGCCCGCACCCCGAGCAGATATCTTAAGGTGGGCGAAGACCAGTTCGTCAGCATTGTTGGAACGGCAAGCACTGGAGCACCAACCGAAGGGGAGGCTTTTGATGAAGAAATTCGTGCTGCTATCGGGCTTTAGGTTGTTGACGAGCCAAGCGCCAGTGGCAGCGGCTCCAAAGAAGACCAGCTCCTCCAAGCCATGAGCATGAATTTCCAGAAGCTTCAGACGCTTCACCGTGCTCTCAAGGAGAAGCTAGACTCCAGGACAGCCGTCATCGACAAGGTAGAGGCATATCTCTAGGAGCGCATCGCTCAGGTGCAGACCTGGTTCGCCGATGCCCAGCAAGAGCTGAGCACCGGCCAGGAGCAAATGAGCGAGCACTGGCAAGAGATCCTCCTGAAGCAGGCCGACATCAAGAAGGCCCAAGAGGTGGCTGCTGCACAGGCTACCAAGGATGAAGCCGGCTAGAGGGAGCGCCGCGTTCTGCTCGATACCCAAGAGGAAGACCTTGTCGCCCAGGAAGAGGCGCTTGCTGCCAAGATCCATGCAAAGGATGAAGAAATCGAGAAGCTTGTTACGCAGCGGACCCAGGAGCTGAAGCAGGAGCAAAAAGATACCATTGATGCTCTTGCCCTGGACCATGCCAGCAAGCTGAAGGAGGCCACTGACGGTGGTAAGGCCATAGAGGCCGCCAAAAACGAGCTGGCCAGCAAGGTGGAGAAGCTGGAGCTAGAGCTGGAGGAGTAGAGGAAGGAGATCTCCACGCTGAATAGAAACAGATATAAGACTGTGGGAACCTTGGCGGAGCAGGAGGTCACTATATTTGACAAGACCAAACTGCTCTCTGAAGCCATTAACTCCATTGCCGATCTGAAGCTGAAACTGGCCACCCTCGAGGAGACGCTTAAGGACACCAGGTGCCTGCGTCCTGGATTCGGGGGTATCCAGCCCTGCCTACCTGTGGCCCACCACGCGGCTTCATCGACGACCTGGTACGTCCTAGCTTCAACACCAACACCGCACGATCCTCGTGAGGGACCAAGCCTTGCGAGGCGGACAATGCCAAGACCCCCGAAGGAACCGGCCTCCTCAGGCTGGCTCCTGAGGGGCGGAGAGTTCTATGCAATGTTGCCTCATGAGGCTCAGGTGACGTGAGCTATGACGACCAAGGCCAGGCGGGCGCCAGGCAGGCGCAGAGCGCAGGTTTCCTCTTCGAAGAAAAGGAAGCAGGGCGTAGGTGCGGAGTCCCAAGGAATCAGCGAAAGGTTTCAATTCTGTTACAACAAGACCAAGACCGCCAGGACGGCAGGACGGAGGTCATCGATGAGCCCACCGCAGCATCACGACCAGAGGATTTTCACCGGCGAAGACTACTTTTGTCAGGATAGACTGTACTACTTGTCCCCTTTCAAATCCGGACATTGTGGGATCCCTTCCCGCTCGTATTTGGGAGGAGGACCAAGGCCACTATAAATAGAACTAGCCACCACCATGGAAGGGGGACAGGATCAGAACAACTAGAACTAGCATACACCACACCAGCTCAAGAACACCTCACCTCCTGAGGCTTGTTCATCCACTATACTAGCTCATCCTCAGCCCTACGAGGCAATCCACCAAAACGGTGGAGTAGGGTATTACACCACAACGGTGGCCCGAACCAGGATAAAACTGTTGTGTCTCTTGTCCCTTTGAGCTCGACGCGCTAGGCTTACGAGGATCGCGAGTAGGCAGGCTGGGTAGGTTGAGATCTCGGCACGCACCCCAGAGCTCGAACCTCTCAAGGGTTTGCGGATCCCACAATCCGACATTTGGCGCGCCAGGTAGGGGTGCGTTGGATCCTCTCTTCCATTGATCGATCCACCACCACTCTGACACCTCCATGGCCGACGCTCGCCGGGCTCGCGCCGTGCGTCGGGCTGCTATCGCCGCCCGTGTCGCTCAGACGGCCCCGGCAGGTGACGGTTGTGCCCGCCGCGCTCCTTCTCCGGTGACCAATGCCATCACGGGCCCTGCCGGCCACAAGCAGCAAGCTTCATCGCTGCACCTGTCGATGTGCCGTGAGGGCCGCACTGCTACTCCGTCACTAACCCCAGCAGCTTCGTCATCCCACGCGCGTCACGGCTAGGCGGATGCGCAGGCCGCTCTGCTCATGGCACGGGAGCTCCTTCTCTACCGCCCGGTCGGCGACCTCTATGAGGAGTGGCTCAAGCGGACCGCTGAGCTCGTCAACGTTGCGCACGGGGGCTCTACTGAGCCGGCTCGCTCGCTGCCTCAGCAACCACCTGCAGCGGGCGATGTGCGCACGGGGCTCCTCCACCACCTCCGGCCCAGGGCGCCATCGTCGAGCCAAGGCATATGGCTCCGCAGCACGACCCGCCATGCCCTGTACCAGCTCAGGATGATGTGAGCTGCCAGGTGGTGCAGCGGCCGCAGGGGGAAGCACGTGTGCTTCCAGCGCCCCAGCACTAGGCCCGCGTACCGCCACAGGAGGTGGCGGTGCGCGTGCACCAGGATCAATTTCCACCCCCTCGAAGACCTCCGGTGGCCACAACAGGATGCCGCGCGTTCACTTCGGAGCTCCGCACTGTCGTCTAGCCAAGCAAGTTCAAGCCTGACCTGCCTCCATGCTATGACAGCACCGCCGACCCCGCCGAGTTCGTGCAGCTCTACAAGCTGAGCATCGAGGCGGCCAACAGTGACGAGAAGATCATGGCAAACTGGTTCCCGATGGCCCTCAAGGATGGTGCGCGTTCTTGGCTCCTGAACCTGACCGAGGGATCGGTTTCTTCCTGGGAGGAGATGCGCAACCGCTTCATCGCCAACTTCCAGGGTAGTCGCGACCGTCTGCCGGCCACGGGTGACCTGCGCCACATCAAGGAGCCACCTGGAGAGACCCTGCAGAAGTATATCTAGCGCTTGAACAACGTTCGCCTCAAGATTCCCAAGGTATCGAACGAGGCCATCAACTTCACGTTCACCAATGGCATCCGCGATGTCAAGATGAAGGAGGAGCTCACCATCCACGAGGATGTTTGCACCGCCCTAGAGATGTTCAACATGGCGAAAAAGTCCGCAAGGGCCAAGGAGGGACGCCACTCCCTCCTCGAGCTCCCCGATGCTAATCCAGAAGACAAGAAGACCAAGACCAAGGACGTAAAGCACAAAGGGCCAGCCGTGCTTGCGGCCGAGCCAGAGACGAAGCGCGGCTGTGACCACCCCAGTCATCCAAGAGCAACCGGTCATTCTGCTTCTTCCACAATGTTCACAACCACAACACCAACTGCTGCCAGGAGCTTAGGGCCCTCTGCGATAGGCGCCTCGGTCGATGCCCCGAGCGCAACGATCGAGGCTATGGTCGTGGAGGCGGCCGTGGTGGAGGATGCTTGGACGGGCACGACCATCGTCAAGAGTGGCACGACCAGCCTCGTTAGGACCGCTGGCAGGGCCAACCTCGTGAGGGAAACTCGAGGGAGCAACCTCCTGAGGATTGCCCTCAGGGCAATGCAGCTTTGCCTCCTCTGCCTCCACCTCCAAGAAGGAACGAAGATCACCACCAGGACGAGGGGGCTGGGGGCTTCCAGGAGCCTCGGGCCATTGCCTGCATCTTGGGTGGCTCACAGGCCCCGACTTCCCACTGCGTCTTCAAGTAGTTCGCATGCGAGGTGAGTGCAGCGCTCCCCAAGCCTGAAGCAACTTGCCCTCTCAAGTGGTCCAAGTGCACCATCACCTTCAGCTCCTCAGACCAGTTCAAGTGTGTAGCCACCGCTGGCGCGCTCCCTATGCTCCGCTCCCCCGTCGTCAGCAACGTGGTCGTCACCAGAACTCTCATTGACGGTGGAGCGGGGCTCAATGTTCTATCTATTCAGACATTCGACAGGCTCCAGGTGCCATACTACCAGCTTCACCCCACCAAGCCATTCTCAGGAGTGACCGACGGTTCGACACACTCGATCGGGCAGATTCGCCTCCCTGTCACCTTCGGCGAGCGCAACAACTACCACACCGAGCTCATCGACTTCGAAAATGCCGACATCCACCCGCCCTGCAACGCCATCCTAGGACCCACCACTGGCCAAGTTCATGGCGGCCATGCACCATGGCTACAATGTTCTCAAGATGCCAGGAACGGCGGCATCATCACGGTCTCCTTTCAATAGAAGGACGTGGTGTGCTCCCTCGAGCACGCCTTCCAGGCTATAGTGGTCAAGAACCCCGAACATGAGGACGACGCCCTCCCCCCTGAGGTCGCCCCCAAGACAAAGAAGCTGCAGCTGAGACAGGGATCTCATGAGGAAGCATCACTCAAGGACGCAGCACTGAGCCTTGTGGCTCCGGACGCGGCACCATCACCCATCGCATAGGAAGGCGCGCCCGGCCCTCCTCTCAGGCTGGGCTCGGGGCTCTCCTTTGGAGGGCCTTACATCTAGTGAATGTCATGAGGGAGGCCCTCGGGCACCATGTGGAGGCGCTCTTCAGAGCACGCTATCCAGGAGAAGGCACCAGGAGTTTAGGACTTCATCAGCAAGGCAATCGAGGAGATTCAGGAAGGAAGGGTTCTGCAAGGCGATCGTCGCCTGCCGCGTGGCGCAGCTCACTGCCCTAGCGAGGGTAAGGAGTTCCGCATCTGTGTCGATGTCCCCGAGCTCAATAGGGTTGCATCTCGGAAGCTCATGTGGCCGTCTCGTGTCGGACGATGCGAGGCTCCACCGCACAGCTACGTCTGCATGCCTTTTGGCCTCGCGGGCGCGGCTGAGGCGTTCTAGTGCTGCATGAGGGACGCTCAGACGGCCTGCGAGGCCAGGCACTAGGCGGTCCTAGCGGAGATGGAGGAGCACCTTCAGGAGCCTCTCGGTCCCTCCAAGACTCCTGAGGCTCGGCACCAGAGCGGCTCATGAGGAACGGCTCCAGCGGCGCGCATTTTTGGCTACTTCAACACCTGTTCAGCAACGTTACCAGGTGACATCTTTCTAGTTTGTTCAGTTTGGGGGCGCCCCTCGGGCTGCATCGTCCCCATGCCGTATGGGTCTGTCCCTACGGAATGTATCCCTTCCGCTTCTATCTGAGCCAGTTACAATCCTTTTTCAAGCTTCTTTTGAATTATTGACTGCCTGACCGGTGCTTCATCGCTAAGAACGTCTCGCGCCCTTGCAAGCGCTCCTGCGACCGCCTCATGATTAAGGACTAGCACGACGTCTGTTCTCGTGTCCGTCCCTGCAGCGTCGCTAAACCCAAGTGGCTGAGCTCTGGCTCATGGGGTAGTCCCCGTGTACGTCACCTCCCATGGCTCTTGGTGCCTTGTTCTTGCACAAGCTAATCGCGGGTGGATGAGTGAGGGCGTGCAACATGGTGCCCCCGTGGACACGGGAACCGCACGCCGGTTGTTTTCCTTCAGGATCTTTGCATGAGAAGACTGGGCGCAGCGTTTGTGCTTGGGTCCATTCTTGCAGCGTCGACAAACCCAACGGCTGAGCTCTTTCTGGCGGGACGGTCCCGTTCACATCTCGTCCTGGGGTTGCTGGTGTCCGGCTTTCTCATGCAATAACCTCAGGAGACTCATTCGGCGCAGGCTACCTAACCATGTCGTAGGACTAACTCAAGAATCCCCCATCAAGACCAGGCGCAACCTGCCTTGAGGTAGGGCCTCGTGAGTCCCGCGCTGGCTCACTGGTGCCCATACACACCACCTTCAGCCCTACCGTGCAAGCCACGTGTCAGGGCGGGGCTGTACACGCCCTGGGGGCTCTCCTCAGAGGGAGCCCCCTCCCACGCAGCAGTGGAAGCACCATGCTCTGCGCTTGTCGTCGTCACTACTGAGGAGCGGCTATGCCCGTGCGAGAGCAGAAGCGCTATGCTTCGCGCTGGTGATAAACAACTAGGGGTGGCCTTGCGGTTGCATTAACCTCAGGGAGTCTCCAGGATCAGTGGCTAGCCTCACCGCGCTGCTCTCCCTCGGGAGGGTAGCGCGAGGGGGCTGGGCACAGGGGCAACACTCAGGTCACGCCTGGAGTACCCCACCTTGCCAGGCCTCACGGGCCTGATCTTCGCGCACCCCTCCCAAGCGAGAGCTCGGCGAGGAAAAGGTATGATGGTCTGTCCGTACGTTAAGGGGGACTCCTGAGCATCATGTCTCAGGAGCCTAACTGGTCATGTAGCCCCTCACCTCTTGGGATCGTCCTGGTAATCCGAACGACCCAACGGTGGCTGAGGTACGCGCGGGGCCGGGTCCTCCCGATGCAGAACGCCAAGACCTGGCTTTCACCCTTCTTTTTCAAGCCGTTCGCATGTCAAGGTGGACTCCTGAGCATCACGTCTCAGGAGCCTAACTAGTCACATGGCCCCTCACCTCTTGGGCTCGTCCTGGTGATCCGAACGACTCAACGATGGCTGAGGCATGCGCGGGGCCGGTCCTGCCGATGCAGAACACTAAGGATTGCCCCTCCACCCTTTCCTAAGCTGTTCGCACGTCAAGAAGGACTCGTGAGCACTGCGTCTCAGGAGCGTAACTGGTCACGTGGCCCCTCACCTCTTGGGCTTGTCCTGGCATCCGAACGACCCAATGGCGGCTGAGGTACGCGCGGGGCCGGGCTCTGCTGACGCAGAACAACAAAGCAAATGGAAAAGATGAAGGAGCTTAATCTAGTTATTACAAGACGTATTATTCCAAGCAAATAGTTTTAAACGCCTCCCCAAAGCATGTTGCATGATACAGGATAGACAGGGAAAAGCAGAATCGCCAGGCCACCTCTTTAGACTTGGGCGTCACCATTGCCCGCCAGCAGAGCTTCATCGCTAGGCGCGCCGCCCATTCCACCAGCTTCAGTCGGGTGACCAACGACCAGGAACTTAGTTAGCATGGCGTCCACGAAGCTCTTCACTGCGGCAGCAGCAGCATCCTGGGAGTCGGAGTCCACCGGACTAAGGAAGGAGGAGAGGTCGAAGCTAGCATCCTGGAGATAAAGATGGCTGATGACGCACGTCAGAGCTGAGGAAGAAATCAAGCGCGCCCCACTTTCCACCAAGGAGGCAAACTCGTCGATAGCATCTTCAAGCACCGCCACGACTTCAGGAAGCAGAGCAGTAGGGCTCTCCCTCGGGGTCGTCACCACCGCCTTCTTTGAGGGATCATCTCCAAAGAGTGCCATCTGGGCCTTGTGGAAACGTGCCTCGAGGGAGGTAAGAGTGCTGCGCTCCATGGTGGCCACCTTCTTGGCCTCGGCAAAGACCGTTTGGGCTGCCTCCGCCTCCTCCTTTAGCTTCGTTAGGCGGTCGTGCTCTCCAGCCTGCTCTAAGGCCGTCTTCTTCACCTCGGCATCTCGGTTGGCGACGGCAGCTTCCTCGGCCTTCAGCTTCTCCTCACGCTCCTGGAGCTGGTTGGCCTGGGCTGCCTGCCGGTCCTGAAGAGCCTTTAGATCAGCCTCCGCCACGCGGCACCGATCCTCACCTTCTACGACCTCCTTCCACGCTAGGTCGCGCTTGGTGGCGGTCACCCCAAGAACTTTATGGGCTTCCTCCGCAGAGCCCCAGGCCGTGCGAACAGACGCGTCAGCCTTCAGCCAACCAGAGATCAGCCCCAGGCATCCCTGCGCTGAACGACGATTTGAGCCCTGAAGTTCACCCTGGAGGAGGTCCAGTGCCGCCCTTGCCTCTTCCAGGGTCCCGGAGGCGGCAGGAGCGCCATGACTCGGCCATGCGCTGGGCAAGGGAGGAGACGCCCTCGGCGCATAGGCATAAGAAATCTCAGCCTCAGGAAGGACCAGGGGCCCCGGAGGCTGGGCGACCTCAGCACCCGCGGCAAGGCTGGGTGCCGGAGGGGTCAAGCCTGCCGAGGGCATCAGCACCTCCTGAGGACGGGCATCCACATCCTCGGGAGATGGCATCACCTCTGGGGCCGCGGGGGCGGCGACACTCTCCTTCACCAGGGTTGTGGCGGCCGCTTCAGCACCTGCGGCCGCGCCAACCTCCGTGCCCTCCTTCTGCTTCTTCGACGGCTGCTGCCTAACGACAGGCGAAGACGCTAAGTATCGCTTCAAGAACCAACAAACAAGGTTAAGGGAGAGACTTACTGGACGGCGAAGGCATAGCTCCTCTTCATGCTCAGCAGCGAGCGCAGAGGCGGAGCGGCTGGAGCCGAGCTCTTGGGAGCAGGAGAACTTGCATTTGGAGCAGATCGGGACGGTGTTGGCGAAGGTGGGCTGCTGCCCGAAGGAATCAGCGCGGTCCTGCTCTTATTCGTGACCACTCGCTTGGGCTCCTTCAAAGAGGATACCCCAAACCTCGTGGTGACTCCAGAAGGGCGTGGCACCTCCACCACCGGTGGTTCGTCATCATCATCAATATCGGGAAAGTCGTGGAGGAACTTCCTCTACCGCGGGGTGGAGGATTCCTCCACCATCTCATCTGCGGTGGCCTCGGAGGAGCGATCATCAGAGGACAGGTGCACCAAAGCAGTAGGCGGCGGGGGATGCCCCGGCCGCACAAGCCCAAACTCGTCGAAGACAGGCATAGCCGCGGCAACCTCCTCGCCGTCATCCCAGCAGTACAACGGAAGCCAATCTTCCGGAGGATCGCTCGGGTCCTTCCCCATCAAGTAGAGCAACACCTTGCTCATCTCCTCCTCGGGAAGGATGTCCTTGCGCAGGTGGATCTTGTCATCATCACCACGAAGCATCCACAAGGGGCGGGAGTGGTCTTGTAGCCGCGCGATGCGCTTCCTCAGGAACTCCTTGATAAACATGGCCCCCGTCAGGTTCTCGCTCTTCAGCTCCTTCTCCATCTTCTTCACCAACTTCATCAGGTAAGGGTCGGTGATCTTCTCAGAACGCTACCACTTCTCGGAGACGGCGAATGCGGTCGGCAGCTTTAGCGAGATCTGGGAGCACTGGGCATCCATCAAGACCCACCTCTTCACGGCATGCTCCACCTTCTCCCTGGCGTGAGAGATTGCGTTACCACCCCGCACTGCAACGAAGCCAATGCACCTGACCGGATTGTCGCCGGTCATGCGAAGAAAGAAGAAATGGCGGAGTAGAGCAAGAGAGGGCATCACCCCACGAAGGCCTCATAATAGAAGGCGAAAATGAACAGGAGGAGAATGGAGTTGGCATGGATGTGGAGCGTGTGAAGACCATAATTGTGAAGGACGGCGAAGAAGAAGCGGGAGAATGGGGACACCAGCCCTGAGTAGACGCTATGCATGAAGAAGGGGAAGAAGGTGCTGCCCATGGGCTCCGATGCAGTGGTGGCGACCCGAAGCGCTGTCTCCTGCCACTCGTTGTTGTCGCTCGCCGTCAGGAGTAGCATGGTCCAGACCTTCTCCCTGGCCACGCAGGGCGCCAGCAGCCCTGGCTCGTACCAGGCGGGGCCGACAGTCGGGGCAGGAGCCGCAGTCTTCTCAGCGGCCATCGAGCAAAGGATTTGGGTGGAATCGGCAGATCTGGTGAGTTCTTCCGCTGCGGGGAGAAAGGGATCTGGAGCAAGAAGAAGAAGGAGCAATGAAAGCCTGGCGGCAGGCGGCACCCCTTTTGTCAAACAGAAGCAGTTGCCGAGGCAGCATGGGGAAGCGGAGCCACCCACGTCCCATCAAGCGCCACGTGTCTTCAAGGCCGCAGGCGGTTAGGTCCCGCGGCGCTCCGCACTTGCCCTTTGGCTTCGCCTGGAAGCCAAGTGCGAGCGTGCCCTGGACCCGGGGGCTACTATCGACGTCCTGGATTTGGGGGTATCCAGCCCTGCTTGCCTGCGGCCCACCACGCGGCTTCATCGACGGCCTAGTACGGCCCAACTTCAACACCAACACCGCATGATCCTCACGAGGGGCCAAGCCTCGCGAGGCGGACAATGCCAAGCCCCCCGAAGGAATCACCCTCCTCAGGCTGGCTCCTAAGGGGTAGAGAGTTCTATGCAATGTTGCCTCATGAGGCTCAGCTGACGTGAGCCATGACAACCAAGGCCAGGCGGGCGCCGAGCACAGGTGTGACACCCCTGACTCAATCGTACACTAATCATGCACGCATACGTGTACGATCAAGATCAGAGACTCACGGGAAGATATCACAACACAACTCTAAAAACAAAAATAAGTCATACAAGCATCATAATACAAGCCAGGGGCCTCGAGGGCTCGAATACAAGTGCTCGATCATAGATGAGTCAGCGGAAGCAACAATATCTGAGTACAGACATAAGTTAAACAAGTTTGCCATAAGATGGCTAGCACAACTGGGATACAATCGAAACAGGCGCAAGCCTCCTGCCTGGGATCCTCCTAACTACTCCTGGTCGTCGTCAGCAACCTGCACATAGTAGTAGGCACCTCCAGTGTAGTAGGAGTCGTCGTCGACGGTGGCGTCTGGCTCCTGGGCTCCAGCATCTGGTTGCGACAACCAGAAAGAAAGGAAAGGGGGGGGGGGGAAGGGGGAGAAAGCAACCGTGAGTACTCATCCAAAGTACTCGCAAGCAAGGATCTACACTACATATGCATGGGTAAATGTGTAAGGAGGCAATATCGGTGGACTGAACTGCAGAATGCCAGAATAAGAGGGGGATAGCTAGTCCTATCGAAGACTACGCTTCTGGCAGCCTCCGTCTTGCAGCATGTAGAAGAGAGTAGAGTGAAGTCCTCCAAGTAGCATCGCATAGCATAATCCTACCCGGCAATCCTCTCCTCGTCGCCCTGTTAGAGAGCGATCACTGGGTTGTATCTGGCACTTGGAAGGGTGTGTTTTATTAAGTATCCGGTTCTAGTTGTCATAAGGTCAAGGTACAATCCGGGTCGTCCTTTTACTGAGGGACACGACTATTCGAATAGATAAACTTCCCTGCAGGGGTGCACCACATAACCCAACATGCTCAATCCCATTTGGCCGGACACACTTTCCTGGGTCATGCCCGGCCTCGGAAGATCAACACGTCGCAGCCCCACCTAGGCACAACAGAGAGGTCAGCACGCCGGTCTAACTCCTATGGCGCAGGGGTCTGGGCCCATCGCCCTTTGCACACCTGCACGTTGCGAACACGGCTGGAAGCAGACCTAGCCTAGTGGCATTCCAGTCCAATCCGGCGCGCGCCACTCAGTCGCTGACGTCATGAAGGCTTCGGCTGATACCACGACGCCGGGATACCCATAACTACTCCCGCGTAGATGGTTAGTGCGTATAGACCGAATGGCCAGACTCAGATCAAATACCAAGATCTCGTTAAGCGTGTTATTATGAAGCAACCGCGGATGCCGATCAGGGCCAGGCCCACCTATCGCCTACGTGGTCTCAACCTGCCCTGTCGCTCCGCCACAAAGATCCACACAGAGGGCCGTCAGGACAAACGTCCTTTCAGCCCCCAATCCGTGAATCACTCGCGGGTGCTCCTCGAGCGGACCCGACTTTAGTCACCAACTGTATAGTATGTATGTATGTATAGTATATACCCGTGATCACCTCCTAAGTGATCACGGCCCGATAGTATAGCAAGGCAGACTGACAATAATGTAGGGCCAATGATGATAAACTAGCATCCTATACTAAGCATTTAGGATTGCGGGTAAGGTATCAATGACTGTAGTAACAATGTCAGGCTATGCATCAGAATAGGATCAACGGAAAGCACTAACATGCTACACTACTCTAATGCAAGCAGTATAGAGGAGAATAGGAGATATCTGGTGATCAAGGGGGGGGGCTTGCCTGGTTGCTCTGGCAAGAGAGAGGGGTCGTCAACTCCGTAGTCGAACTGGGCAGCAGCAACGTCGGTCTCGGAGTCTAGTGAGAGAAGAGGGGGAAGAAACAATAAATATTTAAGCAAGCAGGTGCATAGCGATGCATGACATGACAAGTATCGGTGCTAGAGGTGCCCTAACGCGGTATGAGGTGATACCAGTGAAGGGGGGAAAACATCCGGGAAAGTATCCCCGGTGTTTTGCGTTTTCGGGCAGAGGAGCCGGAGGGGGAAAGTTGCGAGTTTGATATGTTAGGGGTGCGTGGCGGACGAACGGGCTGCGTATCCTAATTCGTCTCGTCGTTCTGAGCAACTTTCATGTACAAAGTATTTTCATCTGAGCTACGGTTTATTTTATATTAATTTTAAAAGATTTAAATCATTTTTAGGATTAATTTAAATATTTTAATTCAACATTGTCCAGAACAGGGTTTACTGACATCATCATGACGTCAGCATGACATCAGCAGTCAACAGAGGTGTTGACTGGGTCGCTGACATGTGGGTCCCACTGGTCATTGACTGTTTAGCCTAATTAGTGTTTAACTAATCTAATTACTGTTTAATTAAACTAACAAGTTAATTACACAGGTTTAATTAACTTAATGAATCCATTAATTAATTAATTAATTTAATTATTATTTATTTATTTTATTATATATATATATATATATATATATTTGCAAACGTTCTGGGGGCGTGGGCCCCCCCGTTCAGTGGCACAGAGGCCATACAGGGCGCGTGCGATGGGTAATGGGCGCACCCCATTCGGGCGCAGGCCCAGGGGCATGCGGGCGTGCGCGGCGGACCTGGCAGGTCGTCAGGCCGGCGTGGGCGAGAGGCGGGGCTCACGGCGACGGGCGCGGCAGACGCGAGCCCATCCGGAGCTCGGGCGCGGGGCGTACGAGGAAAGGGGGATGCGCGGCGCGAGCGCCCGCGCGGTGCGGCCAAGGAGGCGGGGCCAAGCACTCCCAGGAGAAGCGGAGACGACGGCTACGGGTGTGGCCAGCGGACGGCCGGAGCGCGACGCGCGTGTGCTCGTGCGAGGCATGGCAGAGTGCGGGTGAGGCGCGCGCGAACTCGGGCCCGGGTCGGCGCGAGCGAGCGCGATGAGCGGGCACAACGTGAGCTGGAGTGGGACGGCCAGAGAGAGGAGGCCGAGGGCCTCACCGGGAGTGTAGGTTCTAGGAAATGGGCGCGGTGAGGTTCGGGATGGCCGACGGGGACGACACGGCGGAGCGGGAGGCAGTCCGGCGGGGGAGGGCGAAGCAGGCCGGCGAGGAAGCTCCAGTCGCCGGCGCGGTCCAGGCGGCAACACGCGTGCGAGCCCGATCCGATCTGGATCGGGGGTGGAGGGTTGAGGAGACGGTTGGGGAGGCAACGAGGAGGCGCCGGCGGAGCCGGGCGGCGACGGGTGTAGGGATGAGGCGGCGGTGTCGGGGCGCCGTTTCCCCCGATCCAGATCGGGGGGAGCGAGGGGGGCACACGGGGTGGGGCGAGTGGGGATCGTGGAGTGGGTTAGGGTTTGCGGGGTGGGGGATAAGGGGAGGAAGTGGGCCGGCTGGGCCTAGTGGGTCGAGGCCCCAAAGGGGGCGCGGTGGCTTGCGGGGCCGTAGCCTAGTGGGGGGAGTTCTTTCCTTTTTTTTGTATTATGTTTTCTTTTATTATTTCTCTTTTATTTCTTTACTGTTTTCATTTAAAGTTTCTATTATTTTCGTTTTATAAAATACCAAGTTAGCACGTAAATTAGTATTACTAATTAGGCCTCTGCCATAACTATTTTGGCACACTATTAATTTAGTTATATTATTATAACTTTATAAAAGGCATTAAAGTAATTGTTTTGCCCTAAGCTTTGGTTATTTTAGTGAATTTAAATATTATAAGAAATGTTGGTTTCTCCACCATTATTACTCATGAACTATTCGTCACATTTAGAACATTTTAGTTTTAATGTTTGAAAACTTTTGTTGTTTGTCTTTAATTAAAAATTTGAATTTGAATCGGTTTCGAACTAACTCGAGATTAGCAACTATAATCGATGGTGACATGGCATCATTAGCAGAGGTTTACTGTAGCTTAATTATCCGGGCGTCACAATTCTCCTCCACTACAAGAAATCTCGTCCCGAGATTTAAGAGGTAGAGCAAGGGGGAAAGACCTGGTTACGATATTCAATGAATCTTCTCGGTCTTGGTTGCCCTTCTCGAAGAGATCAATCCATTACGTTGATGTCTTCATTTCTCTGCTTCAGGTCATCATGATCAAGTCAGCATCCTTTCTTCGGAAACTCCATCGTACTTACGGAAGAATAAAAGGGTGTGTATTCCAGGAGAACAGACCTCTGCAAGGTTGACTATCAGGTCGATAGCATTGGGAAGGTGGCAGAAAGTAGCTCTCGAATTGAAACTTAAGAAAATATCGAGAGCAAAGTAAGGAGGTATCATGGGAAGTTTCGAGCAGACAGGCAAACGTTTGATGTCTGAAATAGTGCGTGAAAGGGGTTCAAAGCAACGGATTACATATCGTATCAGATACCAGAATTGATGATCTCTAGGAAGGTGGCTCATGATCTGCATACGAAGCCAAGCGTGAGGAATAACTTGGGAAACAAGGGCGTACATGAGAGTCAAGTTTCGATCCTGTGGAACTGTGGGTTATGGGCCCACCATGTGGGTCAAAAGTAGATAAGGGGCACTGACATCTTGCACGGTCAAGATAGCAAGGCATGACAGAGGATAGCCTGTCAGTTATGTAGGCAACAACATCAATACCAAGGGCGAGGGACGAAGAGAACCATTTCCTGCTCGTTGAACGAGGCGGACCAATAGGCAAAGTTCTCGTCCATCAGTGGCTATTGGAATATCATCAACAATAGTAACAGGGTTACATCAGTCAATATGGTACACCGAGGTGTTTACATAAGCAGGGAAATATTACTGCTTATATAGATCACGAGAAGGTTTAAACAAAACAATGGAAAGGAAAATGTGTTTACACACATTTTACAAGGGTATATCCTTCCCAAGGACAAGCAGAGCATGATATCCATGACAGGATATAATGTAGAAAACCCGGTAGGTAAGGGGAGAGAAATTTCATGGCATTACCCATACAACGGTGTGTGGATAATTGAGCAAAAACCATTTAGGATCACGCCTCCAATGTTCTTGTTGAAGAGCGGGGGTATCATAGGCATGCTTCGAGGTAGCAATGATATGGTGTTTCAATCAAGGGCTGGACTTTGGATACTCAAATGATCCATCAGGAACAACTTATATAATAAGTCTTACAATTTCCTCCAGGAAGAATGGTTATCTTTGCAAAAGAAATTATGATGATAGGTCCTCCAGCCCGGGGGGGGGGGTGCTAGGCATGACATCATATTACCGGGTCATCAAAGACCAACATCATATCTCGTGGAAAGTTGTCCCAACCATCATATCTGACCGAGATTCAGCTCGGATAGGTGGCAGGATAACTCAGACTCACGATGCCTGAGAAGAAAGGTGCAACACAAATTGACGAGATGACATCGAAGATTCTCGGGAAATGAACTATGGAAGCGAGTTCCAAAACAAGAGTTCATCATTAAATCAACAAGAGGATGAGGAGGTGACTGATGGACTCAGCGATAACTCATCGAGGTATCCAAAAGATGGATCTCCACAATTATGTGGATAAGGAGATAACATTTGTCATATCAAAGGATGTAATGAAGTATGCTCGAGGAAAACATACACAATTAAACATTGGTTGAAAGGTGCGCCCGAAATATGGGTTGGGTTGCACGACCAATGTCAGAATGGTGATTCAATAATCAATAGTCTAAGAATGAACGGCCGACCATTAACTTGAAAGCAATAGGGTTGCTAGAAGGTAAGAATCCAAACAACACCGTTCACTTGTTGGAATCAACACGGGGACCAAGAAAGAATGGTGATGGTGAGAAGTATCACTTGTATTAAGAGTTCTCAAGAGGTAGTGAAATTTCCCACGACATCTTGTCATAAAAGGTGGTAATATTCCAAGGTAAAGAAGAACAATGTTGGATAGCAAGGCGCTCAAGGTATAACACAAAACACAATCAAGTTTGTGTTGGAATGAAGGCAATAAAGTGGCCGATGATAACACAAATCATCGAGGGCAAGGATGGTATTTCCCATCATGAATTCGACTGATAGCATGGAAGAGCTCATAAGGTTGATGATGATCACGACACATTTGTCGAGAGGTTTCAAGAAGATGTAATCGACCAGCGATGACATCAAGTCAAAGGAATGATGAAGCGAAAGGTTATTGGAAACATGAGTACGACACAAACTCAAAATCAAGCTTGGTGTTCAAGGCGAAATGATATGACAAGGAAAATCGACGTAAGCTTAGCTCATCGCCGAAAGTTGTGCTCCGGGAAGAAGGACCGGGGCACATTTAAAATTAGCACGATCATGAAGTAACCGATCAGGCTAGGAGTGACGTGATGGAGTATTAAACGTCTCAACAACAAAGTACTAGGAGTATTGAATCACAGTGTTGATTCGATTCACTAATCGGTGTTCCCGGTTGACGACAACCCAGAACCCGTGGAGTGACTACGACAAGGAAAGACATTACTTCAACAAAGTTAGTAAGATGTGGTGCAATGGCAAGACATCTTCGAGATACCGGGGGTAATACTCGAATGTAGAACAAAATAGAGGTAGGGCAGACGTAATGATCTGCAGATGGCAAGTACTTTTAACTTGTCCGAGAATGGGATCAAAGAAGAACAATCACGGTCGGAACCACGATTTCAAAGGACAAAATCACAGATACAAGATCAAATTATGCCAAGTGAATAATTATTGTTACGAGAAGCTATCATGATAAGCTCAACATCGTTTCCATGGGCATGAACACAAAGTTCAAGGTCGACTCCCACTTCTCCAATGTATAACCTTTCGTTTACTTCTCGCTTTCGATGAAGTTGCAGTGTTGAAATTATATCTGGGAAAACACCAGAATAGTATGACTCGTGAAAACTCTTCTGGTTCACACAGATTAAGGAAGGCATAGATTCAACCCGTCGGGGCATCTTAGGAACATATACCACAAACTTCATAAGTAATTGACTCAAGCTCAAAAGTAAAGCATGGCTGAGAAAGCAGAGGATACAATTTACCAAAGGCATTATGTATCCGAGGAAAGGCTCACAAGGTTATTGAATATGAAGGATGTTGTCGGATAAAATTCAACAAAGGATCTGGTGGTCCATAAAGGATCTAATGTGAGCATCGGTACTCAACCAGAAGAAGAAAGCATGCAAGGAGATCAGATGATAGAAACAACTGACTACTTCAAAGCTCAATTGCAAAGGAAATATCATTTCCAAATCAGGGGATCAGAAGCCAACGCTCTCATTAAGAATGGATAAGTTGAATGGACTTAGGGGTACAATCAACAACAATTTAATTGTTCGATAACCAGCTCATGTTTAAAATGTCTGAGACGGAAGGAGGAATTCTAGGATCTGATTGAGGATTGTGAGCATTCGCAACATTTTGAATCAATGGACTCAAAATGATAGTGACAAAGGCTAACAATAAGATTATTGTACTTGTAGGATTAACCATAATGCAAGCAAGCAAGAATTTCAAGAGCAATAGGTTGCTCAGGATTTTCGGAAGATCGAATGGTATTTCGAAGTCTTTTGCGAAACACATGAACAACTGGGGAGAAACATATCCTCGGTAAGTGTGAGGATTAATTTGTAGGTGTAATCAGGAGGAAAAGGAGCTGCAAGGCAGCAGACACAAACGATCCTCAGAATATCCGAAGTATTTCAGGGTATCTTGTAATAACAAGATGAAGTTGGAAATGAAGTTATGGACGACAAGTGTATGAAGCTTTCCATAAGAATTTATCAGTGGTATGGAATTACAACGACGAAGGGCACAAGGGTCTCGGGGAAACATCGAAGAGTATCTTGAAAATCTTCTGGTGCAGCAGGCGATCATCTGGACTGAAGGGGCTCTCTGGGAGAAGTATTTTCGAGAACCTAAAGTTAGTTTGTTTGTTTTTTCAGAATCACTTAACCCGAATAGAAGAGAGATCAGATTCCCAGAGCATGGATGAGGAATAAAAGATCCTAATACCACCCAATGGCGACGTGGGCCCATGGGCCGCACAGCCATGTTAGTAAAAGTTTTGCAATGACTAGACTCAACTTCGGCCAAGGAGTTTGGAAGGGGGATTCCTACAGGCAGTCGGCTCTGATACCAACTTGTGACGCCCCTGACTCAATCGTACACTAATCATGCACGCAAACGTGTACGATCAAGATCAGAGACTCACAGGAAGATATCACAGCACAACTCTAAAAACAAAAATAAGTCATACAAGCATCATAATACAAGCCAGGGGCCTCGAGGGCTCGAATACAAGTGCTCGATCATAGAAGAGTCAGCGGAAGTAACAATATCTGAGTACAGACATAAGTTAAACAAGTTTACCATAAGATGGCTAGCACAACTGGGATACAATCGAAAGAGGCGCAGGCCTCCTGCCTGGGATCTTCCTAACTACTCCTGGTCGTCGTCAGCAACCTGCACGTAGTAGTAGGCAACTCCAGTGTAGTAGGAGTGATCGTCGACGGTGGCGTCTGGCTCCTGGGCTCCAGCATCTGGTTGCGACAACCAGAAAGAAAGGAAAGGGGGGGGAGGGGGGAGAAAGCAACCGTGAGTACTCATCCAAAGTACTCGCAAGCAAGGATCTACACTACATATGCATGGGTAAATGTGTAAGGAGGCAATATCGGTGGACTGAACTGCAGAATGCCACAATAAGAGGGGGATAGCTAGTCCTATCGAAGACTACGCTTCTGGCAGCCTCCGTCTTGCAGCATGTAGAAGAGAGTAGAGTGAAGTCCTCCAAGTAGCATCGCATAGCATAATCCTACTCGGCAATCCTCTCCTCGTCGCCCTGTTAGAGAGCGATCACCGGGTTGTATCTGGCACTTGGAAGGGTGTGTTTTATTAAGTATCCGGATCTAGTTGTCATAAGGTCAAGGTATAACTCCGGGTCGTCCTTTTACCGAGGGACACGGCTATTCGAATAGATAAACTTCCCTGCAGGGGTGCACCACATAACCCAACACGCTCGATCCCATTTGGCCGGACACACTTTCCTGGGTCATGCCCGGCCTCGGAAGATCAACACGTCGCAGCCCCACCTAGGCACAACAGAGAGGTCAGCACGCCGGTCTAACTCCTATGGCGCAGGGGTCTGGGCCCATCGCCCTTTGCACACCTACACATTGCGAACGCGGCCGGAAGCAGACCTAGCCTAGTGGCGTTCCAGTCCAATCCGGCGTGTGCCACTCAGTCGCTGAAGTCACGGAGGCTTCGACTGATACCACGATGCCGGGATACCCATAATTACTCCCGCGTAGATGGTTAGTGCGTATAGACCAAATGGCCAGACTCAGATCAAATACCAAGATCTCGTTAAGCGTGTTATTATGAAGCAACCGCGGACGCCGATCAGGGCCAGGCCCACCTCTCGCCTAGGTGGTCTCAACCTACCCTGTCGCTCCGCCACAAAGATCCACACAGAGGGCCGTCGGGACAAAGGTCCTTTCAGCCCCCAATCCGTGAATCACTCGCGGGTACTCTTCGAGCGGACCTGACTTTAGTCACCAACTGTATAGTATGTATGTATGTATAGTATATACCCGTGATCACCTCCCAAGTGATCACGGCCCGATAGTATAGCAAGGCAGACTGACAAGAATGTAGGGCCAATGATGATAAACTAGCATCCTATACTAAGCATTTAGGATTGCGGGTACGGTATCAATGACTGTAGTAACAATGTCAGGCTATGCATCAGAATAGGATCAACGGAAAGCAGTAACATGCTACACTACTCTAATGCAAGCAGTATAGAGGAGAATAGGCAATATCTGGTGATCAAGGGGGGGGGGGCTTGCCTGGTTGCTCTGGCAAGAGAGAGGGGGCGTCAACTCCGTAGTCGAACTGGGCAGCAGCAACGTCGGTCTCGGAGTCTAGCGAGAGAAGAGGGGGAAGAAACAATAAATATTTAAGCAAGCAGGTGCATAGCGATGCATGACATGACAAGTATCGGTGCTAGAGGTGCCCTAACGCGGTATGAGGTGATACCGGTGAAGGGGGGAAAACATCCGGGAAAGTATCCCCGGTGTTTTGCGTTTTCGGGCAGAGGAGCCGTAGGGGGAAAGTTGCGAGTTTGATATGTCAGGGGTGCGTGGCGGACGAACGGGCTGTGTATCCTGATTCGTCTCGTCGTTCTGAGCAACTTTCATGTACAAAGTATTTTCATCTAAGCTACGGTTTATTTTATATTAATTTTAAAAGATTTAAATCATTTTTAGGATCAATTTAAATATTTTAATTCAACATTATCCAGAACAGGGTTTGCTGATGTCATCATGACGTCAGCATGACATCAGCAGTCAACAGAGGTGTTGACTGGGTCGCTGACGTGTGGGTCCCACTGGTCATTGACTGTTTAGCCTAATTAGTATTTAACTAATCTAATTACTGTTTAATTAAACTAACAAGTTAATTACACAGGTTTAATTAACTTAATGAATCCATTAATTAATTAATTAATTTAATTATTATTTATTTATTTTATTATATTATTTTCTTTTTTTTGCAAACGTTCTAGGGGCGTGGGCCCCCCCGTTCAGTGGCACAGAGGCCATACAGGGCGCGGGCGATGGGTAACGGGCGCGCCCCATTCGGGCGCACGCCCAGGGGCATGCGGGCGTGGGCGGCGGACCTGCCAGGTCGCCAGGCCGGCGTGGGCGAGAGGCGGGGCTCACGGCGACGGGCGCGGCAGACGCGAGCCCGTCCGGAGCTCGGGCGTGGGGCGTACGGGAAAAGGGGGGTGCGCGGCGCGAGTGCCCGCGGGGTGCGGCCAAGGAGGCAGGGCCAAGCACTCCCAGGAGAAGCGGAGACGACGGCTACGGGCGTGGCAGAGTGCGGGTGAGGCGCGCGCGAACTTGGGCCCGGGTCTGCGCGAGCGAGCGCGATGAGCGCGCACAACGTGAGCCAGAGCGGGACGGGCAGAAAGAGGAGGCCGAGGGCCTCACCGGGAGTGTAGGGTCTGGGAGATGGGCGCGGTGAGGTTCGGGGAGGCCGACGGGGACGACACGGCGGAGCGGGAGGCAGTCCGGTGGGGAAGGGCGAAGCAGGCCGGCGAGGAAGCTCCAGTCGCCAGCGCGGTCCAGGCAGCAACGGGCGTGCGAGCCCGATCCGATCTGGATCGGTGGTGGAGGGTTGAGGAGACGGTTGGGGAGGCGACAAGGAGGCACCGGCGGAGACGGGCGGCGCCGGCCGGCGACGGTTGTAGGGATGAGGCGGCGGTGTCGGGGCGCCGTTTCCCCCGATCCAGATCGGGGGGAGCGAGGGGGGCGCACGGGGTGGGGCGAGTGGGGATCGTGGAGTGGGTTTGGGTTTGCGGGGTGGGGGATAAGGGGAGGAAGTGGGCCAGCTGGGCCTAGTGGGTCGAGGCCCCAAAGGGGGCGCGGTGGCTTGCGGGGCGTAGCCCAGTGGGGGGAGTTCTTTCCTTTTTTTGTTTTCTGTTTTCTTTTATTATTTCTCTTTTATTTCTTTCTTTACTGTTTTCATTTAAAGTTTCTATTATTTTCGTTTTATAAAATACCAAGTTAGCACGTAAATTAGTATTACTAATTAGGCCTCTGCCATAATTATTTTGGCACACTATTAATTTAGTTATATTATTATAACTTTATAAAAGGCATTAAAGTAATTGTTTTGCCCTAAGCTTTGGTTATTTTAGTGAATTTAAATATTATAAGAAATGTTGGTTTCTCCACCATTATTACTCATGAACTATTCGTCACATTTAGAACATTTTAGTTTTAATGTTTGAAAACTTTTGTTGTTTGTCTTTAATTAAAAATTTGAATTTGAATCGGTTTCGAACTAACTCGAGATTAGCAACTATAATCGATGGTGACATGGCATCATTAGCAGAGGTTTACTGTAGCTTAATTATCCGGGCGTCACAGCAGGTTTCCTCTTCGGTGCAAAGGAAGCAGGGTGCAGGCGCGGGGCACCTGAGGAATCAGCCAAAGGTTTCCATTCTGGTGCAACGATACCAAGACCGTCAGGACGGCAGGCTGGAGGTCATCGACGAACCCACCGCAGCGTCACAACCATAGGCTTTTCGCCGACGAAGACTACTTTTGTCCAGATAGACTGTACTACTTGTCCCCTTTCAAATCCGGCCGTTGTGGGATCCCTTCACGCTCATATTTGGGAAGAGGACCAAGGCCACTATAAATAGTACTAGCCACAACCATGGAAGGGGGGCGGGAACAGAACAAGTAGAACTAGCATACACCACACCAGCTCAAGAACACCTCACCTCCTGAGGCTTGTTCATCCACTGTACTAGCTCATCCTCAGCCCTTTGAGGCAATCCACCAAAACGCTGGAGTAGGGTATTACACCACAACGGTGGCCCGAACTAGGATAAAACTGCTGTGTCTCTTGTCCCTTTGAGCTCGACACGCTAGGCTTAGTAGGGTCATGAGTAGGCAGGCTAGGTAGGTTGAGATCTCCGCATGCACCCCAGAGTTCGAACCTCTCAAGGGTTTGCGGTTCCCACAATCCGACACCAGGGCCCGCAAAAAGGCCTTGGCCAAGGACCTCCAGGACGAGAGGCAACTGCTCAAGAGTGCTGCCGCCACCCACAACGACTGTGGAGGGTACGAAGATTTGGACCAACCGCCTTGTTGATGTCGTGGAGATGCTCACCACGCAGCTGTCTATCATGGGCATGCCAGGCTTCAGGTTCTCCCAAGAAGAGAGCGTGAGCCAGAGTGCCAGGCTGACCCTATTCTTTGAGGGCATCCTCGACACCCTGGTCCTGCTCCACTCCAGCCGGGCAACCCATCTGGACAATGAAGCCCGGAAGATTTGCCGGGGCACCCTCCTCAAGGTGCTCACCAAGGTGGCGCACTGGAACCCTCGCATCGACTTCACTAAGGCTCTTGAGAGCTTGCCAGAGGATGCAGACCTCAAGGCGCTTGAAGAACTTGTTCAGCCCATCGTCAGCTGCGTGGACGGAGTCAAGAGGTTGTAAGGCCAGCGACGGGATTACCCACTCTGCTCTTTATTGCCGCTGCAAATTCATGCCCAAGATGATTTCATCTTAAGTTAGAAACGCGACAACCATCTATGTAATATAACTTGCTACGTTTTGAACTGAATGCATGCTATCTTCCCGCTTAATCTCTCTTTATATGTACTACACCCTACGCTTATTTGGGTAAGCTTTCCGGTGTGCGCACCCTTCCCGCGAGCGCATTGAGGAACGGATCCTTAGCAGCCTGCTGGGGGTGTCGCTGCCGGCAAGACACCTCATCGCTCCTAGTGCAGCCAATTGAACCGATGAGCAAACTCGAAACAGAACAAGGGCGCTACTAGTTGCGGCAGGGTCCCTTCGCGTGCAGGTTTTCCATAGAAGATAAAATCCTTCAAGGAAAATAACCCTATATTTAAACAAAATCACTCAAAGTTTGACGTGACTTAGCTTTTCGCTGTTGCGTTCTTTTCTGCAAGATGCTACTTTGAACAGCGCCTGTTGGTGCCCATACTCTCTATCCTCCCTGGCAAACCTTTACGCGAGGGAATCTTCTGTCCTTTGAGAAAAAGAAAGAAGAGAAAATAGGAACATGGAACCTTGGTAGTTCATCAGTATTTGCTAGAAAAGATAGTACAAAATCTAGAACAGGCATGCATATACATGTATATGAACATGGAAATCTACAAGAACTGTACATATTGGCAATTATTCAACTGCGCACAGGGTCTGCACCTGGCTTTGTACTATCGGTGTTCTGGGAACGGGGGTCCCCAGACTTGCCTGCCAGCGGCCTGCTGCGTGGCTCAACCAGTGGCCCAGTACGGCCCGTCTTTGTCAACCAAACACTCAAGACCCTCGCGAGGGGCAAAGCCTCGCGGGGCGGACGGCGCAAGGCCTCCTCAGGAGTGGCCTCACCTGGCAGGCTCGCGAGGAGGCAGAGAGATCAAGGCAAGGGGTACCTCGCGAGGTGCCCATGATGCAAGCCATGACGATCAAGACCAGGCGGGCGCCAGGCGGGCGCCAGCCCGCGCAGTGTCCTCGTTTCCTATTTGGTGCAAAGGGGGCGAGCGCAGGCGCAGAGTACCGAGGCATCAGGCAAAGGTTTCCATATCGGTGCAATGAGACCAAGACCAGCAGAGCGGCAGGGCGGAGGTCACCGTGGAGCCCAGGACGGTGTCATCACCAGCACCTTTGGCAGGTGAAGACCACCTTTAGTCAAGATAGCTTGTACTAGATGTCCCCTTTCAAAAAGGCCGTTGTTGGATCCCTTCCCGCTCAATATTTGGGAAGAGGACCAGGGCCTCTATAAATAGAGCTAGCCACCACCATAGAGGGGACGGATCAATTCCTCCTCAAGCACACCACCAAGCACAAGAACACCTCTCCTTGCGAGGCTGTTCTTCCATTGTACTGTTCATCATCAGCCCAAGAGGTAATCCACCACACCACACACTGGATTAGGGTATTACACCACAATGGTGGCCCTAACCAGTATAAATCTTGTGTCTCCTATGTTGCTCATTGATCTAGCTTAGATACCGTGGCGAGGATGAGGGCATGTTTCGGTAGGGAGAAGATCTTCACGCGCACCCCAGTGTTCGAACCTTAAGGGTTTTGTCGGAACCCGGTATCCGACATTTGGCGCGCCAGGTAGGGGTGCACCGGAGTCTTACATCCGCCGATCTGCATTTACTGCTTCATCGCATCCATGTCCGGCGACCCGATGACCAACGCCGACCGCTGGGCGGCATTGCCAGCCCGTGCCATGCCGCCTGCCCAAGATAACCTCAACCCCGCACCCCAGGCAGCCCGCGCACCGCAGAACACTGCAGGGCGCGGGCGACGCGTTCAAGCCCTGCCTGCCCTTACTCCGTGGCAGGTGCGGTCAGCCGCAAGGGCCTCAAGCCACGGCGCCGCACACCCGATAGGAACAAGCGAACATGAGGGCCGTGCTCACTGTGGCTCGGGAGCTATTGCGGTGCAGGTTGTAGGAGGGCAGCCGAGACGTGTTGCTGGAGCGCGTTGCCGAGCTCCTAGATACCGCGGCCTTGGGAGCGTCGCCCTTCTGTTTCCAGCTTCCACCCCAGGCCCCGGTCGGATCACGCAGTGGACCTCTCCGCGCCCACGCGCCCTCAGGCGCGCCCCAAGGCTTCATCGACACCGGCTCAACCATCGGCGCCAGATGCCAGGCGCACCAGCACCACCTCCGATGAACGAGGGCATGCACATTGCCATCTATGGCCCGGGTAGGCCGCTGCCCTACCATCGTCAAGACGGCGCGTTGGGACAGGCCGCATGGAGCGTGGGGCACTACGGCGAGGTCGGCGAGGTCTTTGAGGCGGCGACCTCAGAGGCTTACGTGCCCTGCATGGTGGATCGGGAGTACGCGCTGGAAGATGACCTTGGCTCGTTCCTCGGGTCAGGCTGGGAGGAGACGCCAGAAGTCGAGCCTTTTCAAGAGCCCCAAGGAAGCCTCACCAACTGCGCTGGCACCAGCAGCTACCGGGTACCGCTCAGGAGCAAGCTTACGCTAACCATGGGTCACAGGAGGTTCAGGTCACTACAGCGGAAGGCTGCCCCAGCTCAGCAGCCTCCCTTCCGCCAAGAGGAGCGCACTGGGGGCTGCAGGAGAGGGGCCGGGATCGAGGCCCCTCCCCACGGTGCGCGGAGCAAGGCAACCCCCGGAGGTAGGCCCTCTGCCGGGGAGGTGCTGCAAAGCCTACCCCCGGCAGAGGACCCGTGGTCGCCGAGGGAACCGCTGTCGTCCCCTTTGCCCCATTGGCGTCGTCCTTGGTCTCCGACCACCTTCAATGGTGGTTGAGGGTGGCGCCAGGCAGGGCCCTCGTCTGGCGATATGAAGCAAGGCCCGGTGCCTGTGAAGAAGGCCCAGTGCCTGTGAAGCTCGCCGCCCGTGACACTCTCACGTAATAATGAGTTGGGGCTGTACATGCCTCGGAGTCTCCGGAGAGCCTCCCTCGGGCCTCGGGGGCTCCCTCCCATGCCCAGTGGCAGCACTTAGCTCCGCGCTGGTGAGAAGACGTTGAAGACTAGACTAGGTGCCGAACGCGGCCTTTTGCTTTTTACCTCCCTTTCTATGGTCGAGCTTCCTTGCTTCGGATTTAAGTTGAAGCTGAACTTGCATTTGTGTGTGCGGGGGGCGGGGGGTGTCTTGTATTTTTTGTGTAATTTCTTTTGTTCTGGTTTCTGCCTTGGTTTGGAGTTCGCACTAGCTGCCTCCACCTCGCGGGCCTCTCACGTGCGGGGCTGGGCGAAGCGCACGTGCGCTGCGAGCGTGCCATACCGCGGCCGGTGCTCGCTCTCGCGAGGCCTTCACGACCTGGACAACAGGCCCCTCAGGGGACCCTTGGGGGCTCACGGCCTCGCGAGTCTATTCAAGATTTGTCCTGGCTAAAGGTAAACCACAACAACTAACTCGCCACAGGGCCCGTAGAATCATGTAGGCGCATGTTCAGCATCATCCCCAAAAACACACGGAGAACAATCTTTTTACATGAGGGGCTTCCCCTCCCAAAATGCTCTTACAACCTTTGGGGCCGGGCCCGAGCTTTTGCGTGTAGGATCAACAGCAGGGAAACACGGGATCAGTCAGACATATCGCTCACCGCATCCTCATGGTCGCCTCTAGAAGCATCACTGGCGCCGCTGTCATTATCACTCGCATCGCCATCACTGTAATTGGCGCCACCATGACCACCATCAACCACGTCGCCACCATCCACCGCGACTATCACCCCGTCATTGTCAGAAGGAAAGGCCCTGACCAGCGCATCCACGTTGTGCTCCACCCACCGCGCTAGGTCGCCCAGGATGGCCTCAGGCACCGGGGCGATGGCGGCGTCAAAGTCGAAGTGGGTATCAGTATTCTGAAGATGGCTGAAGACGCGGGAAAACGCACGTCCAAGCAAGATGCAGCTCCTCTCCTCGACAAGCTGACGACCACTCTCGGAGCGGTTCTCCAGGTGCGTAACCACATCAGTGAAGAAGCGGAGATGACTGGCATAGTTGGTCACGTGAGGATGTGGGGCGTCTGCATCACAGATATTGCCCAGGGCCGTGTTGGCCCTGTTCCTGAGTTCCTGGAGCATGGGGCCGTGCATGTGCTCCAACGTCTGCCGTTCAAGCACTTCCTCTCTGTTCTGCCGTGCAATAGACTCAGCGTCGTCGACCCATTACTCGAGAAGAAGTAGCTCGGCACGGGTGGAGGCCAACTCAGTCTGCGCTGAGACCAAGGCGCCTGCGGCGGCCTCCGCGTGCCGCTCCGCTTCAGTCAGCTTAGACCTGAGGGCGGCAGTGATGCCCGCAGCTTCGGCATCTACCATCTTCAGCTTCAAGTCATACCTGCTCACAAGATCTGCGCAAGCCTCTGCCACGCGGTGGTCGGCCTCCTCCTAGATTCGAGCCTCGCACGCGCCAACGTCGTCCTCCACCTGGGTAACTAGGCGCTCCCTCATCTCCAGCCGCTCAAGGTCAAGATTGCACTCAGTGGCCTCTAGCGTCAGTGCTTCCTCATGCCTCTAGAGCTCCTCCTCCTCGATAGGCGTCCTCTTCAGCTACGCTAGGGCGGCCTGACGGAGCTCCACTTGCTGCTCTAGGGAGGCGCTCCAGGCTTGGAGCTCCCACGCGCGCTTCTCCACGATCTCGCGACGATAATCTGCTTCTCGAGCCTCCTCCAGAGCTCGGGAGCAGGCCTCTCGCAAGGCCACAAGGGACGCCTCTTCCTTCGAGTTGTCAAGCTCGTGCTGGTGGCGCGTGAGGTTGATGGCCACCTTCAGCTTGCGCTGCTCCTCAATCAGCCGTAGGCCCTCGGCCTCAAGGCGCGCATCCACATCCGCAAGCTCTCCACCAAGCTGGCCCATCACGTCCTTCGCCTTCCGGAGGAACTCGTGGCAAACGATGCTTTGTTCACGCGCAATCCTGAGCACGCTGTCGATGTCATCCTCCGTATCTGGCGCTGTCGGCGGGCCCTGAAGCAGTTCGTCCCCTCTCGGCAAGGGGCTGGGGGCTGGCGCCCCCACGATTGCTGGCTGGACCCCGCAAGGGACTCGGACCGGCGCAAGCTCATCCCCTGAAGAAGAGCCAAGGATCGACGCCAACCATTCGCCTTCCACGACCAGAAGGGGAACCCTGGGCAAGCTGATTGCTCTCGAGGAAGGGTTGCGAAGCAAGGACGGCAAGGGCACAGGCTCGAGACACCCTGCGGGCAGGCTTGCTTCTCAGGCTGACCCCGCGTTAGGGGCAGCACGCAGGCTCGGGACGCTCAAGGCCAGCGTTGAAGGCAAGGCCGGAGGAGGTTGCTTCTTAGGAGACTCTGCAGGCTTGGCATCAGGGATCCTGAAGAGTCAAAGTCAGGAAAGGGAGCAGCAATAGAAGAACTACAAAGACTATGTACTTACTCGTCTATGGCAAAGTACTTCCTATGCTTCAACAGTCAGAAGGTGCGACCACTGCAACTCGAAGACTCCTTCCTCTTACAGAGTGCGGCGAAGTCCACGCGGAACCGACCCAGGCGCTCGACGTGAGGACCAGCGCGCGGCGGATGGAGAAGCACCTGGGCGGCCAACCTCAGTGGCGCCAGGCTGAGGGGAGCGATCAGGCACCACCTCCCGATGGCCTGCCGAGGACTCAAGAGCTCCGGTCTCGGGAGCCGCAGGCTGCGTCCCCCCATCGACGACGGCCTCGGGGCGGGCTACACAAGCTCCGGAGGATGACGCTTCGGGAACCCCCTGCGGCGTCGGCGCCATGACACCCGAGCCTCCAGCCTCAAGTGATGCTTGCCTCCCTACACCCACTCTTGGGGCAAGATCGATGCTGGCGGCGAGGAAGGGAGCCACGGCGACCGGATTCTTGCGAGGCCCCGCAAGGCCAGCCAGATGCAATCCCCATTCGTCGAAGAGAGGCATCTGTCCCACGAACTCAGCCCTGTTTGGGCAGAGATACAGGAGGCTACCCCCGTGCCGTATATCGCCCGGCGAGGGGTCGCCAGCCAAGATCTCAAGCACCATCCTTAGTGTTTCCAGTGCAAGTTCCGTCTCCTGAAGCCTCATGTGGTCCCGGTCGCCGGTCAGGGCCCACATCGGTCAGGAATGGCGCTGGAGAGGAGCAATGCGACTCTGGAGGAACTCCTTCACCACCCGGGGCGCAGTCACACTGAGATCTCTCAACCTCCTCAGGCGGTACCAGACCAAGGAGAGCCGGGGGCTCACGAGTCTCTCGTGGCCCCAGCCGGGATTGGGGACAGCGGGCAGCAACAAAGGAGAGAGCAGAGGGCTGAGCACTCCGACATCCACATACAACCACCACGTACGAAACCCGCTCGTGGACGGCGGGAGGCCAAAATCAATCCCCAAGGCAGCCGTCTATGCCACGGCCTAGAAGCTCATACACCCCAAGCACTATGAGGGGTTGGTCAGGTGCAGCGAGAAGAAGTGGCGCAAGAGGGCGACGGAAGGAGCAATGCCCACCATGGCTTCGCAACACAAAGGCGAAGATGGCGAGAAGAGTAAGGGATTGGGGATCAAGATGCATCCTATGGATCTGATAATGGGAAATCACCGCATTGAAGAAGGCGGAGAAAGGGGAACCAGGCCAGCCCAAAGAGAGTCGACGAAGAATCGAACCTCGGTGACTACCCTGTCAATGGAGGCGTGGGACGCTGGCCAAGCCATCGACTTTTCACACTCGTTGAAGCTGGAAGCGAGCGTAGAGCAGACCTTGCCCAGGGCCTCCAGGTTGAGCACCAACAACCGGTCGACGGTGGGCACGATTGTCGGGCACAAACTGGATGGGGAGAGAGGCTTCTTCCCCTTTTCCTTACTAGTTGGCGCCATGGCAATGGGGAGAGAGGCTTCATCAACCAAACACTCAAGACCCTCGCGAGGGGCCAAGCCTCACGGGGCGGATGGCGCAAGGCCTCCTCGGGAGTGGCCTCACCAGGCAGGCTCGTGAGGAGGCGGAGAGATTAAGGCAAGGGGTACCTCGCGAGGTGCCCATGACACAAGCCATGACGATCAAGACCAGGCGGGCGCCAGGCGGGCGCCAGCCCGCGCAGTGTCCTCGTTTCCTCTTTGGTGCAAAGGGGGCGAGCGCAGGCACAGAGTACCGAGGCATCAGGCAAAGGTTTCCATATCGGTGCAACGAGACCAAGGCCAGCAGAGCGGCAGGACGGAGGTCTCCGTGGTGCCCAGGACGGCGTCATCACCAGCACCTTTGGCAGGCGAAGACCACCTTTAGTCAGTATAGCTTGTAATAGCTTTCCCCTTTCAAAATGGCCGTTGTTGGATCCCTTCCCACTCAATATTTGGGAAGAGGACCAGGGGCTCTATAAATAGAGCTATCCACCACCATAGAGGGGACGGATCAATTCCTCCTCAAGCACACCACCAAGCACAAGAACACCTGTCCTCGCGAGGCTGTTCTTCCCTTGTACTGTTCATCATCAGGCCAAGAGGCAATCCACCACACCACACACTGGGTTAGGGTATTACACCACAACGGTGGCCCGAACCAGTATAAATCTTGTGTCTCTTGTGTTGTTCATCGATCTAGCTTAGATACCGTGGCGAGGCTAAGGGCCTATTTCGGTAGGGAGAAGATCTTCGCGTACACCCCAGTGTTCAAACCTTAAGGGTTTTGCCGGAACCCGATATCCGACATGTACATAAGGTTACATGCCTTGCCAGCAAGGCTAGTACAAAGTGGGGTCGCCGGGGTCCAGGCAACTGCGCCTTATGGGTAATACTTGTGAAGGTGTTTGATATTCCAAGAGTTACTCACTGGAACACCATCTTTGGTCTCCGGGCGGACTGCGCTGGGCCTGGTGACTTGTATTACCCGATAAGGGCCTTTGGATAGCAACCCTCTACACTTCTTGACTCTTACACAGCAGGAGGAAAGTCGAGGAGTAGTTGTGCTTGTGCAAATGCTTCTGCTCGCATGGGTGACAGTGATAAACACAAGGAATGGGAGGTGCTCGAACTTCTAACTGCGTTAGAAGGAGCTCATGTTGGTGTCCTAGATATGGGGGCATCCAGACCTGCCTGCCTGTGGCCCACCACGTGGCTCCATTGACGGCCTGGTACGGTCGAGCTCCAGCATCAACAATTCAAGACCCTCGCGAGGCGGACGCCACAAAGACCCCTGAGGGGATCGGCCTCCTCAGGCTGGCTCCCGAGGGGCAGAGAGTTCTATGCAAGGTTTACCTCACGAGGCTCAGCTAACGTGACACATGACGACCAAGGCCAGGCAGGTGCAGAGCGCAGGTTTTCTCTTTGGTGCAAAGGAGGCAAGCCACAGGCACGGAGCCAGCCTCGGAGCCTCGTCGCCAGGCACGTCGCCCTTCCCCTCAGCCTCGGCCGAAGGACCGACGACCAGAAACTTACTCAACATGGCGTCCACGGAGCTCTTCACGGCGGCAACGGTACCGTCCTAAGAATCAGAGTCCACCGGAGCAAGGAAGGAGGAGAATTTGAAGCCGGTGTCCTCGAGATAGAGATGGCTGAAGACGCATGTAAGGGCTGAGGAAGAAAGCGAGCGCGCCTCACAGACCTCCAAAGAGGCCAACACGTCGACAATGTCTTCAAGCACTGCCAAGACTTCAGGGAGCAAAGCAGCAGGGCTCTCCCTTAGGGTCGTCGTCATCGCCTCCTTCAAGGGATCGTCCCCGAAGACCAACCGCTGAGCCTTGTGGAACCTCGCCTCAAGAGATGTAAGGGTGCTGCGCTCCATGGCGACCGCCTCCTTGGCCCCGGTAAGGGCCGTGTGGGCTGCCTCCGCCTCCTCCTTCAGCTTCATCAGGCGGTCGTGCTCCGCAGCCTGCTCCAAGGCCACCTTCTTCACCTCGGCGTCTCGATCGGCGATGGCAGCTTCCTGGGCCTTCAGCTTCTCCTCACGCTCTTGGAGCTGGCTGGCCTGGGCGGCCTGCTGATCCTGAAGAGCCTTCAGTTCAGCCTCCACCATGCGGCACCGATCCTCAGCTTCTGTGGCCTCTCTCCACGCCAAGTCACGCATGGTGGCAACCACCCCGAGCACATTCTGGGCTTCCTCCGCAGAGCCCCAGGCCGCGCGGATAGACGCATCGGCTTGGAGCCAACCGGAAATCAGCCCCAGGCGTCCCTGCATCGAGCGACAATCCGGGCCCCGAAGTTAACCCTGGAGGAGGTCCAGCGCCGCCCTTACCTCCTCCAGGGCCCCGGAGGTGGTAGGAGCACCACGGCTCGGCCGCATGCTGGGCAGGGGAGAAGACGCCCTCGCCGCCAAGAGAACTCACGGTTGGCGCCACTCGGGACACTCTCGGCGAAGGCGGAACACTTCCCAGAGGAATCAGCACGGTCCCGCCCTTCTTCGTGGCCGTCTGCTTGGGCTGCTTCGAAGAGGACACCCCGGATCTCGTGGTGACTCCAGAAGGGCGAGGCACCTCCACCACCGGAGGCTCATCATCATCATCATCGTCAAGGAAGTCGCGGAGGAGCTCCCTCTGCCACGGGGCCGAGGATTCCTCCACAACCTCGTCCTTGGTGGCCTCGAAGGATTGGTCGCCGGAGGACAGGTGCACCAAGGTGGTAGGTGGCAGGAGAGGCCCCGCCCACACGAGCCCGAACTCGTCAAAGACCGGCATGGCAGTGGCGACCTCCTCCCCGTCGACTTGACAGTACAACGAGAGCCAATCCTCCTTAGGGTTGCTTGGATCCTTCCCCGTCAAGTGAAGCAACACCTTGCTCAGCTCCTCCTCGAGAAGGGTGTCCTAGCGCAGGCGGATCTTGTCGTCGACGCCCCCAAGCTTCCACAGGGGGAGGGAGTGATCTTGGAGCGGCGCTATACGCTGCGTCAAGAACTCCTTGATGAACTTGGCCCCCATCAGCTTCTCTCTCTTCAGGTCCTCCTCCATCTTCTTCACCAACGGCTTCAGGGAGGGATCAGTGATCTTCTCAGAATACCACCCCTTCTTGGAGGTTGGGAGCTTGGTCGGCAGCTCCAACAAGCTCTGGGAGCACTTGACATCCATCAGAACCCGCCTCTTCAGGGAATCCTACACCTTCTTCCAGGCGCGGGAGATCGCATTACCTCCCTGCGCCGCAATGAAGCCGATGCACCCCACCGAATGGTCGCCAGTCATGCGAAGGAAGAAGTAGTGGCGGAGCATGGCGACGGAGGGCATCACCCCACGAACGCCTCACAGAAGAAGGCAAAAATAGACAGGAGGAGGATGGAGTTGGCATGAATGTGGAGCACGTGGAGGCCATAAATGATGGAGAACGGCATAGAAGAAGCGGGAGAATGGGGGCACCAGCCCCGAGTAGATGTTGTGCAGGAAGAAAGGGAAGAAAGTGTTGTTCACGGGCTCCGGCGCAGCGGTGGCGACCCGGAGCGCAGTTCCCTTCCATTCGTTGTCCTCGCTCGCCATAAGGAGGAGCGTGGTCTGGAGCTTCTCCCCGGCCACAGAGGGCGCAAGGTGCGCCGGCTCGTACCAGGCGGAGCCGGCAGCCGAGGCTGAGGCCATGGTCGTGTCAGCGACCATTGAGCAAAGGATTGGAGGGGAAAATCGGCAGATCTGGTAAGTTGTTCTGCTGCTGGGAGAAGGGGATCTAGAGCAAGATGAAGGAGAGGCAATGAAAGCCTGGCAGCAGATGGCAGTGCTTTTGTCAAATAGAGACGGTTGTTGAGGCAGCATGGGGAAGCAGAGTCGCCCATGTTCCATCAATCGCCACACGTCATCAAAGGCGTAGGCGGTTAGGGCCCGCGGTGCTCCGCACTTGCCCTTTGGCTTCGCCTGGAAGCCAAGTCCGAACGCGCCTTGGGCCCGGGGGCTACTGTCAGCGTCCTGGATATGGGGGTATCCAGCCCTGCATGCCTGCAGCCCACCACGTGGCTCCATCGACGGCCTAGTACGGCTCAGCTCCAGCATCAACAATTCAAGACCCTCGCGAGGGGCCAGGCCTCGCGAGGCGGAGAACACAAAGACCCTCGAAGGGATCGTCCTCCTCAGGCTGGCTCCCGAGGGGCAGAGAGTTCTATGCAAATTTTACCTCACGAGGCTCAGCTAACGTGAGCCAGGACGACCAAGGCTAGGCGGGCGCCAGGCGGGTGCAGAGTGCAGGTTTCCTCTTTGGTGCAAGTGAGGCAAGCCACAGGTGCGGAATCCCGAGGAATCAACCAAAGGTTTCCATGCTGGTGCAACTAGACCAAGACCTCCACGATGGTAGGACAGAGTTCATCGACGAGCCCATCGCAGTGTCACGACCAGAGGCTTTTCGCAGGCGAAGACTACTTTTGTCAGGATAAGTTGTACTACTTGTCCCCTTTCAAATCCGACCATTGTGGGGTCCCTTCCCGCCAACATTTGGGAAGAGGACCAAGGCCACTATAAATAGGACTATCCACCACCATAGAGGCAAGACATGTCGAACTAGCTCACACCACGCCAGCTCCCTTGAGCTCAAGAACACTTCACCTGCTGAGGCCAGTTCATCCACTGTACTAGTTCATCCTCAGCCCTCGAGGAAATCCACCAAAACGCATGAGTAGGGTATTACACCGCAAGGTGGCCCGAACCAGGATAAACTGATGTGTCTCTTTGTCTCTTCAAGCTCGTTGTGCTAGGCTTAGGAGGATCACGAGTACGCAGGCTAGAAAGGTTGAGATCTCCGCATGCACCCCAGAGTTCGAACCTCTCAAGGGTTTGCGGAACCCGTAATCCGAGAGATCCACCACAATTCCGCGGCGGCGCGGCCTTTTCACTAGCATCTTGGCGTGCATGTCGGCCCTGCGCATTTTGAGAATGACGCTGAGGGCTCTTGACGCGGTGACGCCTAGGGTCACGCACGTTGCGGCGCTGCCCATCATGCATAACCTGGGAGGACCGCGGTGCGTGCGTCGCAGGGGTCATATTTCTTCCCTTGGAGGTCCCCGCACCGCCCGTACGCAGCTTGGCTCCACCTTTGGATGCGGTGGCGCACGGATCATCGTCGCAGCTGCGGATGATGCCGGTCACCTAGTTGCTGGTACCAGAATGATGTGGATGGTATTGATCCCCTCCGCCACCAGGGTCTGCCCGGTCGCCTGTTCGCGCTGGCACGGGCAGACCGGCTCCAGATGAACCGATCTCCATGATCATCTCCTTCTTCGGAGCCATGGTGATGAAGAGATTGACATACTAACTATTAGACCAGATTTGCACCAGCCCTCCCCCCTACCTAGCGTGCCAAAGATGTCGGGGAAACGACACCTATGGGATCACGGGGATCCCTGATACGTCTCCAACGTATCTATAATTTTTGATTGTTCCATGATATTATATTACCCGTTTTGGATGTTTATGGGCTTTACTTTACACTTTTATACCATTTATGGGACTAACCTACTAACCGGAGGCCCAGCCTGAATTGCTATTTTTTGCCTATTTCAGTGTTTCAAAGAAAAGGAATATCAAACGGAGTCCAAACGCAATCTAGGAGACTTGGAGTGGACGTCAAGAAGCAGCCGAGGCACGCCCCCACCCTCGTGGGCCCCTGGTGGCTCCCCTGACCGACTTCTTTCACCTATATATACTTGCATACCCTAAAAACACCGAGGAGCACCACGAAAACTTATTTCCACCGCCGCAACCTTCTGTACCCGTGAGATCCCATCTTGGAGCCTTTTCTGGCGCTCCGCTGGAGGGGAAATCGATAATGGAGGGCTTCTACATCAACACCATAGCCTCTCCTATGAGTTATGAGTAGTTTAGCACAGACCTTTGGGTCCATAGTTATTAGCTAGATGGCTTCTTCTCTCTCTTTGAATCTCCTATGAATTCTTTTATGTATGATTGGTTATCTTTGCAAGTCTCTTCGAATTATCAGTTTGGTTTGGCCTACTAGATTGATTTTCTTGCAATGGGAGAAGTGCTTAGCTTTGGGTTCAATCTTGCGGTGTCCTTTCCCAGTGAAAGCAGGGGCAGCAAGGCACGTATTGTATTGTTGCCATCGAGGATAAAAAGATGGGGTTTATATCATATTGCTTGAGTTTATCCCTCTACATCATGTCATCTTGCCTAATGCGTTACTCTGTTCATATGAACTTAATACTCTAGATGCATGCTGGATAGCGGTCAATGTGTGGAGTAATAGTAGTAGATGCAGAATCGTTTCGGTCTACTTGTCGCGGACGTGATGCCTATATACATGATCATGCCTAGATATTCTCATAACTTTGCACTTTTCTATCAATTGCTCAACAGTAATTTGTTCACCCACTGTAATACTTATGCTATCTTGTGAGAAGCCAAAAGTGAATCCTAAGGCCCCCGGGTCTATTTTCCATCATATAAGTTTCTAATCTACTTTATTTTGCAATCTTTACTTTTCAATCTATATCATAAAAATACCAAAAATATTTATCTCTATCAGATCTCAGTTTCGCAAGTGGCCGTGAAGGGATTGACAACCCCTTTATCGCATTGGTTGCGAGGTTCTTGTTTGTTTGTGTAGGTACGAGAGATGTGTGCGGAGCCTCGTACTGGATTGATACCTTGGTTCTCAAAAACTGAGGGAAATACTTACGCTACTTTGCTACATCACCCTTTCCTCTTCAAGGGAAAACCAATGCAGTGCTCAAGAGGTAGCAATCCCTTCTACGGTTGGCAGGGAGAGGATTGCACAAAGAGCAGGTCCGGTGATCGGCATGAGGGATCTTACCTAGGTTCGGGCCGCTAAGGAGCGTAAAACCCTAGTCCTACTTTGTGTGTATATTTGGTGTTCTTGAACCTTAGCTAGCTGCTATGCGTGCCTGGTCCAAAAATCCAAATCCTCCTGCATTATGCCTCCGGCCTCCTTTTATATGTCAAAGGGGTCGCCACAGTGGCACACAGGAGGTGTAAAGTAGCTACAGTGTACAAGCTTATCACTGACATCGTAGGACAAATGCATTAAATGCGCTGGTTACATGCCCTCCAACTTTATCGGGGACGGTAATAGAACCTGTCCCGTTTGTCGCAGCCTCATCCCTCCTTGACACGCGCCTAGGATGACGAGGCATGCATCGCCAAGCTGACTAGCTAGCTGCTGTGCTGGCGCGGTGGCAGGATCTTCACGAAGATCCGCATGCCACCACGCAGGTGCTTGATTAGTTGGCAGGCTGATCGCCGCACTGGAATGGCCGAGGCGTTGCGAAACCTTGTCGGGTGTGGGTCTAGCCGTGGCCCCGCAATTGTCCCTGGCAAGCGTCTTGCCGGGGCCTCGCAATCGTCCCCGGTAAGGGCCCTGCCGGGGGTCTTTGTCTAATGGTCTCCATGTAGACCTACAGGCCACAAGTCTTCACAAAGATCTGCATGCTACTATGCATGCTCCCCCGAGACTTGGACTTGACGTTGTCGATGGTGCCAGAGCTCTCAGCTTCACGGGTGGGGGCCTTGCTGGTACTTCATAAGCTACCCTGGCAAGGCTCTTGTGGGGGCTACGCAAGCCGCCCCGGGAAGGATCTCGCAGAGTGAGGTCTATCTTGTCTTTTCCTTTTTGTTTAATGGCTTGAATGCTGTCTTGGTAGTCTTGTATTTTGTCTTCTATTTCCCTGCCAAGCCTTGCCATAGGTGTGGCGATGACTGCCCGTGCACAAGTAAGGGGTACAGAAGGGCCCATACTTATGTACATCGACACCTGGCCGGCGCCGGCTAAGGTTTCCCTTTTTTTGAATTTTTGACAGAAATGAAAAACAAAGAAATAGAGAAAATAAAATAATTATATATATATATATATATATATATATATATATATATATATATATATATATATCGGAATGAGTAGAAAAATAAATCCTAAATGGTGAATTATTTTTCAGGTCAAAATACAAACTTTATAAAAGTATTTTTCAAATGAATTTCAAATGCTAGTTTGAAGTGAACTCAAACAGAAAATTCAGGTGCCTCTGAAATTTTCAAATTCCACCACAATTCAAACATAATGCAATAGATTCTTAACTATAATTGTAAAACATTCCAAATTGAAAATTTGAGATGTTACAAATAGCCTATATCAATTAGTTGATGTTGGAGAAAGGAGAGAATGTAATGAGTTATGATTGCTTATATTCACATAGAAGTTATATTGTCATGGATCCTCTAACATGTGGTGCTTTTCAAGGATCTTTTGCTAGCCAAAATTCGCACTAAGTAAAGATACTAATTGTGCATCCAAAACCCCTAAACCCCATTTCATGCCATGAGAGTCCACTATATCTACCTATGGATTGAATAAGATCCTTCAAGTAAGTTGTCGTCGGTGCTTAAAGCAATAAAAATTTATTCAAAGTATGTATGATCTTTTATTGTAAGGGAAAATAAGCTTTGATCTCGTGATGGTGAAAAAATAAAAGAGAGAGACCGCATAATAATGGTTGCTATCACAAGGGCAATATAAAGTGACGCTCCTTTACATTAAGAGTTTGCACATCCAAAAACAAAAAGCGCATGACAACTTCTGCTTCCCTCTGCGAAGGTCCTATCTTTACTTTCGTGTATTAACTTTTATGCAAGAGTCAATAATGTTCATCCCTATTCTACTCTATGTATTCTCTAGTGGCAAGCCTCATGTGGTGGATGGATCCAGATACACACACACACACACACACACACACACACACACACACACACACACACACACACACACACACACACACACATATATATAATGAATGTGGGTGATCATGAGTTATTATTGTTGACATTACCCTTGAGGTAAATAAGTTGGCAAGCGAAATCGTAAGCCCGTATCTTTCTATGTGTCTAACTAAAACTTCTGCATTGTAAATATGCCTTGAGTGTCTGCAATCATAGAACACTAAATGATGGTTGAGTATGTAAACTCACTAAACAAAGCTCTTACATAGACTCTTTCTGAAAATATGATGGATTGAGATTGTTTCAATGACTGAAACCATAGTTTGCTAGTTTCCAATAAAGTTTATGTTTCATACTTTAGCTTGTCCACGAATGATTACTTAGGCATGAGAAGTATTATGATGATATCTTGCTGTTATAATAATGATCATGATGTTTTCATGTCTGTATTTTGTTCTATCAACACCTCTCTCTCTAAACATGTGGTCGTGATTATCAATATCGGCTTTCGCTTGAGAACAAGCATGGTCTAAGCTTGGGAGAATTGATACATCCATTTTGCATCATGTTTTCCTATTGATATTTATTGCAATTTGGACTGTTATTGTACTTTGTTATACTATTTTTATGTCTTCTTTCTCTTATTTTCCACGTTTCATATAAAGAGGGAGATTGCCGGTAGCTGGAATTCTGGACCAGAAAGGGATATATCAGAGAGACCTTTTCTGCACAAATCCAAATGACCTGAAAATTGACCGAGAATTATTTTGCAATATATAAAATTATTGGCGAAAGAAACAACTTTAGGGGACCCAACAGGCAGCCATAAGTATGCGAGCCCACCCCTAGACTTGTGGGACCCCTTGCAGGCCTCTGAAGCCCATCTTCTGCTATATGATGCCATTTGACCTACAAAAAAATCAAAAGGAACGTTGTCGAGGAGGAACCTTGGTAGGAGAACTTTTGCTCTCCAGCGGAGAAATTCCACCAGGGAAACTTCCCTCCGGGAAGGGGAAATCAAACGATTGTCATCACCAATGATCCTCTCATCATGGGAGGACCAATCTTCATCAACACCTTCACCAGCACCATCTCATCTCAAACCCTAGTTCATCTCTGGTATTCATTCTTTGCCTCAAAACCTCAAATTGGTACCTATGGGTTGCTAGAAGTGTTGATTACATCTTGTAGTTCATGCTAGTTGGTTTATTTGGTGGAAGATTATATGTCAGATCCTTAACATATTCAATACCCCTCTGATCTTGAACATGAATATGACTTGTGAGTAGTTACTTTTGGTTCTTGACGACATGGGAGAAGTCCGGTCATAAGTAATCATGTGAATTTGGTATTCGTTTGATATTTTGATGATATGCATGTTGTTACTTCCTTTAGTGCTATCGTGTGAACATCGACTGCATAACACTTCACCATACTTGGGCCTCAGGAAGGCATTGTGGATTATTAATTAGATGATGGGTTGCTATAGTGATAGAAGCCCCCTAGTTTATCTGCTATTCCGTAAGGGGTTGATTTGGATCCATATGTTTCACGCTATGGTTAGATTTATCTTTATTCTTCTCTCATAGTTGTGGATGCTTGCAAGAGGGGGTAATAATAAGTTGGAGGCTTGTTCAAGAAAGAACAACACCCAAGCATCAGTCCACCCACTTATCAAATTATCAAAGTAGCGAATGCGAATCAAACAAACCTGATGAAAGTGACTAGGTGAATTCCCATGTGTCCTCCAGAATGCTTTGCTTACTATAAGAGAAAGTTTTGGCCTTTCCTTTGCTATAAAAAGGATTGTGCTACCTTTTTGCACCTTTGTTACTATTGCTACTTGACAATTGTTACGAATTATCTTGCTATAAACTATTTTTTGCCAATAATTTCAGTGCCTGCAGAAAATACCTTCCTGAAAACCACTTGTCATTTCCTTCTGCACCTCGTTGGGTGATGACCCACAAGTATAGGGTATCTAACGAGGAGCAGCAGGAAATGACAAGCGTGTCGAACCCAACGAGGAGTAGTAGGAAATGACAAGCGGTTTTCAGCAAGGCATTTTCTGCAAGCACTGAAATTATCGGTAACAGATAGTTTTTTGATAAGATAATGGGTAACGCATAACTAACAAGTGTAACAAAGGTGTACAAAGGTGGCCCAATCCTTTTTGTGGAAAAGGATAAGCCTGGAAAAACTCTCATATATAGCAAAGTGCTCCCGAGGACACGTGGGAATTACTGTCAAGTTAGTTTTCATCATGGGCATATGATTCGCATTTGTTACTTTCATAATTTGATATGTGGTGGACCGGTGCTTGGGTGATGTCCTTACTTGGACATGCCTCGCATTTATGATTATCCCCTCTCACAAGCATCCGCAACTACGAAAGAAGAATTAAGATAAATCTAACCATAGCATGAAACATGTGGATCCTAAACAGCCCCTTACGAAACAACGCATAAACTAGGGTTTAAGCTTATGTCACTCTAGCAACCCATCATCTATTTATTACTTCCCAATGCCTTCCTGCAGGCCCAAATCATGGTGATGTGTGATGTAGTTGACCTTCACATAACACCACTAGAGGAAAGACAACATACATCTCATCAAATTATTGAACGAATACCAAATTCACATGATTACTTATGACAAGACTTCTCCCATGTCCTCAGGAACAAACGTAACTACTCACAAAGCATGTTCATGTTCAAGATCAGAGGGGTATTGAATATCATTAAGGATTTGAACATATGATCTTCCACAAAATAAACTAATTAGCATCAACTACAAGGTGTAATTAACACTACTAACAACCCACAGGTGCCAATCTGAGGTTTTGAGACAAAGATCAGATACAAGAGATGAACTAGGGTTTGAGAGGAGATGGTGCTGGTGAAGATATTGATGGAGATTGACCTCATGTTGATGAGAGGATCATTGGTGATGATGATGGCTTCGATTTCTCCCTCTGAGAGAGATTTTTTCCCGGCAGAACAGCTTCGCCGGAGCCCTAGATTGCTTCTGCCCAGGTTCCGCCTCGAGACGGCAGCGCTTTGTCCCGAAAGCTTTCCTATGATTTTTTTCCAAGTCAAAAGCGTCTATATAGCAGAAGATGGGCATCGGAGACCTGTCAGAGGGCACACAAGTCCTTTGGGCGTGCCCAGGGAGGAGGGCGCACCACCAGGCTTGTGGCCACCTGGTGAGTCCCCTCAGGTATTTTTTCGCCCAATATTTTTATATATTCCAAAACAATTCTCCGTAAATTTTCAGGAGTTTTTGAGTTGTGCAGAATAGGTCTCTCAGATTTGCTCCTCTCCGGTCCAGAATTCCATCTACTGACATTCTCCCTCTTCATGTAAATCTCATAAAATAAGAGAGAAAAGGCATATGTATTGTACCATAGTATGTAATAACAGCCCATAGTGCAATAAATATCGATATAAAAGCATGATGAAAAATGGACGTATCGACTCCCCCAAGCTTAGACCTCGCTTGTCCTCAAGCGAAAGCCGAAATCGATATATGCCCACATGTTTAGAGATAGAGGTGTCGATAAAATAAAATACGGACATGAGGGCATCATGATCATCTTTAGAATAGCAACATATATTGTCAAATATTTTATTATGCTAAAGTAATAATTCATTCACAAGGTAGAGTATAAATCAGAAACTTCATTGAAAAGTAGCAAACTATGATCTAAATCATTAAAGCAATTGCAATTTATCATAATATCGGTAAGAGTTAATGTAAGAGCTTTTGTATAGCAAGTCCACATACTCAACCATCCTTAATCTTTCACATTTGCTAACACTCACGCAATACTTATGAGATCAAAGCCTCAATCGGACAAAGAGAAAGATAGGGGCTTATAGTTTCACCTCCCAACCTTTTGCCTCAACGGTAAGGTCAATGATAATAGTGTATGAATACCTACATCCTGCTAGGTATATATATTTGGATCTTTCCGCACATATAGTGCTTGCTAAAAAGAAAAAGTGTAAAAAGGAAAGGTGAAAATCACCATGACTCTTCTATAAAGGTAGAAGGTAAAAGTAAAAGATAGGCCCTTCGCAGAGGGAAACAGAGGTTGCCATGCGCTTTAATGGTTGGATGCACAAAATCTTAATGCAAAAGAATGTCACATTATATTGTCGCTTATGATAAATATCGGTGTTCTGGGAACCAGGGTACCCAGACTTGCCTGCCTACGGCCCACGATGTGGCTCCATCGATCGCCTGGTACGACCCATCTTCAGCATTGACAAGTCAAGACCCTTGTGAGGGTCCAAGACACGCGAGGCAGACGACGCCAAGACCTCCGGAAGGAGCGGCCTCCTGAGGAGCGGAGATTCCTATGCAAGCACTCACCTCATGAAGTTGAGGTCACGCCAGCCATGACGGCCAAGGCCAGGCACGTGCCAGTGGGCGTAGAGCGGCAGGTTTCCTCTTCGGTGCTAAGGAAGCAAGCATAGGCATAGAGTCCCAAGGAATCAACCAAAGGTTACTGTTTGTGTGCAACAAGACCAAGACCGCTAGGACGGCAGGATGGATGTCATCGTCAAGCCCACCATTACGTCCTAACCAAAAGCTTTGGAGGCGAATATCAACTATCGTTAGGATAAGATGTACTACTTGTCCCCTTTCAAAATTTTCCATTATGGGATCCCTTCCCGCCTAAGTTTTGGGGGAAGACCAAGGCCACTATAAATATAGCCTAGCCACCACCATAGCAGGGGATCGAGTCCTAGAGACAGAGCTCCCGGAAGCTACCACAACCACAAGAACAAGTCTGCTTAGGTTGTTCTTCCCCTTGTACTAGTTCATGCTTAGCCCCCGCGAGGCTAATCCACCACAAAGCATAAGTAGGGTTTTACACCACAAGGTGGCCCGAACCTGGGTAAACTATTGTGTTCATTTCCTTTTCTATTCATCGAGTGAGGCCGTGAGAGCAGCGAGCTGGCTGGCTAGAAAGGTTGAGTTCTTCACACACGCCCCCGAGTTCAAACCTTTCTTGGGTCTGCGGAGCCCGAAATCCGACATTTGGCACGCCAGGTATGGGCATGTCGAGGTTCCCCCTTCGTCCTTGCCTAGCGTCCGTTGTTCCCATGGCGGAAGCTACCCGAGCCAGCACCGAGCATTGGGCCATTCACACCGCCCAGGCGGCACTCACCGGCCATGAAGTTTGTCATCACCCCTTGCTCCCGCGGTTGGAGTGGGCACTGGAGACCACCGTAAACGGCACCGAGGGTCGTTTCCGCCCCTCCCACTCGGCGTTACGATTGAGCCGCTGTGAGATCCTCCAGCTACGCCGCAGCGTCGTCCCTGCACACTCGTCGAGAGCAGGCAAACATGCGGGCCACGCTCGTCGTGGCCCATGAGCTGTTGCGATGTAGGCTAGCTGAAGTTGGCTACAACGCCTTGCTCTCCTGCGTCGCTGAGCTGCTCGACGCTGCTCGCGAGGGTGTAGCACCTTTCCGCATCACGCCGGCCTCGCGGGCGCCTCAGGGGTCCGCACCAGTCCTATCCGCGCCTACTCACCCCTCTGGGAGGAGCCCGAGGGGGCCTATGGAGGCAGCGCAGCGTATCGTGCCACCCACCTGACCCAAGGGGCGCGTCCTCAGGAAGCAGGTGGGGCAAGCGGCTTCCACCTCAACAACAACGAGTAATCATTCTCGGGCTACCAAGCCAGGGCGTCGGAGATGGCGGGCAATGGAGCACGGGGCCGGGGGCTAATCTCTTGCCAATGGCTCCTGGGATCTTGATACCAGTAATGGCAGATGTGTCGCACGAGCAAGGAAGAAGCCCGTTCATGCTTTTCCTGTTGGCCCGGGCGTCAGGATCACCAAGGTCACGAGGGACAGGGACCCCTCACGAGCCGGTTTGGCACCCCACCAGCACCTTCGACATTAATGACCGCTGGTTACAGTCAATCTTTTTCGGACATGAGTGCGCTAACTTTGGATCGCAAGTGAACCAGGCCACGACCGCGTACCTCGAGACGCCGGCCCTGCCTCATGCAAGACGAGCGCATTGGGGGCTGCGCTGAGGGAGCCCAGCCCCAGAGCTTCCTCCGGGACCCACGACGCAGGGCGCTACCATGATGGTGGCATGCGCCGTCTGGAGGTAGGTCCTCCGGCAAGGAAAGCGCCGGCAAGCCCTTCCCTCGGTGGGGGGCCTGCAATTGCCTGGCCACTGCCAGCGTACCCACTTGCCCTTGGTCTCGTCCTAGTTTCCTGACACCCCAACAGTGGCAACAGGATGTGCTGGGCGGGGTCACCGCGAGGAGCGAGGAGCGCACGTGAAGATCTTCGCTCGTGACACTCTCATGTAATAATGAGTTGGGGCTGTACATGCCCCGGAGTCTCCTGAGTGTCTCCCTTGTGCCTCATGGGGGCTCCCACACACGTCCAAGTGGAAGCACCATGCTCCGTGTTGGCCATCACACTGCCCCCCAATGACAATGCCCATGCCCAGTGGAAGCACTTAGCTCCATGCTGGTGAGAAGACTAGCATAGGCGCCGGACGCGGCTGTTCTCTTTGCCCTTTTTCTGTAACCCAACTTGTTGCATTCGAAATGAATTTGGAGTTTCGCGTGTTTATTAAAAGAAAAGGGGAGATTTATTTTTGACTCGCGGTGTTCTTTGCTCTTGATTTTTGTTTGGCAAGCACGGCTCCTGCCTGCTACCCCTCCTCATGAAAGCTGCGCGAGTGGGGGCTGGTGTGGTGTGTGCACCTAGGCAGGCCTGGGCAGTGTCAAGGCCCCCTCGGAGCCAAGGACATCGCTGCCGCGTGCCTGCATGCGTACACACCTTGCCAAAAGCTTTGGCATTTAGCTCCTCGCACGACACCCACGGGTGGGCCAACAGGCACGCAGGAGGCCTTAAGCCCTCCCGAGCTCCGAAGGGCTCACTCCAGGAGGAAGGTACCTCCGTGACGCAAGAACTAGCCCAAGGCCGTGAACATGAAAGGTAAGTCATGCCAGCTACTCTAGTCAAGAGCCCCCTGGCTTGTGATGACACATTCTTAAATTAACTCAGGAGACATATCATCGTTGCACATGTTACAAGGACGCCATCCCCCTCCAAAGGAAAAATGCCTTCAAACACAGCGGGGCCCTGGCCAAAAATCTTTGTAGGAAAAACAGGGAAGTACAGGCCTACCGGGACGCGCTGTCGCCCATATCACCGTCGTCACCATCGTCGTTGGCTCCGCCCTCCGCGGTCACAAGTGCAGTCACATCGTCAGCAAGAGCAAACTCCTTGATCAGGTCGTCCACATGATCGTCCACCCAGCTTGCCAGGTCGCCCTGGATGACTCCAGGCAAGGTGGCTATCGCGGCGTTGAAGTCAAAATCTGGAAATAGGTTGAGAAGGTAGCTCAAGGCGCAAGAGAATGCATGCCCTAGGAGATCCCGATTGTTCTCCTCACCAAGCTGGCGTGCCCTCGCAACCCTGCCTTCAAGGCAGGTCACGACTTGGGTGAAGAAGTGCAGGTAGGCGGCATCATCGGCTTCATGCGGGCGGGCGACACTCCCCTCGCAGATGGTGTCCAAGGCATTGTTGGCCCTCACCGTGAGGTCTTCAAGCATCTTGTAGCGCTCTAGTTGCAGCGCTCGGCGGCAGCTCGCGTCGTTCGATGCCCTCTCCACAAGGGACGTGATGCCTACAACCTGCTGCTAGAGCGAGGACAACTCAGCCTCAGCGGCGACTCGAGCTTCTTCGATGGCTTTCCCGTGCCACTCCGCTGCGGCCAGCTTCGCCTCGAGGGCATCGGCCTTGCCCTGCAACTTGACCTGCCGTCGTTTAATGCGGGTCTTTTGAAGCCCCATCTTTCGGTGATAATTGTCGACAAGGGACTTGCGGACCTCCGCCACCCTCTGGTCGACCTCCTGCTAAATCTTCGCTTTCCGAGAAGCAAGGGCTTCCTCGGCCGCAGTTTCCTAGCGCTCCATCAAATCCAATCGCTCGCGCTCCAAGTTCTTCTCCAATGCCTCGAGTGCCAGCGCCTCCTCGCGGGCCCGAGCCCCGGCCGTGTTTGTGGGGGCCCTGCCTGGCCATGCTGCAACGGCGGCCCTGTGTGCTTCGACCTGCCGCTCAAGGTCAGCATTCAATACTTGGAGCTCCATCTCATGCTCCTCTGCATCCTCGCGACGCTGGTCCGTGGCCCGGGCCTCCTCCCGGTCATGGCTAAGGGCCTCCCGAGAAGCCGCAAGGGACCACTCAGCAACCACGCGGGCGCGCTCATTGTCACAGCCCTAGAATAGTTGCCTGCAATAGGTGTACCGACATCCATGTGTCATGTTTAAATTTTTGAAACTTGAAATGGGGACTGATAAACCCTAGCAGCAAATGAAATTCAACTAGGGTCAAAATAAAATCTTTTTCAATGAACTAAAAATGCCCTTTAAAAATGTTCATCATTTATTGTTTAAGGTGGAAGCATCTACCAAAAATGGTTTACATTTTTGCAGGATATATTTGGGCTTTGAATTAATCCAATAAGTATTTGAATTGGAGCTAATAAATGCTATAAATATTTTTAGAGCTCCAGTAATTTTGGAACTTTGTGTGGGGCTTTGGAATAATCCGTAGTGGATCCACAATAATTTTCAGAAGCTACAAAAATAATTTGCTTAGCAAACAAAATTTAAAACAAAAGCAAAAATAGAGAACAGAAAATAAAATAGAAAAATCAGAGAGAGAGAGAGAGAGAGAGATTGACTTACCTGGCCAGCCCATTATTGTAGCAGCCCAGCCCACTGGAGATGCCAGTCAACCCCTACCTCGCGCAAGTAGGCAGGGGGAACAGCACACATGCGCGCGGACGCCACGCCACCAGGCTGCCTGCCTGCGCCCGAGGACAGCGTGACACCGCTGGTCATCTCCTTGGTGCTATCCTGATCCGCCCGACCTCCTCACTCGCCCCCTGCTCTCTCCCTCACCTCCCGTCTCTACGGCAGAACCGCACCGCCGCTCGCCCATGCAGCCACCGTGCACGCCTCGCCTCTCCGCCATGAGCACCGGATCCACATCTACGCCGTGAAGCTCCACGAGGAAGAACGCAGCCTCGGGTGCCCAAAAACGTCGCCATCGACCGGTCCTCTCCAAACACGGTCGCCGGCTGCCATCGACCGTTTCGTCGCCGATAGGACGCCTCCGAGCTTGTTGTCTGCTCCAACTAACCCCCTATGAGCTCCTGCTCCCTTTCCCCTTTTCCCCGATGTCCCTCGCATCCTCTAGCCGCTCCCACCGCCGTGACCGAAGCCGCCGTCCGCCATGGATGACGAGCTCGTCCTTGCCGAGCCCACTCCAACCTATGCCTCTGTCCATCTTGCTCCTGGAACATCATAAATAATGCCCAGATAGCTAGTTCGCTCGCTGACACGCTGCAGCCCCAAGGACGATCTATCCCAAGCACCACCACCGCCTGCGCTTGCTGCTGTCGCCGCTAAAGTCGGCCTCCGCACCTATCGCAGCCACCACTCACTGCGTCGCGTCGCGCTGAGCACGTAGAGCCTAGCCCCGCTTGCTCTCGTTGCCTGAGATGGCCGGACGAGTAGCACCACCGCGTCCTGCTTAGCATCGGCGGCTAATCACCGTTTAGATAACGTGGCACGTCATTAGCAGTTAATAGCCCCACTAATTGACCCCTGGGTCCATCACAGGTAGGGCCCCTATGCTAATTAACTTAGATTAGTTTAATTAAAACTAGTTTAGTTCTATTAGACTGACATGCGGGCCCCATAGGTCAGGTTTGACCTAGACCGAGTCAGTTGACCTACTGACGTCACAGTGATGTGGTGCTGACGCAGTATTATATTTTCTAGATTTAAAATAAACTAGAAAATTCCAGAAAATGACTTAAATTTCAAAAATTCTTAGAAATTCAATCGTAAATCCAAATGAAATAATTTATATATGAAACATTATCAGAAAAATATCTGGACCTTTTTCATGCATATTAGAACAACTTTTCACTACTGTTAGGACAAACCAAATGAATGTCATTTAAATAACCACATGTGGAGTTTGAATTTGAACCTTTGGTTCAAAACAACTTCATTTAACTTGTTGATAGTTGCATTAGCTCAATCAACAAAATATTGTCATGTCATGATCATGCATCATATTGTTGCATTGCATTGATTGTGTTCTTTCTCTATTATCGGTGTTTGTCCCCTCTGAGTAGACGTTGTTCTGACGATGATATCGATGGCACCGATGAAGAGCCATACGATCTTCAGAAGTGCCAGGCAAGAAAAAAACCATTGTTCATTCCGTTACAATCCCACTCTCTCGCTCTTGCTCTCTTTTACTGCATTAGGACAACAATGATTCAAGTATTGCATGCTACGGTAGTTGAACCCTTTTCATCTGCGTGACCTATCTTTCCCACAGTAAATAGTTCAAACCCACTAACATGAGTAGGAGTTGTTTGAGCCATTATGTGCTTACATATTCATGCTTGTTTGTCATGCCTGCTACTGCTTAGAGTGGAACCAGGTCTGATTCATCGGGGATGAATTGAAATGTGGTGAACATGTCCTACTGTTGAGAGCTAAGTGTGTGAACATGATTTGGTAAAGGTAGCGGTGAGAGGCCATGTAGGAGTACATGGTGGGTTGTCTCATTGAAACCGTCCTCAGGAACTGAGTTCTGCGTCTGTGATCAAAGACAATTACTACCACACATTGGGCTTCGGGCACTCCAAGCTCTCTCAACTTATTAATCAACTCGATCTCGGGCACTCCAAACTGAGTTCTGAGTTGCAACTAGTTTCTGGTGTTTGTAGGAAGTGTTAGTAGTCTACCAAGTGGCACCTGGTACAGGTGGGCTTGGGACTGACTAGGCATAGTGGCACGGTGTACCAAGCATCGCCCATTTGGTGGGATTGGGAACCCTCCTCACATCGTTTGGAGTCATGATGGAAACCTCGGCTGGACTCCCTTGCGGATGGAACCCGAATAGGCGATAAACCTGGACTAGAGTCTTGCGTGGTTAGTCAAGTCATGGCCGACACCCCCGTTAGACTTCTGCTTGAAGGTTGTCGAGATACATGACGTGTACATGGCGGTAAGTGGTGAGAGCCTGTGTGAAGAAGTACACCCCAGCAGGGTTAACATCATCTAATCGAATAGCTGCGTCCGCGGTAATGGACTACTGGGTTGCTTATGCACTTCATAGACAAGTGAAATTTGATACTCTAAAATGCGCAAGATAAGTGTGAGTGCTATGGATGGCCTTCTCGTAGGGAGACGGGAGTGGATCCATAGTGATTTATTGATATGCTGAATATGTGGACAAGTGTGCGCCACCTCAAAAGAGTTACCAGTAGTCGTAGTACAGGATAGCCACAGAGTCAAAGCTGGCTTGCTGCAGTTAAACTCCACCACCCCTTTGTTTATATTGATGCATATGTAGCTAGTTCCGATGTAAGTCTTGTTGGGTACATTTGTACTCACGTTTGCTTAATTTATGTTTTTGCAGAGAGGCATCAGTCTCACTAGTAGTTCTGTGTGGACTTCGATGTTTAGCTTGTTACCTCAGCTACGATCTTGTACCCTTGGTAGGGTCTTGTAGATAGTCATGCTTCTCGGCCTTTTTCGTTTATAACCCATGTTTGTAATATCTGGCTCCTTCGAGCCTAATGAATAAATAATTTGAGTCATATAGTTTTGTTGTGATGACATGTTGTATTTGCACATATTGAGCATATTGTGTGTATGCTATTGAAATGATTGGTATGTGTGGGATCCGACAACCTAGTTGTTTATTCTTGGTAGCCTCTCTTATGGGGAAATGTCTCCTAGTGCTTCCACTAAGCCATGGTAGCTTGCTACTGCTCCGGAACACTTAGGCTAGCAGGCATGTGTCCTTCTTCATTCTTGTGTTTGTCCCTTCAGGGAAATGTCACGCGTTGTTCCTTTAAGTCCCTTTAGATTGCTACGACTTGGGTTCATACGTTGATGATTGACATGTTCGTTGCTGGGTCATGTATGCCTGTCCCTGTAAGTTAGCGCGACCTTGGGTTTACGACTAGTCGTGTCGGCCCAGGTTCTCTGTCATATGGATGCTAGCGACACTATCATATACGCGAGCCAAAAGGCGCAAACACTCCCGGACCAGGTAAGGTGGAACCCGTGGGAATATTGTGCGTGAGGCCGCAAAGTGATATGATGCATTACATGCTAGATCGGTGTGACTTAGGATCGGGTTCATCCCTCCGACTTTAGGCGCGGCGCAGTGGGGTGCGGCTCCACCGCTCAAAGATAAAGCCTCCGCGTGGGGCGCCCAACACCCCATGAGGATCGTCGGAGGGTCCCTCGGCGCGACCTACGCGCCACGGGGTCTGCTCCGGTGGTAAGGAGCCAGGGGAGTAGGCTTGCGATCCTTCATCAGCGGCCTCGACTCTTCGGCTGGTGATACGTCTCCAACGTATCTATAATTTTTGATTGTTCCATGCTATTATATTACCCGATTTGGATGTTTATGGGCTTTACTTTACACTTTTATATCATTTTTGGGATTAACCTACTAACCGGAGGCCCAGCCCGAATTGTTTTTTTTTGCCTATTTCAGTGTTTTGAAGAAAAGGAGTATCAAACGGAGTCCAAACGGAATGAAACCTTCGGGAGCGATCTTTTTGGAACAAATGTGATCCAAGGGACTTGGAGTGGATGTCAAGCAACAGAGGAGGCGGCCACGAGGGTGCGCGGCGCCCCCCTATAGGTGGGCGTGCCCCCCACCCTCGTGAGCCCCTCGAGCGTCCACCGACCTACTTCTTCCTCCTCCTATATATATACATATATATATATACATACCTTGAAACCATCAAGGAGCACCATGAAAAATGATTTCCACCGCCGTAACCTTCTATATCCGCGATATCCCATCTTGGAGCCTTTGCCGGTGCTCCGCCGGAGGGGGAATCGACCACGGAGGGCCTCTACATCATCTCCAAGGCCCTTCCGATGAGTTGTGAGTAGTTTACCACAGACCTTTGAGTCTATAGTTATTAGCTAGATGGCTTCTTCTCTCTCTTTGAATCTCAATACAAAGTTCTCCTTGATCTTCTTGGAGATCTATTCGATCTAACTCTTTTTGCGGTGTGTTTGTCGTGATCCGATGAATTGTGGGCTTATGATCAAGTTTATCTATGAGAAATATTTGAATCTCCTCTGAATTCTTTTATGTGCGATTAAGTTATCTTTGCAAGTCTCTTCGAATTATCAGTTTGGTTTGGCCTACTAGATTGATCTTTCTTGTAATGGGAGAAATTCTTAGCTTTGGGTTCAGTCTTGCGGTGTCCTTTCCTAGTGATAGTAGGGGCAACAAGGCACGTATTGTATTGTTGCCATCGAGGATAAAAATATGGGTTTTATATCACATTGCATGAGTTTATCCCTCTACATCATGTCATCATTCTTAATGCGTTACTCTGTTCTTTATGAACATAATACTCTAGATGCTTGCTGGATAGCGGTCGATGTGTGGAGTAATAGTAGTAGATGCAAGTAGGAGTCGGTCTACTTGTCACGGATGTGATGCCTATGTACATGATCATGCCTAGATAATCTCATAATTAGTCGCTTTTCTATCAATTGCTCAACAGTAATTTGTTCACCCACCGTAATACTTATGCTATCTTGAGAGAAGACACTAGTGAAACCTATGGCCCCCGGGTCTATCTTTTATCATATAAGCTTTCAATCTACTTTTATTTGCATCTTTACTTTTCCTATCTATATCATAAAAATACCAAAAAAATTATCTTATCATATTATCTCTATCAGATCTCACTTTCGCAAGTGGCCGTGAAGGGATTGACAACCCCTTTATTGCGTTGGTTGCGAGGATCTTGTTTGTTTGTGTAGGTGCGTGGGGCTTTTGAGGAGCCTCCTACTAGATTGATATCTTGGTTCTCAAAAACTGAGGGAAATACTTACGCTACTATTGCTGCATCACCCTTTCCTCTTCAAGGAAAACCAACGCAAGCTAAAGACGTAGCAAGAAGGATTTCTGGCGCCGTTGCCGGGGAGGTCTTCACTCAAGTCAAGACATACCAAGTACGCATCACAAACTTATCTCCCTCGCATTACATTATTTGCCATTTTCCTCTCGTTTTCCTCTCCCCCACTTCACCCTTGCCAATTTATTCTCCCTCTCGTTCCCAATCTCCTCTCTCTTTCTCTCGCCTTTTTGTTTGCTTGTGTCTTGGATTGCTTATCGCGATGGCGCAAGATAATATCAAGTTGTGTGACTTTTCCAATACCGATAATAATGATTTCCTTAGTACTCCGGTTGCTCCTCTTAATGATGTTGAGTCTTGTGAAATCAATGCTGCTTTACTGAATATTGTTACGAAAGATCAATTCTCCGGCCTTCCTAGTGAAGATGTCGCTACCCATCTAAACAACTTTGTTGACTTGTGTGAGATGCAAAAGAAGAAATATACGGATAATGATATTGTTAAATTGAAGTTATTTCCGTTTTCACTTAGAGATCGTGCTAAAGTTTGGTTTTCATCTTTGCCTAAGAATAGTATTGATTCGTGGAATAAGTGCAAAGATGTTTTTATCTCTAAGTATTTTCCTCCCGCTAAGATCATCTCTCTTAGGAACGATATTATGAATTTTAAACAACTTGATCATGAGCATGTTGCCCAATCTTGGGAAAGAATGAAATTGATGATTCACAATTGCCCTACTCATGGTTTGAATTTATGGATGATCATACAAAACTTTTACGCTGGGTTGAATTTTGCTTCTAGAAATCTTTTAGATTCGGCCACGGGAGGCACCTTTATGGAAATCATCTTAGGAGAAGCTACTAAACTCCTTGATAACATTATGGATAATTATTCTCAATGGCACACCGAAAGATCTACTAGTAAGAAAGTGCATGCTATAGAAGAAATTAATGTTTTGAGTGGAAAGATGGATGAACTTATGAAATTTTTTGCTACTAAGAGTGCTCCTATTTATCCCAATGATATGCCTTTGTCTACTTTGATTGAGAATAACAATGAATCTATGGATGTGAATTTTGTTGGTAGGAATAATTTTGGTAATAATGCTTATCGAGGAAACTTTAATCCTAGACCATTCCCTAGTTATTCCTCTAATAATTATGGAAATTCCTACAATAATTCTTATGGTAATTTTAATAAGATGCCCTCTGATTTTAAGAATAGTGTTAAATAATTTATGATCTCTCAAAAGAATTTTAATGCCTTGCTTGAAGAAAATTTGCTTAAAGTTGATGATTTGGCTAGGAACGTTAATAGGCTTTTGCTTGATGTTGATTCTTTGAAACTTAGATCTACTCCTCCTAAGCATGATATCAATGAGTCTCTCAAAGCCATGAGAATATCTATTGATGAGTGCAAAGAAAGAACCGCTAGATTGTGTGCTAAGAAAGATTGCTTTGTAAAAGCGTGTTCTTCTAGTTTCCATGAAAATAATGATGAAGATCTAAAAGTTATTGATGTGTCCCCTATTAAATCTTTGTTTTGCAATATGAATCTTAATAATGGTGGGACTAGAGATGTGTCAATTTTAATTAAAATGCATCCCAATGATTCGGAGTTTTTAGATGTTGATGCTAAATCTGGTGAAAGTGGGATTGGAGAGGTCAAGACTTTAAATAGCATTGAACCCACTATCTTGGATTTCAAGGAATTTAATTACGATAATTGTTCTTTAGTAGATTGTATTTCCTTGTTGCAGTCCATGTTGAATTCTCCTCATGCTTATAGTCAAAATAAAGCTTTTACCAAATATATTGTTGATGTCTTGATGCAATATTATGAGGAAAAACTTAATTTGGAAGTTTCTATACCAAGAAAACTTTGTGATGAGTGGGAACCTACTATAAAGATTAAAATTAAAGATCATGAGTGCTATGCTTTGTGTGATTTGGGTGCTAGTGTTTCCACGATTCCGAAAACTTTATGTGATATTCTAGGTTTCCATGATCTTGATGACTGCTCTTTAAATTTGCACCTTGCAGATTCCACCATTAAGAAACCTATGGGAAGGATCAATGATGTTCTTATTGTTGCAAATAGGAATTATGTGCCCGTAGATTTTATCGTTCTTGATATAGATTGCAATCTTTCTTGTTCTATTATTCTTGGTAGACCTTTCCTTAGAACGATTGGTGCGATTATTGATATGACGGAAGGAATATTAGATTCTAATTTCCATTAAGGAGAGGCATGGAACACTTCACAAGAAATAAAGTCAATTACCTTATGAGTCTATCATGCGAGCTACTTATGAATTGAGTGCTAAAGATGACACTACTTAGATCTATCCTCGCTTTTATGCCTAGCTTGTGGCGTTAAACAATAGCGCTAGTTGGGTGGCAACCCAATTTTATCTTTGTTTTTTGTTTTTGCTTCTGTTTAGTAATAAATATTACATCTAGATTCTGTTTAGATGTATTTTCATGTTTAAATTAGTGTTTGTACCAAGTAGAACCTATAGGATAACCTATTTTGATAGTTAATTTGATTCTGCTGAAAAACAGAAACTTTGCGCGCACAAAAATAATTTAGGAATTCACAGAAACGTGCTTTTGCGTTGATTCTTTATGATGTAGATCAATAGACAAATTTCCCAGGACTTCCTATTTTGGTAGTATTTTTAGAGTTCCAAAAGTATTCGTCACGTACGGATTGCTACAGGCTTTTCTGTTTTTGACAGATTCTATTTTTCGTGTGTTGTTTGCTTGTTTTGATGCATCTATGGCTAGTATTGTAGGGTATGAACCATAGAGAAGTTGCAATACAGTAGGTTTAACACCAATATAAATAAATAATTAGTTCATTACAGTACCTTATGTGGTGTTTTTTCTTTCTTGCACTAACGGAGCTTATGAGATTTCCTGTTGAGTTTTGTGTTGTGAAGTTTTCAAGTTTTGGGTAAAGATTTGATGGACTATGGAATAAGGAGTGGTAAGAGCCTAAGCTTGGGGATGCCCATGGCACCCCAAGATATTCAAGGATAACCAAAAGCCTAAGCTTGGGGGTGCCCCGGAAGGCATCCTCTCTTTCGTCTTCGTCTATCGGTAACTTTACTTGGAGATATATTTTTATTCGCCACATGATATGTGTTTTGCTTGGAGCGTCTTGTATGATATTAGTCTTTGCTTTTTAGTTTACCACAATCATCCTTGCTGTACACACCTTTTGGGAGAAGCCCACTTGATTATAATTTATTAGAATACTCTATGTGCTTCACTTATATCTTTTGAGCTAGATAGTTTTTCCTCTAGTACTTCACTTATATCTTTTAGAGCACGTCGGTGGCTTGATTTTGTAGAAATTGTTGATCTCTCATGCTTCACTTATATTATATTTAGAGTCTTTTAGAACATCATGTTATTTGCTATGGTTATAAAATTGGTCCTAGAATGATGGGCATCCAAGTTGGGTAAAACTATCATAGGAAGTGAATTGGATGCTATGATCAATTTGATACTTGATAATTGTTTTGAGATATGGAGGTAGTTATATTAGATTCATGCTAGTTGGGTGATTATGAATATAAAGAATGCGTGTGTTGATGTTGGCAAGTCCCGTAGCATGCACGTATGGTAAAAGTTGTGTAACAAATTTGAAACATGAGGTGTTCTCAGAATGTGCATCCTTATGAGTTGCAGTCGGGGACGAGTGATGGTCTTTTCCTACCAATCTATCCCCCTAGGAGCATGTGCGTAGTGCTTGGTTTTTGATGACATGTAGATTTTTGCAATAAGTATATGAGTTCTTTATGACTAATGTTGAGTACATGGATTATACGCACTCTCACCTTTCCATCATTGCTAGCCTCTTCGGTACCGTGCATTGCCCTTTCTCACCTTGAGAGTTGGTGCAAACTTTGCCGGTGCATCCAAACCCCGTGATACGATATGCTTTATCACACATAAACCTCCTCATATCTTCCTCAAAACAGCCACCATACCTACCTATTATGGCATTTCCATAGCCATTCCGAGATATATTGCCATGCAAATTTCCACCGTTCCGTTTATCATCATGACACACATCATCATTGTCATATTGCCTTGCATGACCATGTAGTTGACATCGTATTTGTGGCAAAGCCACCATGCATAATTTTTCATATATGTCACTCTTGATTCATTCCCCATCCCGGTACACCATCGGAGGCATTCATATAGAGTAATATCTTGTTCTAGTTTTGAGTTGTAATCTATGAGTTGTAAATAAATAGAAGTGTGATGATCATCATTATTAGAGCATTGTTCTCAAATAAAAAGAGGCCAAAAAGCAAAAAGAAAAAGAAAGGCCAAAGAAAAAAAATAAAAAAAATAGAAAGGCCAAAGAAAAAAAAGAAAGGCCCAAAAGAAAAAAATAAATAATAAAAAAGGGGGCAATGTTACTATCCTTTTCCATACTTGTCCTTCAAAGTAGCACCATGTTCTTCATGTAGAGAGTCTCATTTGTTGTCACTTTCATATACTAGTGGGAATTTTTTTCATTATAGAACTTGGCTTGTATATTCCTATGATGGGCTTCCTCAAATGCCCTAGGTCTTCATGAGCAAGCAAGTTGGATGCACACCCACTTAGTTTCTTTTGTTGAGCTTTCATACATTTATAGCTCTAGTGCATCCGTTGCATGGCAATCCCTACTACTCATGTTCACATCAATTGATGGGCATCTCCATAGACCGTTGATTATCCTCGTTAACATGATACCTTCTCCTTTTTTGTCTTCTCCACACAACCTCCATCATCATATTCTATTCCACCTATAGTGTTATATCCATGGCTCACGCTCATCTATTGCGTGAAAGTTGAAAAAAGTTTGATATTACTAAAGTATGAAACAATTGCTTGGCTTGTCATCGGGGGTGTGCAAGATGAGAGCATTTTTGTGTGACGAAAATGAAGCATAGCCTAACTATATGATTTTGTAGGGATGAACTTTCTTTAGCCATATTATTTTGAGAAGACATGATTGCTTTGATTAGTATGCTTGAAGTATTACTATTTCTTATGTCAATATGAACTTTTATTTTGAATCATTTGGATCTGAACATTCATGCCACAATAAAGAAAATTACATTGAGAATTATGCTAGGTAGCATTCCACATCAAAAATTCTGTTTTTATCATTTCCCTACTCGAGGTCGAGCAGGAATTAAGCTTGGGGATGCTTGATACGTCTCCAACATATCTATAATTTTTGATTGTTCCATGCTATTATATTACCCGTTTTGGATGTTTATGGGCTTTACTTTACACTTTTATATCATTTTTGGGACTAACCTACTAACCGGAGGCCCAGCCGAATTGCTTTTTTTTTTGCCTATTTCAGTGTTTCGAAGAAAAGGAATATCAAACGGAGTCCAAACGGAATGAAACCTTCGGGAGTGATCTTTTTGGAAAAAACGTGATCCAGGGGACTTGGAGTGGACGTCAAGCAACAGAGGAGGCGGCCACGAGTGTGCCCGGCGCACCCCCTACACGTCGGCGCGCCCCCCACCCTCGTGGGCCCCTCGAGCATCCACTAACCTACTTCTTCCTCCTATATATACCCACGTACCCTGAAACCATCGAGGAGCACCACGAAAAACTATTTCCACCGCCGTAACCTTCTGTATCCGCGAGATCCCATCTTGGAGCCTTCGCCCGCGCTCCACCGTAGCGGGAATCGACCACAGAGGGCGTCTACATCATCTCCAAGGCCCTTCCGATGAGTTGTGAGTAGTTTACCACAGACCTTCTGGTCCATAGTTATTAGCTAGATGGCTTCTTCTCTCTCTTTGAATCTCAATACAAAGTTCTCCATGATCTTCTTGGAGATCTATTCGATGTAACTCTTTTGCGGTGTGTTGTCGAGATCCGATGAATTGTGAGTTTATGATCAAGTTTATCTATGAGAAATATTTGAATCTCCTCTGAATTCTTTTATGTGTGATTAAGTTATCTTTGCAAGTCTTTTCGAATTATCAGTTTGGTTTGGCCTACTAGATTGATCTTTCTTGCAATGGGAGAAGTGCTTAGCTTTGGGTTCAATCTTGCGGTGTCCTTTCCCAGTGACAGCAGGGGCAGCAAGGCACGTATTGTATTGTTGCCATCGACGATAAAAACATGGGGTTTATATCATATTGCATGAGTTTATCCCTCTACATCATGTCATCTTTCTTAATGTGTTACTCTGTTCTTTATGAACTTAATACTCTAGATGCATGCTGGACAGCGGTCGATGTGTGGAGTAATAGTAGTAGATGCAGGCAGGAGTCGGTCTACTTCTCACGAACGTGATGCCTATATACATGATCATGCCTAGATAATCTTATAATTATTCGCTTTTGTATCAATTGCTCGGCAGTAATTTGTTCACCCACCGTAATACTTATGCTATCTTGAGAGAAGCCACTAGTGAAACCTATGGCCCCTGGGTCTATCTTTTATCATATAAGCTTTCAATATACTTTAATTTGCATCTTTACTTTTCCTATCTATATCATAAAAATACCAAAAATATTTATCTTATCATATTATCTCTATTAGATCTCACTTTTTCGCAAGTGGCCATGAAGGGATTGACAACCCCTTTATTGCGTTGGTTGCGAGGTTCTTGTTTGTTTGTGTAGGTGCGTGGGACTTTTGAGGAGCCTCCTACTGGATTGATACCTTGGTTCTCAAAAACTGAGGAAAATACTTATGCTACTATTGCTACATCACCCTTTCCTCTTCAAGGAAAACCAATGCAAGCTCAAGACGTAGCAGCTGGCACCGCCCCCGGGTGGTTGTTCGCTCCAGGGGGCTTGGGGCCGCGGCCGGCTGCAGAGCCCCCGGAGGGCGTGCCACATATGGGCTCATCATCGAGGCAGAAGGAGCCTGAAAAGCAAATGTCAGGAGGAAGTGGATCACGCAAGAATCCATAAGGGGCCAGGTACTTACTCATCCACGGCTATCCATATCCGTTGTTTCAGGGCCCATGGGGCGACGCCGTGGCAACTCCCGAACCGCCTCTTGTAGGATACCACGATGGCTGGAGGAGACACAGTGGAGAGGGGCGCGCTGCCCCTGGAGGCGGGGATGGCAGTCGCGGCCGCGGACGGAGCTCTCCTAAGCCACCCTCAGGACCGCAAGAGGTCGCCTCAGTAGCATCTGGAGGAACCTGGCCCCCAGGTGCCACCTCAGGAGCATCTAGCGACACCTAGCCTCCAGGGGCCACCTCGGGAGCAACCGACGGCGTGCACCCTCCCGCTACCATCCGAAGGGCGAGCACGGGAGCCACCACGACAGGGTTCTCGTGATGCCCCTCGTGGCCCGCAGGGACCAGCCCCCACTCATCAAAGCACGACATCTGCCTGGCGAAGGCCTCTCCGTTCGAGCAGTGGTACAGGAGGCCCTCCTCGGGCCGGAGCGCGGCAGGAGCTGGGTCGCCTGTCAGGAGCTCAAGCATGGTGCTCAGAGTCTTGGGGGGAAGCGAAGGCACCTGAAGCCTCATGGGATCGTTGGGGCGCATGAAGGCCCACATTGGGCGCGAATGGCACTGGAGCGGGGCTTTGTGCCGCCGTATAAACTCCCTTGCCACCATCGACGCTGTCACCCTTGCCTTCTTCATCTTTTCTAGCCTAGACCAGACGCGCCCAAGCTACCGGTCAGCTAGCTCCACGTGCCCCCAACCGGAGCTTGGGACTGCAGGCGTGCCCGGAAGGAGGAGCAGGGGGCTGAGCACGGTGGTGTCCACATACACCCATCGCTTTCAGAATCCCCTTGCATCTGTGCAGAGCGTAAAGTCGATGCCGGAGCCAGCCACCGCCTAGAACAACACGCACCCAGAGCATTGTCGGCCATCAACCATACGGAGTGAGAAGAAGTGGCAGAGTAAGGCCACGGACAGGGAAATACCCACAAGGGCCTCACACAAGAAGGCAAAGGTGGAAAGGACGATGATGGAGGCGAGATCCAGATGCAATGCCTGGATCTAGTAATGGGAAAGCACGACATTGAAGAAATCAGAGAAAGGAGGGATTAGGCCAGCCGTGAGGGAGTGAAGATGAAGAGGGATTTTAGTGGCCACCATATCGATCAAGGCGTGAGAGGCAGGCCAAACCTTCGTAGCCTTCCACTCGTTGGAATCGGGTGTGAGAGACTGGCGGACCTTGTCCAACACTTCTTGGTTGACCATCGTCCATCGGTCCAGCGCCGGCTCCAACCGCAGTGAGGGATCTTTGGGCACGCAAGGTCCCCCTTCTTCTTTGACCTTGGAGCCATGGCTGTGGAGGAAGATTGGTGGGGGAGCGGCATGTGGGGAAGGGCGCACAAGCTTGCAGGAGAAAGAGGGAGCAGAGGGCAAGCACGGCGGGCAATGATGGCAAGGCTGCGTTTGCAACAGGTAGTTGTCAAGTCGGACGGTTACTGAGGCAGCTTGGGGAAGTGCATACGCCCATGTCCTGTCAAGTGCCATGCGTCAACTTGGACCGCAGGAGATTGGGGCCCGCGGTGCTTCGCACTTACCCTTTGGCTTCGCCTCGAAGCCAAGTGCGAGCGCGCCTTGTGCCCGGGGGCTACTGTCGGCGTTCTGGGAACTAGGGTACCTAGACTTGCTTGCCTGCAGCCCACGACGTGGCTCCATCAACAGCCTGGTACGACCCATCTTTAGCATCGACAAGTCAAGATCCTTGCGAGGGGCCAAGCCTCACGAGGCGGACGACGCCAAGACCTCCAAAAGGAGCAGCCTCCCCAGGCGGCCTCCTGAGGAGCCGAGATTCCTATGCAAGCACTCACCTCATGAGGCTGAGGTGATACCAGCCATGACAACCAAGGCCAGGCGCACGCCAGCAGGCGGAGAGCGGCAGGTTTCCCCTTCGGTGCTAAGAAGGCAAGCGCATGTATAGAGTCCTAAGGATTCAACCAAAGGTTACCGTTTGCGTGCAACAAGACCAAGAACGCCAGGATGGATGTCATCGTCGAGCCCACCATTACGTCATGACAAGAAGCTTTGCAGGCGAAGACCACCTTTCATGGGGATAATATGTACTACTTGTCCCCTTTCATAATTGTCCATTGTGGGATCCCTTCCCGCCTAAGTTTTGGGGGAAGAGGATCGAGGCCACTATAAGTATAGCCTAGCCACCACCATAGCAGGGGATCGAGTCCTAGAGGGAGAGCTCCCGGAAGCTACCACAACCACAAGAACAAGTCTCCTTAGGTTGTTCTTCCCCTTGTACTAGTTCATGCATAGCCCCCGCGAGGCTAATCCACCACAAAGAAGGAGTAGGGTTTTACACCGCAAGGTGGCCCGAACCTGGGTAAACTGTTGTGTTCATTTCCTTTTCTGTTCATCGAGCGAGGCTGTGAGAGCAGCGAGCTGGCTGGCTGGAGAGGTTGAGTTCTTCGCCCGTGCCCCAGAGTTCGAACCTTTCTTGGGTCTATGGAGCCCGGAATCCTACAATAAAGAACTTTATTATGCAGTCTGTTGCTTTTATTTCTTCCATATCACAAGTTCGTCTAAAGCTTATTTTCCTCACACTAAAAAGTCATACATATTTAGATAGTATTTTTTATTGCTTGCACCGATGACAACTTACTTGAAGGATCATACTCAATCCATAGGTAGGAATAGTGGAATCTCATGGCAAAACTGGGTTAAGGGATTTTGGATCCACAAGTAGTATATCTACTTGGTGCAGAAGATTTAGCTAGCATAGGATGCGAAGCAAGCTCAACATGTTGGAGGATCCATGACAATATAACTTCTATTCGGATATAAGAAATCATAACCCATTATGTTGTGTTCCTTGTCCAACATCAACCTCTTAGGATATAATATTCTAATGAGTGCTCACAATCATAAAAGATGTCCAAGATAGTATATTTATATGTGAAACCTCTCTTTCTTTATTACTTCCTATTAATTGCAACAATGACCAAAACTATATTTTTCAACTCTCAACAAGTTTTATTCATGATACTCTTTATATGTGAATTCATATCTCTTGATAAGATCATTATATAAATATTTTACTTCTTTTATTCTTTTCTTTTCTCAAGATTTTGGCAAGAAAGCAAAGCCCTCCACAGAAAACTATTCTTTATTATATAACTCATGGACATGATTACATGGATAGATCAAAAAGCAAAGCTCAAAGACAAGATCATACTAAAAACTTTTGTTCTACTAGATCAAGATATAACCAAAAGGATCGAACTAAGAAAAATGATAAAGGTAAAGATGTGATGGTGATACGATACCGGGACATCTACCCCAAGCTTAGCACAAGCCAAGGGGAGTGTCCATACCCATATACTCAATTTTCCTCTTCGGAGGTGTTGATGATGTTGTGGGTGTAGGATCGAAAGTAGGTCTAGAGGGGGTGACTAGACTACTTGACCAAATAAAAATCTAACCTTTTCCTAATTTTAAGTCTTGGCAGATGTTAGCAACTTAGCACAAGTCAAGCAATCAACCTACACATGCAATTCTAAGAGTGTAGCAGCAGAAAGTGAAACATTGCATATGAAGGTAAAGGGAAGGGTTTGGAGAAGGCAAACGCAATGTAGACACGGAGATTTTTGGTGTGGTTCCGATAGGTGGTGCTATAGTACATCCAAGTTGATGGAGACTTCAACCCATGAAGGGTAACGGCTGTGCGAGTCCACGGAGGGCTCCACCCATGAAGGGTCCACGAAGAAGCAACCTTGTCTATCCCACCATGGCTATCACCCACGAATGACTTGCCTCACTTGGGTAGATCTTCACAAAGTAGGCGATCTCCGTACCCTTACAAACTCCTTGGTTTAACTCCACAATCTTGTCGGAGGCTCCCAAGTGACACCTAGCCAATCTAGGAGACACCACTCCCCAAAAGGTAATAGATGGTGTGTTGATGATGAACTCCTTTCTCTTATGCTTCAAATGATAGTCTCCCCAATACTCAACTCTCTCTCACGGATTTGGCTATGGTGGAAAGAATATTTGAGTGGAAAGCAACTTCGGGAAGGCTAGAGATCAAGATTCTTGTGGTTGGATTGGAATGTCTTGGTCTCAACACATGAGTAGGTGGTTCTCTCTCACAAAATGAGTAGTGGAAGTGTAGGCAGGTTCTGATTGCTCTCTCTCTAATGGAGAAGGGGTGGAGGGGTATATATAGCCTCCAAACGTTTGACCCAACTCGGTCAGACCGAATAGATGAACTCGGTGAGACCGATTCAGTTCAAAATGTGAACGTTAGGAATCTCGGTGGGACCAATGTGCTAGGGCTAGGGCAAAACCTCATCTCGATGAGACCGATCGCATGAACTCGGTGAGATCGATTTTAGCAAAGATCAAACAGAGAGTTGGTCAAGAAAACTCGACGGGAACGATCGCTCCTTTCGGTGAGACCGAAATGTTGCGAAGGGAAACAAAGAGTTTGCATCCCCAACTCGGTGGGACCGATCACTCATTTTGGTGAGACCAAAATGTTACGAAGGGAAATAGAGAGTTTGCAAAGCCATCTCAGTGAGACCGAATTGACTAGGGTTTCTGGTAGTGGCTATGTCAACAGAACTCGATGGCGCCGGATAGATCAAATTGGTGGGGTCGAGTTTGACTTTAGGTTTTGGACATATGTGGAAATGAGAAAGTGGCTGAGGGTTTTGGAGCAATATCACTAAGCACTCTGAGCAAGTAGACCAGTAAGCAACACCTCATCCCCTTTTAATAGTATTGGCTTTCCTATGGACTCAATGTGATCTTGGATCACTAATATTAAAATGAAGAGTCTTGAGCCGTTGCCAATCTTTGTCCTTAGCATTTTGAGGAGTCCACATCTCTAGTCCATGCCATGCCAATCATTGAACTTTGTGAAATATTTAACTTGAATGGATATTAGTTCAATGAGCTATATGTTGTTATGAATTACCAAAACCACCCAGGGATTAATTTCACTTTTAGTGGGCTTGTCCTCCGCCTTCGAAGGCATAGGTTCACTATCGTAAAAGGATGATCGAGTCTTCGGGATCCTCAAATCTGTAGCCAAACTAATCCTCTTAAATCTATATTCATACTCACTGTTTTGGTTTTACAGGTCAAAAATCTGGGCTAAGAGATGCTCGATTTTCTCGTGAAGCTTGAAGATGGCATCTCCAATGTTTTTGGCATCTAGCTTGTGGTCACGGGTAAATTCCGTCATCATAGAGTGATTGGCACTGAGTCCACATTCCACCATCCCTTGGCACTTGAAGACTTGTTGTTCCATTGCTTCGAGCCTTGTGTCCATGCTTCCGGTCCTCCTTGGCCCTTGAACATCGCAGTAGTACAGCACCCGCTCACACATCTAATTGGTTTGAGGGTGTTGCAGCTCCTCCGCAAGGTAGGGGTTGATGACCTTCTCAAAGAACTTGTCCTTCGGAGCGCTTGGGGACGTCGTAGCGATCTAGATTTGTCAGAAAAACAGCTCGAAACGAGAACAGAGGATATTGCCATGGTACGGTGGTCAAAACCTTCGGGAAATTATATAATATTTTTTACCAACCAAAAGAAGTGTTCTATAAGAAAACGGAGTGCGGAGGGCACACGAGGTGGCCACAAGCCTAGGAGGCGCGCCCAGGGGTGTAGGGCGCGCCCCCAAGGCTTGTCGCCTTCTCCTGCACTTTTCGGACTACTTTTTATTTTCCAGATTTTCTAAATATTCTGAAACAGAGTAAAATTGCCATTGGAAAAGTTTTGGAGTCGGTTTACTTACCATATCACATACCTATTCCTTTTCGGGGGTCTGGATTGTTCTGGTAGGTATCCCTTATGTACTCCTCCGCTGTTATGGTATTAATAATATTGGTTTCAACATTTATGGGAGTACCTGAGATATAATGTTTGATTCTTTGCATGTTTACCACCTTCAGGTAATGTCGGCATTCTGGGAACTAGGGTACCCAGACATGCCTGCCTGCGACCCGTGGCGTGGCTCCTTCGACGGCCTGGTACAGCCCATCTGCAAGACCGCCAAGACAAGACCCTCGCGAGGGGCCAAGCCTCGCGAGGTGGGTAACCCCAAGACCCCACGTGGGAGCGACCTCCCTAGGCAGCCTCCCAAGGAGCGGAGATTTCTATGCAGGTACCCAGCCTCATGAGCCTACCAAGATGCAAGCCATGATGACCAAGGCAGGCGGGCACCAGCGGACGCAGAGGAGGCAATTTCCTATTTGGTTCTAAGAAGGCAAGGACAGATGCGGGTTCTCGAGGAATCTGGCAAACGTTTTCATTCCGGAGCAATGAGACCAAGACCACCAGCACGGCAGGAAGGATGTCATTGCTGAGCCCACCGTTGCATCAAGACCAGAAGCTTTGCAGGCAAGGACCACCTTTCATCAGGATAAGATGTACTACTTGTCCCCTTTCAAATTGGCCGCTGTGGGATCCCTTCCCGCCTATGTTTTGGGGGAAGGTTACCGAGGCCATTATGAAAATAGGCTTGCCATCACCACAGAAGGGGTCGACTCATTCTCACCCCGAGCCCTCGTGAGGTTGTTCATTCTCTGTACTAGTTCATCCTCAGCCCCTCGTGGGGCCAATCCACCACAAAGCTGGAGTACGGTTTTACAATGCACTGTGGCCCAAACCTAGGTAAATTGTTGTGTTCGTCTTCTTCCTCGCATTCACGCGAGTCTGGCTAGGCTAGGTCATGGGGCGATGAGTAGGCAGGCTTGAGAGGTTGAGTTCTTCATATGCGACCCTGAGTTCGTACTTTCTTGGGTCTACGGAGCCCTAAATCTGACATTTAGCGCGCCAGGTAGGGGGAATGTCGAAGCTCGACCTCCTCATCAACCGCGCTCCATCCTCACTTGACCATGACGAGATCTAGCCAGGCTCGTGCCGAGCGATGGGCCGTGCACAATGATCTGGCGGCGCCCTCCCGCCGCGGCGCTCCTCGGCACGCCTTGCCTTCCCCAGCGCACCATTACCAGTGACAAGGATCACCGCCACCACCCCTCGCGCGATGCCACGGGCGAGTCGCTGCGCACTTGAATGACGCTGCCACAGCTCCATTCCCCCTCGCCCGTCTAGGGCTAATGGGCGCGCAGGCCGCGCTCCTTACGGTGTGCGAGTTACTGTGCTACCTCCCTGCAGAGGGCAATCATGCCACTTGCCTTGACCGGGTCGCCAAACTGCTCGATGTCGCTTATGGGGGTACAGACCCCGTCTGCCCCCCCCCCCCCCGCCGGTGTATCGACCCTTGCTGCGGGCCCGACCATGCCCTTGCTACTTCTGCGCAGGAAGAGGACCCGGAGGGCAGGGCGACAAAGCAAAGGCGAATGAGATCTCCCCCCAGGCGCAAGAGATGCTCCCCCCTGAGCTTCAGGGAGAGTAAGCGGCCCTTAGTGGGAGGCGCCACAGCGGGCCGCCTCCTGGCAAGTCTGAAGAACCCGTGGGTTGGCGGAAGGCGGACCTTCGCTGGTCTAGGCTCGAGATCTTCAGGGCCTCTCGAGGCCCGTGGGCTGTAAGCAGGGCCTCGACTGTTAACACAAGTATTTTTCAGAATACATTTTTTGCTAACTTTGGAGCACAAGAGATTTATGTCTTGCTGCATGACCACGAGACGGCAGAGAGATTGTGCGCGCCAAGGCGCACCTGGTGAGGTGGCACCGCGGACCAGGATAGGGCCCCGGGGGCTTGAGGGGCCCGCGAGGCCGAGAATCCTCGCGAGGCCCCACGACCCTGTAAGCCGCGACCGCTCAGGGTCCCGGGGTCAAAAGGGATCAGGAGGAGCTCAGAGGCGGACATCGCGGGCTAATCAAGCGACCCACGGCCAATACGGTGGCGCGACGCACCGCCCATCGGCAGTCACCAGTCTGGGGCCCCGCCTAGGGCTGCCAGCACTCAGGCTCGCCGGCGCGTGGCCCATTGTAGGGGGCGGGGCCCCCGACCAGGAAGCAGGCAACCACCTTATGCCTCCCCAAGTCTCCTCCCGTGACACTCTCACGTAACAATGAGTGGGGCTGTACACGCCTCGGAGTCTCCTGAGTGTTGCCCCTGGGCCTCACGGGGGCTCCCACCCACATCTCAGTGGAAGCCCCATGCTCCGCGCTGGCGGAGAACACGGTCTTACAACGACTATGCCCACTTCTAGTGGAAGCGCCATGCTCCGCGCTGGCGGACGACACGGTCTCCCAATGACTATGCCCACATCCAGTGGAAGCCCCATGCTTCGCGCTGGCGGGAAGACTAGAAAGCTAGCTTAGGTGCCGGACGCAGTCGTTCTTTGCCTTCTCTTGTAACCAAGTTTTCTACTTCTTGAAGTGGACTTGCAGTTCTTTTGCTTTTGTTTGAAATAGTGGGTTTGTCGGCTTTTGTTCTTTTAGCGGTTTTTCTTCTCTTGGATCCCACTTTGGTGAAAGATGGCGGGCCCCTATGGATCCTTCCATCGCACCCCACGGGCCAGGCTGGGCACGGTGCACACGCTTGGGTTAGCCTAGCGGCATTGGCGATGCCCTAAGGGCCCAGGCCACAGCAGCCACGCCCTTGCCGCGCGCACACCTCTTTGGACCTCGGTGTTCGGATCCGTGCGCGGCGCTCTCAAAGTGTGATAATGGGTACGAATGGACAAGGGCCTTCGGCAGGCGCCTGCCTCCGGACCTTGGTCGGGCACCATGAACCGGCATGACAATGACGGTCGCCCCTGCTCAGGGATTGAAGGCGCGCGAGAGTAAGGGAAATGCGACACCAGGGAGTGCAATATTACTTAAATACATCATAAAGGAAGTTCTTTGAAAAAAATGCCTTCGCATCCCCGCGGGGTCGCATCCAAAGTCTTGACAGGAAAACAGGAGAAAACAAGCCTAGGGAGATGCCCTGTCACTGTCGCTACTACCATCGTCATCGTCGTCAGCCCAGTGTTCCTTGACCACGGGTGCACCCACTCCCTCGGCAAGGGTAAGCTCCGCAATCAGGTCATCCACATGATCCTCCACCCAGTCCGCCAGGGCGCCTTGGATTGCCCCAGGCATGGGGGCTATCGTGGCCTCAAAGCCAAAATCAAGATCAAAAGCGGAGAAGGTGGCTGAAGACCCATGAGAAGGTCACGGCTCCTCTCCTCGATGATTTGGCACGCCCGCGCGGCCCCACCTTCGAGGAATGCCATTGATACGTCACAAACGTATCTATAATTTTTTATTTTTCCATGCTATTATATTACCCATTTTGGATGTTTATGGGCTTTACTTTACACTTTTATATCATTTTTGGGACTAACCTACTAACCGGAGGCCCAACCCGAATTGCTGTTTTTTTTGCCCATTTCAGTGTTTCGAATAAAGGAATATCAAATGGAGTCCAAACGGAATGAAACCTTTGGGAGCGATCTTTTTGGAACAAACGCAATCCAGGAGACTTGGAGTGGATGTCAAGAAGCAGTCGAGGCGGCCACGAGGATGCCAGGCGTGCCCCCCACCCCCGTGGGCCCCTCGTGGCTCCCCTTACTGACTTCTTTCTCCTATATATACTTGCATACCCTGAAACACCGAGAAGCACCATAAAACCTATTTCCACTGCCACAACCTTCTGTACCCGTGAAATCCCATCTTGGAGCCTTTTCCGGCGCTCCGCAGGAGGGGGAATCGATCATGGAGGGATTCTACATCAACACCATAGCCTCTCCGATGAGTTGTGAGTAGTTTACCACAGACCTCCGGGTCCATAGTTATTAGCTAGATGGCTTCTTCTCTCTCTTTGAATCTCAATACAATGTTCTCGTTGATATTCTTGGAGGTCTATTTGATGTAACTCTTTTTGCGGTGTGTTTGTAGAGATCCGATGAATTGTGGGTTTATGATCAAGTTTATCTATGCGAAATATTTGAATCTCCTCCGAATTCTTTTATGTATGATTGGTTATCCTTGCAAGTCTCTTCAAATTATCAGTTTGGTTTGGCCTACTAGATTGATCTTTCTTCCAATGGGAGAAGTGCTTAGCTTTGGGTTCAATCTTGCGGTGTCCTTTCCCAGTGATAGAGGGGGCAGCAAGGCACGTATTGTATTGTTGCCATCGAGGATAAAAAGATGGGGTTTATATCATATTGCTTGAGTTTATCCCTCTACATCATGTCATCTTGCCTAATGCGTTACTCTGTTCTTATGAACTTAATACTCTAGATGCATGTTGGATAGCGGTCGATGTGTGGAGTAATAGTAGTAGATAAAGAATCGTTTCGATCTAATTGATGCGGACGTGATGCCTATATAGATGATCATGCCTAGATAATCTCATAACTATGCACTTTTCTATCAATTGCTTGACAGTAATTTGTTCACCCACCGTAATACTTATGCTATCTTGAGAAAAGCCACTAGTGAAACCTATGGCCCCCGGGTCTATTTTCCATCATATAAGTTTCTGATCTACTTTATTTCGGAATCTTTACTTTTCTATCTATATCATAAAAATACCAAAAATATTTATCTTATCTTATTATCTCTTTCAAATCTCACTTTCGCAAGTGGCCGTGAAGGGATTGACAACCCCTTTGTCGCGTTGGTTGCGATGTTCTTGTTTGTTTGTGTAGGTACGAGGGACGTGTGTGGCACCTCCTACTGGATTGATACCTTGGTTCTCAAAAACTAAGGGAAATACTTACGCTACTTTGCTGCATCACCCTTTCCTCTTCAAGGGAAAACCAACACAGTGCTCAAGAGGTAGCAAGAAGGATTTCTGGCGCCGTTACCTGGGAGGTCTTCGCTCAAGTCAAGACATACCAAGTACCCATCACAAAGTCATCTCCCTTGCATTACATTATTTGCCATTTGCATCTCGTTTTCCTCTCCCCCACTTCACCCTTGCCGTTTTATTCGCCCTCTCTTTCCCGTTCGTCTCTCTTGTTCGTCACAACCGTGCAAGATAATACCAAATTGTGTGACTTTTCCAATACCAACAATAATGATTTCCTTAGCACTCCGATTGCTCCTCTTAATGACGCTGAATCTTGTGAAATCAATGTTGCTTTGTTGAATCTTGTTATGAAAGATCAATTCTCCGGCCTTCCTAGCGAAGATGCCGCTACTCATCTAAACAACTTTTTTGATTTGTGTGATATGCAAAAGAAGAAAGACACGGATAATGATATTGTTAAATTGAAGTTATTTCCGTTTTCACTTAGAGATCGTGCTAAAACTTGGTTTTCATCTTTGCCTAAAAATAGTATTGATTCATGGAATAAATGCAAAGATGCTTTTATCTCTAAGTATTTTCCTCCCGCTAAGATAGTCTCTCTTAGAAATGATATTATGAATTTTAAGCAACTTGATCATGAACATGTTGCACAATCTTGGGAGAGGGTGAAATTAATGATTCGCAATTGCCCTACACATGGTTTAAATTTATGGATGATCATACAAAAATTTTATGCCTGATTGAATTTTGCTTCTAGAAATCTTTTAGATTAGGCCACGGGAGGCACTTTTCTGGAAATCACTTTAGGAGAAGCTACTAAACTTCTAGATAATATTATGGTTAATTATTCTCAATGGCACACCGAAAGATCTATTAGTAAAAAAGTTTATGCGAAAGAAGAAATTAATGTTTTGAGTGGAAAGATGGGTGAACTTATGAATTTTTTTGCTAATAAGAGTGCTCCTATTGATCCTAATGATATTCCTTTGTCTACTTTGATTGAGAATAATAATGAATCTATGTATGTGAATTTTGTTAGTAGGAATAATTTTGGTAACAACGCATATAGAGGAAACTTTAATCCTAGTTCGTTTCCTAGTAATTGCTCTAATAATTATGGTAATTTCTACAACAACTATTATGTAAATTTTAATAAGATTCCCTCTGATTTTGAGAATAGTGTTAAAGAATTTATGATCTCTCAAAAGAATTTCAATGCTTTGCTTGAAGAAAAATTGCTTAAGGTTGATGAATTGGCTAGGAACGTGGATAGAATTTCTCTTGATGTTGATTCTTTGAAACTTAGATCTATTCCACCTAAGTATGATATCAATGAGTCTCTCAAAGCCATTAGAATTTCCATTGATGAGTGCAAAGAAAGAACCGCTATGATGCGTGCTAAGAAAGATTGCTTTGTAAGAGCGTGTTCTTCTAGTTTCCATGATAATAATGATGAAGATCTAAAAGTTATTGATGTGTCTCCTATTAAATCTTTGTTTTGCAATATGAATCTTGATAATGATGGGGCTGGAGATGAGTCAACTTTAGTTAAAAGGCATCCCAATGATTCAGGGTTTTTAGATCTTGATACTAAATTTGGTAAAAGTGGGATTGGAGAGGTCAAAACTTTACATATCAATGAACCCAGTATTCTGGATTTCAAGGAATTTAACTATGATAATTGTTCTTTAATAGATTATATTTCCTTGTTGCAATCTGTGTTGAATTCTCCTGATGCTTATAGTCAAAATAAAGCTTTTACTAAACATATCATTGATGCTTTGATGCAATCTTATGAAGAAAAACTTGTATTTGAAGTTTCCATCCCTAGAAAACTTTATGATGAGTGGGAACCTACTATTAAAGTTAAAATAAAAGATCATGAATGCTATGCTTTGTGTGATTTGGGTGCTAGTGTTTCCTCGATTCCAAAAACTTTATGTGATGTGCTAGGTTTCCGTGAATTTGATGATTGCTCTTTAAACTTGCACCTTGAGGATTCCACTATTAAGAAACCTATGGGAAGGATTAATGATGTTCTTATTGTTGCAAATAGGAATTATGTGCCCGTAGATTTCATCTTTCTTGATATAGATTGCAATCTTTCATGCCCTATTATTCTTGGTAGACCTTTCCTTAGAACAATTGGTGCAATTATTGATATGAAGGAAGGAAATATTATATTCCAATTTCCCTTAAGGAAAGGCATGTAACAATTTCCTAGAAAGAAAATCAAACTAACTTATGAATCTATTATGCGAGCCACTTATGAATTGAATACCAAAGATGGTAATACTTAGATCTGTTCTCGCTTTTATGCCTAGCTAGGGACGTTAAACGATAGCGCTTGTTGGGAGGCAACCCAATTTAATTTTGTTCCTTGCTTTTTGCTTATTTTTAGTAATAAATAATTCATCTAGATTCTGTTTAGATATGATTTTATGTTTTATTTAGTGTCTGTGCCAAGTAGAACCTATAGGATAACCTACGGTGATAGTTAATTTGATTCTGCTGAAAAACATAAACTTTTGCGCGCACGAGAATAATTTTAATAAATCACAGAAACATGATTTTTAGTTGATTATTTTTGCGGTAGATCAATAGACACATTGCCTAGGACTTCCTATTTTGGTCGGAGTTTTAGAGTTCCAAAAGTATTTGAAAGTTACAGATTGCTACAGACTGTTCTGTTTTGGACAGATTCTGTTTTTCGTGTGTTGTTTGCTTATTTTGATGAATCTATGGCTAGTATCGGGGAGTATGAACCATAGAAAAGTTGGAATACAGTAGGTTTAACACCAATATAAATTCGGCAAGTCCCGTAGCATGCACGTATGGTAAAAGTTGTGTAACAAATTTGTTGCATGGGGTGCTCTTTTGATTGCCTTCCTTATGTGTGGAGGTCGGGATCACGCGATGGTTAACTCCTACCAACCCTTCCCCTAGGAGCATGCGTAGTAGTACTTTTCTTTGAAGGCTGATAAACTTTTGCAATAAGTATATGAGTTCTTGATGACTAATGTGAGTCCATGGATTATACACACTCTCACCCTTCCACCATTGCTAGCCTCTCTTATGCCGCGCAACTTTCGCCGGTATTATACACCCATCATTTACCTTCCTCAAAACAGCCACCATACCTATCTATTATGGCATTTACATAGCCATTCCGAGATATATCGCCATGCAACTTTCCACCGTTCCGTTTATTATGACATGCTCCATCATGGTCATATTGCTTTTGCATGATCATGTAGTTGACATCGTATTTGTGGCAAGGCGACCTTCATAATTCTTTCATATATGTCACTCTTGATTCATTGCATATCCCGGTACACCGCTGGAGGCATACACATAGAGTCATATTTTGTTCTAAGTATTGAGTTGCAATTCTTGAGTTGTAAATCAATAAAAGTGTGATGACCTTCATTATTAGAGCATTATCCCAAGTGAGGAAAGGATGATGGAGACGATGATTCCCCCACAAGTCGGGATGAGACTCCAGACTTTATAATAAATAAAAGAGGCCAAAGAAGCCCAAATAAAAAAAAGAGGCCAAAGAAGCCCACCAAACAAAATGAGAGAAAAGAGAGAAGGGACAATGTTACTATCCTTTTTCCACACTTGTGCTTCAAAGTACCACCATGATATTCATGATAGAGAGTCTCTTATGTTGTCACTTTCATATACTAAGTGGGAATTTTACATTATAGAACTTGGCTTGTATATTCCAATGATGGGCTTCCTCAAAATGCCCTAGGTCTTAGTGAGCAAGGAAGTTGGATGCACACCCACTTAGTTTCTTCTGTTGAGCTTTCATACATTTATAGCTCTAGTGCATCCGTTGCATGGCAATCCCTACTCACTCACATTGATATCTATTAATGGGCATCTCCATAGCCCGTTGATACGCCTAGTTGATGTGAGACTATCTTCTCCCTTTTTGTCTTCTTCACAACCACCATCCCATTCCACATATAGTGCTATATCCATGGCTTGCGCTCATGTATTGCGTGAGAGTTGAAAAAGCTAAAGCGTGTTAAAAAGTATGAACCAATTGCTTGGCTGAAACCAGGATTGTGCATGATGGGGGTATTTTGTGTGATGAAAATGAAGCATAGCCTAACTATATGATTTTGTAGGGATAAGCTTTCTTTGGCTATGCTATTTTGATAAGACATGATTACTTTGTTAGTATGCTTGAAGTATTACTATTTTTACGTTAAATGAACTTTTATCTTGAATCATTTTGATCTGAACATTCATGCCACACTAAAGAAAATTACATTGAGAAATATGCTAGGTAGCATTCCACATCAAAAATGTTGTTTTTATCATTTACCTACTCGACGACGAGCAGGAATTAAGCTTGGGGATGCTTGATACGCCTCCAATGTATCTATCATTTTTGATTGTTCCATGCTATTATATTACCCGTTTTGGATGTTTATGGGCTTTACTTTACACTTTTATATCATTTTTGGGACTAACCTACTAACCGGAGGCCGAGCCCGAATTGCTGTTTTTTTGCCTATTTTAGTGTTTTGAAGGAAAGGAATATCAAATGGAGTCCAAATGGAATGAAACCTTCGGGAGCGATCTTTTTGGAACAAACGCAATCCAGGATACTTGGAGTGGACGTTAGGAAGCAGCCGAGGCGGCCATGAGGGTGCCAGTCGCGCCCTAGGGGTTGGGCGCGCCCCCCACCCTCGTGGGCCCCTCGTGGCTCCCCTGACCGACTTCTTTCACCTCTATATACTTGCATACCCTGAAAACACCGAGGAGAACCACGAAAACATATTTACACAGCCGCAACCTTCTGTACCCGTGAGATCCCATCTTGGAGCCATTTTTGGTGCTCTGCCACAGGGGGAATCGATCATGGAGGGCTTGTACATCAACACCATGGCCTCTCCGATGAGTTGTGAGTAGTTTACCACAGACCTTCCGGTCCATAGTTATTAGCTAGATGGCTTCTTCTCTCTCTTTGAATCTCAATACAAAGTTCTCCTTGATCTTCTTGGAGATCTATTCAATGTAACTCCTTTTGCGGTGTGTTTGTCGAGATCCGATGAATTGTGGGTTTATGATCAAGTTTATCTATGAGAAATATTTGAATCTCCTCTGAATTCTTTTGTGTATGATTGGTTATCTTTGCAAGTCTCTTCGAATTATCAGTTTGGTTTGGCCTACTAGATTGATCTTTCTTGCAATGGGAGAAGTGCTTAGCTTTGGGTTCAATCTTGCGATGTCCTTTCCCAGTGACAATAGGGGCAGCAAGGCACGTATTGTATTGTTGCCATTGATGATAAAAAGATGGGGTTTATATCATATTGCTTGAGTTTATCCCTCCACATCATGTCATCTTGACTAATGCGTTACTCTATTCTTATGAACTTAATACTCTAGATGCATGTTGGATAGCGGTCGATGTGTGGAGAATAGTAGTAGATGCAGAATCATTTCGATCTACTTGTTGCGGATGTGATGCCTATGTACATGATCATGCCTAGATAATCTCATAACTATGCACTTTTCTATCAATTGCTTGACAGTAATTTGTTCACCCACCATAATACTTATGTTATCTTAAGAAAAGCCACTAGTGAAACCTATGGCCCCTGGGTCTATTTTCCATCATATAAGTTTCCGATCTACTTTATTTTCAATCTTTAATTTTCAATCTATATCATAAAAATACCAAAAATATTTATCTTATCTTATTATCTCTATCGGATGTCACTTTTGCAAGTGGCCGTGAAGGGATTGACAACTCCTTTGTCACATTGGTTGCGAGGTTCTTGTTTGTTTGTGTATGTACGAGGGACGTGTGTGGAGCCTCCTACTGGATTGATACCTTGGTTCTCAAAAATTGAGGGAAATACTTATGCTACTTTGCTGCATCACCCTTTCCTCTTCAAGGGAAAATCAACGCAGTGCTCAAGAGGTAGCAGCCATGACCTAGGTGGAGAAGTTGAGGTAGCCGGCGTCGTGAGGAACAAGCGGGCTGTAGACATTCTCATCGCAAATGCTGCTCAGAGCCTGGTTGGCCCTGCGCCTGAGGGCCTCGAACATCTGGGAGCGCTCATGCTACAGTACCCAGGCTCGGCTTGGCTCATTTGAAGCATTCTCCACAAGAGGAAACACCCTCTACCTGTTTGAAAAGGAAGGACAACTCAACTTCAGCGGTGGCCTGAGCGCACACCGCGGTTCGCTTGCATTGCCTCGCCGCGGCTAGCTCCTCCTTAAGGTCATCAGCCTCGCCTGTAAACTCATCGCGCCGCGTGCAGAAGCGAGCCTCCTGAAGCTCCAACTTCTGGCAATATTCTTTGATGAGAGCCTTACGGTCCGGAGAGGCGAGAGCGTCCTTAGCGGTGGCCACCTGGTGCTCCATCACCCCCAGCCGCTCGCTCTCCAGGTTCTCTTCCAGCGCCTCCAGCGCCAGTGTGTCCTCGAGCATGCGGAGCCTCGCTTATCCCGTAGGCGGCGCGCCTGTCGTGGCGGTGAGGGCCGCTTTGCATGCAAGGACCTGTCGCTCGAGGGCGGCGTTCCAAGCTTGGAGCTCCCCCTCACGCCGGCAGTCTGCGGCCCGGGCCTCCTCCAAGGCGCGATCGCGAGCCTCCTTTGCCGCAGCAAGGGACTTCTCCACCTCCGCGCTAGCACGCTCGCGCTGTAGGCGGCTGAAGTTGACGACGACCCCAAGCTGGCGCCACTCACGCGCGAGGCGCAAGAGTTCCGCCTCGAGGCGCGTGTCGACGCTGCCAAGCTCCACCCCGAGGTGCCCGAGCGCGCTCGCCGCCTCCTAGATAAGGCCATGCCGTACGGTGCTGCGCCTGCGCACAAGCTCCAGCTGTCGATGTTCTGGGAACGGGGGTCCCCAGACTTGGCTGCCTGCGGCCTGCGGCATGGCTCAAGCAGTGGCCCAGTACGGCCCGTCTTCATCAACCCAAGCTCAAGACTCTCGCGAGGGCCTAGCCTCACGGGGAGGATGACGCAAGGCTTCCTCAGGGGTGGCCTTACCAGGCAGGCTCGCGATGAGGCAGAGAGATCAAGGCAGGGGTACCTCGCGAGGTGCTCGTGACGCAAGCCATGATGATCAAGACCAGGCGGGCGCCAGGCGGGCGCTAGCCAGCGCAGTGTCCTCGTTTCCTCTTTGGTGCAAAGGGGGCAAGCACAGACGTGGAGTACCGAGGCATCACGCAAAGGTTGCCATATCGGTGCAATGAGACCAAGAACAGCAGAGCGGCAGGACGGAGGTCACCGTGGAGCCCAAGACGGTGTCATCGCCAGTGCCTTTAGCAGTCGAAGACCAACTTTAGTTAGGATAACTTGTACTAGCTGTTCCCCTTCAAAATGGCCGTTGTTGGCTCCGTTCTCGCTCAATATTTGGGGAGAGGACCAGGTCCTCTATAAATAGAGATAGCCACCACAGTAGATCTCATCTGATCAGGAGCCGATTGAATCCACCCAAGTAGAACACCACACTGGCTCAAGAACACCTCTCGCGAGGTTGTTCTTCCCCTGTACTATTCATCATCAGCCCATGAGGCAATCCACCACACCACAACCTAGAGTAGGGTATTACACCACAACGGTGGCCTGAACTAGTATAAACCTTGTGTCCCTTGTGTTGTTCATCGTGTAGCTTAGATTCACGGCGAGGTGTTGGGACGTGGATCGGTAGGGGGAAGATCTTCGCGCGCACCCTAGAGTTTGAACCTTAAGGGTTTTGCCGAAACCCGATATCCGACACCAGCGCCTCCGCCCGCTCCTCCAACGAAACCTGGGGGCACGCAAAAACTCGCTAGTCTCTGGTAGGGGCCTGGGGGCTGGAACTCCTCCGCCCGCTCCTCCGGCCCCGAGTGGGACCCAATGCGGACTCGCCCCGTTGCACAAGGATGGCACTGTCCCACAAGCAGCCTGGCTAACGACGAGCATTAGTGGCGCAGCCCTTGGCAAGGCCCCCGCGACTGGGAGGCCTCCCTGAAGGAAGGACGCCAGGAGCACAGGCTCGAGGCTCCCCAAGGTCGGCCTCGATTCGGGTACGAGCACCACCCTATGCACAACCACGCGGTTCCTGAGGCACGAGGTCGTGGCAGGAGTAGGCCCTTCGGAGGCGGTGCTCGGGGGCGCATTCGCCCCCTCGTCAGAAGGGATCCTGAGGAACAAGGGTCAGGAGGTGATGCCAGATTCAAGGATCAAGAAGGAGGCAAGGCGCTTACTCGTCCACTTCAACCCACTTCCTCCTCTTCAGAGCCCTCGGTGCAGGGCTCCGACAACTGTCAGGCCCCTTCCTCCTCCAGAACAGGCAGGGTCCAGGCAGCGACACGATGGAGCCCGGTGCATGGCCTCCCGCAGCAGTGTCAGCGGCAGCGGCCCCGGGACGAGCATTCCCTCCATCGCTCGAAGGGATGGAGACGGATGCTTGTGGGCGGATGGCTCAAGCGGCCCCTCCATGGTCACCTTGAGAGCGCGTACCTCAGGACTAGAGGCCACTAGAACCGCCAGCAATGGTTTATCGCAAGGCCCTGTGCGGCCCTCGGGAAGCAGGCCCCACTCGTCGAAACATGGCATCTTCTCGGCAAAGGCCCTCCGGTTTGGGTAGTTGTACAAGGGACGCCCCTCAGGAGGAAGTGTGGCAGGCACCTCGCCGGTCAGGAGGTGGAGCAACCCGTGCAGCGTGTTGAAGGGGAGCAAAGGCACCTGAAGTCTCATGGGGTCGTCAGGGCCGGTGAAGGACCACATTGGGCGGGAGTGGCGCTGGAGTGGAGCGATGCGCTGCTGGATGGATTCCCTCACCACCATCGCCATCGCCACCCCCGCCTCCTGCCGCTTGGCTAGCCTGGATAAGATGCGCATGAGCCATGGGTTAGCAAGCTCTGCATGCTCCCAGCCGGAGCTTGGTTCTGCCGGCACCGACGAGATAAGGAGCAGGGGCTGTACGTGGTGGTATCGATGTACACCCATTGCTTCTGGAACCCCTCCGCGTTCGAGTGGAGCGTGGTCTCGATGCAGGAGCCCACAGTCATCCTCGCCTCACGAAGCGACACGCACCCCGAGCATTGCTCACTGGCAAACTTCTGAAGGGAGAAGAAGCGGTGGAGAAAAGCCATGGACGAGGCGACACCCACGAAGTCTTCGTACAAGAGCACGAAGCCGGAAAGAAGGACAACGAACCCGGGGTCAAGGTGGAACGCATGGATCTGGTAGTGTGTGAGAACAACGTTGAAGAAATCTGAGAATGGCGACAGCAGGACGGAGAAGATGCCATGAAGATGGAGGGCAATGTTGGTGGCCTCCATGTCAGCTAAAGTCCGGGAGGAAGGCCAGATCTTCGTTGTGTTCCACATGTTGGAATCGGCAGCGATCGCGTGCCGGACCTTACCCAACCCCTCGAGGTTGATCACTCTGGACCAGCACAATGTTGGTTCTGACCTCGTCGAGGGTTCTACCACCGCATGAGTCTGGCCCCTCTTCTTCCTAGGAGCCATGGCGGCAAGGTGGATTGGAGCTGTCATGTAATCTGGCAAAGAGGACCCAGATTTGCGGGGAGAAGAAGAAGCAGAGGGCAAGCGCGCAGCAGGGCAATGATGGCGCGGTAGCGGGCGCCAGTCCTTTGTCAAGTCAAGCATTTGTTGAGGCAATGTGGGGAAGCGGAGACGCCCACGTCCCATCAAGCGCCACGTGTTAGCACAGCCCGCAGGCGATGGGCCCCACGGCGCTTCGCCCTTGCCCTTTGGCTTCGCCTCGAAACCAAGTCTGAGCGCGCCTTGGGCCCGGGGGCTACTGTCGGCGTTCTGGGAACCAGGGTACCCAAACTTTCCTACTTGCGGCCCGTGGTGTGGCTCCTTCGACGGCCTAGTACAGCCCATCTGCATGACCGCCAAGACAAGACCATCGCGAGGGGCCAAGCCTCGCAAGGCGGACAACCCCAAGACCCCCCGAGGGAGTGGCATCCCTAGGCGGCCTCCTGACGAGCGGAGATTTCTATGCAGGTACCCGGCCTCATGAGGCTGCCATAATGCAAGCCATGAAGACTAAGGCAGGAAGGCGCCAGCAGACGCAGAGGTGGCAGTTTCCTCTTTGGTGCTAAGGAGGCCAGGCAGGCGCGGGTTACCAAGGAATCTGGCAAAGATTTCCATTTCGTTGCAACGAGACCAAGACCACCAGCACGGTAGGACGAATGTCATCACTGGTCCCACCGCTGCATCACGACAAGAAGCTTTGCAGGCGAAGACCACCTCTCATCCGGATAAAATGTACTCCTTGTCCCCTTTCAAATTGGCCGCTCTCGGATCCCTTCTCGCCTATGTTTTTGGAGAAGAGGACCAAGGCCATTACAAATATAGGCTAGCCACCACCATAGAAGGGGTCGACTCATTCTCACCCTGAGCCCTTGCGAGGTTGTTCATCCTTAGTACTTGTTCATACTCAGGCCCTCGTGAGGCCAATCCACCACAAAGCAGGAGTAGGGTTTTACACCGCAAGGTGGCCCAAACCTGGGTAAACTGTTGTGTTCATTTTCTTCCTCGCCTTCATGCGAGTCTGGCTAGGCTAGATCGTGGGGCGACGAGTAGGCAGGCTTGAGAGGTTGAGTACTTTCTATGCGCCCCTGAGTTCAAACCTTCTTGGGTCTGTGGAGCCCTGAATCCGACAGGTTATTTTCCTCGGCGTTGTTGATCTTGATGGCACCAGAACGATAAAATTCCTCGATAATGTAAGGCCCTTCCCATTTGGAGAGAAGTTTTCCTGCAAAAAATCTTAAATGAGAATTTTATAGCAAGACATGGTCACCTACATTGAATTCACGCTTTTGTATCCTTTTGTCATGCCATCTTTTAACTTTTTCTTTAAATAATTTGGCATTCTCGTAGGCTTGGGTTCTCCATTCATCAAGAGAGCTAATGTCAAATAACCTCTTCTCACCGGCAAGTTTGAAATCATAATTGAGCTCTTTAATTGCCCAATAAGCTTTATGTTCTACTTCTAGACGTAAGTGACATGCTTTTCCATAAACCATTTTATAGGGAGACATACCCATAGGATTTTTATATGCAGTTCTATAAGCCCATAATGCATCATCAAGTTTCTTAGACCAAATCTTTCTAGATCTATTAACAGTCTTTTTCAAGATCAATTTTATTTCCCTATTACTAAATTCTACTTGATCACTAGACTGAGGATGATAAGGAGATGCAATTCTATGGTTAACATCATACTTAGGAAGCAATTTGTGGAGAGCACCATGAATAATTGTGAACCACCATCAGTCATTAAATATCTAGGGACTCCAAACCTTGGGAAAATAACTTCTTTAAGCATTTTAATAGAAGTGTTATGATCATCACTACTTGTTGGAATAGCTTCTACCCACTTAGTAACATAATCAACAACAATTAAAATATGAGTATACCCATTAGAGGATGGAAAAGGTCCCATATAATCAAACCCCAAACATCAAATGGTTCAATGATTAGTGAACAATTCATAGGCATTTCCTGGCGTCTACTAATATTACCAATTCTTTAGCATTCATTATAAGACAAACTTACTAACATCCCTGAAGAGAGTCAGCCAATAAAAACCAGATTGTAATACCTTATGTGCAGTTCTATCTCCAGCATGTTGTCCTCCATAGGATTTGGAGGGACACTTGTGTAGGATTGTTCCTGTTCATGCTCAGGTACACAACATCTAGTAACACCATCTACTCCTTCTTTATGAAGGTATGGGTCATCCAATAAGTAATGTCTTCAATCATAGAAAAACTTTCTCTGAATAATATGTAAATCAAATTCTTGTAGCAGGAGAACCCATCTAATAAGTCTAGGTTTAGCATCTTTCTTTTCCATAAGATATTTAATAGCGGCATGATCAATGTGAATAGTTATTTTGGAATCAACAAAATAAGATCTGAACTTATCACAAGCAAACACAACTGCTAGAAATTCTTTTTCAGTAGTAGCATAGTTTCTTTGGGCACTATCTAGAGTTTTACTAGCATAATGGATAACATTTAATTTCTTATCAACTCTTTGTCATAGAACAACACCAATAGCATAATCACTAGCATCACACATAATTTCAAAGGGCAGGTTCCATTCAGGTGGTTGAACAATAAGTGTAGAAATTAAGGCTTTCTAAAGAATTTTGAATGCTTATACACAATCATCATCAAAAACAAATGGAACATCTTTTTGCAAGAGATCAGTGAGAAGCCTAGAAATTTTAGAGAAGTCATTAATAAATCTCCTATAGCATTACCAATGAAACTTCTTATACCTTTGATATCTTTAGGACATGACATTTTTTCATTAGCATCAACTTTAGCTTTATCAACTTCAATACCTCTTTCGGAGATTTTATGCCCCAAGGCAATACCTTCATTAACCATAAAAGTAGCACTTCTCCCAATTCAAGACAAGATTTGTTTCTTCACATCTCCGCAAAACTTGATCAAGGTTGCTTAAGAAATCATCAAATGAAGTACCGTAAATGGAGAAATCATCCATGAAAACCACAACAATCTTTTAACAAAAGTCAGAGAATATAGCAGTCATACATCTATGAAAGGTAGCAGGTCCATTGCATAAACCAAAAGGCATACGTCTACAAGCAAAGGTACCAAAAGGGCATGTAAAAGTAGTTTTTTCTTGATCCTCTTGTGACACAGGTATTTGAGAAAAACCAGAATAATCATCTACAAAGCAAAAGTGTGTATGTTTGGATAACCTTTCTAGAATTTGATCAATAAAAGGTAGAGGGTAATGATCTTTCCTAGTAGCTTTGTTTAGTTTCCCGAACTCAATTACCATTCTATAACATGTAACAATTCTTTGTGGAATCAGTTCATTCTTATCACTGGGAATAATAGTGATACCTCCCTTCTTAGGTACACAATGAACATGACTTATCCATCTTCTATCAGCAATAGGATAGATTATACCTGCTTCCAGAAGCTTTAATATTTCATTTCTTACCACTTCATCTTAGGATTTAACCGTCATTGGTGATCGACAACTGGTTTAGCATCAGGTTCCATATTAATTTTATGCCGACATAGGGTGGGACTAATGCCCTTAAGATCATCCAGAGTATATCCAATAGTGGCACGGTGCTTCCTCAGAGTTTTCAATAATTTAGTTTCTTCATGTTCTGAAAGTTTAGCACTAATAATAACAGGACATATCTTATTTTCATCAAGATAAGCATATTTCCAAGTATCAGGTAATTGTTTAAGATCAAAAACAGGATCACTCTTGGGTGGTAGAGGGTCTCCAAGCGTCTCAACAGGAAAATTGTGTTTCAAAACAGGCATTTGTTTAAAGAATATTTCATCTATTTCATTTCTTTCATTCATGAACATGTCATTTTCATGGTCTAGCAAATATTGTTCTAAAGGATCAGTAGGAGGCACCGCAATAGAAGCAAGACCAATAATTTCATCTTTACTAGGTAATTCTTTATCACGAGGTTGTCTATGAAATTTGGAGAAATTAAACTCATGAGATACATCCCTGAAATTTACACAAATAGTTGTTTTTTTGCCATCTATCTTAGCATTGATAGTGTTCAGGAAAGGTCTACAAAATATAATGGGGCAAAAATCATCTTGTGGGGAACCAAGAACAAGAAAATCAGTAGGGTATTTTATTATCCCACACAAGACTTCAACATCTCTAACAATCCCAATTGGTGAAATAGTATCTCTATTGGCAAGCTTAATAGTAACATCAATATCTTCTATTTCAGAAGGTGCAATGTCATTCATAATTTCTTGATATAAGGTAAAGGGAATTGCACTCACACTAGCACCCAAATCACATAAGCCATGATAACAATGATCACCTATCTTAACCGAAACAACAGGCATGCGAACAATAGGTCTATGTTTATCTTTGTCATTGGGTTTGACAATTCTAGCAGCTTCACCACAGAAATAAATAACATGCCCATCAATATTATCGGCCAAGAGATCTTTAACCATAGAAATACTAGGTTCAGCATTAATTTGTTCATGGGGTGTAGGTGTTCTAGTATAACTCTTAAGAACCACAACTATAGCTTTAGCATGTTCTTTTATCCTAATAGGAAAGGGTGGTTTCTCTATGTAAGCAGTAGGAATAACTAGATCAACATTATAAGTAATAGTTTCTTCTTCAGCTATAATAGGTTCTACTACTTTTACATCAATGGGAGGATGATATTTAAACCACTTATCCTTAGGTAGATCAACACGAGTAGCAAATGATTCATAGAAATAAGCTATTATCTCAGAGTCAAGTACATATTTAGTGCTAAATTCACGAAAAGCATCGGTATCCATAAAAGATTTAACACAATCAAACTTAGGGCTTATACCTGACTCCTTACCTTCATCGAGCTCCGAATCTTCAAAGTTGCGCTTAACTCTTTCCAATAAAACCCATTTGAATTCAATAGTTTTCTTCATTAAAGAACCAATACAAGAAGTATCGAGCATGGATTGATCATTACGTGAAAGCCGAGCATAAAAATTCTGAATAATAATTTCTCTTGAGAGCTAATGATTCGGGCATGAATATAACATTGACTTAATCCTCCCCCAAGCTTGAGCGATACTTTTTCCTTCATGAGGTAACAAATTATATATAATTCCGATCACGATGAACCAGATGCATAGGATAAAACTTCTAATGAAATTCCAATTTCAATTGGTTGTAGTTCTAAGATCCAATATCATCACATAGCCTATACCATGTCAATGCCTTTGCCTTAAAAGGTAAAGGGAATACCTTCTTCTTGATATAATCCTCGGGCAGACCTGCAAGCTTAAATAATCCACAAAATTCATCCACATAGATTAGATGCAAATCAGGATGTAGTGTTCCATATCGTGTATAAGGATTAGCTAGCAGTTTCTCTATCGTACCCGAAGGAATTTCATAATAAATATTTTTAGTAGGTGCAGTAGGTTGAGGAGAAACTCTTTTCTCTTTTTATTAAAGTGAAGATACCCCGAGCAAGCCCCTCAAAGGATGATATTCCACAATGACAAGTGACAGTAAATTTCAGCACGTAATAGAAATTTTTCCTTACCAAATTCCACTCACCAAAGGCGTTTCATTCCCCGGCAACGGCACCAGAAAAGAGTCTTGATGACCCACAAGTATAGGGTATGTAACGTAGTCCTTTCGATAAGTAAGAGTGATGAACCGAATAAGGAGCAGAAGGGAATGACAAGCGGTTTTCAGCAAGGTATTTTCTGCAAGCACTAAAATTATCGGTAACAGATAGTTTTGTGATAAGATAATTCATAACGGTAACTAGTAACAAGTGTCACAAAGGTGTAGCAAGGTGGCCCAATATTTTTTGTAGCAAAGGATAAGCCTGGACGAACTCTTACATAAAGCAAAGCGCTCTCGAGGACACTTGGGAATTACTATCAACTTAGTTTTCATCATGCTCATATGATTCAGTTCATTACTTTTATGATTTGATATGTGGCTAGACCAGTGCTTGGGTGATGTCCTTACTTGGACAAGCCTCCCACATATGATTAACCCCTCCCGCAAACATCCGCAACTACGAAAGAAGAATTAAGATAAAGCTAACCATAGCATGAAACATGTGGATCTATATTAGCCCCTTAGGAAGCAACACATAAACTAGGGTTTAAGCATATGTCACTCTAGCAACCCATCATCTACTTATTACTTCCCAATGGCTTCCCCTAGGCTCAAACCATGGCAAAGTGTCATGCGGTCGACGTTCACATAACATCACTAGAGGAAAGACAAATACATCTCATCAAAATATCGAACGAATACAAAATTCACATGATTACTTATAACAAGACTTCTCCCATGTCCTCAGGAACAAACGTAACTACTCACAAAGCATGTTCATGTTCAAGATCAAAGGGGTACTGAAAGGATCTGAACATATGATCTTCCACCAAATAAACCAACTAGCATCAACTACAAGGAGTAATCAACACTACTAGCAACCCACAGGTACCAATCTGAGGTTTTGAGACAAAGATCAGATACAAGAGACGAACTTGGGTTCCAGAGGAGATGTTGCTGGTGAAGATCTTGATGGATATGGACCCCTCTCAATGAGAGGATCGTTGGTGATGACGATGGCTTCGATTTCCTCCTCCAGGAGGGAAGTTTCCCCGGCAGAACAGTTCCTACGGAGCACTAGATTGCTTCTACCCAGGTTCTGCCTCGAGACGGCGGTGCTTTGTCTCGAAAGCTTTCTTATGATTTTTTCCAGGTCAAAAGCCTCCATATAGCAGAAGATGGGCACCGAAGGCTTGCCAGGGGCCCACAAACCCTAGGGGCACGCCCAAGGGGTAGGGCGCCCCCCCAGGCTTGTGGCCACCTGGTGGATCCCCTTAGGTATTTTCTTCACCCAATATTTTTTATATATTCCAAAATAATTCTCCATAAATTTTCAGGACTGTTGGAGTTGTGCAAAATAGGTCTCTCAGATTTGCTCCTCTCTGGTCCAGAATTCCAACTGCCGGTATTCTCCCTCTTCATGTAAATCTTGTAAAATAAGAGAGAAAAGGCATAAGTATTGTACCATAATATGTAATAATAGCCCATAATGCAATAAATATCGATATAAAAGCATGATGCAAAATGGACGTATCATTGGGTTCAACACTCTTACTTATCGAGAGGACTGCAATTGATCCCCTATATTGTGGGCCATCACCATCACCCAAGACACCAAGTGGGCCAATGACAAGAGCTCGTGCGAGAGCTATCAAAACCGAGCTGAACTCACTCCTCTCCGAACATACACTTTCCACATGCGAGACATTGCTACTACCTCAAGCGGAGACACTATGTGTGATCATGACCTGAAGGAATACCATGGAGTAGCCACGAGCATTGGACAAGACGGTGAGGAAATGAAGCACAAGAAGCAAGAGGAGTTGCTGGCAAGCTACAGGCACCAGATGACCTACGGTTATCGGATATCCAGCGCAACACAGACTAGCCAGCCGGAAGGAGCAGCCGACAGACACTACATCAGTCGAACGACCACCAAATACTGGGCGTCCGACGCGCTACAGGACCTGGATGACTGAGTCCCTCTAGAAACCCAACGCACCAAGACCAGTACCAAATCGTCCAAAGACCATGCCGCTCAGACGTCCAAGCCTCTGGACGACAGGTGTTTGTCGGGTCCGTGGGACTAGGGGTACCCAGGCACATCTGCCTACGGCCCAGTGCGTAGTGCCCATAGAGGGCTCAAGGCTGGCCCACCGCCAGTGCTTCACGAGCAAGACCCTCACAAGGGTCTTGCTCCATGAGGCGTGCGTAATAAAGTGTCACCGTGAGCCTCACGAGGCACTCTCGCGGGGCGGCTTCCTGAGGTTGCCTCCCGAGGCCCCTCACGGAGGCGTGCGAGTCAAGAGCTATTCAGTGTAGTCACACGGCCCTGCGCCTTCATGTGGGTGACGTGCGTGGTGACGAGCGAAGCCAGGGGAGTGCCAGCAGGCGCAGATGAGGAGGCTTTCTTCTTTCATGCTAAGGGAGCAAGGACAGCGCTCCGGTTCCCAAAGTGGTCCCAAAGATTACCTATTTGGTGCAAGAAGACCAGGACAGCGGGCTCGCCAGGACAGAGGTCGCCACTGAGCCCACCGACGCGTCACCGCAAGAGGCTTTTGCAGGTGAAGACCACCTTTAGTCAGGATAGGCTGCAACCTTGTCCCCCTTTGAAACTGGCCGTTGTGGCAACCGTTCCCGCCATATGTTTTCGGGGGAAGAGGACTAAGGCTAGTAAAAGTAGGGGTAGGGCGCCACCACAGAGACGGGTTCGAGGGTCATCCATCTTCCCCTTGTACACTCATACTGATCCTCCCTCCCGAGGCAATCCAACCACAAAATAGGAGCAGGGTCTTACACCGCAAGGTGGCCCGAACATAGGTAAATGGTTGTGTCACTATTCTCCTTCCATAGCTCGAGCATCCCAGAGCATCGTCGTGGAGTTCAGGGCCGCGAGTTTGAGCGGAATGTAGGTAGAAAGCGCACCCCAGAGTTTGAACCTTCTTGGGTCCCTGCAGCCCTGATTCTGACATTTGGCGCACCGAGTTGGGGTGTGGCATTGTTCTTTCTCTTCATTTTGACTTATGCACTCCCAACTCCATGGCCGACTCTCACCGTGTTCGTGTTGAGTGCTGGGCAGCTCGTGTCGCCTGGACGGAGCCCACAGGCCATGGCGACCATCACCACTCCGCCTCAGCCGCGGCCAATGCCACCACCGACCCCGCTGCCCACGAGGAACAGGACTCCTCCATGCACCCTTACGTGCAGCCCGGCGGCCGCACCGCCATGATTTCCTCCTCCCTAGGCTGCTGTAGGCCACCGAAGATGCAAGCCGCGCTGCTCATGGTGCACAAGCTGCTGTGCTACCACTTGGCCCACGCCGGCTATGACGCCTAGCTAGGCAGCATCACCGAGCTCGTCAACACCATCAGTGATGCCCCGACACCTTCCCACTCGCTCCTCTCGCGTTTGTGATGTGGCGCATGGCGCACCTCTGCCTCCTCCCCTGCACTGCGACAATGTCGAACCCCGGCGCGCTGCACGGCCACGCGATCACAGGGAGCACCCGCGACAGCCCGGGATGAGTCCAGCTGCCAAATCGTCCATCGGGCTCTGCCAGACATGCGTGTGCTTCTCGAGAAGAGGCAACATCACCATGAGAGGGCCGTCCGGGAGGTAGCGGCGGCTGGGCGCTAGAATCGCCCTGCCCTCGCACGTGGAATCCCCTTAAGCAACGTCGGTTGCCGGGCCTTCACTCGCGAGCTGCACCGGGTGGTTTGGCCAGAACTACCCCCGTGCTACAATGGCATCCCTGACCCCACGGAGTTCCTCCAGCTCTATGCACTAAGCATCGAGGCGTCGAACGGCGACAACAAGGTCATGGAGAATTTGTTCCCCATGGCCCTCAAGGATGGTGCACGCTCCTGGCTCATGAACCTGGCCGAGGACTTAATCTCTTCGTGAGGCGAGCTCTGCGAGAAGATTCGTTGCCAACTTCAAGGTCACCCACGACTGCACCCTTACCATGAACGGCCTGCGGCGCATGAAGAAGCGCCCTGGCGAGACCCTCCGCAAGTACCTTCAGTACTTTGGCCATGTGCGCCACAAGATTCCGCGCGCCTCGGGCGAAGCCATCATCATGGTGTTCACCAATGGCGTCAAGGACATCCAGAGATGAGAGAAGCTCACCATGAACGATGACCAGAGCTCGGCGTTGGAGCTGTTCAACCTCACCGACAAGTGCGCCAAGGCCGAGGAAGGCCGCCTCTTCCTCCATAATGACCCCGATGGTGCGCTCGATGGCAGCAAGGCCAAGGGCAAGGAGGCCAAGCGCAAGGGCACTGCCTTACTGCCAGCAGAGCCTGAGAAAAAACATGGCCACGACCGCGACAAACCCAAGAGGGATAGTCGCCTATTCTGTGTCTGACACAATGTCCGCACCCACAACAATTAAGACTGGTAGGAGCTCAAGTCACTGCATGACGAGCGCCTGGGCCGTAGACCTGACCACAACAACCATGGTGCCGGCCGTGGAGGAGGTCGCAGTGGTGGCCGGTGGGACAACCGCAATGGCAATCCTCGCTAGGGCTGGCGTGACAAGCTTCATGAGGGCGGCTGGCGCGGTCAGCCTCGCGAGGGCGGCTGGCACGACCAGCCTCATGAGGAGCGTCCTCAGGCCAACGTTGCCCTTTCACCGCCACTGCCCACAAGGAATAATACCAATCAGCACGAAGAAGGGGCTGGGGGCTACCAGGAGCCTCGGGCGATAGCCTGCATCCTCGACGAAGCTCAGGCTCCCGTCTCCAACCGCCTCCTGAAGTTGTTCTCTAATGAGGTGAATGTGGCCCTCCTAAGGCTTGAGGCTGGGCGGCCCCTCAAGTGGTTGCAGTACACCATCACCTTCGATTCCAAAGACCACCTTAGGTGCTCCACCACTGCTGGTGCACTCCCTATGCTATGCACCCCCACCATCAGCAACGTCGCGGTCACCAAGACCCTCATTGATGGAGGTGCTGGCCTCAACGTGATTTCCATCGTGACCTTTGGGACGCTCCAGGTGCCCTATGATATGTCTCTAACATATCTATAATTTTTTTTATTGTTCCATTCTATTATATTATCAATCTTGGATGTTTTATATTCATTTACTAGCTACTTTATTATCATTTTGTGGGACTAACCTATAACATAGTGCCTAGTGCCAATTGCTGGTTTTGCTTGTTTTTACTTTGCAGAATATCAATACCAAATGGAGTCCAAATGCCATGAAACATTTTGAATAATTATTTCTACCTAGAAGACACCCAGGAAGCCCAAGAAGTGCACAAGAGGGGGCCTGTGGGGCTCAGTAGGCACCAGGGCAAGCTAGGGCCCCGAGGTGCGCCCTGGTGGGTAGTGGAGCCCACAGGAACCCCCTCGACCGACCTCCGCCTCTATAAATATTCTAAAAAATCCCAAAAAACCTAGTGGTGTCAAGAGAAAACAGTTTCCGCCGCCGCAAGTTCCAAAACCATGAGATCGAATCTAGAGGCCTTTTCCGCACTCTGCCGGAGGGTTCAACGATCACAAAAGGGTTCTTCATCATCCTTCACTACAAAAAAATACACTTCCGTGATGATACGTGTTTGTCACAGTAGGTCTCGTTTTTTGTCATGCATGTACATCCATGATGATTTTATGACAGAATCAAGATAGTCATACCTGTGCTGTCGTAGAAGTGTTCCATGACATTACCAAAATTATCATCATGGAAGTGTCCACTTCCATGACGATAAATCGCGCGTCACAGAAGTGCTTTCGTCAAGGGTGACCGACACGTGACATCCACCATAACGGAACGTCGTTAAGCTATCGGGTCGGGTTTTCGATCCGATAACCCATTAACAGCCCCGACCAATGGGGATTTTCCACGTGTAAAATCATCATTGGCTGGAGGAAACACGTGTCGGCTCATCATTGGGACAGATGTCATCCACTCATTGGACAGAAGGCGCCTATGATACGTGAACACGTGGCACAGCCCAACAGAGGCCCATTCCTGTGAAAAGGCCGGACCGTTTGACTTGGTCAAAAGGTGGCGGGCTGGCCCATGGAAAGCCTGTTAACGACCTGTTCGCATATAGCTCATTTACATCCCACTAACCCAAGGCCTGTTATGCCCGATCTGAATTAGGCCCAGTAGCGTCATATGGGCCATCCAATATGATTCCAGCCCATTTTCACTTCTGGCCCATGTATGGCCCATGATGTCTTTTGGCCCATATGAGGCCCTTTGTAACTCTTGGCCCATTAACGGCCCGTGGTGAAACTGACCCGTAATGAATAGTGTACCACTTTACACCCATTAACGGCCCGTGGTGAAACTGGCCTGTAACGAACAGTGTATCACTTTATCCCATTAACGGCCCGGTATTCCGTTGGGCCGCTTCTAGCCCATGTTATCTTTCGGCCTTCTTAGAGCCCATTTATTCTTGGGCTCATTTCCATCATTCGTTGACTTACGGCCTGTTACTGTCATTTTCTGCTTGTGGACCAAATACAGCCCATGGTTACAGTCGGCCCGTTTGTGGTCCGTTAATACGTTGGGCCGTTTTCATAGGGTCATCAAATACGGCCTATTAACGATGGACCGTTATGGTCGGCCCATGAACGGGCAATTCCAACTCTAGCCCATTTACGGCCATAATGCGGGTCTGTTTGGCCCATGTTTGGCCAATCGATCATACGGCCCATATAAGGCCCATCGATGATACGGCCCGTAGAAGGCCCATTGTTTCTACGGCTCGTAGAAGGCCCATTGTTTCTACGGCCCATAGAAGGCCCATTGTTTCTACGGCCCGTAGAAGGCCCACTGTTTCTACGGCCCATAGGAGGCCCAGTGTCACTACAGTAAATATTAGCCTATGGTTATTGTGGCCTAGTTTTAAAAAATAGGGTATTGCAGCCACTAGCAAACCGTGGAAAAAGAACTACAATGACTACAAGCAAACAAATAAACAAGACAACAAGGAAATAAATAAGCAAGCAACTAACGCTAGGCTATCACGGATATTACACATATTACATCCACTGGGCATCAAAGTTCGCTACCAGTGCAAATATAGGGAACAAAGCAGCATATCATATACACTGGTTATCAAAGTTGGCGACCAACGCAAATAAACGCCGCAGCAAAACAAATCCAGAACTGAAACCACTTCAGAAGATCTCAAGAAAAAATATCCTGGGTACCCATAATGCTGGCAAGATGCTTATCAAGCTTATTAACTTTCTCTTGTTTGGCGCTTAAATCCTCCAGCGCTTGCTGTTGCACTAGAAATATGCATCTGAATTCTGCAGGGACTTCCTCAGTCCTTCAACTTCCTGTCACAGCACATTTGATCGATGTCTTTCAACTTGAAGTTGAGACTCAAGATGACAAATTGATTCAGGCAGCGAGTTCGAAGAGCTTGTGCTAGCAGTAGTGGCTAGTAACTCGAACACTACATCAAGACAGGACTTTTGGGTTCCCTCACTGTCGTCAAGATAGTTTTTATTAGCTTTCTTGGAGACCAACAGGGATGTCTCACTATCTTGAACCTTATCTGCATTACTTCCTTTACCATTGGATAACGCGGTACTGTTCTCCAATATTTTGTCCGCATTCTAAAAGAGAAACAAGCAGACACATCACATGTTTACCATGTTGTATATGAAACTCATTTTGGTAAATGAGTTCAGTAGTAAAGTGGACAGGATAACAGCATGAAACAAACATATATCTATGTACCATGGTCACTTTATGGTCTATATCATTCTAGTTTTTGTTGCCAAATCAAGATAGAGACACAGTTCAAATAATACTTGTTCAAGACAAAGCAGAATAGACAGAATATAAGTGTGGGTAACTATAGATCAATAACAACACTTGTAATGTGCATGACATGAGAACATAACTGTTTATTCAATTGAAACTGAAATCAACATAGAGCAGGTTACAACAGCAAACCAATTAAAGAAATAGGTTTAAAACATACCTGTTGCGCCATTGGAGTTTCAATTCCATCCTTCAAATTTGAAAATAGTTGGTATGAGTAAATACAGTAATGCAAGAGCAAAGGAGTATGAACCATAGCTACAGAACCTGACCTGAGAACAAATCTTCTTCTCCTTTAAGCGTTGAGTTGGGATTCGGGGTGGTGGTCCTCGTGCTTTGGGCACTACAGTTCCCTTACTAACTGCTCGTGTTTGGGTGCTCTGTGGTGGAGACGGTGCTATGTCAACTGGAACTGGGTTACTATCTGCCGGGGTTGGGGTTAGAAGGGGTGTAGCTGGTTCTCTGTCCAATTGGGTAGGGGTACGATCTGCGCGAGTCTGGGTTATGTGTGGTGGATCTGGTCCTTGGGCAAGTACAACCGTGGTTCTATCTTCATCAACTGGTAGCACTATCTTTTCTGAAGACCGTGTTGTTACTCCCTTAGATACTGCCATCACCCTCTCCAATTCAAATGGCTGATAAACAAGAAAAGTAATTGAAAGTATAGACATTGTATGATAGACAGGTGCAATGGATAGTGGGGAATAAAAGAGGGCATGAAATAATTCATATTTATGTTGTGTAACCAAACAGGATAGCATGACACAATTTCACATATATGATGGCTAACTAAACAGGATAGCATGACACAATTTCACATTATGATGGCTAACTAAACAGGATAGCATGACACAATTTCACATTATGGTTGCTAACTAAAAAAGATGGAAAGGCATAGTTCAAAATATGAAACTATGTAAGCAGGATGACATGATATAACTATATAATGTGTTTATTAAATAGGTTGGCATTCCATAATTCACATACATTCACGGATAGAATGCCATAATTCAAAATATGATGACTATAAACACTAAACAGGATGAGATGATATACCTATATGATGTCTTTATTAAATGGGTTGCCATGCCATAATTCAGATAGATGATATGTATGTACTATCTAAACATGGTGGCATGATATAATTCAAATATATGATTTATATAGTAAGCAAGTAAGCAGATGGCAATCCATATATGATGTAAAAACTAAGCAATGCAAGACAACATGCATGACATGGGTAATATAACCCTGCCAAGTTTGAGCATAGACCTCAAGGGGGAAATAGGACTGGTCATCAGTCTGTGAATCCTCCTCTGAGGAGCTCTCCGTAACCAGCAAGATGTCTGCTTCAGCAGGTAGCATTGTCTGCTCTGAATACCTTGTTTTCACTCCAGATACTTCCATCACCGCTTCAAATGGCTGATTGAAAGCACAAGTGCTCCCTATGTGGTTTTGGTAATTAATGTCAACATATCTCTTGTTGGACTAACACTTTTATCTAGTATGTTTCAGATAAGTTCAACAATGGAGTGGCATGGACTAAAGTACGTGGGAACTCCTTCTAGATGCCAAGGACAAAGGATTGGCTCAAGCTTCAAGCTCAAGACTCTGCATTTTACATTTTAGTGATCCAAGATCACATTGAGTCTATAGGAAAAGCCAATACTATCAAGGAGGGATGAGGTGTTGCTTAATGAGTTTCTTGCTCCACAGTGCTTAGTGATATGCTCCAAAACCCTCAACTACTTTCTCACATCCACAAATGACCTAAACCTAAAGCCAAAATGGGTCACACCGATTCTTTCTATCCGGCGCCACCGAGTTCTAATGTCATAGCCACTGCCACAAACCCTAGGAAAATCGGTCCTACTGATAGGGATCTCGGTCTCACCGAGATGGGATTGTAATCTCTTTTTGTATGTCCATTACCAAAATCGGTCTCACCGAGTTTGAGAAATCGGTACTACCGACATTCCAATGCAAACTTCCTGGTTGACTCATTACTAAAATCGGTCCCACCGAGTTTCTGTAATCGGTCCAACCGAGTTTGCCTGACCAACTCTCTGGTTAGCTAATTACCAAAATTGGTCCAGCCGAGTTTGTGTAATCTGTCTCACCAAGATTACGTTATGCCCTAACCCTAACCAAATCGGTCCTACCGAGTTGCATTTCGGTCCCACTGAAAATCCTAACGGTCACTATGTTTACTAAATCGGTCCAACCGAGTTTGTTGATTCGGTTCCACCGAGTTTGGTAAATTGTGTGTAACGGTTAGATTTTGTGTGGAGGCTATATATACCCCTCCACCTCCTCTTCGTTCGTGGAGAGAGCCATCAGAACAAACCTACACTTCCAACTTACCATTTCTGAGAGAGGACCACCTACTCATGTGTTGAGGCCATGATATTCCATTCCTACCATATGAATCTTGATCTCTAGCCTTCCCCAAGTTGCTTTCCACTGAAATCTTCTTTCCACCAGATCCAAAACCTATGAGAGAGAGTTGAGTGTTGGGGAGACTATCATTTGAAGCACAAGAGCAAGGAGTTCATCATCAACGCACCGTTTGTTACTTCTTGGAGAGTGCTGTCTCCTAGATTGGCTAGGTGTCACTTGGGAGCCTCCGACAAGATTGTGGAGTTGAACCAAGGAGTTTGTAAGGGCAAGGAGATCGCCTACTTCATGAAGATCTACCGCTAGTGAGGCAAGTCCTTCATGGGCGACGGCCATGGTGGGATAGACAAGGTTGCTTCTTCGTGGACCCTTCGTGGGTGGAGCCCTCCGTGGACTCACGCAACCGTTACCCTTCATGGGTTGAAGTCTCCATCAATGTGGATGTACGATAGCACCACCTATCGGAACCACGCCAAAAACATCCATGTCTCCAATTGCGTTTGAATCCTCCAAAACCCTTCCCTTTACATTCTTGCAAGTTGCATGCTTTACTTTCCGCTGCTCATAAACTCTTTGCATACTTGCTTGTTATGTATTGTGAATGTTGAACTTGTGCCTAAACTCCACTTAAACTTAAAGAACTTAAAAACTGCAACTTTGGTACTTAGTGTCTAATCACCCCCCTCTATACACCTCTTCTCAAGATCCTACAAGTGGTATCAGAGCATTGGTCTCCATTGCCTTTGTTTAATCACCATTGGAGGAAGATGGATGAGTCTACTTTGGGGAGTCTTAGACATAGAGTGCCTATTCTTGATGGAGAGTATTTTCATGAGTGGAAAAATGAGATGCTTGTAACTTTCAATCAATATCATTTGAACAAGTACATTGCTAGCCCTTGTGCACCTCATGCTGATCCTATGCATCCTACTCTTGATGAGTCAATTGATATGATTAGGAATCTTAGAACTGCCGAAGTTATCATTAGAGGATGCCTAGAAACTTGATTGGATGTTTGCCTACTCTTAAGTGTGCCTATACTATATGGAAATTTCTTGAGGAACGCTTTCCGAATTATTCCTTGAAAAATCTAGATGAAATTCTCCATAAGTCCATTGCTTTGAGTAAGATGAATACTAGTGATCCTATGTTTGGTGATCGTCTATTTGAGCTTACAAACCTTATGCGTGCAAAAGGAGATGTTGGAATTATTAGTGATATTATTTCCAAAGCTATAAAAATTCATAAGCAAGATCATTGTCAAACTCACTCTAACGAATCACTCTCTCTAGGATTTGATCCACCACATGACGATGTTGAACATGGATACTATGATGAGGATGATGATAGTGACTTTGATCTTGATGATGCAATGAGACATTTTGGTCTTATGGCAAATCTTCGAGGATATATGTCAGGAGGAAAGGAATTGGTTCTTGATAGTGGATGTACCGATCACATGACGGGAGATAAAGACATGTTTCGTGAGCTTGCTGAAAATGATAGTCCTCGAAAGTATGTCACTTTCGGTGACAACTCAAAGGGTAAGGTGGTTGGCCTCACTAAGGTGTCCATATCACATGATAGCTCCATACAAAATGTCATGCTCGTTGAATCTCTTGGATACAACTTACTTTCAGTATCTAGACTTGCTGATTTCGGTTTCAATGTCTTATTTACTGAAGTTGATTGCCAAGTGTTTCGTCAAAACAATCATAAAATGGTCTTTACCGGTGTGCGTAGAGGTGATCTATACATTGTTGATTTCACTAAAAAGGCTCAACCTAAAACTTGCTTCATTGCTAAATCCTGAAAAGGTTGGTTATGGCATAGACGATTAGGTCACGTTGGTATGCGAAACCTTGACAAGATTATTAAGGGAAATCATATCCTTGGAGTTAATGATGTCATATTTGATAAGGATAGACTTTGCAGTGCTTGTCAAGCAGGTAAACAGGTTGGAGGAAGGCATCCCGTGAAGAACATCATGACCACAAGGAGGCCACTTGAGCTACTTCACATGGATCTTTTTGGTCCCAACTCTTACAAGAGTCTCGGTGGAAATTCTTTTGGTCTAGTTATAGTTGATGATTTTTCAAGATTTACGTGGGTGTTCTTTCTCAATGATAAATCACAGGTCCAAAAGATCTTCAAAAACTTCGCTAGGAAGGCCCAAAATCAATTTGAAGTGAAGATCAAGAAGGTTCGCAGCGATAACAGAACGGAGTTCAAGAATGCAAATGTGGAAACCTTTCTTGATGAAGAAGGGATTTCACACGAGTTCTCGGCTACGTACACACCTCAACAAAATGGAGTTGTTGAGAGGAAGAACCGGACGCTCATCAAAATGGCGAGAATGATGCTTGATGAATACAAGACACCGAAGCACTTTTGGGCAGAAGCGGTTGAGACAGCTTGTCATGCAACAAATCGCTTGTATCTTCACAAGCTACTCGGCAAGACGGCATACGAGCTCCTCACCGGTAACAAACCCCAAGTTGGATACTTTCGAGTATTTGGCTCAAAGTGCTACATTCTTGATAAGCATCGTCATTCTAAATTTGCTCCTAAGTCTCATGAAGGTTTCCTACTAGGTTATGGCTCAAACTCTCACACTTACCGTGTGTACAACAATTACACCCGAAAGGTTGAAGAGACAGTAGATGTGAAGTTTGATGAATCTAACAGCTCGCAAGTAGAGCAATTGCCAATTGATGTAGGAGACAAAGATCCTTCGGAAGCAATCCAAGACTTGTCTATTGGTAAGGTCCGTCCAAAGGAGGTGAAGGAGAGTACCTCGTCTGTCCAAGTGGAAGCTTCTACCTCACGACAAGGTGAACCAAGAGTTGATACGGAAGCATCCACAAGTGGGACACACCAAGATGAAGAAAACGAGGAAGTGCATCAAGATGAACGTCAACAACCTCCTTCTCCACCACGACAAGAGAACGACAATGCCAACAATGAAGAAGGCCAAGAAGAAGAACAATATGAAGAAGAAGTTCAACCAAGAACCAAGCAAAAGCTTTCACGAGTTCGAGAAAGAATTGCTAAAGATCATCCCGTCGAGCAAATCTACAATGATATTCAAACCGGGAGAATCACTCGCTCTAAAACTAGTTTAGCTAACTTTTGTGAAAACTATTATTTCATCTCTAGCATTGAACCTATGAAGGTTGAAGAAGCATTGGAAGATCCGGATTGGATAAATGCTATGCATGAAGAGCTACACAGCTTTGAGAGGAACCAAGTTTGGACATTGGTTGAGAAGCCCGACAACAACCACAACATCATCGGTACCAAATGGTTGTTTCACAACAAGCAAGATGAAGATGGACAAGTAGTTCGCAACAAAGCACATCTCGTCGCCCAAGGTTACACACAAGTCGAAGGTATGGACTATGGTGAGACTTATGCTCCCGTTGCTAGACTTGAGTCCATTCGCATCTTACTTGCCTATGCTAATCATCATGATATCACCTTGTACCAAATGGACATTAAAAGTGCTTTTCTAAATGGTGAAATAGAGGAGGAAGTTTATGTTAAGCAACCTCCCGGTTTTGTCAATCCTAAGAAACCCAATCATGTTTACAAACTTCATAAAGCTCTTTATGGTCCTAAACAAGCTCCTAGAGCGTGGTATAAATGCTTGACCAAGTTCCTTATTGAAAAAGGCTTTGAAATTGGGAAAATTGATTCAACACTTTTTACTAAAAGGGTTAATGGATAACTATTTGTGTGCCAAATCTATGTTGATGATATTATGTTTGGTTCAACTAACCCTCATTTTAGTGAAAAGTTTGGGAAGCTAATGTCGGAGAAGTTTGAGATGTCAATGATGAGTGAACTCAAATTCTTTCTTGGGTTGCAAATCAAGCAAACTAAGGAAGGTACTTTTGTCTCTCAAACGAAGTACACCAAGGACTTATTCAAGAAGTTCAATATGCAAGAATGCAAAGGTATGTCTACACCCATGCCTACTAGTGGACATCTTGACTTGACCAAAGATGGTGAACCAGTTGATCAAAAGGTTTATCGCTCTATGATTGGTTCATTGTTATATCTATGTGCTTCACATCCCGATATCATGCTAAGTGTGTGCATGTGTGCACGATATCAAGCTACTCCTAAAGAATGTCATCTGAAGGCCGTGAAAAGGATAGTGAGATACTTAATCCATACACCAAATTTTGGCATTTGGTATCCTAAGAGGGCCTCTTTCGATCTTGTTGGCTACTCCGACTCGGACTATGCCGGAGACAAGGTTGATAGAAAGTCCACTTCGGGTACTTGTCAATTTCTTGGTAGATCTCTAGTGTCTTGGTCCTCCAAGAAACAAAACTCGGTATCCTTATCCACCACCGAAGCGGAATACATTGCCGCTGGTTCATGTTGTGCTCAATTACTTTGGATGACCCAAACTCTTAAAGATTATGGTATATATGTGAGACATGTTCCATTTCTTTGTGACAATGAAAGTGCTATCAAAATTTGTCATAATCCTGTGCAACATTCTCGAACTAAGCATATTGAAGTTCATCATCATTTCATTCGAGATCATGTTGCTAAGGGTGACATTGATCTTAAGCATGTTCGCACCGAAAAGCAACTAGCGGATATATTCACTAAACCTCTTGATGAGAGAGTGTTTTGCCGGTTAAGAGGAGAATTGAACATCATTGATGCTTCAAACTTGGAGTAGGAACTCCATTGGATACATGCAAGACATGAGCTTATGACTAATTCTTGATATTTTTCTCTTATGATGAAAATCTTATGTCTTGGATATATTTGCATCTTGCATGTTATCTAACCCATGTAGGTACTTGGTGGAATCAAATTCCATGAGATTGTAATCTACTCACATCTTGAGCAATCTCTACATCACCAAGTTTCTACACTATTGTTGTTGAAGACAAGGAAGCACGGAACCACTCAAACATATCCTTTGACAAATTCTATGTTGAGATTCATGAGTGTCATTTTTGGATACACAAGTGCTCTTTCTTGCAAGAACTAACCCATGTAGGTAGATGGACTCAAATTCTAAGTGGTGCTCCCAACTCTTGATGAGCTACATCAACCTTGAGCTGCGCACACAAGTTCAACTACATGGACAACACCACCAACCAAGGTATGTTATTCCATCTTAGAGAAGCTTTACTCCAAGTCATGAGCTAAAGCAAATCGACAAGATGTGAATACACCAAGATGCTTAAACGAAAATGGCAACCCCATTTTGAGCTTAAACAATGAGTATGACCTATGATCAAGTGATCTCACTTGACTCCTAAGTCAATATACTCTAACATAGGTGACTTTGTCGCCGACCATCTCTAGATGAAGTTCTCTTGTGTTCTTTTTGGTGTTTTTGCATTTGTCTCATGCATATTGGTTTCCCCTTTCAAAAAAAACTTCATCTAGATTTCTTTCTGTTTGCTCTGCATTTTCTGCATCCAATTCATTGCACATCTTTCAGTAAATTCCTTGCAAATCTTTGTGAGATCTTACTAGTCTAGTGAGCTGCGGTGACAAGTGTTTTCTCCGTGATGAACTCGGTTCCACCGATTTGCTGTTTTCGGTCCAACTGAATCCTTCTGGTACAACCGAAGCATACCACTCGGTGCCACCGATTTCACAACAGGAAAAAACAGTTTACCACTTATTCTGCGTTTCTTCTGATCCAGCTCCACTCAATGAATCTTGTCCTCTACAAGCATCACATTTTTATCATTGCTTTGTGCTGTGACTCGAGGACCAAACCCATTCGACCGATTCCTGAGAACCCTTCTTGGAAATTGATGTCAATGGGGGAGAGAGTGATCACATCAAAGCTTATCATTTAGAGAGAGATCACATTAGAGAAAGAGTATATCACCTCCTCAGGGGGAGAGAGATCCTCAGGGGGAGAGAGATCTCCAGGGGGAGAGAATACTTAATTAGAAAGTATTTCTCAAGGATCCTAGATGCTTGGTGTTCAAGAGGAGAGATGCCACATGTCTTCTTGAGGGGAGAGACATGTTCATATGATCTTTTGTGCTTATTTGCATTAGTTTGCATTAGCTCTTTTCACTTATATCATTTAGCTCTGATTTTCCGTTCCCTATCTACTCCCAGTATCCTATGATAGATTCAGGGGGAGCAAGACTACTAAGGGAAAGAAATCATTTAAATTCATTGCATATCTTTACTCTTGGGGACATGTCTAATCCAATGTAGTACTTAGTACTCACTCTCTACATGTCATCCCTGTCTTGGTATTCTTGTGGTTTCTTCTGTTTGCTCTGGCTAGTAGATGTACCTGTGTTATCTAACCTTGTTTACGCAGGTTCATTCCATCCTAAGCCAACTCAAGACTACAAGGTAAGTATATGCATCATAATCATGAGTATGAGGAATTCTTGCTGATGTACATACTGTTTGCAAGAAGGATTCATGGGCATGAAGGTATTTTCCTTAATATTCTTTGCTCTGATGCATATGGCCAAGATACATGTAACACATTGCCTACTCTATCATGGTTATGCTCTCACATGCTTCTATATTCCACATTCACATGATTGCATACATGTAGGGGGAGCCTATGCTTGTTACATGTCTTTCCAAAGCTTTACTTGCTATTCTTTATATTTATTTAAAGCTTTGATGTATGTTGTCATCAATTACCAAAAAGGGGGAGATTGAAAGCACAACTGCTCCCTAGGTGGTTTTGGTAATTAATGTCAACATATCTCTTGTTGGACTAACACTTTTATCTAGTATGTTTCAGATAAGTTCAACAATGGAGTGGCATGGACTAAAGGATGTGGGAACTCCTTCTAGATGCTAAGGACAAAGGATTGGCTCAAGCTTCAAGCTCAAGACTCTTCATTTTACATTTTAGTGATCCAAGATCACATTGAGTCTATAGGAAAAGCCAATACTATCAAGGAGGGATGAGGTGTTGCTTAATGAGTTTCTTGCTCCACAGTGCTTAGTGATATGCTCCAAAACCCTCAACTACTTTCTCACATCCACAAATGACCTAAACCTAAAGCCAAAATCGGTCACACTGATTCTTTCTATCTGACACCACCGAGTTCTAATGTCATTGCCACTGCCACAAACCCTAGGCAAATTGGTCCTACCGATAGGGATCTCGGTCTCACCGACATGGGATTGTAATCTCTCTGTGTATGTCCATTACCAAAATTGGTCTCACCGAGCTTGAGCAATCGGTACTACCGAGATTCCAATGCAAACTTCCTGGTTGACTCATTACCAAAATCGGTCCCACCGAGTTTGTGTAATCGGTCCAACTGAGTTTGCCTGACCAACTCTCTAGTTAGCTAATTACCAAAATTGGTCCAGCCAAGTTTGTGTAATCGGTCTCACAGAGATTACGTTATGCCCTAACCCTAACCAAATCGGTCTTACCGAGTTGCATTTTGGTCCCACCGAAAATCCTAACGGTCACTAGGTTTACTAAATCGGTCCGACCGAGTTTGTTGATTCGGTCCCACCGAGTTTGGTAAATTGTGTGTAACGGTTAGATTTTGTGTGGAGGCTATATATACCCCTCCACTTCCTCTTCATTCGTGGAGAGAGACATCAGAACAAACCTACACTTCCAACTTACCATTTCTGAGAGAGAACCACCTACTCATGTGTTGAGGCCAAGATATTCCATTCCTACCATATGAATCTTGATCTCTAGCCTACCCCAAGTTGCTTTCCACTCAAATCTTCTTTCCACCAGATCCAAAAACTATGAGAGAGAGTTGAGTGTTGGGGAGACTATCATTTGAAGTACAAGAGCAAGGAGTTCATCATCAATGCACCATTTGTTACTTCTTGTAGAGTGGTGTCTCCTAGATTGGCTAGGTGTCACTTGGGAGCCTCTGACAAGATTGTGGAGTTGAACCAAGGAGTTTGTAAGGGCAAGGAGATCGCCTACTTCGTGAAGATCTACCGCTAGTGAGGCAAGTCCTTCGTGGGCGATGGCCATGGTGGGATAGACAAGGTTGCTTCTTCGTGGACCCTTCATGGGTGGAGCCCTCAATGGACTCGTGCAACCGTTACCCTTCGTGGGTTGAAGTCTCCATCAACGTGGATGTACAATAGCACCACCTATCGGAATCACGCTAAAAACATCCGTGTCTCCAATTGCATTTGTATCCTCCAAAACCCTTCCCTCTACATTCTTGCAATTTGCATGCTTTACTTTCTGCTGCTCATAAACTCTTTGCATACTTGCTTGTTATGTATTGTGAATGTTGAACTTGTGCCTAAACTCCACTTAAACTTAAAAACTGCAACTTTGGTACTTAGTGTCTAATCACCCCCCATCTAGACACCTCTTCTTAAGGTCCTACACTGATGCACAGGAAGAGTAGTTGAATATACAAATGTTGTCGACAAATGGAACACGTAATACAAAAAAATGATAGCATGATATAATTCACATACATGATGATTGGCTAAATAGCATGGCATTGCATAATTCACATATATAATGCCTTTGCAACAAGATAGCATTGTATAATTCACATATATAATGTCTTTCAACAAGATGGCAATGCATAATTCACATATATGGTATTTAGACACTGAACAGGTGGCATTCACACAAAGCATGTCTAAACTAATCAAATGACATAGCAATGTGAGACACCATACGCACGATATGAGCAACATGACCCTGCAAAGTTAGAGCATACACCTCGGGGGGAGGGGAATAGGACTGGTCATTTGTCTCTGAATCCTCCTATGAGGAGCTATCCGTAACCAGCGAGATATGCGCTTCGTCAGATAGCATAGTCTGCTCTGAAGACCTGATTTTCACTCTAGAATTTGCCATCACCGTGTCAAATGGCTGATGCACATGAAGAGCAGTTGAATGTACTAATATTGTTGACAAATGTAATATGTAACGGAAAAAAAGGATGCCTGATATAATTTACATATAAGATGACTGGCTAAGCAGGATGGCATTGCCAAATTCACATATATGATGCCTGGCTAAACAAGATGGCGTTTCCTAATTCACATAAATGATGAATAAACTAAACAGATGGCATTCACACAAAGGATGTCTAAACTAAGCAGATGGCATATTTGATGCATAAAGTAAGCAATGCAAAGCACCATATGCATGATATAACCAACATCAGCATGACAAGTTAGAGCGAAGACCTCAGGGGGTAAATAGGAGTTGTCTTCTCCTTCTGAACCCCCCTCAGAACAGATATCTTCCTCTCGATTACAATCCGAAATGCGTGGAGGGGGGCTACCTTTGTGCCTACCATGGAGCGATGTTTGCATGAAATTTTATTGCCACACAAGGCTCGTCTCTTTTGCTCTACATGTTCAGTTCCATTGTTTACAATAACTGTCATGCATAGGAATAAAACATAGTGAGATTATGTAAGGAGTGCATGCAGAAATCCAGAGTGATGGTAGCAACCTGTGGATAGATCCAAAACCAAAAATAGTAGGCAGATAATGACTTCAGTTAAAAAATACAGATAATGGCTTCTTTACTGTTTGTTTCCCACCCAACATGAAACTCATAGTAGACACCGGAGATTAACCAGATAGTAGATAGATACTATTGATTGCGGCCCCGATATGTACCCCACAACCATTTAAAAACTCAAGTTTGACCATTAGTTTGGAGCTAACTCAGAGTCTAATCGGTGAACAGGACGATAAAGTAGTATGTAATATTAAGCGATGCATAACATAAGCAGACACAAAAGAGTGCGACCTCTCTTGCGGACCCGTGTAGTCCTCGAGGTCATCTGCTCGGTTGATGATGGTAATGCACTTTTCATGGCTGCCGGCGACGGGGAAGAAGATCTGAGGCAGCGAAAGACAGTCTGGAGGCCGGACCCCTGCTGTGCTGGACCCTTCTGTCATTGGAGCAGCTGAGCTAGGGTGGACGACGGCGCAGCAGGAGCGGGACAAACCACGCAAGGTTTTCTTTGACAACTATCTGTAAGAGAAGTAATTCTGTAAGGGCTCGTTTGAATTGGAGGATTCCAACAATACAAGGACATGAAATAGACAGGAATAGGATAGGAATGCACGTGCAAAACAGAGAATTTAAAAACACAGGATTTCTGCCAATCTGGGTGTTTGATTAAGTCAAACCACAAGAATATGTACCGTTATAATGCTATTATGCTACTATATCTTAGTCTTGTGCTTCATGAATAGGAATTTGAAAAGGAGGACAAGTGAAAATTAAAATTCCTACGTTTTTTATTTCAAGGAGACACTAAAGGAACAAATCCTACAGTTTTCCTTTGCTCCATTCCTTTGAACCAAATTCATGAATAGTAGGACCATAGGAAACTTTCCAATTCCTGTGTTTTTCATTCACTTTTCTTTCAAGCACTGGTGATTCTACTAGGCAGGCTTGAGCAAGGAAAAGCCTAAACTAAAAAAATGTTTTTTGTGCTACGTCTATTACTTTGGACCCAGGCCACTGCCCTACTAGCTCAACTCCCAGGGCCATCGACAAATGCACAGCTCAAACGCGGAGAGATAAATAATGATGGCGTTTAAGAGAGTCCATCACAGAAACCTAAGTTGCCTGGTACCTCACTGCTTGTCATATAGTAGGATAAAATAATCGTATTTCCTGTTACTACGTGTGCTCAGTGGACAATATATATAACATGTAGAGTAAAAAAGAGATGCAACAAGTGTACAACCTCTTTGGCGAAGCCATGTCGATCTCAGCGTGATTGGGTTGGCCGGTGAGGACGCTTCGGCTGACTTGGCTGTCGGAGGAGGGGAAGAAGATCTTAGGCGTCTGGAGATGGAGCCCAAGGTACTGCTCCGCTGTGATGGCGGGTTTCGTCGTTGGAGCAGCTCCAGTGAGTTGTACGACACCGAGGCTGAAGCAGGACAAGAGAGACAATGTTAACCTGAGTGGAATTCTAATAGCATCTCCAATACATGACGTAAAATACATAACCACAAAGTGCTAGATGTAAAATACATCAGCCTCTCATCTCTGAACTTAACTGTCGAAACTGAATTTAACTGTCGAAACTGAACTTAACTGTCGAAACTGAATTTTGTTGTCCAAACTGAATTTTGCTGTCGGAACTGAACGCACTAGCAAGGTGAGGCTACACGTCGGTCGACTGACTTTTTCATCTCTGGTCAGTCGATTTTGCAGTAGTTGGATACGAAATCAAGGGCCTGCAGTTCATCTTCAACCTCCACCCCCCTGAGCCGCCAGCCACCACCAGCCAAACAGCAGCCCCCTGCCGCCTACGGCCGGCGGTGCGTCGCCCCGCCCGCCTCGAAAACACTCCCAACCGCTGGTCCGCCGTCGCCCCGGCCATCCCTCTAGCCCCCCCATGCCGAGCACTTTCTCTGGCGATCCCCACGCCACCGCCCCGCTACCGCCGGCGACCACCGCCCCCACCCTGAACCCTAAGATACATAGTGGAGTACCTCTCCGGCGAGCCCCCCTTCCTGCTGCGGCTGGTTCTTCCTTCACCCTGGCGAGCCTCCCCACCCCCTGAAAATCAACTGACCCAAAAGTCGATTCAGTCGACTAAAGTGTGGCTAAATTGGAGCGGCATTGCAAGCAAGACCAAGAGTGAGAGCAGCAGCGCGAGCAAGAGAAATAGCAAGAGCAGACCAGGCAGGGGACCGAGAGCAAGAGCAGAGCGGCAGCGCGAGCGAGAGATGAAGCAGCAGCAGCACCTACTGATGTGGACGTCACCGCGGAGGGAGCGACGTCATGGAGGAAGTGGCCGGCGACACCGCTGTGGATGGAGCCGCGCCGTGTCGGCTCGGGACCGAGCGCTGGCAGCACCATGAGATCGAATCAAGAAGAAAATGCGGCGATTATTGTACAACCTCTTTGGTCGCGCCGATTAGGCCGCAGCTTCATCCGAGGAAACAGTGATGATGATGCTCTTCCGGTGGTGCAGGTGAAGACGGCGGTGTGGGATGGAGGTGGCGCGAAAGACGAGGGGAACATCGGGGCAGATCCTTGGAGGTGGAGGACAGGGTGGCTGAACCGACGGGACGACAAGATCGACGACGAATCCTCATCCGATACGGTGGATGAGGGACGTCGAGGTGTTGCTGTGGACGATGTCATCGGGGAAGAGGCTCCGGCTGTGTGGCGGACGGAGCAAGGTGTCGGGCTTCATCGCGGGTTTTCGCGGCCTCGGTGTATGAATGGATGGGCGGATGGGATGGCAGTGGGGAACCATGGCTTAGGGACGCGCTTGTCCGAAATGTGGGGTAAGTTACGAAAGTACCCCCACCGATTTGAGGTGGTTCTTTTGGTTCAGGGGTACCACGGGCATTTCGCGTGTCGGGATTTCACAGGAGGTGGGAGTTTTCGCGCGCATTGTAATTTTGGAATAGCAAGGCATGGGTTGAGATGGAGGGAGTTGTCGGAGGACAACGAGACAAAGATATATCTTAAATATTTTGGGCTAACAAGGCGCAGTTTGAAATTTCCAGACAAGCCAAACGTGTACTGTACCGAATCAATGCTCACTACAAATGTCGTTCAAAACTTTGAATTCATGTTATGTTCAATTAAAATATTTCGCTACGTGTATAATGCATGCAACCTACTACTCAAATGAACATTTTAGTGCATTCCAAATGTATATACTACCGCTTCAATATGAACTAAATTTGAATTCGTTTCTCTATTTGAATAAGATTATAACGCCTCAGATCCGATGCACCAGGTGTCTTCCAGTTATTCGCCATCGTTGCCATGTCATTTGCTTGCGTGTTGCATTTTGCCATGTCATCGTCTGCATTTCATCCGCATGGTTTTCTTAAAACTTGCATCCATTCATAGTTTCCACGTTCCCCCCTTGCCTTTGTCATCCCTTTCGAGACCAACCGTTCATTTGTTGTCCGACCGTTTGATCATCTCTGCACAGCCACCGACCACCTCCGCAACCTAGTCCGAAAACTTCTCCTGGAACCGACCCGGGCTGTCATGACCAATGGGTCCGGATCTTCCCCAAACATCCCGAAAACACCTCCATTTTCTTATTTGAACTCCCTACCTATTTTTTCCCGACCGTCCGATTGCGATCGGAGGGACGAGATAGCCCCTACCCAAAAATCCAGCCCATATAAACTAACCCAACCCTAAATTTGAGGAGAGTTGTCCCATCCTCCTAGCCGCCGCCACTCCTCCTGTCTCGTCTTCCTCGGGATCCTCCCGATCCAAATCCCCTGCAGCCAACCACCTCCCTCCTCGTGTGCAGCCACCCAACCAGAGTCGACACCTGCATGAGCGCAGCAGCCGCTCAGGCACCAGGCCCCTGCTCCCGTCTGAATCGAGACCACCGGCGAGTCTCCCCACACCCACGCGTCCTCTGCCTCACCGCTGTCTTCGCGTGCCTCCCGGAGCATAGGACCTCTTCCGCCACCGGTGAGATGCCCTGCTGTTGTTCCTCCATTTTCCCCTGCACCTCCTGTGCCTCACATATCCCTCTCGACCTACCAATGCAGCGCCATGGATGGCTGCAGTCTGAGCTCGCGTCCAACCTCTTGGATCCGCTTTTGCTCCGCCTCAAGCAGAGTCCTCGCCGGGCGTCTCGCACGCCCGAGCTCCACCCTGCGTGCCTGCCTCCTTGTCCTCGTGGCTGAAGCAGCCGAACAGGAGGCCTTGCGCCTGAGCCTCCTCACTCTCCTCATCGACCCAGGGAGAGGAGCTCCTCCCAAAGCCCCTTTTCAACATCGCCGTTCGGTGCCATCGGTGAGTCGTCCAACAGGCCGTGCCCCTACTCCCTTCCCCGTTCCCTTTGTTGAAGCCCCCTCGATTCCATCACCTCACATCTCTCTCTGTTCTCTCTTTCTCTGTTGATAGGAGCATCCCGCCCCATGGCCTTGCTGAGCTCTGCCCGCGCCGGCGCCTCAAGCCACCATCGTTCGCTCCAGATCCGGCCCCTCCGTCGGATCCCGTCGCCCCAGTCCCGTTCCGGCCGGTTGTAACGCCCCGGATTCGATGCACCAGGTGTGCGCCAGTTATTCGCCATCCTTGCCATGTCATTTGCTTGCGTGTTGCACTTTGCCATGTCATCATATGCATTTCATATCATGTCATCATGTGCATCTCATTTTTCATACGTGTTCGTTTCATGCATCCGAGCATTTTCCCCGTTGTCCGTTTTGCAATCCGGCGCTCCTATGTCCTCCAGCGTTCCCCTTTTGTCTCCTTTTGTGTGTGGGTGTTAAACTTTCTCGGAATGGCCTGAGGTTTGCCAAGCGGCCTTGGTATAGCACCGGTAGACCGCCTATCAAGTTTCGTGCCATTTGGAGGTCGTTTGATACTCCAATGGTTAACCGGGTAACCGTAAAGCCTCTTTTGTGTGTAGCCCAACACCCCTTCAAAGTGGCCCAAAACCCAGAAAACTCCCATCCATGCTCTCAGTCGTTCGATCACGATCGCGTGGCCGAAAACCATTCCTCATTTGGACTCTCCTAGCTCCCTCTACCTATAAATATGTGGCCTCCCCCGAAAATCTCGCGCATATGAAACCCTAGCCCGCTCCTCCGCGCCACCGGACATGTCCGCCGCCGTCCGGACATGCCCACCGCAGCCGGCCACGTCGCCCGACCAATGGGGACGTGCCATGTCGCCTCCGCCACCTCCCTCCTCCACTCCGCGAGTGCCACGTGGCCCCCGCGCGTCCCCGTCGCCGCCGGCCCGCCGGGGCCCAGGCGGGGCCCTCCCGGCCCGCGTGCGCGCCGCCGCCCTCCCGGGCCCGATCTCCCGCGCCGCCGCCCCGAACCCGCGGGAGAGCTCCGCCGCCCGTGCCCGAGGTCGCCGGCCGGCCTCCACTCCGGCGCCGGTCGCCTCCCGCCTCCACTCCGCGCCCCGCGCCTCCTCCCCGTCGTCCACCGCGCCGCCAGCGGACTGCGCCGACCCGCCAGTGCCCGCCGCCCCACCGGCGCACGCCTCCGCCGCCCTCCGGCGAGATCCGCTCCAGCTTCGGCCCGCCGCCTCCGGCCTTCCCCACGCCGCCGGACTCTGCCTCCAGCCAGATCCGGGCAGGAGGCGCCCGGATCCGTCGCCCCGCCTCCGATCCGGCCGCCCCGAGCCCTCCCTCGCCATCTCCAGCGTGTTCTCCGGCGAGATCCGCCTCGCCTCGATATCCGTGCAGAAGGTTGACCCCGTAATTCCACTAAGTCCCGAATATTTTGCATAATCATGCCATGTTCATCGCATCATAACTTGCTGCATACTGCTCCGTTTCGTGCGTGTAATATGTCAAATTGTTCGCCTCGACGAGTAATTAATTTCATTCCATTGCATCATATTCATTTGAGCTCATCTTGATGCCTGAAATGCTGTTGGAAGAGTGCATGTTGCTGTTAATCTGCTGAAACTGTTATAACATGCTCATTTGTCATTTTTGCCATGTTTGATGTGTGCATCCTATGAGGTTGATGTCTACATGTGTTTTGATCTATGCCATGCCATCTTTCCAGAGGTGCTATCCATGTATTTTTGTGAGTTGTGTACTGAGTGGGTCAAGCTTGTTAAGTAGGGTACTTGCTGTTGCTGTTTTCCTGACAGATTCTGTTATATTTTGTTGCTATGTAAACCTGATGCTACAAGTCATTTCGTGCATTATTCTGGAGATGTTCAGTAAGGATGTTTTGTTATACATGTATTGCTCTATCCATTCATGCCCCTGGTTACATTTATAGACTGCTTTAACATGTTGTAATCTTGCTCCAAAGTTGCCAAATAATGTTGCTGTCATCCTGTTAACATTAAGTTCAATGTTTCCATGATTGTTGTTAGTGATCCATGCACCCTATGAACTTGCTATTGCCATGCTTAGCTTCATAAACATGTCTTCTTACTGTTGGTTGCCTTGCCATGCCATGTATTGCTCTGTGGTGAGTGGTTCAAGCTCACCAACATGCCTACTTATTGTTGTTCCTACCATGTATGAATCTGTCATATAACTTGCTATGTTTACATGGGTGCCATCATATTTTCTGTGTCCTTTTGGCTCATGGTCAGTAAGGGACTTTTGATCTATGCAATTAGTAGATTGATGCCATGCCTTTTTTTGCCATGATAAGTTTATGTAACATGTTGTTTGATAGCTCTAAACATTGCAACCTGATGTTATTTCCTGATAAGTCTGAAACTGTTATTATTTGCAATCTTCCCATGTCCTTTTGAGCATGTTCTAGTGATTTTTGGAGATAGCTCAGTGTTCATGTTTTGTTATGCTTTACTGTACTTCATGCCCATGCCTTTTGTTATTACGTTGAGATGCTGTAGCATGTTGTTTTGATGCTTGCAATATGCCTAGTTGCTGTTATGGACAGATTGTTGCTATAACTTGTATAGAAGGTATGTGTTGAACCGTTGCTCCGTTTTGAGTGTGCTCCATATGAAACTTGCTTGATTTTGCATGTAGTTTCATATTATCATGTTGCATCCTTGTTTTGATGTGTTTGCTTGATGTTTGAGTGCATTTTGCATCAATGCCATGCTTAACTTGTTTTGCTCATATCTTCTAGGCCGTAGCTCCGAATCTAATGAACTTTATATGTAACTTGACTAGAATCTCGTGTAGATCATCTTGGTGTATCTTAACTTGCCGTTTAACAACTTGAACATAAGGTTTATTCAGTTCTGGACCAATTTCAAAATTTGCATATGAGGACTTACCGGAATTGTTATATGTTGTTTCCGGCCTCATTTAAACTTGCCTTGATGTGTTGTTCTTGTTTGCATCATCTCTTGCCATGAGTAGCCTCATCTAGCCTTTTCATGCATCATGCTTGTTGTGCATCATGTCTTGCCTATGTGTGGTGTGTGTACCATGTTGTGTGCTTCTTCTCGATAGTTCTCGTTTCGTTGCGATCGTGAGGATGCGTTCGTCTACGTGTGGTTCGTCTTCGTGGCCTCATCTTCTTCATGGACTTGTTCTTCTTCGTAGCGGTATTTCAGGCAAGATGACCGCTACCCTGGATCTCACTACTATCATTGCCATGCTAGTTGCTTCGTTCTATCGCTATGCTGCGTTACCTATCATTTGCTCTTCAAGCCTCCCAAATTGCCATGAACCACAAACCTTTGACACCCTTCCTAGCAAACCGTTGTTTGGCTATGTTACCGCTTTGCTCAGCCCTCTTATAGCATTGGTAGTTGCAAGTGAAGTTGAAGATTTCTTCATGGTGGACAGGATTTTGGTTGGGATATCACAATATCTCTTATATTATTAATGCATCTATATATTTTGGTAAAGGGTGGAAGGCTCGGCCTTATGCCTGGTGTTTTGTTCCACTCTTTCCGCCCTAGTTTCCTTCATACCGGTATTATGTTCCCGGATTTTGCGTTCCTTACGCGGTCGGGTGATTTATGGGACCCCCTTGACAGTTCTCTTTGAATAAAACTCCTCCAGCAAGGCCCAACCTTGGTTTTACCATTTGCCTCACCACCACCTACTTTTCCCATGGGAGTAATTAACCCAAGGGTCATCTTTATTATAGCCCCCCCGGGCCAATGCTTGTCTAAGTGTTGGTCCATACTAGAGCACCGTGCGGGACCATCCCTTGGCAACTTCGGTTACGTCGGTACCTGTACGCTTAGCTTATCCGGTGTTGCCCTGAGAACGAGATATGTGCAGCTCCTATCGGGATGTCGGTGCATCGGGCGGTCTTGCTGGTCTTGTTTTACCATTGTCGAAATGTCTTGTAAATCGGGATTCCGAGACTGATCAGGTCTTCCTGGGAGAAGGTATATCCTTCGTTGATCGCGGGAGCTTATCATGGGCTAAGTTGGGACACCCCTGCAGGGTATAAACTTTCAAGAGCCGTGCCCGTGGTTATGTGGCATATGGGAATTGGTTAATGTCCGGTTGTAGATAACTTGACACCAGATCTGAATTAAAACGCATCAACCGTGTGTGTAGCCGTGATGGTCTCTTCTCGGTGGAGTCCGGGAAGTGAACACGGTTTCTGTGTTATGATTGACGTAAGTAGGAGTTCAGGATCACTTCTTGATCATTGCTAGCTTCACGACCGTTCCTTTGTTTCTCTTCTCGCTCTCATTTGCGTATGTTAGGCACCATATCTTGCTTAGACGCTGCTGCAACCTCACCACTTTACCCATTCCTTTCCCATTAAGCTTTGCTAGTCTTGATACCCATGGTAATGGGATTGCCGAGTCCTCGTGGCTCACAGATTACTACAACAACAGTTGCAGGTACAAGTTATGCGATGATCATGACGCAGGAGCGATGTTTGCTTATTTTGGAGTTCTTCTTCTGCTTCTTCTTCGATCAGGGGATAGGTTCCAGGTCGGCAGCCTGGGCTAGCAGGGTGGATATTTTTGGAGTTTCTGTTTATGTATCATCCGTAGTCGGATGTTGATCTCTTGTATGATGATGTTGTATTCGGGTGGCATTGTGTGCCTTTTGTATGTATCCCCATCTATTTTGTAATGTTGATGTAATGATATCCACCTTGCAAAAGCGTCTTCAAGATGCGCTTCTATCCTTGGTGGGACCTTCGAGTTCCTTTAGGATGGGGCCGCATCTTGGGCGTGACAAGTTGGTATCAGAGCCTCGACCGACCCTAGGAGCCCCCTTGATTGATCGTGTAGTTTGGCCGTTGTTGAGTCTAGAAGAAAACTAATTTCTGAGTCTATTTATATCGGAGAGTAGGAATTTTTTTTACTCCTCAGCCCCTTCGGCGCTCTGGTGAGGATTCTTGACGTAGGTGTTTTGATTTACTCCTCTTCCCCTTCAAATTTTTATTTAGGATCACGCGGTTAGTTTCGTTCGTTGTCCATCCTCTTTTGTCCGGCGCAATCCTCGTCAAGCTGATTCGAACCTCCCTCTCTTTGGGAGATCAATCCTCAGCTCTTTTCGATCGATGTTGTTTCCCTGTCTGAAGTTGTCCTTGTTTTTCCCGCCCACCCACCCCTTTTATTCTCGGAACCGGAGTCCGTAATCGAGTATCCATTCTACTCGTGCGAAGTCTTTGCTTTCTTTCCTCAATGTTTTCAACCGGTGTTTCATCTTGAAGTCATTCGTCGGTTCCCCCTTCCAAGTTGTCTTTGTTTTCCCACCCTCCCACCCTCTTCTTCCCGGAGTCTGACTCTCTCTCGACCATCTATTTCATTCGCTCGGAGCCTCTTCAGTCTTCCCTCAATCATTTCAACAGGTGAATTCTCTTTTGTTTGACAATCTTCATCTCTTTTTCTTCTCCGGTGGACTTAATTCAAGTTTTTCGGGTTGATCATATTTTTTTCCTCAACTCAAGTGTTCTCCTTGCTCGTTCGCCTCTCGCCAGTTAATCATTCCAGATTTCAAGACATCTTAGGAGATTTGTCTGTGTTTGAATTAATTCGAGGTTGTCACCTCATTCAAATATTTCAATTGTTCGGGTGCATCATCTATATTTTCAACAATCCTTTCCAACGGTGTTATCGCTTTAGTGGGCCCTAACCCACAGGTCTTTTCCTAGGATCTTACCTGACTCTTCTGATTTCCCCGGAGTTATTCTCAATTCTTTTCAAGTGTGACGTAAGAATGGATTTCATCAGTCACATGCCTTCTCTAAGATCTCGTTTAAATTCTTTTAATTGTTGGCTCAACATCTTCGTTTTTCATTCTCCCGGAGTATCTCAGTAATTTTGGTGTTCTTTCTCGTCGTCATTCTCAACTTTTGAAGACTGAAGAAGAGTTTCTCCTCTAAATCTTGCCCGTTCTCCCGAAGATTTGTGGTTCTAGCTTCATATTTATCCTCTCAAAATTATTCCATTTGTGAGAATTCTTTTCACCCATCCGGAGTATTTCAGGAGTTGTTTTCCATTTCTTTTCACCGGAGGCCATCGTTCCAGAAGAATTCCTCGTCCTCACATTTCTGCTACCGATATCCAATTATCTCGGTGCTTCCTTCAAGCTTTCTCTAATCAGTTCATCATCTCTTCATTCTTTTGCATCTAAATCCCCTCTAGCATATTGGTTCTTCTAATTCTTCCCGGTGATTCATTCTCTTCCATCAGTCATTTTCGAATTCTTACGGTGATTCGTTCAAGATTCTTTTCCTTGTTTATCATATTAATCCATTCGTTCTTTCAATCCTACCGGTGGTACATGAGGACCTTCTCAAGTTTGCGATATGTCACTTCTCAATCCTTTTCAAGAAGAATAAGTAGTATGCAAAATCCATTGTTTGTCGTCAATTCAATTTGATGCAGGATAAACATACAATAAATCTTATTCTTATATCCTCCAAGTGATTAATCCTGTTCTTCGGAGTTTGTTCTTGATGAATAAATTCTAGTTTCAAGTGTTTTCATCTTTTCTTTTCCGGAGTTCAAATTTCCTCGGCCATCTCGTCGGAACCTCCATCTAAATCATCGCAATGCTCATCTTATTCTTTCATACTTCATTCTATCTCATCATCCTTTTCGTTATCGGAGTTCTTCATGGTGGTTCGTCATGATTTAGTTCATTCTTCAAGAGTTCATCAAGATTCTAATTGAAGGAGCTCAAGTATCTTTTCTTCTCGCATCTCGAAGTGTAATTAATTCTCCGTATTCTTTTGAAGTGGAGTTTGGCATTTCTTCGCTCTTCTAAGCTATCAAGTCATTTCCGTTTGTGGCCGGTTATCACCTTATGATTTGAGATGTTATCCATAAGACAACAACAAACTTATTCTTTTCGTTGTTGATTTTCTCAACAACTTCGTTCAATCCTTCCTTCTACAGATGCTTTCAATTTCATTCGTGGCACAAGTTGTCATTTTCTTCTCCGTTCTTTTCATTCAACTCTTTCAATTCTTTCCAGAGGTTTTGTGTCATATCTTCATCAAGTATCTTTCCATCCTCTCGAGCTCGTGTTCTATTCCTTCCATTTTCAGTCGGAATGCTGCTTAAATCCTTTCAGTCTTATTCATTTCTTATCTCGTTCTAACCAAAGTGGTTTCTTGGTCTATTTGATTCCGTGACTTTTCAATTCTCGTCATTCTTGTCGTTCCTCTCTTCTTCTCGAGTGCTCTCGATTCTTTACTTCTTCTCTTGAGTTCTTGTTTCACCTCTTCCCATTTCCCTTCCGCCTCGGTCCTAAGATCTCGGGACGAGATCTCTTGTTAGTGGAGGAGTGTTGTAACGCCCCGGATTCGATGCGCCAGGTGTCCGCCAGTTATTCGCCATCCTTGCCATGTCATTTGCTTGCGTGTTGCACTTTGCCATGTCATCATATGCATTTCATATCATGTCATCATGTGCATCTCATTTTGCATACGTGTTCGTTTCATGCATCCGAGCATTTTCCCCATTGTTCGTTTTGCAATCCGGCACTCCTATGTCCTCCGGCGTTCCCCTTTTGTCTCCTTTCGTGTGCGGGTATTAAACTTTCTCGGAATGGCCTGAGGTTTGCCAAGTGGCCTTCGTATAGCACCGGTAGACCGCCTGTCAAGTTTCGTGCCATTTGGAGGTCGTTTGATACTCCAACGGTTAACCGTAAAGCCTCTTTTGTGTGCAGCCCAACACCCCTTCAAAGTGGCCCAAAACCCATCAAACTCCCCTCCATGCTCTCGGTCGTTCGATCACGATCGCGTGGCCGAAAACCGCTCCTCATTTGGACTCTCCTAGCTCCCTCTAACTATAAATATGTGGCCTCTCCCGAAAATCTTGCGCAGATGAAACCCTAGCCCCGCTCCTCCGCGCCACCGGACATGTCCGCCGCCGTCCCGACATGCCCACCGTAGCCGGCCATGTCGCCCGACCAATGGGGACGTGCCACGTCGCCTCCGCCGCCTCCCTCCTCCACTCCGCGAGCGCCACGTGGCCCCCGCGCGTCCCCGCCGCCGCCGGCCCGCCGGGGCCCAGGCGGGGCCATCCCGGCCCGCGCGCGCGCCGCTGCCCGCCCGGGCCCAATCTCCCGCGCCGCCGCCCCGAACCCGCGGGAGAGCTCCGCCGCCCGCGCCCGAGGTCGTCGGCCGGCCTCCACTCCGGCGCCGGTCGCCTCCCGCCTCCGCTCCGCGCCCCACGCCTCCTCCCCGTTGTCCACCGCGCCGCCCGCGGACTGTGCCGACCCGCCAGTGCCCGCCACCCCGCCGGCGCACGCCTCCGCCGCCCTCCGGCGAGATCTGCTCTAGCTCGGGCCCGCCGCCTCCGGCCTTCCCCTCGCCGTCGGACTGTGCCTCCAGCCAGATCCGGGCAGGAGGCGCCCGGATCCGTCGCCCCGCCTCCGATCCGGCCGCCCCGAGCCCTCCCTCGCCATCTCCGGCGTGTTCTCCGGCGAGATCCGCCTCGCCTCGATATCCGTGCAGAAGGTTGACCCCGTAATTCTACTAAGTCCCGAATATTTTGCATAATCATGTCATGTTCATCGCATCATAACTTGCTGCATACTGCTCTTTTTCGTGTGTGCAACATGTCAAATTGTGCGCCTCGACGAGTACTTCATTCCATTCCATTGCATCATATTCATTTGAGCTCATCTTGATGCCTGAAATGCTGTTGGAAGAGTGCATGTTGCTGTTAATCTGCTGAAACTGTTATAACATGCTCATTTGTCATTTTTGCCATGTTTGATGTGTGCATCCTATGAGGTTGATGTCTACATGTGTTTTGATCTATGCCATGCCATCTTTCCAGAGGTGCTATCCATGTATTTTTGTGAGTTGTGTACTGAGTACATCAAGCTTTTTAAGTAGGGTACATGCTGTTGCTGTTTTCCTGACAGATTCTGTTATATTTTGTTGCTATGTAAACCTGATGCTACAAGTCATTTCGTGCATTATTCTGGAGATGTTCACTAAGGATGTTTTGTTATACATGTATTGCTCTATCCATTCATGCCCCTGGTTGAATTTATAGCCTGCTTTAACATGTTGTAATCTTGCTCCAAAGTTGCTAAATAATGTTGCTGTCATCCTGTTAACATTAAGTTCAATGTTTCCATGATTGTTGTTAGTGATCCATGCACCCTATGAACTTGCTCTTGCCATGCATAGCTTCATAAACATGTCTTCTTACTGTTGGTTGCCTTTCCATGCCATGTATTGCTCTGTGGTGAGTGTTTCAAGCTCACCAACATGCCTACTTATTGTTGTTCCTGCCATGTATGAATCTGTCATATAACTTGCTATGTTTACATGGGTGCCATCATATTTTCTGTGTCCTTTTGGCTCATGGTCAGTAAGGGACTTTTGATCTATGCAATTAGTAGATTCATGCCATGCCTTTTTTGCCATGATAAGTTTATGTAACATGTTGTTTGATAGCTCTAAACATTGAAAGCTGATATTATTTCCTGATAAGTCCGAAACTGTTATTATTTGCAATCTTCCCATGTCCTTTTGAGCATGTTGTAGTGATTTCTGGAGATAGCTCAGTGTTCATGTTTTGTTATGCTTTACCTGTACTTCATGCCCATGCCTTTTGTTATTACGTTGAGATGCTGTAGCATGTTGTTTTGATGCTTGCAATATGCCTAGTTGCTGTTATGGACAGATTGTTGCTATAACTTGTATAGTGTATGTGTTGAACCGTTGCTCCGTTTTGAGTGTGCTCCATATGAAACTCGCTTGATTTTGCGTGTAGTTTCATATTATCATGTTGCATCCTTGTTTTGGTGTGTTTGCTTGATGTTTGGGTGCATTTTGCATCAATGCCATGCTTAACTTGTTTTGCTCATATCTTCTAGGCCGTAGCTCCGAATCTAATGAACTTTATATGTAACTTGACTAGAATCTCGTGTAGATCATCTTGGTGTATCTTAACTTGCTGTTTAACAACTTGAACATAAGGTTTATTCAGTTCTGGACCAATTTCGAAATTTGCATATGAGGACTTACCGGAATTGTTATATGTTGTTTCCAGCCTCATTTAAACTTGTCTTGATGTGTTGTTCTTGTTTGCATCATCTCTTGCCATGAGTAGCCTCATCTAGCCTTTTCATGCATCATGCTTGTTGTGCATCATGTCTTGCCTATGTGTGGTGTGTTTACCATGTTGTGTGCTTCTTCTCGATAGTTCCCGTTTCGTTGCGATCGTGAGGATGCGTTCGTCTACATGTGGTTCGTCTTCGTGGCTTCATCTTCTTCATGCACTCCTCTTCAAGCCTCCCAAATTGCCATAAACCTCTAACCTTTGACACCCTTCCTAGCAAACCGTTGTTTGGCTATGTTACTGCTTTGCTCAGCCCTCTTATAGCGTTGCTAGTTGAAGGTGAAGTTGAAGATTTCTTCATGGTGGACAAGATTTTGGTTGGGATATCACAATATCTCTTATATTATTAATGCATCTATATATTTTGGTAAAGGGTGGAAGGCTCGTCCTTATGCCTGGTGTTTTGTTCCACTCTTGCCGCCCTAGTTTCCGTCATACCAGTATTATGTTCCCGGATTTTGCATTCCTTACGCGGTCGGGTGATTTATGGGACCCCCTTGACAGTTCGCTTCGAATAAAACTCCTCCAGCAAGGCCCAACCTTGGTTTTACCATTTGCCTCACCACCACCTACTTTTCCCTTGGGAGTAATTAACCCAAGGGTCATCTTTATTATAGTCCCCCCGGGCCAATGCTTGTCTAAGTGTTGGTCCAAACTAGAGCACCGTGTGGGACCATCCCTTGGCAACTTGGGTTACGTCGGTACCTGTACGCTTAGCTTATCCGGTGTTGCCCTGAGAACGAGATATGTGCAGCTCCTATCGGGATGTCGGCGCATCGGGCGGTCTTGCTGGTCTTGTTTTACCATTGTCGAAATGTCTTGTAAACCGGGATTCCGAGACTGATCGGGTCTTCCTGGGAGAAGGTATATCCTTCGTTGATCGCGAGAGCTTATCATGGGCTAAGTTGGGACACCCCTATAGGGTATAAACTTTCGAGAGCCGTGCCCGCGGTTATGTGGCAGATGGGAATTTGTTAATGTCTGGTTGTAGATAACTTGACACCAGATCCGAATTAAACCGCATCAACCGTGTGTATAGCCGTAATGGTCTCTTCTCGGCGGAGTCCGGGAAGTGAACACGGTTTCTGTGTTATGATTGACGTAAGTAGGAGTTCAGGATCACTTCTTGATCATTGCTAGCTTCACGACCGTTCCTTTGTTTCTCTTCTCGCTCTCATTTGCGTATGTTAGCCACCATATCTTGCTTGGACGCTGCTGCAACCTCACCACTTTACCCATTCCTTTCCCATTAAGCTTTGCTAGTCTTGATACCCATGGTAATGGGATTGCTGAGTCCTCGTGGCTCACAGATTACTACAACAACAGTTGCAGGTACAGGTTATGCGATGATCATGACGCGAGAGCGATGTTTGCTTGTTTTGGAGTTCTTCTTCTGCTTCTTCTTCGATCAGGGATAGGTTCCAGGTCGGCAGCCTGGGCTAGCAGGGTGGATATTGTTGGAGTTTCTGTTTATGTATCATCCGTAGTCGGATGTTGATCTCTTGTATGATGATGTTGTATTCGGGTGGCATTGTGTGCCTTTTGTAGGTATCCCCATCTATTATTTAATGTTGATGTAATGATATCCACCTTGCAAAAGCGTCTTCAAGATGCGCTTCTATCCTTGGTGGGACCTTCGAGTTCCTTTAGGATAGGGCCGCATCTTGGGCGTGACACCGGTCCCCGGAGAGCCGCCTCGCCGGAGCCCTGGCATTGCGCGTCTACTCCCCTGCTTTACCTGCTATTGCTGCCTCTGTTCTTCAGTAATGAGCATCAGCTCGCTCGCCTCGCCTCGCTTTGACCGCGCCTCGGTCGCGTCGTCTCCGCGTGGCCCAGGAGCCTCAAGGCCCAGCGCCTCGTCTTAGCCTCTCCACCAACTGGGCTTGGCCCATGGGTGAGCAGCCCCCTCCAGCCCTCTCATGTGCATGTTGGGCCAGCCAGATTCAGCCCGTTGTGTATTTTTTTCCTGCTGCTGCAATTTAGCTATTATCCCAGGATTTACACATTTGCAGAAAAACCCTTGCTGTTCAAGCATTTAATAACTAATCAATCATGCATCATATGTAAAAACTTTATATATGTAAAATGCTTAGTTTTTCATCTAGTTTCACAATCTGGTGCTTTCATCCATGTTAAATATGTTTAAAATGTTGTTTGTTTAAATTTTCTTAAATGCCATGTTAAAATGATTTATTTCCTAACTAAATAACCGTAGCTCCAAATTTAATAAACTTTATATGTGAATGGGGTGGAAAAATGCATAGGTTAACTTGGTGCACTTTGTTTTACTTCTTAACAACATTGAAATATGGTTTAGGGCAGATCAGTACCAATTTCGAAACATGGACATGAGGATTTTCCGGAATTGTTGTTTGTTGTTTCCGGCCTCATTTAAACTTGCTTAAATAGTTAGATTACTAAGGTTACACCTCTTCCCATGTTTAACAACATTTAATATTGTTGTGTACCTAAACGAGAGCGAACTAAATAACTCGAATGTGGTGTTTCGTCAATATGCAACTCGTTGCATATTGAGCTCCACTTAACTTGTAGTATTGTTTGTTGCACTTTGCCATGCCATGCCTCATTAAACCGTACATGCATCATACTTGATTGTGCATCATGCCATGTTTATGCTTGTGCATTTACCATGTTGTTTGTTTCTTTCCGGTGTTGCTTCTTAGTTTCGGTAATGTTGCGATTGTGAGGATTCGTTCGACTACTCCCGTTCGTCTTCTTCATGGACTCGTTCTTCTTCCTAGCAGGACCTCAGGCAAGATGACCGTCATCTTGGATCTCACTACTATCATTGCTATGCTAGTAGCTTCATTCTATCGCTATGTTGTGCTACCTATCACTTGTTCATCATGCCTCCCAAATTGCCATGTCAGCCTCTAACCTTTTCATCCTTCGTAGCAAACCATTGCTTGGCTATGTTACCGCTTTGCTCAGCCCCTCTTATAGTGTTGTTAGTTGCAGGTGAAGTTGAAGATTGCTCCATGATGGACAGGATTATGTTGGGATGTCACAATATCTCTTATTTAATTAATGCACCTATATACTTGGTAAAGGGTGGAAGGCTCGGCCTTATGCCTGGTGTTTTGTTCCACTCTTGCTGCCCTAGTTTCCGTCATACCGGTGTTATGTTCCTTGATTTTGCATTCCTTACGCGGTTGGGTGATTTATGGGACCCCCTTGACAGTTTGCTTTCCATAAAACTCCTCCAGCAAGGCCCAACCTTGGTTTTACCATTTGCCTACCTAAGCCTTTTTCCCTTGGGTTTCCGGAGCCCGAGGGTCATCTTTATTTAACCCCCCTCCCCCCCTCGGGCCAGTGCTCCTTCGAGTGTTGGTCCGGACCGAGCAGCCTGCGGGGCCACCTTGAGGAAACTTGAGGGCTGGTTTTACTCGTAGCTTGTCTCATCGGTTGTGCCCTGAGAACGAGATATGTGCAGATCCTATCAGGATTTGTCGGCACATCGGGTGGCTTTGCTAGTCTGGTTTTACCATTGTCGAAATGTATTGTAAACCGGGATTCCGAGACTGATCGGGTCTTCCTGGGAGAAGGAATATCCTTCGTTGACCGTGAGAGCTTGTGATGGGCTAAGTTGGGACACCCCTGCAGGGTATAAACTTTCGAGAGTCGTGCCCGTGGTTATGTGGCTGATGGGAATTTGTTAATATCCGGTTGTAGAGAACTTGACACCAGATTCGAATTAAAACGCATTAACCGCGTGTATAGCTGTGATGGCCTCTTTTCGGCGGAGTCCGAGAAGTGAACAAGGTTTTGGGTTATGTTTGATGTAAGTAGGAGTTCAGGATCACTTCTTGATCATTGTTAGCTTAACGACCCTTCCGTTGCTTCTCTTCTCGTTCTTATTTGCATATGTTAGCCACCATATATGCTTAGTCGCGGTTGCAACCTCACCACTTATCCTTTCCTTACCCATTAAGCTTTTCTAGTCTTGATACCCATGGTAATGGGATTGCTGAGTCCTCGTGGCTCACAGATTACTACAACAATAGTTGAAGGTACAGGTTATGCGATGATCTTGACGCGAGAGAGATGTTACTTGTTTTGCAGTTCTTCTTCTACTTCTTGTTCGATCAGGGGATAGGTTCCTGGTTGGCAGCCTGGGCTAGCAGGGTGGATGTCGTTTGAGTTTCTGTTTGTGTTTCGTCTGTAGTCGGATGTTGCTCTTATGTATGATGTTGTTGTATTCATGTGGCATTGTATGCCTTTTGTATGTATCCCCAACTATTATGTAATGGTATGATGTAATGATATCCACCTTGCAAAAGCGTCTCCAATATGCGCTTCTATCCTTGGTGGGACCTTCGAGTTCCATTAGGATAGGGTCGCATATTGGGCGTGACAAAGATCTACAGTAATGATTGTTGTGAAGTCAAAGCATTTGAATTTGTTTCTCTATTTTAATAAGATATACAACCATCTTTATTGTCAAGTTAAACCATCGTTTGTGTATTATCTTCACAGCACACCACATGATTAGTCTCGTGTTACATATGAACTATGTGTACTATATGAACTCGAACTCGATTTTTTGAATCCACTTTATGTTGATTTCAAATCACATTACATTTCTAGCTCTAGCTAGATCTTCATAATCTAAACCATGTCTCATATGTATAATGTGTTTATCACATTATGTATGGTGCCCCGCCCCCTACGCCTACAAGTATTTAGATGTGAGTTGCAAACACCACACATTACCACAAATTGAAATAAAATGTGAGAATGTTCGATATATAGTATTGTTTAGATTGTTCGATATTTAGTTGTAAGCTGCAAACGCCACTCATTATCACAAATTCAAATAAAATGTGAGATTGTTTGATGTATATTATGGTTTAGATTGTTCGACATTTAGCTGTGAGTTGCAAACGCCATGCATTATCACATTATGATATAACATGCGCACAACACGTGTATCACCGCTATATTCATGCATGCATATGTTTAAAACACTGCAATCTCCTATTCAAATATATGAATCCGCTTTCATATCAAATTATGATCTTTGTTAGTCTCTTACAACCACACAATCCTCTAACCTTTGTAGCTACCACTAACTTCCTCTCATGCATGCACACGCCCTCCTCGCCCTCCCTGTCCCTCAGCATTCTATCCACCGGGCACATTCATTTTTTTTCTTTAGGTCGTTCTCCCAGAGTCTCCACAACTCCTTTCCGACACACACTGATCGATAAACCTCTCCAGCGATGCTTGCCTACAACATACACACACACACCTTCAATCTCTTCCTTTATGTGTCCTTGCCTCGTGTCTCTCATACGGTCACACACACGTGTAAACTCTCTCCCCTCTTTTCATCGATCTCACAACTGCACACTCCTCCCCCTATCTAGCTAGTAGCTGGGCCTCTCGCACCACCTCCTAGCTCCATTCTCTCTGTCTATCCGTCTCGCTGGGCCTTATTTCCCTCTAACAAATGGATGTACACCGACTGATCTCTCGATATACATATAGTTAGCTAGGTCCTTATAACTCGTTTTTATCCATGCGTCGACCGATCTACCTCATTAGTTATGTCTCTCCATTCCTCCGACAAATAACAATTGATCTACCAATCTAGTTAGGTTTGCTTACCAAACACATGGTTCCCCTTCATCATCCATGGATGCGTCCTGACAGATCTATCACGCACATGCACACACAGAAACACATCCCCACTCTTATTGATAACATTGCAGTTCCACCCTCAGTTTGTCTAGTAGGCCTCTCCCACCATCTTCGAGAAGTAACTCCATCACCCATCCAGCACTCTACCCCTCTCCCTCCCTCCCTCTCTCTCCTCTCTCTCTCTCTGTCCCATCATATTTCCCGTCCTTCAGTTATGTATGGATGTCGACTGATCTCCCTCAAGACATAGATGGGTCTCTCCTTCTCAACACATATACGAGTCGTTCTACCTCTATAGTTAGGCCTCTGCCTACCCCTCCCCCCACCCCCTCCCCCCCACACACACCGATACATCGAGCGCTCTAGTCATGTCTCCCTGCCACACACAAACTTGACATGTGCCCCTGACGTTCCGGTAGGTCAGTCGCCCTATATCTTTGACTTGCACACACACACACACACAATTTCAATGGCTCTCTTCATCGATCTCGCACCCACCCACTTGATCCTCTCTTCGACTCTACCGATATCTATGACCCCTCCCTCTCTTCTCGTGGATTGCCCGACCCTCTATATATGATATGGATAGGCCTCCATTTCACCCACATTGCATGCAAAATTTTGTTTGAGATGTCATCGACACATATTCCCACAAATACATTCACGAAATAAACCCCCCACCCAACTCCCCCCCACCCCCACCCCAAAACAAAAAACACTCACGAACGCAGTTTGTATCTCTCACACACACCCACGTAGGTGGGGGACGTGCACAAAGAGAAGAGGTGCATGCACGGCACATGTACTCTCGTCTCTTTCCCAACCACACCCGCGCGGGTACACGATGGAGCTCATTTCTGTACGAAACAGGCAGCCCACGTGGTAATTTGGCACGTGTACTGGTTGTCCACTTGGTGGAGGGAGGATCGTCTACCACGGGTGAACAAACAAATTGCGACTTGACGCGTTATGTTAAATTAAAAAAAGAGGCAAACCATGTGGGGCCTACGTTAGAGGCAAGGCTCTATACACTGGAGTACTTTTGATGTGTCCCGTCAACTCGCAGAACGAGGAGAAGCTTGCTTAGTACACCGTCTCCCCCGCCCACGGGCGCGGTGGCTCGCAGGATGAGGTGAAGCTTGCTCCGCCTTACGCCCGCTCCCTCGCCCGTGCGCGCGGTGGCTCGCAGGACGAGGAGAAAAATTTACTACTCCCTCCATTTACTGCTCGTCCCTACTACCTTGGTTATAGAGATTGTATCATATTGTTTGGAATATATATGTCCTTTAGTAGATTTCAATATGAACTAATAGTACATACTCCAAACACTGATGTATATAGACGTATTTTAGAGTGTAGATTCACTCATTTTGCTCCGTATGTAGCACTCTCCCTTGCCCCTCGACCCTCGCCCACGTGGTGGACGTGCAGCAATTCATTAGGTCTCATATAGCCAGAGCGATATATACTACACTACCATTATTTCTCGACTTCCCGAAGAGGCGAAGAGCCAATCTCAAGGTTAATATTTTGGAGATGCCAAGCGCAAGGTTATAGGAGAACGAGTAGTAGGTGCCGTGTCATTTATAAATAATTTTTTTTCTTCAGTGGCACGTACGCAATATGATAGGTTCATATGGAGAGATAAGGAAACCGCTCCACTATATACATAGTCAGGACGGGCCAGCCTACACGGTTGCTTGTTGGGGTTCCTCTCTTCACACTCTCTCGCACAAAATGACTGTGGCCACATCTCTAACATCCCAGCGGATCACGTCCGCGGGGGGAAGGGGTGGATGCTTAGTCTAGATGCGGTCGCCGTTGCTGACGGCGAAAACCCACTGTCGGCACGTCCCGATCAGGGGTCCCCGCCGTTCTCTCGCACAAAGCCGGTGAGGTTGCCTTCATCCCTTGCTCACTGCCGCGACGTGGGTAGTTGCCGCCTCCTGCTATGTCGGCGTTCTGGGAACGGGGGTACCCAGACTTGCCTGCCTGTGGCCTGTGGCGTGGCTCAAGGAGTGGCCCGGTACGACCCATCTTCGTCAACACAAGCTCAAGACCCTCGCGAGGGGCCAAGCCTCGCGGGGCGGACAACAGGAGGCTTCCTCAGGCACGACCTCGTTAGGCTGGCTCACGAGGAGGCAGAGAGATCAAGGCGGGGTACCTCACGAGGTGCCCGTGACGCAAGCCATGACGAACAAGGCGCCAGGCGGGCGTCGGCCTGTGCAGAGTCCTTGTTTCCCCTTTGGTGCAAAGGGGGCAAGCGCAGGCAAGGGTATCAAGAAAAGGCAACCATTTCGGTGCAACAAGACCAAGACCAGCAGGACGGCAGAATGGAGGTCATCGTGGAGCCCAAGCCAGCGTCATCGTCAGGATCTTTTGTCAAGCGAGGACCAACTTTAGTCAGGATAAGTGTACTAGATTTTCCCCTTCAAATGGACAATTGTTGGCGCCCTTCCCGCTCAATATTTGGGAAGAGGCCCGGGGCCTTCGCCTATAAATAGGACTAGCCACCCACAAGGTAGAGGCGGCGAGAGATCAACCACACACACACACACACACACACACAGAGAGAGAGAGAGAGAGAGAGAGAGGCGACTGAACTCCCCTAGCAGTTCATCGCCCCAAGAGCAGACCCTCGCGAGGCTGTTCTTCCCTTGTATTGTCCCTCATCAGCCCCCAGAGGCAATCCACACACCAGAAACTGGAGTAGGGTATTACACCACAATGGTGGCCTGAACCAGTATAAATCTTGTGTCCCTTGTGTTGTTCTTCGAGTAGTCTAGATCCTTACGAGGCGGTGAAACATGGGTAGGCTGGGGGTGTGATCTCCGCGTGCACCCCAGTGTTCGAATCTCAAGGGTCAGCCGGAACCCGAAATCCTACATTTGGCGCGCCAGGTAGGGGTGTGCCGGAATCTGCCTTCCGTCGCCTCGTGCTTTCACTACTCATCCCATCCATGTCAGACGCACATCGCGCCCGCGCCGAGCGTCGGGCCGCTCTCGCCGCTCGAATCACCTAGACGGCCCCCATCGGCGGGCACCCCCGTCGTTCCCCGTCGCCTGCTGTCAACGCCACCACCGGCCCGGCGGGGAACGAACAGCAGGTGTCGTCCCTGCATCCATCAGTGCGGCGAGAAGGCCGCACCGCCACTCCGTCGCTGACTCCGGCCGGCTCCTCGTCCCACACCCGTCGCGCTCCTGCGGACGCGCATGCTGTGCTGCTCCTGGCGTGGGAGCTCATGCACTACCGTCCCTTCGACGACCTCTACGACGAGTGGCTCACCCGCATCACCGAGCTCGTCAGCGCCGCTGGGGGCTCCCCTTCACCGTCCCTCTCGTTGCACCATGCACCGCCCTGCGCGGGCGACGAAGCTCCGGGGGCGCCTCAGCCGCCTTCGCCTCAAGAAGGCGCCTTGGCTCCAAGGTGCATGGCCCCTGGGCGGAACCGCTCCGTCCGGCACCAGCGCAGCAAGAGAAGAGCTGCCAAGAGATCCCTCGTCCGCAAGAAGCCACCCGCGTGCTCCCCGCACCGGCTCGGCACGAGCGTACACCTGCTCCGGCGCATCAAGACCCCACGCTGCACCTGGCAGTAGCGCAGAGAGACCTGCAAGATCAAGCTGTCCGTCACCATAGGGCTCCCGTGGCCACTGCAGGCTGCCGTGCCTTCTCCGCCGAGCTGCACAGCGTGGCCTGGCCGGGCAAGTTCAAGCCAGACCTGCCCCCGCGCTACGATGGCACGGCTGACACTGTTGAGTTCCTCTAGCTCTACGAGCTGGGCATCGAAGCCGCCAACGAAGACTAGAAGGTCATGGCAAACTGGTTCCCCATGGTGCTCAAGGAAGGCGCCCGCACTTGGCTCCTGAACCTAGCTCCTGGCACGATATCCTCCTGGGACGAGATGCGCACCCGATTCATCGCCAACTTCTAAGGCACCCGTGACCGGCCCCCAGCCATGAGCGACTTGCGCCGCATCAAGCAGCAGCCGGGGGAGACCCTGCAGAAGTTCATCCAGTGCTTCAACAGCGCCCGCCTTAAGATCCCCAAGGTGTCTGAGGAGGCCATCATCTCAGCCTTCTCCGATGGCTTGCGTGACGTCAAGATGAAGGAGGAGCTCGCGGTCCATGAAGACCTGTGCACTTCCCTGGAGCTGTTCAATCTAGCAACCAAGTGCGCCAGGACTGAGGAAGGGCGCCTGTCCCTCCTCGAACTGCCAGCTGCTGACCCAGAAGAGAAGAAGCCCAAGACCAAGGACGTGAAGCGCAAGGGGGCTGCCATGCTTGCAACAGAGCCCGACACCAAGCGAGGCAGAGATCAGCCAGAGTCATCCAAGGGCAGCCAGTACTGCGTGTACCACAACCTCCACACCCACAACACCAACGAATGCCAAGAGCTCAGAGCCGTGCGAGACGTGCATGCCGGCCGACGCCCTGAGCGCAGCGACAGGGGCTATGGCCGAGGAGGAGGAAGAGGTGGAGGACGATGGGAAGATCGTGGCCCTCGCCAAGGGTGGCGTGACCGACCTCGCGAGGACCGCTGGCAGGACCAGCCTCGTGAGGGAGGTTGGAGGGACCCACCTCGCGAGGGGGGTTGGAGAGATCAGCCTCGCGAGGATCACCCACAAGGCAATGCGGGACTCCCTCCTCTGCCACCACAGCCAAGGAGAAACGAAGACCATCACCAGGACGAGGGGGCTGGAGGCTTCCAGGAGCCGCGCGCAATCGCTTGCATCTTGGGCGGTGCACAAGCCCCGGCCTCTCAACGCAGCTTCAAGCAGTTTTCTCGCGAAGTGAATGCAGTCCTCCCCAAGCTTGAGGCCACACGCCCTCTCAGGTGGTCATCATGCGCTATCACGTTCAGCTCAGCGGATCAGCTCAAGTGCGCGGCCACAGCAGGAGTCCTCCCGATGCTTTGTTCCCCAATCATCAGCAACGTGCAAGTCACCAGGACCCTCATCGATGGCGGAGCAGGGCTCAATGTCCTATCCGTCGAAACGTTCAACAATCTCCAAGTGCCATACAATCAGCTGCAGCCAACCAAGCCCTTCTCAGGAGTCACTGATGGTTCCACGGTTCCGATCGGGCAGGTTCGCCTGCCTGTTACCTTCGGGACACGCGACAGCTACCGCACCGAGCTCATCGACTTCGACGTCGCTCACATCCGCCTGCCATACAATGCAATCCTCGGGTACCCATCCCTGGCCAAGTTCATGGTCGTGACCCATCATGGCCACAATGTCCTCAAGATGCCAGGAAGCGGCGGAGTCATCACTGTGCCTTGTGAAGAGAGAGACGCTGTGTGTTCCCTGGAACGAGCCTTTCAAGCCGCATCAATTGAAGACCCAGATCACAGGAACGGGAGGCCTCCCGAGGCTGCTCCTAAGAAGAAGAAGACATCGCCCGGCCCAACCCCTCGGGAGGCTGGCCCCTCAGGGTCAGCGCCCGTTCAAGGGGCACCTCCATCTGTCGCATAGGGAGGCGCGCCCAGCGCCCTCCTCGAGCAAGGCTCAGGGGCTCTCTCCCGGAGGGTCATCGACTTTGCTAAGATTACGAGGGAGGCGCTCGGGCACCACTTGGAGGCATGCTTCAACGCATGTTTCCCTCAAGAGGAAGCAAGGCAAGGAGGGCCAAACCCTCAGGAATTCATTAGCGAGATCATTCAGGAGTTGCAGGAGTCAAGAGTCATGAGTGGCAGCCGCTGCTTGCCCGCCGTAGCTCCCCATCCAGGCAAGGATGGTGGGCTGCGTGTCTGCATCGACATACCAGGACTCAATCGAGCTGCCTCTCAGGAGCGCCTCTGGCCCTCACGCGTGAGGCGCTGCGAAGGCCCACCTCACAGCTATGTTCGCATGCCTTACGGCCTGCTGAACACGGCTGCTGTGTGTCAGCGCCTCATGAGGAGCATCTTGGAGGCTCAGGCGGTGAGGCACTTCGCAGTCCTGGCGGAGATGGAGATGGTCCGCGAGGAGCCGCCAGCACACCCGGAGCCTCCCGAGGCCCCTAGGCCTAGGGGCTCGTGAATATCGTCTCCCGCAGCGCACACCGTCTGCTGCTTCAGCATCCCTCCATCTTCAACATCATCAGCTGACATCGTTCGAGTTTCATTTTCAGCTGGGAGCGCCCCCCAGGGCTGCATCACTCCCAGGCCGCGTGGGTCCGTCCCTGCGCGTGTATCCCCTTTAGTTCATATTTTCAGCCTACTTTATCGAGGGTGCCCCTCGGGCTGCATCATCCCCAAGGACGCTTGGGCCCGACCCAGCGGTGATCATTTCTTTCTGCGTCTATCTAAATGAACTTGCTCCTTCATGACTAACGTGCTCGACCAAATCGCCTGCTCGATTGACACCAACTGATGGAGCTGCTCCCTCACGGCACGACGCTTGCGCATGGATCCGTCTCTGCAACATCGACAAACCTGGACGGCTGAGCTCTGGTCGTGGCAACCCTGCAGGGCGCCACCTCACCAAGCCTTCTGTGCCTCGTCACCCTCCTAGAGCAACCAACAGCTGGCCGGCAGTTGTAACGGTAAACCCTCATTTTTCTCATGATGAACTCGCAGGATCGTTTTAAGGAGCAGCATCCGGCGCGGCCTCCGCGGCGTCTCCTTCGCCCCTGTCCACGCGAACCGCTTGCACGTTAAAGGGGGGTACCTAAGCATCGCGACTCATGGGCTCTTACCGGCTCTCCAACCCTCACCCTCTGGCCTTGTCCACGGCATCGCGGCCTGGCATACCAGCGATGGCTAAGCCCCGCTCGAGGGCCGGGAGCTGAGGACGTAGAGCACGAAGGGGGGCAAAGACAAGAGGGAAGAGGCACGTAGGGGACCTCGCTATGCAACTCCTCGGCTGCCGACGCGCGGGCCCGGCGCCGCACCAGGGAATGGTTTCCGACCCCAGAGATAAGTCACCCTCCAGAATCACTAGTTGTCACAGCGCCGACCTCGCACCTAAGCAGTTCCGTTTTTGGTGACGTCGCACTCCTTTCTCACTGAGCGATGGCTGCTTGAGCGCTAAAGGGGACCTCCTGAGCATCGCAACTTAGGGGCTCTTACCGGACCCCGGGCCGCTCACCTCCTGGCCTTGACCACGGCACCGCGACCTGGCATACCAGCGACGGCTGAAGCCTGCCTTGGGACCGAGACCTGTCAGCGCAGAGCGTCAAGCCCTTGTGAGGTTCGAAAGGAGGAACTAAGCTAAGACGGGACGAGCACCCCTCACCACTTCATGATAAGGATCATATTAACAAACGGAACTACAAGCACCTTACAAACCCCTGCGGGGTGTGTTCTTCGATTCCTCGCAGGGAACAAAAGGAGCAGATCCTAAGGAGTGCTAACTACGCGCGCCACCGCAAGAGATGCCATCATCAACAGTGGGCCGCCAGCCACCGGCGCCAACCCCATACAGATCAGTGGCGACGGCGGCGCGACGAGCCCACCCTGCTCCAGGAGCGACACAAGCTCGGGGCCTCGTAGCTGTCGTCGCTCGTCTCCGGGGTCGCGTGGAGCTCGGCAGAGTCGCTGGATCCTCCGACACCTCCGCTACCTGAGGAGCTACTAGGGAAGCAGTTGGCGAGTGTTGGAGTAATGGGCCACGGGTAGGCTAACCCGTGTCCCAGGACCTTTCAAGACATCGGGGCAGGCCGCGCCCCTCAGGACGAGTCCTAGAAGCCGACTCCAAGCCAAGCCGAGTCCCAGAAGCCGACTCCAAGCCAAGCCGAGTTCCAGACGGCGACTCCAAGACAAGCTGACTCCAAGCTAGCGACCTCTAGAGAGGTCGACTATCGAGAGTCGGCCCATGACTCCTCCCTCATCTCGAAGCACGATGCGTGGTACGGTCACGGCGTGGCCGTTCCCCCCTGCCAACGACGTACCGGCATGGCTACAGTGAGCCGTATCGCCGGAATATCTCCGGCGAGGCGCGGCACTGTTGCCATGCGTGCCCTGACCTCAGCCACAGTGCGCAACGCACTGTTCCCACGACGCCGGCCTGTACGGCCCTAAGACCGCGGGGGCGCCTGTCAGTGGGTGGACCGAAGGCGGCCTGAGCGCCCCGAAGACGGACCTGTGGGAGTCGGCCTCCCTGGAGTCGGCCGACTCCTTCCCAGGGCCCACGAGCCATTAACCAGATAGGATGGGGAATGGTGACAGTGATCGCCCGATAGACGGCGGCACTGTTGCCACGACCCAATGACCAAGCCTGCGTCATCAGGAGTGCCGCTACAGTATCAAGCCTGTCCGCGGGACCCACCAGTCGGCGGGCCCCAGGAGCCGGCAGGAAGGACGGCGGTCTGAGAGACAGACGGCTGGGACCCGCACCCAGCCGGATTACCATTGTACCCCCGGGGGGTAGGCCTATATAAACCCCCCGGGGCACCCATGCAAAGGGTTCAGACCTTGATAGAGATAGACGAGATAACATAGGGAGGAGAGAGCTAGCCTTGCTCTCTCCTGCCTCCCGATACAGCTCCAGGAGCGCCATTGTAGTCACTTTGCTTTAGTGATCATGCGGAGACCCCGCAGAGCAGCAGTAGGGGTGTTATCTCCTCGGAGAGCTCCGAAGCTGGGTAAGATTCACCGGCGTGCATGCCTACGCCTCATCCCGTTTCCAGGCACCGGCGATGTTCTACTCGCCCCCACCATGATAAGCCATCCTTTGGCATATGTCGCACCCAACCCCCGACAGCGAGCCTAGTCCTCGCCGCAGCAGGATCCCGACCGCCTTTCTCAGGGCAGCACTGCAGCCGGCGTCCTTCCGCGTTGAAGACCTTGAAGAACATCAGGGAGGCGCCATCGTACTCGAGGTGGATTGCGAGGGCGCCACCCGTCTTGCCGACCCGGGCGATCTCGCCCCAGCCTCGGGTCAGGTAGACCCTGCCCGGAGCGATGACCTTAACCCCCGCTTCAGTCGCAGGGGCACTACAGCCAGCATGCTGCAGCCAAAGCTCGATAGGCCCCCTTGGCGGGGTCTCGAAGGCGAAGGAAAGAGGGAGGCGAATCCAGGACCGAGGAGGCGTGGCGGCATGAAGCACGAGCTCGCGAGCAGAGCCCATGGCGTGAACCCCAAGAGGAACGACGCGCACGGCCGTGATCTGCCGGCAGCGACGGCGCCTCTGGCGATGCTGCTCGGCGCCAGCACCTTCAGGGCCCTCGATCCGGGCGTACAAGGGCAGTGGGAATCTCGGCGGTGGCCGCTCGAACCATGGCCTCGACGCCTCCTGCCAAGCGCCTCCTTCCCCGTGGCGAGAGACGAGCCGTTTCTTCGGAGGAAGTGGGACGGGACTCTCTCGGGGGGCCTTCCCTTTTTCTTCAGCAGAAAACCAACGGATCGGTGCCATTGGCGAAGGGAGGAGCAAGGACGAAGAGGAAGATGAAGAGTAGCGGGAAGAGATGGATCGGAGGGGCTCACGCCGTTCCGTACATATAGCCGAGGAAGGCCAACCGTCGGCCTCCACGATCACAGGTAATCATGACCTGTTTTGCATGCAGGGACTTGTCAAATCATGCAGTTGCCGAGGCGTCGTGGGGGAGCCAGGACGCCCACGTCCAATCAACCGCCACGCGGCGCCCAAGGCCGCAGGCTACTGGGGCCCGTGGCGCTTCGCACTTGCCTCTTCGCTTCTCTGCTAAGCCAAGTCCAAGCGTGCCTTTGGCCCGGGGGCTACTGTCGGTGTTCTGGGAACGGAGGTACCCAGACTTGCCTGCCTGCGGCCTGCGGCGTGGCTCAAGGAGTGGCCCGGTACGGCCCATCTTTGTCAACACATGCTCAAGACCCTCACGAGGGGCCAAGCCTCGCGGGGCAGATGACAGGAGGCTTCCTCAGGCATGGCCTCATCAGGCTGGCTCACGAGGAGGCGGAGAGATCAAGGCGGGGTACCTCACGAGGTGCCCGTGACGCAAGCCATGACGACCAAGGCGCAGGCGGGCGCCAGGCGGATGTCAGCCTGTGCAGAGTCCTTGTTTCCCCTTTGGTGCAAAGGGGGCAAGTGCAGGCAAGGGTATCAAGCAAAGGCAACCATTTTTGTGCAACAAGACCAAGACCAGCAGGACAGCAGAACGGAGGTCATCGTGGAGCCCAAGCCAGCGTCATCGTCAGGATCTTTTGGCAGGCGAGGTCCAACTTTAGTCAGGATAAGTGTACTAGATGTTCCCCTTCAAAATGGCCAATTGTTGGCACCCTTCCCGCTCAATATTTGGGAAGAGGCCAGGGGCCTTCGCCTATAAATAGGACTAGCCACCCACAAGGTAGAGGCGGCGAGAGATCAACCAGAGAGAGAGAGAGAGGCGACTGAACTCCCCTAGCAGTTCATCGCCCCAAGAGCAGACCCTCGCAAGGTTGTTCTTCCCTTGTATTGTCCCTTATTAGCCCCCAGAGGCAATCCACACGCCACAAACTGGAGTAGGGTATTACACCACTATGGTGGCCTGAACCAGTATAAATCTTGAGTCCCTTGTATTGTTCTTCGAGTAGTCTAGATCCTTACGAGGTGGTGAAACATGGGTAGGCTGGGGGTGTGATCTCCGCGTGCACCCAGTGTTCGAACCTCAAGGGTCAGTCGGAACCCGAAATCCGACATGCCGCCCTCCTCAAGGTTGAGCTACGTCCCTCAGGTACAACTCCCTTTACTGTCGGCTTGCACCACTGCTCCAGCTGCCCACATCACTCCATGTGGATATTTCTCTACTTCTTTGCCCCGCATATACCTCTACTGGATTCTATGTACTGTATTTGTGATGAGTTTATGTCTCATCAACTAGTCCCAGTAATCTTATTCTAATCACGCTTCTTCAATTTGTTTGCCATAGGGATGCTCATCTCGATTTTGGTGAAACTGCACAAAATGATCCGATAGTCAAAAGGTTGCAAACTTCATTTCTTAGGAAGCTCGAACGTTGCCAGCAAATTGAAGCCTGGTTAGGGTTCACGGTTCAAGGGCTAGGGACTGCATGGATCGTTTTTCTCTTTAGCTGCCTCTGTTCCAAAATAAGTTTCAACTTTAGTAGTAGTACAACTTTGTACTAAAGTTTGCATAAAGTTGAGACACTTATTTTGGAACGGAGGGAGTACATATTTGCTATGATCTGTCAATCATTGAGATGCAATAGCATGCATGTTAGTCTCCTTTGTATTTGATGAAATGTAGAGATTTCACCATGAACCACATGCGGATGTATATAGATGCATTTTAAGTGTAGATTCATTCATTTTGTTCTGTATGTAGTTTACCTAGTGGAATCTCTACAAAGACTTATCTACTAGTAATAGCTAGCCCCCACTACTAGGAATTCTCTATCCTCTCCTTGAGCCTAATCATCAAAATTAATGTAGCCATTAGATACACTTAATCAGTCCATAATAGCCGTATGATCTAGACATTGAGAGGCTCCACACTAAGCCACATGCAAGCATGCAGAAATACAGTGGCATGCATGTGAGTGGGTTTTAAATCACATCAACATGTCTGCATGCAAGCATGCACCGGTAGCATGCATGTAAGTGAGCTTTTAAGTGCCATTAACATGTCAAAAAGAAAAATATAATCCCAATATGCAGTAGGAGTTGGATGATCTTTTTTCCTTACGTGGGATGATCAAAATGATGATGGGAGTTTATTTAGTTTGGCTACCACATTAGTCATGCGGTTATAGAGTTTTTTTTATTTCTATGAAATTGATAATTTTGCGCAGAGAGATATATGGCTGTTCCGCGGCAATGCGCGGGGACTCATCTAGTATTTAGGAACGGAGGGAGTACTATGTAAAGAGTTAGGTGTCGCACAGTGTCCAGAAAATATGGTGATAGTGTGAGATGGGCCATGTAATCACTGAGTCTGCGTGTTTTCACTGCTCTTGCACTCCTCCGCTGTAAGAATGGAGAAAATGGTAATCTAGTAGTACCTCCTTTCGCCGAAAGCATGGGACATCCAGCAGTCCTGCCACCTCAGTAATAAAGACCAATGAGCCGTGAAATCACATAGACCCAACAGTAAGTTGGACGGACGAAGAAACCATCACTCTTGCACCAGTGAGAGGTCGCGTCCGTTCTGCCCGAGCATGAATGCGGCACCAATTCTTTGGAGCAGCACTGACCATTTCGGGTGGGAAGCGCGCGCGGGCGATGGAGGGGCTTTGCATTGGCCAGGCTGGTCAGGAGCGGGCGTGGTAGCTGTCCGCATGTCCCTACCGGACACGCCCGGGAACGAGAGGATGCACCGACTCCCGTGGCTAAAATCATACACTACACACCATCTCTCTGTAGGAGTAGGTCGATCTGTCGCTCTCTCTAACACACACATGCTGTTAAACACACACACACGCGCGCGCGCGCGCACTCGCACGCACCTTGGTCCCGCTGCACCTTCTAACGTGACTTATTACACCTAGACAGATGGAGTCGTAAGTATACGACATACGGTGGCACACTGACTTAGGTTGAATACAAGTGCCCAAAATTGTGTGCATGTTATAATAAGGATTCACTTAAAATAGTACGTGAGCAAACAGAGGGATCAATTGGACAGTGTTCCCGAGCAGTAGCGAGATGTGTGAGGTAAGATACACCGCTGGCACTTTTAATTTTTCCTATTAATTTGTTTGTTTCACCCTCTGACTGGTGGGACCCAACGTACTACGTGGAGAGAGGTAAGGTGACTAAGGCTGCATTATTTCCGCACCACTATGGTTAGTCTTACCACCAAAGCCACATGACACGATTATGATTGAAATCCCAATGACTCCACACACACAAAAAACACGGCATGCTTGTCACATGAATGCAGGAATGTATAAAAGGTTATTTTCCTCTCGTTGAACATAAAGGTAGGGTTGTGTAGCTGGTTAGCATGTTCGCTCATCAAACTTGAGGTCTCGGGTTCCATAACTACACTTGAGCATAATTTGTGCCAGGAGGATTCTTTGACTGGTCAAAATGGCCTCGGCACTTGTTTTCTAGGGTTTGCATGCTTCACACTCTCTCTCTAGTATATATATACACGTTGGAGCCTCAGCGCTTGTAGTTGCTCTCTTCACACTCTCTCACCCTCTCCAGATCTAAACAAGACTTCGTTGGCCTCTCTCTCCCCTCACTGCTGCTCAAAGAGCCGGCAGGATCCGTCCGCCGGGATGGGAAGGAGGCTTAACGTTGTCGCTGTCGGCGAGGGAGGGAATCCACTACCGGCATAGCCGTTCACTTTTACCCAGCGGGAGGGCCTCCAACCCCTTATTCTTCGCCGCCGTCTTGTCGCCCACCGAACCATTCCCCAAGAACCTTAAGGTATAATTTACTTATTCCACATGCATTTCTCTAGCTGCATGTATACCATGAATCTAGGACATGGTTCAAAGAGGAAAGGAGTGGGGGAAAGTAGTGGGAAAAGTTGTATAGCATGAATCTAGGACGTGTTTCAAAGAGGAAAGGAAGGGGGAAAGTTGTATAGCATGAATCTAGGAAGTGGTTCAAAGAGGAAAGGAATGGGGGAAAGTAGTGGGGAAAATTGTATCGCATAAATCTAGGACGTGGTTCAAAGAGGAAAGGAAGGGGCGAAAGTACTAGTACAGACTGGCTATCCAGCACCTACATTGGTCGAAAAGGGAAAACAATGACAAACGCAGTACACACATCTGTAACGAACTGATCTTTTGTTTTGGGGGACAAGGCTGTAGAGTTTGAGCAGGACTAGATTTCTTGCGCTCACATAGGGAAAGGTGTCTAAAGATAACAAAACTGGGACCAACACAAATATGCTCCTTGGTTGTTTGTTCTTTGTTGCAACAGACTGTGCATGACCATAGTACATTGGTAGATGCACATGGTGCTGGTGCGTAAACTCTCCCGTGCAACTCTTTAGTTGTTGTTAATCTAAGGCCCTGTTTGGTTAAAAACTCCCTAGTCCCTACCTGCTTGGTTCCAGGGACTAAACATGGACTAGAGTTTATTAAATGACATGCTAAAAGACCATGTTACCCCTAGTAATGAACTAATAGAGACAAGGTGTGATGCGTGGCAGGGGAAACTGTTGGAAAAAGTCCCAAAAAGACTCCCTCGGGGTCTTCTTTCTTTAGTCCCAAATGCCCACTTTTAGTCCCTAAAAGTCCCTCCTGTTTGGTTTAGATGGGACTGGCATGGAGTTTTTTTAGTCCCTACACCAAAATGTCCCTGTAAACAAACACCCTCTAATAATGCCGCTGGAAAATTGATGCAATGCCACAGTTAAAAGCAAATTACATGTTTAACGAATTTTATTGTTAATATAATCTCTATGTTAATATTAATCAATGCCACCATTTGAGAAATGCTATTGTCTTGCTTTCTTTCCCATTTAGATAAGGTAGATGCTTCTTTTTGTTGGCTTCTGTGTCATCCATCGTTATTGACCACTAGTTGTTTCCTTTGCACCTCTGTGTAAACAGGGTTATCTACTTCACCTTGTTGCCATTGTGACCTTTTGTTGCACTGCACAAAACACTTTTGTTTTAAGAGTGTTTTGTGCAATTCAACCAAAATGTCACACCGACAATGTTGCTTGGTTGCTTGATCTTAGTGGAACTGCACAAGAGGAGATCTTACTTCACATCCGTGTTGGCAAATTTGGTTCAGATCTTCTTCTTGTGAGTTGTTTGAATTCCACATCATGAGAGGTCAGTACTAGCCTTCTTTCACATGATTCTGCAGTGTGCTTTCATATGTTGTGTTACTTGGATGGTAATGTTGCTTGATTTTAGTGAACTGCACAAATGGAGACAAGACTTCCAATCTGTATGTGCACCGTAATATCCCATTGAGGTAAGATAAGGATATTTCACAACTGTTGGCCTGTATTTCGCCACTTTCATCAGAAAATTAATGTCATTGTTTAGTGCTATACTTGTGCTCCCGAATTGACATGCCAAATCTTATTGAACCAAGTGATGAAGGGGAAGAACAAGCAGAAGAAAAACAAAAATCAACTCCCGTTGCTGTAATGAAGCACTGGAACTGTGATGACACAAGTAATGATATAGCTTTGCATCTTAATTTATTGTTATGGCTGGAACGAGCAATTTTTTTGCCACTGATTTGATGCCACTCTTAATGTAATACATAATTATCTCTACTTGTGCAAACAACGATCTTCTTTGAAGATACCATATATTTTAGTGGAACTGCACAAGAAGATGTTGGAAACATTAAACTAATCAAGGAGTATATAGTAAGCATGGCCATCACAGCAGATAGCAATAGATGGTTCCGGAGAAGTGCTTCATCTGTATGCTCTACACAATAAGCCTCCTGACAAAGGTTGGTACTCGCCCACTGATTTCATCCATATGATTGAGCTTTGTCATCTCTATTGGTGTTGTGCTACTGTTTAGATACTGTCATGAAAAAGTGGTATTGTCCTTTAGAAGTGCTTCATTTGAGTTGTTTTAAATATTTCCTTTCCTTTTTTTCAAGCAAACAGGGATGCTAGCATTTAGTTGTCCTCTTGTCTTTACACAACATGATCATCTTCCTCTAAATAAGAATATGGACTACGTGAAGTGACTAGTTCTGATTATGCCAGTATGAAGAAGCCCTGTCTATCTTCTCATCAGAAGTAGCAGTTGAAGGATGGTTACATTACTCCCCACAAGACCAAACTAACTTCAGCTCAGAAGGACTGACAAATCTCCATTTTTTGCTGTGATGCGCGAGTACAATGTTGTTCTAGGATTCTTTCTGGTGAGTTCCACTTTTCTAAAAGTGTGCTCTACATGGACCAGGTAGGTGCCTATTTAAATTGTCAATTCATACTACAGTTTGCTTTATACTAATCACTTTTTTGTATTTGTGCAAATAGGGGTGCTCAGCTTTATTTCAATGGGAACTGCACAAAATGTTCATGAATACATCTAATCATTCATTTCCACCACAAGAAAGGAGGTGCCAATAAGTTCAAGGCGTTGCAACATATAAGGGCTAAATCATACAAGCTACACGCGAATTTGGTTGATTTTGCTGGAACTGCACAAAAAGAACACATGGTTTATTTAGCACGAGGTGCCATGTCAATGTCCGAACTGATGGCAAACCCTGCCCATTCCACAATCGTAGGCATTTGATATTTTGGAATGGGACAACCTTGTCAAATTTTGCTCATTGATTTTAGCAAGACATGCGTTTGATATTTTCGAACGGGACGCCCTTTGCTGTCAGCAACGTCGATCAATTTTTTCTTTATTCTTTACTTGTGAATTAAATATTGCCTCTGACATGTGAGTCGCTGAGATGCATAATCATCGATTGTTTTGAATGTTCTATGAACCCTTTGTGTTTGATTTGCAATGTACAGAAACGCTAAAAAGCTGCTCAAACTCTTTGTACTCCTTGTGTTCCTTTTTAGTTCGCACATTGTGAAAGTGCATACTTTTTTCTATAAGATTGGTCAAAGTAGAGATACTTTGACTGCAGACAAAACTATGCAGACTAGAAAGGACCAGAGGGAGTACATGTGAAACTGCTGCAAACGAGGTGATCACCCTGGGAATAATGCTAGTACGTATTGTTTTGCATGTTCATCCAATGCCAGTGATATAGGAATTCGAACTAATCGAAATAAATTCATTCATACACGGTCGAATTTTATATAAACATGCCGGATTTCATTACATTTCATACATTCTTCAACTAAAAAGGGGTGCGCTGGAGGTATAATTAATTAACCGAAGCTACCCACCTATGTCCCGCTTAGCCAAATAGAAGCTTCAGTGATTTAACTGCGGGTGCAGTTGCCTAACTGACATGTGGCCTCTTGGGCCCACGTGTCAGTTAGCCAACTGCATCAGCAGTTAAGTAGAAGCAGTGTTCTTCTCCAACACAGCTCTCCGACTCCACGTCGCCGCCAAGAAGCTAACCGGCCATCAATGGTCAACCCCCCTATATTGGCTTCAACCGGAGGGTAGTAGCGGTGGCCTTACTTGGACCCGAGCGGCGGTGACCTACCGTGTTCTACTCTTCCTTGTTTTCTGTGTGGCGCGGCCTCGTTGGCAGCGGGGCGAGGCCTCAGCGGAGCCGGCGATGTCCTCTGTCTCGTTGCCGGCGGGCGGTGCCTCAGTGGAGCGGTGGAAATCCTCCCCCTCGTTGCCAGCAGGGTGTGGCCTCGGCTGAGCCAGCGATGTCCTCTGCCTCGTTGTTGGCGGGGTGAGGCCTCGGCGGAGCGGGCGGTGTCCTCTACCTTGTTGTTGGCGCCGCGGGGCTTCGACGTAGTAGGGCCTCGTCGACGCTAGCGGAGCGGGCACTCGTTAGAGCCGGCATTGTCCTCTGCCTCGTCCTCGGTCTCGCCAAACAACGCGAGGAAGCCATGGTGGGCAGTAGTGGTGTGGACAGGAAAAGGGAACGGATGCGTATGACTACGGCTATGGCCGGCGCAGTAGTTTATATAGCAATGGTGGGCGGTGGAGGGATGGACGTGTGGCGCCGGAGTAGCCGCCTCGGCAACCGCGTATCATTAATGTGGGCGGCATATGGACGGACAGACGGCACTTGTGTCGTTTGAAGGCGGAGCAATTGCCTGCACCGGGAAGCGGGGCAGGCGGTGCTGACTGTTTCGGGCGAAAAGTGCGTGCGGGCGAGGAGATGACTTTACTTGGAGAGGATGACAATGGGGACCCACCAGGGCCATAGCCTCACGTACGCAAGTGCCTCCTTACTATAATTTTTTTTGATTCCTCTTGGTTTCGTGACATCATGGTCCCACACCATTGTCAACCTATGTAGTCAATAAATGAGAGAATTGCACAAGAAGCGGCCGACAGCTGGGACCAAGTAGCTTGAGCAGTATTTGTGTTTTTGAGGTGTGAGCACTCCAGAGTTTTTTGATGTTTAGCCCAGATATTAATTTTTCTCCTCTGAAGAACAACGAAAACATCGCTGCAGGTATTAACTGGGCGGGCTATGGCCCGTCTAGCCCAGGCCAGATATCCAGCCCAGATATTAATTTTTTTTCAAGCTGAAATTGGCTAGCCCAGCTATACTTTTTTTAGGAATACCCAGGCAAGGTCAAGTTGTTATTCTCCGCCCCGCCTAGGAGGGATGCATTAGTCTTAACAAGAAAATGGCTTTAAGAAATAATAAATGGGATGTAATTATAAAAACTGGGTAGTAACTATAAAAAATGCACCAAACACGTAATTACTTTATATATATTATTTTTGGATATTGAAAATTTTAATTTCAATAATTGTTGCGAGCACAATGTTTCGTTGGCTTTTTACATAATATAAATTTATATTGAAATTGTATTTAATATGACTAGAAATTTCGAGATAAAAATAATTCGGATCCCATCAAAATGTGGAAAATTTTATTGAATTCTGTTTTGAACGGATGGTTGAAATGGGTTGTACATTTAACAAAGTGTAAATGGGTTGTAGTAAATTCCATTAGAATTCAGAAATGGGCTGCACATTCTTACAAATCTCAAATGGGCTATAAGTTCTCTGCCACACACTTGTGGACTTACTAAGTTGACGCGTCCCCTAAAAAAAGAGAGTTGACGCGTATGCAAGGCTTTGTCAACTTATAGTCAACACACGGTTCTAGCAGCAGTGGCCGTTGGATGTCCATCCAACGGATGCCGTGCTTCTTCTTCAATCTCGGATATTCTAGCTTCACCCGCCCAAAAAATGATTCCTCTCCCTGACATCTGGGGCGCACCGTTTCGGAGGCTGACCTGTGGGCCTACTAAGTTGATGTACCAAGGGCTTTGTCAACTTAGTCAATATAAATGATTATAGCTGCAGTGACCGTTTGATGTCCATCCAACGGCCGTCATGCTTCTTCAACCTCTGGTCTTCTAGCTCCAGCCGCCCAAAGCAACGCAAGTCGTGCCGCCTGCTCCTGCCTCCCGTGGCCGTCTGTGCTGCCGCGGAGGCCTCACCGCCCCCTACTACTCCCACCGCTGGCCAGGCCATCCCTCCTCTCACACACACCCCATGTTATTCTGTGGCTACGGCAGCCTCAAAGCGCAGTTGAACCAGTGAACCCTCGTACTCCTCTCCGCGTGGGCATCCACTACCGTGTCTTCCCCGGCTCCGCGTCGTCCCCTTCCTAGGCCTCGCCGTCGTCCCCCGTGGTGGTGCTCTCGGTGCGGCGTGGTCAACATGGTCAAGGAACGACTTCCATCGGACGTAGACTGTACGTGGAGGACAGCTGGGTCCACGGCCGCAGCATGGAAGTGCCTCCTTATTACGCGGAAAATAATGATTCCTCCACCTGACAGCTGGGACCCACCGGATGGGCCACTGTATTTCGTGAAAAAAATATTCCCCCCTGACTGCTGGGACCCACCAGCTACATCTTCGCACGCAAGGAAGTGCGTCCGGGAAAAAACGATTCGCCCCCCTGACTGCTGGGACCCACCAGCTACATCTTCGCACGCAAGCAAGTGCGTTCGAAAAAAAAAAGATTCACCCCCCTGACTGCTGGGACCCACTAGCTACATCTTCGCACGCAAGGAATTGCCTGACGGTCGGGACCCACCTGGTCGAAGCGTACGTAGCATTGTCATTCTGGTCGCGAATGAGTACGTACATACTGGTGGATGTAGAGGCATGCACGTATTGTACTAGAGGCGCGCACGTAGCATGTACACGTATGTACAGCAGCCAGTGTGCAAGAAAGAAAGTTCGGCCACGTATGTGTACATACGGGCGGGGTCTCGAACGCCTACTCGCGCATACGTACGGCCAGGGCTCGTGTACATGGCTAGGTCAAAACGAAGAAACAGCGTCGTCGTTGTGTTCATGGGGAGCCAACCAGCTGGGTCGGAACGGAATGCGTCGTCATGTTCATCAGGAGGGCTTGGATGGAACAGGTGATGGAAACGAGGCATGGCGTACCGCAGAACGGAGGAAACGGCCTTGTGTTCGACCGGCCACGTTCGAAACGGGATCCTATTCATCGGGAGGGGTTTGGCGTACCACAAAACGGAGGAAATGGTCCTCCTACGGTCGAAACTGGGGTCATGTTGATCGGCAGGGGTGTGGCATACCGCAAAACGGACGAAACGGACTTGTGTTGGAGTACTACGGTCAAAACGGGGGTCCTATTCATCGGGATGGGTGTGGCGTACCGCAAAATGGGACTCCACGGGATACTGTTCATCTCCACCGTCGACCTCCTCAAGCCTCCACGGGCTACCGTCGACCTCCTCCAGCCTCCACAGGCTCCTGTTCATCCACCGTCCACCGTGCTACTCCACCGGCCACTATTCAACCACCCCTCCACGGGCACCCCTCCACCGTCTACTGTTCATCCAGCCCTCCACGGGGTCGTCCTGTTTCATCCTGCCCTCCACAGGGTCATGTTCATCCAGCTCCAACCGGCTCGATCGATCGGGGTCCTGTTCATCCAGAAGCAATGCCACAAGGTCCTGTTCATCCACCCCCACCACTCACTGTTCATCCGGAGGCAGCATCGATCGGCTTCAGTTAGTAGAAGTAGCGAAGGAATCGCTCGATTGGGTTTAGTTAATAGCCATCGATCGATCGCTCGGGTTCAGTAACGCGTAGGCTGCAGTGCAATCGCTCGGGTTCAGTTAGAGCCCAACGCCTCGCTCGGGTTCAGTTAGATCCAACGCCTCGCACACACGTGCGTACATGTACGAGAGAAACGCACATCGCTCGGCCCCCGACCACCCATCGTAACCGGGAACTCCCCGAACTTTTCCTCGCCCTTGCTTCTACCACGGTTTTTTCCGTCATGGACGGCCCAAAGAATGTCATGCAGCTGTGTCTCCGGCCCGCCCAGGACGAAAAGCCCATTTTCTGTCATGATTTTTTGTCACAGAAGTAGGAGCCCACCACTTCTATGATGATACCGGGTTTTGTCACAATTATTGTCATAGAAATGTCATAAGTATGATAGAAAAAAAATTGTTCAGCCCAAAATGTCACGTATGTGTCTTTTTTTTGTAGTGCTTGTTGCCCCTCCGATGATGCGTGAGTAGTTTACCATAGACCTATGGGTCCGTAGCTAGTAGCTAGATGGCTTCTTCTCTCTTTTTGATCTTCAATACAATGTTCTCCGTGATGTCCTTGGAGATCTATTTGATATAATGACTTTTTGCGTTGTGTTTGTTGTGATCTGTTGAATTATGGGTTTATGATCAGTTCTATCCATGAATATTATTTGAGTCTTTGCTGAACTATTTTTTGCATGATTTTTATAGACTCATATTTCTTCTCCGAAATTTTGGATTGGTTTTGCCAACTAGATTGATTTTCCTTGCCATGGGGAGAGGTGCTTTATGATGGGTTCAATCTTGCGGTGCTCAACCTCAGTGACAGAAAGAGACATGACATGCAGGTATTCTTGCTATTAAGGATAAAAAGGTGGGGTCTATTCCTACATGAATAGATCTTGTCTACATCATGTCATCATTCTTATTGCATTAGTCCGATTTTCCATGAACTTAGTACACTAGATGCATGCTGGATAGTGATCAATGTGTGGAGTAATAGTAGTAGATGTAGGCGCGAGTGATACATCTCCAACGTATCTATAATTTTTGATTGCTCCATGCTACTTTATCTACTGTTTTGGGCAATATTGGGATTTATTATCCACTTTTATATTATTTTTGGGACTAACCTATTAACCGGAGGCCCAGCCCAAATTTGTTGTTTTATGCCTATTTTAGTGTTTCGAGGAAAAGGAATATCAGACGGAGTCAAAACGGAACGAAACCAACTGGAGAAGTTAATTTTGGAAGGAAACCAACCTGATGGGCTTGGAGTGCACGTCAGGGGAGTCCCGGACTGCCCACGAGGGTGGGGGGCACCCCCCCTGGCGCGCCCCCTACCTCTTGAGCACCTCGGAGGTCCACCGACGTACCCCCTGCACCCATATATACCTACGTACCCTAAAACTTCCAGAACAGAAGATAGATCGGGAGTTCCGCCGCTGCAAGCCTCTGTTGCCACCAAAAACCTCTTGGGAGCCCGTTCTAGCGCCCTTCCGGAGGGGGATCCCATCACCGGTAGCCATCTTCATCACCCCGGTGCTATCCATGACAAGGAGGGAGTAGTTCACCCTCGGGGCTGAGGGTATGTACCAGTAGCTATGTGTTTGATCTCTCTCTCTCTGATGTTCTCTCTCGTGTTCCCTCTATGGCACGATCTTGATGTATCCCGAGCTTTGCTATTGTAGTTGGATCTTATGATGTTTCTCCCCCTCTACTCTCTTGTGATGAATTGAGTTTCCCCTTTGAAGTTATCTTATCGGATTGAGTCTTTTATGAGAACACTTGACGTATGTCTTGCCGTGATTAACTGTGGTCACAGTGGGATATCATGTGCCACTTGATGTATGTTTTGGTGATCAACTTGCGGGTTTCGTGACATTGGGAACCTATGCATAGGGGTTGGCACACATTCTTGACTCTTTGTTGCATATTGAGGGCTTGTTATATGATTTATCTATTTTATTATTGGTGAGAGAACTTGCACTTGTGAAAGTATGAACCCTAGGCCTTGTTTCCTATCATTGCAATACCGTTTACGCTCACTTTTATCACTTGTTACCTTGCTGTTTTTATTATTTCAGATTACAAATACCTATATCTACCATCCATATTGCACTTGTATCACCATCTCTTCGCCGAACTAGTGCACCTATACAATTTATCATTGTATTGGATTGTTGGGGACACAAGAGACTTTTTTGTTATTTGGTTGCAGGGTTGTTTGAGAGAGACCATCTTCATCCTACGCCTCCTACGGATTGATAAACCTTAGGTCATCCACTTGAGGGAAATTTGCAATTGTCCTACAAACCTGTGCACTTGCAGGCCCAACAACGTCTACAAGAAGAAGGTTGTGTAGTAGACATCAAGCTCTTTTCTAGCGCCGTTGCCGGGGAGGCAAAGGTAAAGGGCACTCACTCACACCCCGTCAACTCAGCTCTTTTTTGGCGCCGTTGCCGGCGAGGTTAGCGCTTGAAGGTATATCTTTAGATCTTGCAATCTGAAAGTGCAACTATCCCCAGGTGGTTTTGGTAATTCATAACAACATATAGCTCATTGAGCTAATGCTATTCCAAGACTATTATTTCAGGAAAGCTCAATGAATGGCATGGCATGGATGATGAAAGTGGATCCCTCAAAATACTAAGGACAAAGGATTGGCTCAAGCTCAAAAGCTCAAGACTCTTCATTTTATATTTTAGTGATCCAAGATCACATTGAGTCTATAGGAAAACCAATACTATCAAGGAGGGATGAGCTGTTGCTTAATGAGACTCTTGCTTCATGTGCTTAGTGATATGCTCCAAAACCCTCAGCTACTTACCCACATCAACAAATGACCTAAACCCAAAGCCAAAAGCGGTCACACCGATTCTTTCTATCTGGCGCCACCGATTCCAAAAGTCATAGCCACTGCCACAAACCCTAAGCAAATCGGTCTTACCGATAGGGATCTCGGTCTCACCGAGATGGGATTGTAATCTCTCTGTTTCCCTTCGTAACGTTTCGGTCTAACCGAAGTGAGCGATCGGTCCCACCGAGATTGCAATGTAAACTCTTTGTTTCCTTTTTGTAACATTTCGGTCTCACCGAAAAGACCAAATTGGTCCCACCGAGTTTACCTGACCAACTCTCTGGAAAGGTTATGACCAAATCGGTCTTACCGAGTTTGTGTAATCGGTCCTACCGAGATTACGTTATGCCCTAACACTAACCAAATTGGTCTCACCGAGATGCATGTCAGTCCCACCGAAAATCACTAACGGTCACTAGGTTTACTAAATCAGTCCGACCGAGTCTGTTGAATCGGTCCCACCGAGTTTGGTAAATTGTGTGTAACGGTTAGATTTTGTGTGGAGGCTATAAATACCCCTCAACCTCCTCTTCATTCGTGGAGAGAGCCATCAGAACGAACCTACACTTCCAACTTACCATTTCTGAGAGAGAACCACCAACTCATGTGTTGAGACCAAGATATTCCATTCCTACCATAGGAATCTTAATCTCTAGCCTTCTCCAAGTTGCTTTCCACTCAAATCTTCTTTCCACCAGATCCAAAACCTATGAGAGAGAGTTGAGTGTTGGGGAGACTATCATTTGAAGCACAAGAGCAAGGAGTTCATCATCAACGCACCATTTGTTACTTCTTGGAGAGTGGGGTCTCCTATATTGGCTAGGTGTCACTTGGGAGCCTCCGACAAGATTGTGGAGTTGAACCAAGGAGTTTGTAAGGGCAAGGAGATCACCTACTTCATGAAGATCTACCGCTAGTGAGGCAAGTCCTTCGTGGGGGACGGCCATGGTGGGATAGACAAGGTTTCTTCTTCGTGGACCCTTCGTGGGTGGAGCCCTCCATGGACTCGCGCAACCGTTACCCTTCGTGGGTTGAAGTCTCCATCAACGTGGATGTACGATAGCACCACCTATCGGAACCACGCCAAAAACATCCGTGTCTCCAATTGCGTTTGAATCCTCCAAACCCTTCCCTTTACTTTCTTGGAAGTTGCATGCTTTAATTTCCGCTGCATATATACTCTTTGCATGCTTGCTTGAATAGTGTGATGATTGCTTGACTTGTCCTAAAGTAGCTAAAATCTGCCAAACTCTAAAATTGGGAAAAGGTTAAGTTTTTATTGGTCAAGTAGTCTAATCACCCCCCCCTCTAGACATACTTCAAGGTCCTACGAGTGGTATCAGAGCTTTGGTCTCCATTTGCTTTGATTTCCATAGCTTTTGGTGGTCATAGCCTTGGTTTCACAACCTAGGAGAGTATGGCGTCTAGCGAGGGAAGTTATCACCGTAGAGGTCCTTACTTTGATGGTACTAATTTTGCTAGTTGGAAGCATAAGATGAAAATGCATATTCTTGGACATAACCCCGCCGTTTGGGCAATTATTTGTATTGGCTTGCAAGGTGAATTTTTCGATGGGAGATAACCAAACCGTGAAGCTAATGCGGAAGAATTGAGGATGCCGCAATACAATGCTCAAGCTTGTGATATCATCTTCAACGGATTGTGCCCCGAAGAATTCAACAAAATCAGTCGTCTTGAGAATGCAAAGGAAATTTGGGATACTTTGATTGATATGCATGAAGGTACCGAATCCGTCAAGGAATCCAAGTTGGATGTGCTCAAAGTCATCTTGACAAGTTCAAAATGAAGGATGGTGAAGGTGTCGCTGAAATGTACTCTAGGCTTGCTCTTATCACAAATGAGATTGCTGGCTTAGGGAGTGAAGAGATGACCGACAAATTCATCATCAAGAAGATCCTAAGAGCATTGGATGGAAAGTATGATACCGTGTGCACAATGATTCAAATGATGACAAACTACAAAGATCTCAAGCCAATAGAAGTCATTGGAAGAATTGTTGCTCATGAGATGTCACTCAAGGATAAGGAGGAACTTCACAACAAGTCAAGTGGCGCTTACAAAGCCTCAAGTGAAGCCCCCACATCATCAAGTGAGAAACAAACCTTCAATGAAGAATTGAGCTTAATGGTGAAGAACTTCAACAAATTCTACAAGAGTAGAACCAAAGAAAGAAGCTCCAAGTCAAGGTCTTACAATGACAAAAGATCTTCTAGTTGAGACCGGACACTATTCCAATGAGTGTACGGCACCCTACAAAAGAAAATAAGTTCTCCAAGAAGAAGGAGCAAAAGAGAAGAATCACCACCAAGAGAGAGGAGGTGTAGAGATGATCGTTATGAACGAAGACCCTCACGGAGAAGCAAGGATTCGGAAAGGAAGGACAAGTCATCAAGGAGCTACACAAAACGAAGACATCAAGCTCATGTTGGTGAATGGGTATCCAGCTCCGACTCCGACAATCACTCCGAGAGAAGCTATCACTCCGACTCCGAATATACTCAAGATGAAGGTGTTGCCGGTCTAGCACTTGTGTCAACCAACTCCTACAACATATTTGATTCACCAAATGAAGGAATTGGAAGATGCTTCATGGCCAAAGGTCCAAAGGTAACACATCCTGAGTATGTTGATTTCAATAGTGATGAAGATGACTTGCTTGTGGATGATGATTTACTTGTTGACAACTCTAGTGATGAATACTATGATGAAACGTCAATTAATCATGCTAATCAAGATAAAACGAATGACAATGATAAGGAGAATATTGAGCTTCTAACTAAAGAACTAAACACTCTTAAGTTAGCTCATGAAACTATCTACAAAGATCATCGAGAACTTTTAAGGGCTCATGAGAAGTTACACTTTGAAAATCTCTATCTTGAGCAAGAGCATGAGTTCTTAAAAGCAATCAATGCTGATCTCCGTAAGAAAAGCTCTTCTTACATTGCCAAGCATTTACGCTTATCTACTTACATGCCTCAAGTCAATTCTAGTAAAAAGTACAAGAAAGATACTTCCTCTAGTAGTAACAATAACAATGTCAAATCCAATATTGTTGCTTCTAGTAGTTCTCTTGATTCCACTAATGATTCTCTTAGCAAAGTTACACTTGAGCAAGAAAATAGCTTATTGAAGGGAATTATAGAGAAAGGAGTTTACAAGAGCCTTGCCGGGAGTAAGCAATTCGAGGAAATTGTATGCAAGCAAGGAAGGCACCGGAAGAATCAAGGTGTTGGTTTTGAATGAAAGTTCAATGCCAATGGAGTTGAGTGGGAAGAATATCAATACCCCAAGACGAAGTTTGTTCCTCAACAAGATAAGTATGATCCTACTTCCTTCAAGGGAACACAAGCTCAAGATGATCTTCCACCACAAGACCACAAGAACAAAGGCAAGGACAAGCTTCAAGAAGAGATTGATGCATTTGAAGAAGCACCTAAAGCCTCGTTCAAGTGGGTCCCCGAGACTATGTCAAGTTCTACTTCATCAAGTACAACTACAACTCCAAGGATTCCCATCAAGATGATGTGGATCCCGAAGAAGAAGAACTAGAGAGTTCTTGAGGGTGACTCCGCCAACATTCTTCACTCATATCATTATGGCAAGAACAAGTGCAATCAACTTCCACATCTTGCACTAGTTCAAGGAGTCACAAACCCTCATGTTGGTAACGCAAGGGACAAGGTAACCTAATGATTTCATGGACATCATCTTGTGTGTGATTCACTCTATGTCTATGGATATATTTTTTTGTTCCTTGTGGGACAAACCCATGTAGGCAAGTTGAAAGTGCAACTCACTCCAAAGGATTGCTCCAAATGATCTACATCAACATTGAGCATCCACATCTTCGACACCTACATGAAGTCATCATCGACAAAACCCAAGGTTAGTTCATCCCTCTAAGGGGGGATCTCACACTAGGGGGAGCTTAACTCTAAGAATTGAGTCAAAGCAACTCTAATGGTGTGAACATATCAATGCATTATGTAAAAGTGGTAACCCCACTTGAGCTTAAATGATGAGTATGACCTATGATCAAATGTTTTCATTTGACTCCTAAGTTAATATACTCATATATAGATGACCTAGTCATCGCCAATTGCTTGATAGATGCTAGAATTGGTTGTGCATGCTTTGTCACATATTTCATTTGCCATTTTATTGTGTGAGCATGTTGGTGCATGTTTTACTCATTCAAGGACATCCACTTGTTGTTTTGATTGTTTGGTCTCTTTTCTTTTTGCCAAGTGGATGGACAAGAATGCCTAAGAACTTTCTCTAGCTATCTATGCTTTCCTCATCTCAAACTCTATTCATGCTACATCACAAAATTTGATCAAGTCAGATTCGAACCACTCTGTGTGAGGAGCACTCGGAGTCCCCGATTCGTCATAGACTTAAACTTCCAAAACCTCTTTGTGACTCTCGGTCTGACTGATTCCTCCATTTCAGTCCTACCAAGATCATTAAGTTGATCTGAGTTTTCAATCTCGGTGCAACCAATTTGAACTTTTCAGTCACACCGATTTGCTGTAACTGTACACAGTTATGCATCTCGGTGCCACCGAGTTGTTCCACTCGGTCACACCGACAGGGTCGGGCTATATATAGTCACGGGCAAAATTTTGGAAATTTCTCCGAACCCCTTCGCTCGCGCAATAGCTCGCTCTGCCATCGAAGGTCTCCGGATCGTCTCCTCATCGCCAGCAGCCTCCTGTAGCTAGTCTCCGCCGCCGTCAACGGATTTCGTCCCCGCCGTTGTCACCGTAGCGAGTCCACCGCCAAGCTAGGGTATGGACTCGATCTTTGTGCTATCCATGTCTGATTCCTAGCACATTGTATTCTTATTGAATCTTGCCACGATTGAAACACTCTTATCTAGCCAAAGTAGTCCGTAGATTAGATGGGATTCAAAATTTCAGGGTTAGGTTTCCGCCGAAACCATCTCGGACCTACCGAGTTGAAAAACTCGGTCTCACCGATTTGGCTTATGCCATTGCACTAGTGACTCTCAGTCTGACCGAGAATTGCTAATCGGTGTGACCGATTTTAGGATTCTGTGAAACCCTAGCAGTCTCAGTGCCACCGAACTGTGACTCGGTCCAACCGAGATCATCAGTTTAGGTTCCAAAACTGCTTTGGTATCACCGAGTTTGAAAATCGGTTGATCCGAAATGCTTTCTGTGGAAAACTAAAACTGAATTTTTGAATCATTCTTTTGCAAAAATCTCTGCATTTTATGATGCTCATCCACTCTATCTCATCTATAACTCTTCACTGGGTCAGCAGTCAGCTTTTTGCAGCATGTCAGACCAGAGTGACAGCCAGAACACGTCAGAAGAGCAGATGGACTTGAGTGAAGGCACTAGTCCCTCAACTACAGATGAAGGGAGCATAAGCACTCCTAGCAACCTGCTTAAGGCTGCTACTAGGCAAAGGAGGAAGAGGACTTCAGACTCAAAGGATGAGGACTACAAAGCTGAAGAAGATGAGGCTACTTCCAAGAAAGTAGTGCTCAAGAAGGAATATGGCTCAGCAAAGAATACAAAGCCAGGCCTCAACAAGAAAGTTCCTGCCAAGAGGACACCAATGCCCAAAGCCAGAAGGTCCACTCAAGTGCCAGCACAGACTGAACCCAAAGAGGCACCTGAACAAAAAGTTACATCTTCCAAACCCAAGAAAGTTCCCACTGGAGAGACAATGAAGTCTACAATTGAATCAGAAGATGAAGGTGCTCAGGACAAGAAGAAGAAGAGAGCAAGAACCACAACTGCTCAGGTTCTTGGAAAGCCCTCTATGAGAAAAGATGCTGAAGAGGAAGAGGTTGCTGCACCAGCACCTAAGGCACCAAAGCTTATGGGTGATGCTATAAAGTCAGGGGCTGCAACATCTAAGCCCAAGGAAGCACCCAAAGCTGCCTCCAAGGCCAAGCAAGTACCAAAGAGGAATACTAGGAGTATTCCAGCTACTGAGAAGAACAAGGCCCCAGTGCCAAATGTTGCTCAAGAAGAAGATGAAGAAGGTCAGCTCCTAAGGAAGCTCAAGCCCAAGATACCAGACCACAATGATGCCCATCCTGTGGCTGAGGACATGAGGATCAGGAAGGATTCAGGGCTGAGGCTGTGGAGGATGGTGCTTCAAGGAGAAGGACTGTTGTTGATTACAGGTTCCATACAAAGGAACAGCAGGACTTCTATGAGAAAATTCTGTTGAATAAGAAGCCCATAGTTTGTGACATGAGGTGGGTCGACTGGACCTACATCAAGGACAATGAAGAGCACTATCCTGGAGTGCAAGACAGCTTTGTTGCTTGTGGAGTTGCTGATTTTGTTGGACAAAAGTTCACTCACTGGAATGACGAACTTATCATGCAATTCTACTCCACAGTACATTTTTACCCAGATGGAAGAATTGTTTGGATGTCTGAAGGTACAAGGTGCCAATCCACTGTTGAAGAATGGGCAAGTCTGATTAATGCCCCAAAGGAAAATGAGGATGACCTGGATATCTATGCAAAGAAGAAGATGGATCACAATTCCATGACTCACATGTACAAGGAGATCCTAGGCAAGGCAGTTGAGACTCACCAGTTTGGATCAGTTCACTTTCTGCTGTCAGGGTTGCCAACAATCAATTGGATTCTGAGGCACACTCTGTTGCCCAAGTCTGGTGACCATAACATGATCAGAGGGCATGCCATCAACATGTTGCATGTGTTTGATGTGCCACAAAAGTTTAAATTCATGAGCCTTATGATTGAAACAATTAAGAGGACTGCAGCAGATCAAAAGAGGAGCTGTGGATATGCCCCTCAGATTCAGGAATTGATCAACTCAAAGATGGGCACAGGGAAATATCAATTGGATAAGGAACATTTTCATCTTTATCCAGACTTTGAGGACAATGAGGTTGTCATGAATGAGAATGACCCATCATCAGTTCAAGCTCAAGAGAAGAAAGATAAGGCAAAGAAGGAGAAGGCTGCCAGGATGCCAACTCAAGAGGAGGCATCTGAATATTTCTTGAAGAACAAGAAGGAGCAGCTTGGTTACTTGATAGAATCAACACTGAGGATTGAGAAGGGACTGGCCACCCTCACTCAGAATCAGGAGAGCTTGGAGAGAATCATGGAACTCAAATTCCATGACCTTGATGTCAAAGTAACTGAGATTCAGTCAGTTGTGGAGCAACTGCAGGATAATATGCAGGAGAAGAAGGGCAAGACTACCACAAATGTGTTTGCCAGAGTGCCAGGAGCCCAGAAGTTAATTTTTGTGCCAGTGACAGACACTAGAACAACAACTTTAGCACCAGCTACTGCCCCTTCAGCTCCAGTGCAACCAGCTCCAGCATCCACTCCAGCACCCTCTACTTCAACTGAAGCCTTCGTCCAAGGAGTTATCAGGACACCACCACCAGAAGATCTAGCCTGAGAGTCGATCTAGCACTATGCATTTTCTATGAACTTTTTGGTAACTTGTTGCCAAAGGGAGAGAAAAATGTATAGATCATAGGCTTCAAGAGAGAGTGTTGCTTTTGTTCTCTCTTGCTTTTATTTGGTGGTTAAACTTGTTTGCTTTTGTTTGCTTGAGATACTATGTTTGTGAGACATTGATGATTGTGTGTTTGATCATAAGCTACACTTATGCATGTTTGATGATATTATCCTATCTATCTTATGTGATCATTCACTATGCTTGGTGATGAGTGCATGTATTCAATGTTTATTATTTTGAGCGCTCCACCAAGATGTATGTGACATGGAAGAGTAACCCATGAGCCTAATTCATTGTGCATTTGCAGTCCAAAGCAAATCTTAACCCATGCACAAATTTAGGGGGAGCTCTTGCTTATCACATACTTCTCAAAGCGACGATGTTATTCAATCTTATTATCATTTGTCGAAGCTTTGATCTATATGTTGTCATCAATTACCAAAAAGGGGGAGGAAAGTGCAACTATCCCTAGGTGGTTTTGGTAATTCATAACAACATATACCTCATTGAGCTAATGCTATTCCAAGACTATTATTTCAGGAAAGCACAATGAATGGCATGGCATGGATGATGAAAGTGGATCCCTCAAAATACTAAGGACAAAGGATTGGCTCAAGCTCAAAAGCTCAAGGCTCTTCATTTTATATTTTAGTGATCCAAGATCACATTGAGTCTATAGGAAAAGCCAATACTATCAAGGAGGGATGAGGTGTTGCTTAATGAGCCTCTTGCTTCATGTGCTTAGTGATATGCTCCAAAACCCTCAGCTACTTTCCCACATCCACAAATGACCTAAACCCAAAGCCAAAATCGGTCACACCGATTCTTTCTATCCGGCGCCACTGATTCCAAAAGTCATAGCCACTACCACAAACCCTAAGCAAATCGGTCTTACCGATAGGGATCTCGGTCTCACCGAGATGGGATTGTAATCTTTCGGTTTCCCTTCGTAACGTTTCGTTCTAATCGAAGTGAGGATCGGTCCCACCGAGATTGCAATGTAAACTCTCTGTTTCCTTTTTGTAACATTTCGGTCTCACCGAAAAGAGCAAATCGGTCCCACCGAGTTTACCAGACCAACTCTCTGGAAAGCTTATTACCAAATCGGTCTTACCGAGTTTGTGTAATCGGTCTTACCGAAATTACGTTATGCCCTAACCCTAACCGAATCGGTCTCACCGAGATGCATGTCAGTCCCACCGAAAATCACTAACGGTCACTAGGTTTACTAAATCGGTCCGACCGAGTCTGTTGAATCGGTCCCACCGGGTTTGGTAAATTGTGTGTAACAGTTAGATTTTGTGTGGAGGCTATAAATACCCCTCCACCTCCTCTTCGTTCGTGGAGAGGGCCATCAGAATGAACCTACACTTCCAACTTACCATTTCTGAGAGAGAACCACCTACTCATGTGTTGAGACGAAGATATTCCAATCCTACCATATGAATCTTGATCTCTAGCCTTCTCCAAGTTGCTTTCCACTCAAATCTTCTTTACACCAGATCCAAAACCTATGAGAGAGAGTTGAGTGTTGGGGAGACTATCATTTGAAGCACAAGAGCAAGGAGTTCATCATCAATGCACCATTTGTTACTTCTTGGAGAGTGGTGTCTCCTAGATTGGCTAGGTGTCACTTGGGAGCCTCCAACAAGATTGTGGAGTTGAACCAAGGAGTTTGTAAGGGCAAGGAGATCGCCTACTTCATGAAGATCTACCGCTAGTGAGGCAAGTCCTTCGTGGGCGACGGCCATGGTGGGATAGACAAGGTTGCTTCTTCGTGGACCCTTCGTGGGTGGAGCCCTCCGTGGACTCGCGTTCGTGGGTTGAAGTCTCCATCAACGTGGATGTATGATAGCACCACCTATCGGAACCACGCCAAAAACATCCGTGTCTCCAATTGCGTTTGAATCCTCCAAACCCTTCCCTTTACTTTCTTGCAAGTTGCATGCTTTAATTTCCGCTGCATATATACTCTTTGCATGCTTGCTTGAATAGTGTGATGATTGCTTGACTTGTCCTAAAGTAGCTAAAATCTGCCAAACTCTAAAATTGGGAAAAGGTTAAGTTTTTATTGGTCAAGTAGTCTAATCACCCCCCCCCCCTCTAGACATACTTCAAGGTCCTACACAATCGAATCTTTTTGTTTCTTGTTTTATCACTAGTTTAGTTTACAAAAGAAAACTACAAAAAAATGGAGTTAAGTTTGTCTCAGACGCTTCGTCTTTTTAATATCTTTCGTGAGTATGATTGAAAGAAAAATTGTGCTCAAGTGCTAGAAGAAGAATTGCATAGAATGCTTGGGATGAAATATGTGAATGATGAGCATGATTGCAATGTTGTTAGTATGAATTCCTTGAATATCCATGATGCTAATGATATGCAAAGCCACAAGCTTGGGGAAGCTATGTTTGATGAATATGATATTTTTTTGTCCCCCAAGCTTTGATGAGCAAATTTACTATGATGAAAGCTTGCCTCCTATCTATGATGATTATTGTGATGACACGTATGCTTTAAAGAATAATCATAACCATGAAACTTGTCATCTTGATCCTAATTTTAAATCATATGATAGTTATTTTGTTGAGTTTGCTCCCTCTACTATTCGTGAGAAGAATTTTGCTTATGAAGAGAGTAGTAAATTTTCTATGCTAGTAGATCTTGAAAAGAATGCTTTAGGTGCTGGTTACATTGTTGAATTCATTCATGATGCTACTGAAAATTATTATGAGGGAGGAACATATGCTTGTAGGACTTGCAATAATATCAAGTTTCCTCTCTATGTGCTTAAATTCTTGAAGCTATGCTTGTGTTACCTTCCTATGCTAGTTGATTATAATTCACATAAGTTGTTTGCTCACAAAATCCCTATGCATAGGAAGTGGGTTAGACTTAAATGTGCTAGTCATATGCTTCATGATGCTCCCGTTATGTTTCAATTCTTATCTTTTATGTGAGCATCATTGTCATCATCATGCCTAGCTAGAAAGGCATTAAAGAAAAGCATTTGTTGGGAGACAACCCAATATGTATACTTACTGTTTTTGTGTGTTCACATGATTATGCTACTGTAGTAATCATGTTTTATAGCTTTTGTTTCAATAAAGTGCCAAGTAAGACCTTTAGGATGGCTTACGGTGATAGTTGTGTTGATCCTGCTGAAAATCAGAAACTTTTGCACCCAGTAAATTAGTTTTGTTAATTCAGAGGAACGTGCTTCTAATCTGATTCTTTTTGCTCTGGATTGGTACACGAACTGCTTAGGACTTCCTAATTTGGTAGGATTTTTTGAGTTCCAGAAGTATACGCTTGATACAGATTACTACAGACTGTTCTGTTTTTGACAGATTCTGTTTTCTATGTGTTGTTTGCTTATTTTGATGAATCTATGAGTAGTATCGGAGGGTATGAACCATAGATAAGTTGAAGTGAAGTAGATATTATACCAATATGAATTTAGAATGTGTTCATTACATTACCTAACTGGTGGTTTTATTTTCTTATACTAATGGAGCTTACGAGTTTTCTGTTGAGTTTTGTGTTGTGGAGTTTTCAAGTTTTGGGTAAAGATTCGATGGACTATGGAATAATGAGTGGAAAGAGCATAATCTTGGGGATGCCCAAGACACCCAAAGTTAATATTCACGGACAACCAAGAGCCTAAGCTTGGGGATGCCCCGGATGGCATCCCCTCTTTCGTCTTCGTTCATCGGTAAATTTACTTGGAGCTATATTTTTATTCACCACATGATATGTGTTTTGCTTGGAGCGACATTTTATTTTGTTAGTATTTTTTTGCTTTTATTTAGATTAATGTTTTGCATCTTTAGTTTCAATAAAGAAGTCAAGGATAGCCTTTGCCATGCTTATTTTGCTAGTATACATGTTGCTGTTTGAAAAACGAAAAGTTCACCGCTGTTGCAAAAATTCCCTACAAAATTAAGAGAGTGGTATAATGCTGAATCTTTTTGCATATTGATCTCTGATAAATTTATCACAGTGGGAATTTTAGTTCATAATTTTTGGAGTCAGGGAAGTATTGATACTCTTGCGTTCTTTACAGACTGTACTGTTTTGGCAGATTGCTGTTATGGTTGCATTGCTTGCATATGTTTGCTTGATTAAAGATTCTATTTGAGGATAGGAGTATTAAATATGCAGAGTCATTTAGTATGCAATGTTGAATAATAATTTTAGTGATTTGTTACAGTAGAAAATGATAAGGTTTTGCATTGGTTTATACTAACCTATCTGACGAGTTCTTGTTGAGTTTGTTGTGAATGAAGCTTTTGATAAAAAGAGAAACCATGATATGAGAGGAATTAAGGAGACACAAAAGTTCAAGCTTGGGGATGCCAAAGGCACCCCAAGATAATATTTCAAGAAGTCTCAAGCATCTAAGCTTGGGGATGCCCCGGTAGGCATCCCACCTTTCTTCTTCAACAACTATCGGTTAGTATCGGTTGAGCCTAAGTTTTTGCTTCTTCACATGAGTTGTGCTATCCTTGCAATGTAGTTCTCTTTAGCTTTGCTTGTTGTTTGAATGAAGTATCAAGATGTGAAATTATTAAATGAGAGAGAGTCTTCACATAGTTGCATAATTATTTAGCTACTCATTGACCTTCACTTATATCTTTCGGAGTAGTTTGCCATTTGCTCTAGTACTTCACTTATATCTTTTAGAGCACGTTGGTGGATTTGTTTTATAGAAACTATTGATCTCTCATGCTTCACTTAGATTATTTTGAGAGTCTTACATAGCATGGTAATTTGCTTAATATTAATATACTTGGTATTCAAGATATGTGAAACTTTCTTATGAGTGTGTTGAATACTAAGAAAAGTTTGATGCTTGATAATTGTTTTGAGATATGGAGGTGATAATATCAAATTCGTGCTAGTTGAGTAATTGTGAATTTGATAAATGCTTGTGTTGAAGTTTGCAAGTCCCGTAGCATGCACGTATGGTTAAAGTTGTGTAACAAATTTGAAACATGAAGTGTACCTGGCTTGTGCATCCTTATGAGTGGCGGTCGGGGACAAGCGATGGTCTTTTCCTACCAATCTATCCCCCTAGGAGCATGCGCTTAGTACTTGATTTTTGATGGCTTCTAAATTTTTGCAATAAGTATATGAGTTCTTTTGACTAATGTTGAGTCCATGGATTATACGCACTTTTACCTTTCCACCATTGCTAGCCTCTTCGGTACCGTGCATTGCCCTTTCTCACCTTGAGAGTTGGTGCAAACTTCGCCGGTGCATCCAAACCCCATGATATGATACGCTCTATCACACATAAACCTCCTTATATCTTCCTCAAAACAGCCACCATATCTACCTATCATGGCATTTCCATAGCCATTCTGAGATATATTCCCATGCAACTTCCATCATCATCATCATGACATACATTACTTTTGTCATATTGCCATTGCATGATCATGTAGTTGACATCGTATTTGTGGCAATGCCACCATTCATTATTTTTCATACATGTCACTCTTGATTCATTGCACCATCCCGGTACACCGCCGGAGGCATTAATATAGAGTCATATCTTGTTCTAAGTTTCAAGTTGTAATCCTTATGTTGTAATCGATAGAAGTGTGAAGATCATCATTATTAGAGCATTGCCCAAACAAAAAAAGAGAGAAAGGCCAAAAGAAAAAAAAGGCCCAAAAAAAGAGAAAGGCCAAAAAAAGAAAGGCCCAAAAAAAGGAAAATAAATCAAAAGGGCAATGCTACTATCTCTTTTTCCACATTTGTGCTTCAAAGTAGCACCGTGTTCTTCATGTAGTGAGTCTCATATATTGTGCTTCAAAGTAGCACCTTGTTCTTCATGTAGTGAGTCTCATATATTGTGCTTCAAAGTAGCACCTTGTTCTTCATGTAGTGAGTCTCATAAGTTGTCTTTTTATACTAGTGGGAATTTTCATTATAGAACTTGGCTTGTATATTCCTACGATGGGCTTCCTCAAATGCCCTAGGTCTTCATGAGCAAGCGAGTTGGATGCACACCCACTAGTTTTCTTTTGTTGAGCATTCATAGCTCTAGTGCATCTGTTGCATGGCAATCCCTACTCCTCATGTTGACATCAATTAATGGGCATCTCCATAGCCCGTTGATTATCCTCGTCAATGTGAGACTTTCTCCTTTTTTGTCTTCTCCACACAATCCCCATCATCATATTCTATTCCACCCATAGTGCTATATCCATGGCTCGCGCTCATGTATTGCGTGAAGGTTGAAAAAGTTTGAGATTATTTGAGTATGAAACAATTGCTTGGCTTGTCATGGGGGTATAGAAGTTGGGAAAATCTTTGTGTGACGAAAATGAAGCATAGCCTAACTATATGATTTTGTAGGGATGAACTTTCTTTTGCCATGTTATTTTGAGAAGACATGATTGCTTTGATTAGTATGCTTGAAGTATTATCATTTTTGCGTCAATATGAACTTTTGTCTTGAATCTTTCAGATCTGAATATTCATATTACAAGTAAGAAGATTTATATTGAAATTATGCCAAAGTATCACTCCGCATCAAAAATTCTTTTTTATCATTTACCTACTCGAAGACGAGCAGGAATTAAGCTTGGGGATGCTTGATACGTCTCCAACGTATCTATAATTTTTGATTGCTCCATGCTACTTTATCTACTGTATTGGGCAATATTGGGCTTTATTATCCACTTTTATATTATTTTTGGGACTAACCTATTAACCGGAGGCCTAGCCCAGATTTGCCTTTTTATGCCTATTTTAGTGTTTCGAGGAAAAGGAATATCAGACGGAGTCAAAACGGAACGAAATCAACTGGAGAAATTAATTTTGGAAGGAAACCAACCTGACGGGCTTGGACTGCACGTCAGGGGAGTCCCGGGCTTCCCACGAGGGTGGCGGGCGCCCCCCGTGGGTACGCCCCCCTACCTCGTGAGCACCCTGGAGGTCCACCGACGTACCCCCTGCACCCATATATACCTAGGTACCCTAAAACTTCCAGAACAGAAGATAGATCGGGAGTTCCGCTGCCGCAAGCCTCTGTAGCCACCAAAAACCTCTCAGGAGCCCGTTCCGGCGCCCTTACTGAGAGGGATCCCATCACCGGTGGCCATCTTCATCACCCCGGCGCTATCCATGACGAGGAGGGAGTAGTTCACCCTCGGGGTTGAGGGTATGTACCAGTAGCTATGTGTTTGATCTCTCTCTCTCGTGTTCTCTCTCATGTTCCCTCTATGGCACGATATTGATGTATCCCGAGCTTTGCTATTGTAGTTGGATCTTATGATGTTTCTCCCCCTCTACTCTCTTGTGATGAATTGAGTTTCCCCTTTTAAGTTATCTTATCGGATTGAGTCTTTTATGAGAACACTTGACGTATGTCTTGCCGTGATTATCTGTGGTGACAGTGGGATATCATGTGCCACTTGATGTATGTTTTGGTGATCAACTTGCGGGTTTCGTGACATTGGGAACCTATGCATAGGGGTTGGCACACGTTCTTGACTCTCTGATAGAAACTTTGGGGCACTCTTTGAAGTACTTTTATGTTGGTTGGATGAATATGAGATTGTGTGATGCATATCGTATAATCATGCCCACGGGTACTTGAGGTGACAATGGAGTATCTAGGTGACATTAGGGTTTTGGTTGATTTGTATCTTAAGGTGTTATTCTAGTACGAACTCTTTTATAGATTGATCCGAAAGAATAACTTTGAGGTGGTTTCGTACCCTACCATAATATCTACGTTTGTTCTCCGCTATTAGTGGCTTTGGAGTGACTCTTTGTTGCATATTGAGGGCTTGTTATATGATCTATCTATGTTATTATTGTTGAGAGAACTTGCACTAGTGAAAGTATGAACCCTAGGCCTTGTTTCCTATCATTGCAATACCGTTTACGCTCACTTTTATCACTTGTTACCTTGTTGTTTTTATTATTTCAGATTACAAATACCTATATCTACCATCCATATTGCACTTGTATCACCATCTCTTCGCCGAACTAGTGCACCTATACAATTTACCATTGTATTGGGTGTGTTGGGGACACAAGAGACTTTTTTATTATTTGGTTGCAGGGTTGTTTGAGAGAGACCATGTTCATCCTACGCCTCCTATGGATTGATAAACCTTAGGTCATCCACTTGAGGGAAATTTGCTACTGTCCTACAAACCTGTGCACTTGCAGGCCCAACAACGTCTACATGAAGAAGGTTGTGTAGTAGACATCAAGGAGTCGGTCTACTAATCTTGGACGTGATGCCTATCTACATGATCATTGCCTTGGATATCATCATGATTATTCGCTTTTCTATCAATTGCCCAATAGTAATTTGTTTACCCACCATATGCTATTTTCTCGAGAGAAGCCTCTAGTGAAAACTACGGCCCCCAGGTCTATTTTCCTATCATATAAAACCAAAAATACCTTGCTACATTTTCCCTTCATTTATTTTATTTTGTGTTTTAGTTACATCTATTTATCAAATCTCATACAATTTAATCTATCTCAATACCGAGGAGGGATTGACAACCCCTCTTACGCGTTAGGTTGCAAGTTGTTGTTGTTTGTGTGTAGGTATAGTTTACATAGTGTTGCTTGGTTCTCCTACTGGATTGATAACCTCGGTTTCATAACTGAGATAAATACTTATTGTTTTTGTGTTACATCATCCTCTCCTCGTCGGGGAAATACCAACGCAGATACAAGCAATCAGGAAGCATTTCTGGCACCGTTGGCGGGGAGGATCAATTCAAGATAGTCTTCCATCAACTTGCCAATTCCTGGTGCCGTTGTCGGGGAGACATCATCAATATCTATTAGGTTCCTACGCACAAACTCTCATCTCCTTGCAATTACTTTATTTTCCATTTGCCTCTCATTTTCATCTCCCCCACTTCTAAAACATTTTTACAAAAATACAAAATTATTTTTCGTTTGCCTTTTCTTTTGCCTCTTTGTTTGTATGCTTGGTTTGCCTTTATGACTCGAAAAACGGAAAAGAAACAACAAATTAAAGATGGATCCTAATCCCCTTGCTAATCTTTTTAAAAGATCCAATTATGATGAACCAATTGCTAGTGATTTGAGTGCACTAGATTATCTTTATGAAGTTTTGCTTGAAAATTATGAATCTGAAAATTGTGATGAAGTGTTAAAGGTAGAAATTTATAAAGTGATTCATGATAGCTCCTTGAAAAGAAAAGCATGATTGCAATGATATTGTTATAAATACTATTAATGTCAATTGTTATAATTATATGCAAAACCCAAAGCTTGGGGATGATAATTTTGTTGTGTCCACTACTTATTGTAATGATCATGATTGGGGTGATTCTCCTTATGATCTTGAAAATTTATTTAAGCCTCATGATGAATATGATATTGATAATAGTGTTTGCAATAATATTGGAAGTGGGTTTGGAAGTGTGTCAACTCTAGTTAATAATGATTCCACTACTTTGGAGAACTATCAATCTTATGAAAGCTATATTGGGAGAGTGGGCTTGGAGAGGTCATAACTTTATTTGATGATAATCCCACTATTTTGGGAGAGTGTCAACTTTGCATGCATGCGGATCATGAAGAGAAAATTTTATTTGATAGCTATATTGTTGAATTTGATTATGATCTTACATGTAATTATTATGAGAGAGGAAAATATGGTTGTAGAAATTTTCATGTTACTAAACTACCTCTCGTTATGTTGAGATTGTTGTTGTTTCTTTCTTCTTCCTTTCATATACTAGTTTTCGATTCCTTAGATAATTTGTTTGCTTATGAAATGCTATGCATAGGAAGTATGGTAGACTTAAAAATCTTTTTCACATGTTTTACAATGCTCTCTTCGTGTTTCATTTATTATCTTTCATGTGAGCATCAACAAAATCTTAAGCCTGTCTTAATGGCTATAAAGAAAGAGCTGATTGGGAGACAACCCAATAATTATCTTTTCTATTTTTCAATAAATACAAAATTGTGCCTCTATTATGATTGTGCTTTTTATGCTTTAATTAGTGTCTGTGCCAAGTAATGCCTTTAGGATGGCTTGGGTGATAGTTGATTTGATCCTGTTGGAAAACAAAAACTTTTGCATCTAGTGGTTGAATTTTTAAAAATCATAGAACCGATGAACAATTCTGAATTTTTTACACAAGATTGATATACGAATTGCCTTTGTTGTCCTCATTGTTCAGAATTTTTGGAATTACAGATTAAAGTACAGATTACTATAGAATGTTCTGTTTTTGACATATTTTGTTTTTGTTGCATTATGTCCTTATTTGCATGAATCTATGGATTATATCGGGGGATATAAGCCATGGTAAAGTTAGAATACAATAGTTATAATGCAATAATAAAATGTGAATGGGTTTTCAATAGTACTTAAAGTGGTGATTTGCTTTATTGTACCAACGGATCTCACGGAGGTTTTGTTAAGTTTTGTGTGATTGAAGTTTTCAAGTTTTGAGTGAGATCACGATGGATGAAGGAATAAGGAGTGAAAAGAGCTAATTTGGAGATGCCCATGGCACCCCAAGGTAATATTCAAGGAGTACCAAGCAAATAAGCTTGGGGATGCCTCGGAAGGCATCCCCTATTTCTTCTAACGACCATCGGTAATTTTACTTGGAGCTATACTTTTATTCGTCACATATCATGAGTTTTGCTTGGAGCGTCTTGTATTATATGAGTCTTTGATTCTTTTGCTATTTAGTTTGTCACAATCATCCTTGCTTGACACACCTATTTGAGTGAGCCATAATGATGCTATGATTTGTTAGAATTGCTCTGTGTGCTTCACTTAAAAAATATTCAGCTAGGAATTGCTCTAGTGCTTCACTGTAATGCCCCAAGACCAATGCGCCAGGTGTCTTCCAGTTATTCGTCGTTGTTGCTATGTCATTCTCTTGCGTGTTGCATCTTGCCATGTCATCATGTGCATTTCATCTGCATGTTATTAAAACTTGCATCCGACCGGGTTCTCCTAGTTATTTCCGTTGTCCGTTCGGAGCCCAGCCACACTCGCACGCCCTGTGGCACCTCCCAGATCTCGTTTCGTGAGCCGCAGAAAAAACATTCTAGGAATGGGCCGAGAGTTGACGAGTGGTCTTGGTACATCACCGGTAGACCGCCTGTCAAATTTCGTTCCATTTGGAGGTCGTTTGATGCACCAATGGTTAACCGTGAAACCCCCTTCTCTTTGCAGCCTAGCACACCTCCACAACAGCCCGCTAGCCCATCTGAACCCCCTCCATGCTCTCCGTCGTTGGATCACGATCGTGTGGGTGAAAACCGCACCTCATTTGTACTTTCCTAGCTCCCTCTACTTATATAAACACCTCCCCCTCCTCAAATCATGGATGAAACCACCCTAACCCTAGTCCTCTTCCTCCTTGCGACGCCGGACATGTCCGCCCAACGGCCGAACACGTCTGCCACCGCCCACAGCCAGTCAGCCTTCGCCACATGTCCTTGCCGCCGCCATCTCCACCGCACTCCGCCGCGGGCCCGCTCGGCCCAGGCGGGGGCCTCCCGGCCCAGATCGCTGTGCCCTGTGATCGCACCCGAGCGTCGCCGCCTCGTCGCCGCGCCTTCGCCACCGGAGCCGCCTGCCGCCGCTGGACGCCGAGCCCCTCGTCGCCTCCCTCCAGATCTGCGCCGCCCGCGCCTCCTCGTCGCCGGCGTCACCACGGACCTCCGGCCGCCGGGGCCGGCCACCTCGTCGTCTTCTCCCACGAGCTCCAGGGTGGACCAGATCCACCACCACCATGAACCAAACGCCATCCCGATCTAGATCTCTCCGTCTCGGGACCTCCTTGTCCTGTTGACTTTCCGCTAGGTGAAAATTCCCCAAGTCCCTGAAGAAATCATCTCATGTTGCATACTTTGCATGCCCATAACTTCATGCATAAAGCATTGATTTGCGAGTATGATATATGGATTTGTTCATCACTTGATGCTCTTCATGATGGAGTAGTTTGCATTCATTATACTGTTCATCTTGATGCCTTAATCATCGTTGCAAAACTGCCAAGTGATATGAACTGCTGAATATTGTTGCATGTTAACATCATTTAGGTGACTTCTGAGTGCTATAACATTGTCCCTGCTGCTCCTATGATGATGATCTTGATATGCACATGTTCTGCTCTGCATGCTCTACATTGTCCCTGTTGCTTGTTTGTTTTCATATAGATACCTTAACCTCTGTTGCAAAAGTGCTTGCTGATGTTAGCTGATGAAAACTGTTATAACTTGCCTAATTGTCTGTTTTATATCTTTTTGTGTGATTTTCTTTTGAGCATCATGTCTACATGTTTTAGGAGCATAATTATGCCATCTTTACAGTGGTGCAATCTATTTATTTTGATCTGCCATTTGGTGGGTGCAACAAGCTTGTGAAGTGGGCTACTCGCTGTTAACGTGCTGTCAAGTCTGATTCTATCATATCATGTTGCTATGTTTGCTTGATGATACCAGTTAATCCGTGCATAATATGGAGATTCTTAGTTGACATGTTTTGATGTCCATGTTATGTTATATCATTCCAATCCTTTTGATGCCTCATATAAGTCTTGTAGCATATGTTTTCATTGCCATGAACAGGCCTATATGCTGTTCCAGTTTCCTGTTAACTTCATGATGCCATATTGTGAGCTTGATATTAATTAATTTGTGCCTCCTTTGGAGATGCTCAAATTACATGATTTGAAGTATGCTATGAGTACATTGTTCACATGCCATGTTTGATAATTTTAGATATCATATGCCTCTGTTCCATGCTTGCAAACATGATATTGTAATGTTGTTGTTTTACACATGCTGAAACTGTTTTAACATTCAATTTTGTCATGTTGGTTCCCAATAATCCATGAGCCATATACATATGATGCTTCGATGTTATTTAATCTTTTTTATGTGTAGCTTGATTCCATGCCCTTGGTTTCCATGTATAGTTGCCATAGCATCTTTGTTGCATGCCTTCAACATGCCATCACATTAACTCTACTCCTGTGTTTTAAAGTTGCATTTTGCATTGATCATATTGGTTTAATCTTGATGCCTATGAACCTGAACCTTATTGATATTTGAAGTATGTTATCTATACATGAAGTGCATGTCAAGGTTGTGCTCATATAATTCTTGTAGCATTTTTTTGTGATTCCAAAGTTCCTACTTGCTGTTTTGGACATCTTGTCCTTTAAATTTGTCTGGAGTGTATGTGTTGAACCGTTGCTCCATTTTGACCATGCTCTATACAGAACTTGCTTAGAATTGCATGTAGTTTCATATTATCATGTTGCATCCATGCCTTGAGTGTGTTTGCTTGATGTTTGAATGCATTTTGCATCAATGCCATGTTTAACTTGTTTTGCTAATATCTTTTAGGCCGTAGCTCCGAATTAAAGAACTTTATATGTAACCTTACTAGATCTTCGCATAGATCATCATGGTGCATTTTAACTTTCTGTTTAACAACTTGAACATAATGTGTATTCAGTTCTGGACCAATTTCGAAATTTGCATATGGGGACTTACCAGATTTGTTATAGGTTGTTTCCAGCCTCATTTAAACTTGCTTTGATGTGTTGTTCTTGTATGCATCACCCCTTGCCATGAGTAGCATCATGTAGCCTTGTCATGCATCATCCTTGGTTGAGCATCATGCCATGCTTATGTGTTGTGCATTTACCTTGTTGTTTGCTTCTTTCCGGTTGTGCTTCTTCTCGATAGTTCCTGTTTTGTTGCAATCGTGAGGATTCGTTCGACTACGCTTGGTTCGTCTTGCCCGTTCGTCTTCTTCATGGACTCGTTCTTCTTCCTAGCAGGATTTCAGGCAAGATGACCATTACCCTGGATCTCACTACTATCATTGCTATGCTAGTTGTCTCGATGCTATCACTATGTCGCGCTTCCTACCACTTGTTTATCGAGACTCCCAAATTGCCATGACAGCCTCTAACCTTTTTCACCCTTCCTAGCAAACCGTTGTTTGGCTATGTTACCGCTTTGCTCAGCCCCTCTTATAGTGTTGCTAGATGTAGGTGCAGTTGCAGGTTGTTCCATGTTGGGACATGGATATTTTGGGATGTCACAATATCTCTTATTTAATTAATGCATCTATATACTTGGTAAAGGGTGGAAGGCTCGGCCTTTTGCCTGGTGTTTTGTTCCACTCTTGCCGCCCTAGTTTCCGTCATACCGGTGTTATGTTCCTATATTTTGCGTCCCTAACACGGTGAGGGATATGGGGCCCTCTTGACAGTTCGCTTTGAATAAAACTCTTTCAGCAAGTCCCAACATTGGTTTTCCATTTGCCTAATAACAACTAAAACTTAAATAGGGGATTTTCTCCGGACCCCTAGTATTTGTAATCAACCCCAGGGCCAATGCTCCTATGAGTGTTGGTCCAACCTGGGCGATGTCCGGCACCCCCTGGGTAACCAGGGTGTCAGCCAACCCGACGTCTTGCCCATCTGTTGTGCCCTAAGAATGAGATACGTGCGGCTCCTATCGAGATTTGTCGGCACACTGGGAGGTCTTGCTAGTTTTGTTTTAACATTGTCGAAATGTCTTGTGCACCAGGATCCCGAGTATGATCGGATGTACCGCGATGGAGGATTGTCTCCGCGGATCGTGAGCTTGTAATGGGCTCAGTTGGGACACCCCTGCAGGGTTTGATCTTTCGAAAGTTGTGCCCATGGTTATGTGGTAGATGGGAGTTTTTAATATCCAGTTGTAGAGAACTTGACACCAGATTCAAATTAAAATACCCAACTGCGTGTGTAACCATGATGGTCTCTTTTTGAGTGGGTCGAGAAGAGAACATTGTGGGGTTATGTTTGAACGTAAGTAGTTCAGGATCACTTCTTGATTATTACTAGTTTGCGACTGTTTGTGTAGCTTCTCGTCTCATTCTTGTATTCGTAAGTTAGCCACCATACATGTGTAGTCGCTTGCTGCAGCCTCACCACCTATCCATTCCTTACCCATTAAGCTTTGCTAGTCTTGATACCCATGGTAATGGGATTGCTGAGTCTCGTGGCTCAAAGTTTACTACAACAATAGTTGTAGGTACAGGTTATGCGATGATCATGACATGAGAGCAATGTTTTCTTGTTTTGGAGTTCTTCTTTGCTTCTTCCTTGATCAGGGGATAAGTTCCTGGTCGGCAGCCTGGGCTAGTAGGGTGGATGTCGTTTGATTTTCTGTTTGTGTTTCATCCGTAGTCGGATGTTGCTCTTGTGTATGATGCTTGATGTACTCATGTGGCATTGTATGCCTTTTGTATTTATCCCCATGTATTATGTAATGGTACGATGTAATGATATCCACCTTGCAAAAGCGTTTCAATATGCGGCTCTATCCTTGGTGGGACCTTCGAGTTCCTCTGGGATAGGATCGCATATTGGGTGTGACATTCACTTAAATATATTTGAGCATGGTGGTGCTTTAATTTTGAAGAAATATGATCTCATGCTTCACTTAGATTATTTTGAGAGTGAATAAATTTTGAAGAAATTCTCTCATGCTTCACTTATATTATTTTGAGAGTTGAAAATTTTGAAGAAATATTATGTTCTCGTACCTCACTTAAATTTATTTCAGAGCTCGAAAAGTAGCAATTGTGATATATGAAATTAGTCCCAAAGTGATAGATATTAAAGGGGGATATAATAAAAACTTTCATCAAGATCATTGGACAATATAAACTTGATTCCTTGTAATAGTTTTGAGATATGGAGATAGTAATATGTGTGTCATGTTGGTGAGTAATTATGCTTAGTAAGAATATTGGTGTGAAGGTTTGTGATTCCCTATGCAAGCACGAAAGTTAATAGTTATGCAATGAAGTTATATCATACTTGTGGTGCATTATTTGTTGTTAGTTATGTTTAATGCTCGTTTATGATCGTTTTTGTTTCTTGGTTGGTCGCTTCTCAATCTATTTGCTAGCCTCCATTTGCACTAAGCAGGAATACTGCTTGTGCATCCAACTCCTTAAACCCAAAGTTGTGCCAAATGAGTCCACCATACCTACCTATATGCGGTGTTTCCATGTCCTTCCAAGTAAATTTTTACTCCCTTCGTCCGTAAATACTTGTCACAGAAATGCATAAAAATGGATGTATCTAAAACTAAAATACATCTACGTACATCCATTCCTTTGACAAGTATTTCCGGACGGAGGTAGTATGTGCCAGCTCTAATTTTGGAAATGAATTTCCTTTTGTGTGCCCGTACCGCTCATGAAGCGGCAGGGGGTGGCCAATACCTTGCATGTTAGATATTTTATTCTCGAGATGAGTGTTTATTGACATGTCATTGCACGAGAGTGTGGCAAGGTACTAGGCATGCCAAGCTCTGGCACCTCTACAAATCTCTGCTCCCCTCTGCGAAGGGACTATCTATTTACTTTATGCAATTTTTATTTTTACTTGACTCTCCATCTTCTCTTATAAAGCACCAACTAGGGAACATTATTGTAATACTTGTGTATTGGATATAGCTAGGATTTGAGTCTGTTTCATGAATGGATCAATGATTGAGCATAATGGGCCAGGGATAGCTTTCTGTGTTGATATTTTGAAAGACATGGTTGCATGTTGATATGCTTAAGTATGATTACCTCATGTCAATTATAGACTATTGCTTTCAATCATCTAAAATTCCAAATGTACATGCTACAAAAGAAAATAATATATGATGAACATGTTAGGCAGCATTGCACATCAAAAATTATATTTTTATCATTTACCTACTCAAGGACAAGCAGGAATTAAGCTTGGGGGTGCTGATACGTCTCCAACGTATCTATAATTTTTGATTGTTTCATGCTGTTATATTATCAATCTAGGATGTTTATATTCATTTACTAGCAAATTTATATCATTTTTTGGGACTAACCTATTGACATAGTGTCCAGTGCCAGTTGCTGCTTTTTACTTCGTAGAATATCAATACCAAACGGAGTCCAAATGCTACGAAACTTTTTGGAGATTTTCCTACCCAGAAGATACCTAGGGAACCAAAGAAGTGCATAGGAGGAGGCCCGTGGGGCCCACTAGGAACTAGGGCGTGCCAGAAAGCCCAGGGGTGCCCCGGTGGGTAGTGGGCACCACGGGAAGCTTCTCCACCGCCATCCACCTCTATAAATACTCTAAAATCCCAAAAACCCTAGGGGACTCAAGAGAATACAGCTTCCGCTACCGTAAGTTCCAGAACCACAAGATCCAATCTAGAGGCCTTTTTCGGCACTCTACTAGAGAGGTCAAAGATCATGGAGGGTTTCTTCATCATCCTTGTTGTCCCTCCGATGATGCGTGAGTAGTTTACTAGAGACCTACGGGTCCATAGCTAGTAAACCTTTGGGCCGTCCATGACGGAAAAAATCATGGTAGAAGCAAGGGCGAGGAAATTTTCGGGGAGTTCCCGGTTACGTTGGGTGGTCGGGGCCGAGCGATGCATGGAGGTTTGCGTGTTTCTGTCGTACACGTATGCTCGTGTGTGCGAGGCGTTAGGCTCTAACTGAACCCGAGTGAGGCACTGGGCTCTAACTGAACTAGAGCGATTGCACTAGCTACGTTACTGAACCCCGATTGATCTTTGGCTATTAACTGAACCCAAGTGATTCCTTCGCTATTGCTGCTAACTGAACCCGATCAAAGCTGCCTCTTGATGAACAGTCCCTGGTGGGGGTTGGATGAACAGTTCTCGGTGGGGGTTGGATGAATAGGATCCCGTGGTAGTAGAGCCCATTGTCGCTGGATGAATAGGACCCCGATTGAGGAGGTGGGGTGGATGAATAGTAGTCGGTGGAGGGACCCCGTGGAGGGCTGGTTTAATAGGACCCCGTGGAGGGCTGGTTGAACAGTAGCCGATGGAGGGCTAGTTGAACAGGACGCCGTGGAGGGCTGGTTGAACAGGACCCTGTCGAGCGCTGGTTTAATAGTAACCGGTGAAGGGCTGGTTGAACAGGACCCCATGGAGGGCTGGTTAAATAGTAGCCTGTAGAGGCTGGATGAATAGGAACCTGTTGACGAAAAATACCTGGTGGAGGCAAGAGGAAGTCGACGGGGGATGAACAATAGCAGGTGGAGGCTGGAGGAAGTCGCCGGTGGATGAACAGTAGCCCGTGGAGTCCCGTTTTGCGGTACGCCACACCCCTCCTGATGAACAGGACCTCCATTTCGACCGTAGTGCTCCAACACAAGTTCGTTTCCTCCGTTTTGCGGTACGCCACACCCCTCCTGATCAACATGACCCTGTTTCGACCATAGGCACTTGAAGAGAAGTCTGTTTCCTCCGTTCTGCGGTATACCAGACCCCGTTTCGGCTGTTCCGTCCAAGCCGGTTGGCTCCCGATGAACACGACGCATTCCATTGCCTCCTGATGAACACGACGTAGTTTCTCCGTTCTGACCCAGCTGGTTGGCTTCCGATGAATAGGACATTGATGTTGCCATCCGTTGCCTCCATGTACACGAGCCCTGACCGTACGTATGCGCGGGTACACGTTCGAGACCCCGCCCGTATGTACGTACATGGCCGTATTTTCTGGCATGTGGTTGTACGTACATGTACACGATTTAGAAGGGACTGCCTAAACTGCTACATCGGGGGCTCTACTACTACACGTGTAGCTGCTTGCTCGGCCACGGTTCATCATTGCAGAGAGACTGATCGAGTAGTATGTATGTACATGTTCGTGACAACGCTACGTACACTAAGACCGGGTGGGTCCCAGCTATCAGGGAGGATAAGGACGCACTTCCTTGCGTGTGAAGATATAGCTGGTGGGTCCCGGCTATCAGTGGAGGAATCATTTTTATTTTGTGAGTAATAAGGAGGCAGTTCCTTGTGTTCAAAGATGTAGCTGGTGGGTCCAGCTGTTAGCGTCACAGCCTAAAGTCCACTTCCAATGGTTGTCGTTTGTTGAGCTTGTTGACCATGAGGCGCCAAGAGCATCAAGGGGGTGGACAACGGTGATGCCTAGGAAGGGAACGACGAGGAGCCAGAGAAGACGAGGCAGGTGGATGCCCACGCAGAGGGGAGTACGAGGGTTCGCTGGTTCGGCTGCGGCGTAAGGCTGCTGTCATCGAAGAATAACAAGGGGTGTGGGTGAGTAGAGGGAAGGTCTGGCCAGTCGTAGTATGGTCGGTCCGTGAGGCCTGCGCGGCAGTATAGCCAGCCACGAGAGGCTGGAGCAACCGGTACAGTGGGCCTGGTTTGGGCGGCTGGAGGAAGAAGACCAGAGGTTGAAGATGCAGCATGGCCGTTGATTTAACATCCAACAGTCAGTGCATCTAGAATCGTTTTGACTAAGTTGACAAAGCCCGTGCGTGTAAACTTAGTTGGCCCACAAGTCGTCCTCCAAACCTAGTGGGTCCCAGCTAGCAGGGGGAATCATATTTTTTCTCGTAATAAGGTGGCACTTCTTTGCGTGCGAAGATGTTTTCTGGTTTTCCTAATTTCTTCTTTTTCAAGTTAGAATAAAAAGAAAACAATTTAGCATCTTTGGTACAATCTATATTTTTGCGAAATGGATGATAATAAAGCTGGTGGGCTCCTAGCTATCAGGGAGAGGTAACTTTTTTCTGCGTAATAAAGCAAACACTTCCCTGCGTGCGAAGATGTAGCTAGTGGCCCAAACCTGTCAACAGGAGAAATCATTTGTTTTCGCATAATAAGGAGGGACTTGCTTGCGTGCGGCCATGGGCCATGCGGGTCCCTATTGTCAGCCACTCAACGTACATGCCTCTTCCGACGGCTATCATTTGTTGACAAAGTTGACCACGTCGCGCCGAGAGAACCAACGCGGTGGATGATGGTGAGGCCTAGGAAGGGAATGACCCGGAGCCGGCAAAGACATATTAGTGGATGCCCACACGAAGGGGAGTACGAGGGTTCACAGGTTCGGCTGCGGTGTGAGGCTTCCATCACCAGAGAATAACAAGAGGTGTTGGTGAGTAGAGGAATGGCTTGGACAGTGATGGGAGTAGGCTGGGCCGATCAGGCCTGTGCGACAGCACAACCGGCCACGGGAGGCGGCAGCAGGTGGTACTGCCGGTGGTGCTTTTGGCGACTTAAGCATGAATATCCGAGATTGAAGAAGCACCACAGACGTTAGATGGACATCCAGCGGCCACTTCTACCAGAATCGTGTGTTGACTATAAGTTGACAAAGCCTTGCGTACGCGTCAACTTAGTAGGCCCACAAGTGACCATCAAATCTGTCGCAAAGAACATATAGCCCATTTGCGATTTGTTATAATGTACAACCCATTTTTTAATTATAATGGAATTTACTCAGCCCATTTACTATTTGTTAAAATTACAACCCATTTTCTAGCTAGGACAAGAGTAATAATTTCAACCAACCGCTCAATAAAATTAACAAAATTTCCCACATTTTGATGGGATCCGAAATTTTTTTTTAACCCGAATTTTCGAGTTAGATTAAATATAATTTCAAAATAAATTTGTATTAGGAAAAATCTAACAAAATTTTACGCGCGCAACAAGTAATGAAATTTAAAAAATACGTGTTCGGTGTGTTTTTTATATTTACAGCCATTTTTTTAATTACAGCCCATTTATAATTTCTTAAAGCCCATTTTCTTGGCAAGTCTAATGCGGGGCGGAAAATAACAAGTTGACCTGGGTTGATTATTCTGCAAAAAAAAGTATACCTGGGCTAGCCATTTTCACGTTGAAAAACTAATATCTGGGCTGGATATTTGGTGGACATAAAAGAATAGCCTGGGCCAGACGGGCCACAACCCGCCTAGTTGATACCCTGCTCCTCTGAAAAACAACAAAAACACCGCTCAAGAAAAACTCTGCTCACACCTCAAAAAACAAATACTGCTCGAGCTGCTGGGTCCCAGCTGTCGGCCGCTCCTTGTGCAATTCTCTTGTTTATTAACTATATAGGTTGACAATGGTGTGGGACCGTGATGTCAGGAAACCAGGAGGAAGCAAAAAAAATTGTTGTTGTACATAATAAGGAGGCACTTGCGTACGTGTGGCTATGGTCCTGGTGGGTCCCCACTGTCATACTATCCAGGTAAACTCATCTCCAGATTCCTCGTTTGTTAACCATGTTGATGTTGGGGAATGTAGCATGCAATTTCAAAAAAAATCCCACGCTCATGCAAGATCTATCTAGGAGATGCATAGCAATGAGAGGGGGAGAGTGTGTCCACGTACCCTCATAGATAGTAAGCGGAAGCCTTTGACAACACAGTTGATGTAGTCAAACTTCTTCTAGCTCCGACCATTCAAGTACCGAACGTACGGCACCTCCGAGTTCTGCACATGTTCAGATCGATGACGTCCCTCGCCCTCTTGATCTAGCAAGATGTCTAGGAAGTATATGAGTTACTTCAGCACGACAGCCTGGTGACGGTGATAGTGAAGTGATCCGCGCAGGGCTTCGCCTAAGCACCGCGAGAATATGATCGGGGGTGTAAACTATGGAGGGGGGCACCGCACATGGCTAACAATTGAAGTTGTGTGTTCTAGGCACTCCCCCCCTTCCCACATATATAGGTGGGAGCGGAGGAGAGGCAGCCAGGTGGCACCCCAAGTAGGCTGAATCCTACTTGGGGTCTTCCCCAATTAGGCCTCCCCCTTCCATAATTGTCGGAGAAGAAAAGGGAAGGGGGAGCCAAACCCCCTCTTTACCTTCTCCCACTCAGCCTCCTTCCATAGGGGAGGCGCGCCACCACTTGTGGAATGGTGTGCTCCCATCTCATGGCCCATATGGCCCATATCTTCCCTCCGGGGGTTTCGATAACCCCTCCGGTACTTCAATATGCACCCGGGACCCTTCGAGACACTTCTGGTGTCTGAATACTATTGTCCTATATATAAATATTTACCTCTCGACCATGTTGAGACACCTCGTCATGTTCGTGATCTCATCCGGGACTCCGAACAACATTCGGTCACCAAATCACATAACTCACATAATACAATATCGTCATCGAACATTAAGCGTGCGGACCCTATGGGTTCGAGAACTATGTAGACATGACCGAGACACCTCTCCGGTCAATAACCAATAGCGGAACCTGGATGCTCATATTTCTAGATAAAAGGCGATAGCCCGACTTTATAAATAAAGCCACCAGGTAGAGTCACAACCACCACAAAACCACAGAAGTTTAACAAGCCGAATAGGAAGTGCAGTTACAAGGCATCCAGCCTAATTGGCACGCAGGAAGATTCCGCCTAGAATGCCGCAGCAGGGAAGACGCCGTAGAATTCATTCTAGATAGCATATCGTCGAAAGCCTCTAGATCCCCATCCTTAATCAATGATCTCCACTGCTGCAAAAAGATAGTGGCTTTGAATAAGCAATTGACAGGGTTAGTAGGGAAAATGTGCTCAATAGTGAACTTGTTCCTAGTAGTCCAGAGCGCCCAACAAATCCCAGCCCAGCCCACCATGAAAACCCTCATAGAACGGCCTACTAGGGAATTGATGCACTTCAAATCACCAAAGGAGGAGGGGTTCCAATTAACCCCAAGCCACAGTCTAATGCAACTCCAAATGAATTTAGCCAAAGAGCATTGGAAAAAGATATGCTCAGTGTTCTCAAGGGCACCGCAAAGTTGACATGAGTCCGAGCCCGGACCATTCCTCTTCTTAATCTGGTCAGCCGCTGGAAGTTTGCGACAGTGAGCTTGCCAGAGGAAGATCTTGATCTTAGGAGGGATGCGGGCAGACCAAATGGACTTAAACTTTTCCGTGCGGGTACCAGCGATAAGATTCAAATAAGCCGACTTTACCGAAAAATACCCCGAAGAGGAGTGAGGCCAAACCACAGAGTCCTCTTCCTCCGAGAGCAGGGAGAAGCAGGCAATAAGACGATGCCATTCTTCCAACTCTACTAGGGAAAGAGAGCGCCGGAAATCTAGAACCCAGCCTTGAGCCGAGAGCTCAAAGATAGAGATCTTAGGGTCAGCACAAAACGAGAACAGAGTCGGTTGGGCCACCGCCAGCGTGGTGTCCCCAACCCACCAGTCTAACCAAAAACGCGTGGACTTACCATTACGGACAACTAACTTCACAAGGGACTGGAAAGCCGGTCTGATGCTAACCAGCTGGTGCCCGAATTGTGAGCCACCACAAGCGGTAGCGAACATAGGGCTGGAAGAAGGGAAATATTTCGCTTGTAGGATATTAAGCCAAGCGGGACGGTCATCGAGGAACATAATCTTCCACCACCATTTTAGCAACAAGCATTTATTCATGATCCTGGTGTTAATGATGCCAAGACCCCCCATGCTCTTGGGTCTACAGATGAGATCCCACTTTACCATCCTGTATTTGCGTTTATTATCGGAGGAATTCCAGAAGAAAGCACCCATGTGCTTATCGAAGCCCGAATGCGTCCCTTCGGACAGCAGATAGAATCCCATAAGGAACATCGGGAGTGAGGAAAGGCAGGAATTGGTGAGGGCAACCTTGCCCACCTAGGAATTGTACCGACCTCGCCACGGCAGAACTCTATTGCCAACTTTAGTCACAACCGGGGCAAAATCTTTAGCCAACAGCTTAAGAGGGGAAATCGGAAGGCCCAAATATTTAAGAGGGAAGGACCCGAGAGAGCAATTCAGAAGGTGAGCCACCCGTTGCGCCTCCTCACCAGATACCCCAGTCACAATTGCCTCGCTCTTAGAGAAGTTGATTTTAATGCCCGACAAGGCTTCAAAGCACAGAAGAATAAATTTCAGATTTGTGATGGAATGATCATTAAGCTCCACCAAAATGATTGTGTCGTCCGCATATTGTAAGTGAGAAATGCCATTAGGAAGAAGATGAGAACTAACAGGCGAAATATGGCCAGCAGCCGCTGCACGAGCCAAAATGCGGGAGAGAGCATCAGCCACAAAGTTGAAAAGCAGGGGGGACGCCGGATCCCATTGTCTCAAGCCCCTACCATTCGCAAAGAAATTACTGGTCTGCCCATTAACTGCCACCGCCGTATGGCCCCCAGAGACAAGTTGCATCAGGCGGTGGACCACCGAGCCAGTGAACCCCTTTGCCAACAGCACTTGGCGAAGGAAGCTCCAACTCACCGAATCGTACGCCTTTTTGAAATCGAGCTTGAGAACCAGAGCCTTGGTGTTCTTGCTGCGAAGGTCATGTATAATCTCGTGAAGGTAGAGCACCCCGTCCAGGATGTATCTTCCCTTAATGAACGCGGATTGGAAAGGGCTAATGACTCTATGAGCGATCGGGGATAGTTTCACAGCCATACCCTTGGCTGGGATCTTAGCAAAGTTGTTAATGAGAGCAATAGGCCTAAATTGGGAGATTAGGTCAGCGCCTTTGACTTTAGGAATGAGGGTAAGAACAGCGTAGTTCAGTCTCGAGATGTCTACAGTCCCCAACCAAAAGCCGTGAGTGATAGCCACGATTAGGCCTTTTAATTGAGGCCAAAATTATCGGAAAAAAGGAATGGAGAAGCCGTCAGGGCCTGGCGCTGCATTATAATTGGCAGAACGAATCGTCTCGAAAATTTCCTCCTCCGAAGGGGGAATTAGAACGCTTTCATTGTCAACGCTCGAAAGTTGATCACACGGGGACCAGAAGGTCGCAGCCAACTTGAATCCTAGCTTGGGTATAGCCGCAAGAAGGATAGAGAAGAAAGAGACCACATGCCGCATAATCACCGGTGGGTCAGAGGTCCTGACACCATCAATAATAAGGCTATCAATAAAGCACCTTCACCCTCTACCATTAGCAATAGCAAAGAAATACGCCGTGGGCAAGTCCCCCTTGAGGGTCCAGTTGATAGTACTGCGTTGTTTCCAGTAAATTTCCTCCTGCCTATGAATGGCCAACAACGCCTCTTCTAACCCATATCGAGATTGCCATTCATCCGGGGACAACCCAACTGAATCCGCACGATCGTCCAGGACGCCTATCTGAGCCGCCAACGTCGCTTTATCACGCCTTGACTCAGCAAAATGGTTTCTGGACCAACCTCTAAGGAATCTACGCAGAAAATAAGAGCATTGGTGCCAGTCATCCATCGGACCAAAGGACCGACGGTTCGAAGAAAGGAAGGACAAAATTTTTTGAGCCATCAAACCACTGAAACCCTCGACTAGAAGCCAGGAAGCATCAAAATGAAACCTCGAGACACCCATAGAGCGCGATCCATCATCAAGAATCAGGGGTATGTGATCAGAGCCAACAGAGGCAAGAGCCTTAAGACTAGCATGAGGGAAAAGAGGGTCCCATCTCGGGCAGACAAAAACCCTGTCAAGAACTGATCGAATGGGGGGGGGGGTTAATGATTAGACCATGTGTACCGGGCTCCGACCCTAGGTATCTCACGAATAGCCATATCCCTAATGAAGCCATTGAACGCATCAGCCAAGGGCCACGAGAAGTTAGGAGAGCTCTTGTCGGAGGGAAATCGAAGCAGATTAAAATCACCCCCAATCAACAGCAGAAACTGGCAAGATTCAATCTTAATACTAAGCTCATCCAAAAAAGCATAAGACATAGCATGGTCAGCCGGACCATAAACCACCAAGATTTCCACTAAGGAATTGAGAGAACAAATGGAGACCACCGTGCTAGCCCAGAAAATGCCATGATCGAAATCCACGAAATCAAAAGTGTCTTTTTGGATCCAAGTAGAAAACCTCCCGAGTGACCAGCCGAGGCCACAAAATTCCAATGAAATCTATCTATCCCAGCAATAGCCGATAATTCACTAGCAGAGAAGGAAGATTTGAAAGTCTCGACAAGACCAATAAAATCTACATTCTCAAATCGAACTGGGTCCTTAAGTTGGTATTTGCGCCCCCTAGCACAGAAACCTCTAATGTTCCAGAAAAATGCCTTCATTTATACGATAAGTTTTTGATACGGAGACTCGACCTGCTCGGGGCGACGCAGGATTTTGATCGTTTCCCTACCCTGCATTTAGACACCATCGAGGGAGCATGACTCCTATCATCTCCCCCCCCCCCCCCCCGTCCCCACCGGCCACAACCAGTGGGGCGCCCGATCCCTCCCTAGCCTCCTTGGCTTTCGCAATGTTCGCCTGAGCGATTTCATTCGCCCTAATGATACCAAGGAAAGACGAAGGAGAACCCAAACTAGAGTCTAAACAGATACCCACATCGTTTAAAATATTAAGCAATCGGTCATTAGCTTGAGAAGGAAGAACTAAACGGACAGGAGAGGAATCGTGGGGGGGGGGGGAAGGGGAGGGAGGAAAGGACGAACCTGCAGGGGGCAGATCCCGAGCCGCCGCACGCCGAGCAGCCCGATCGACCACCCGCTCGCCACTGTTGGAGACATGGCCACTCTTACGAGCCGTGGACGCAGGCGAACAAACAGGAACAGGGCGCGCGCGACTGGGAGAGGCCGCAGCGGAAGACGGACCCGAGGCCATACCCAAATCAGCCTCCAGCCGGCGGCAGAGCCCAGCCGCAGACTGCCTAGAGTCACCAGAGCCCAGCCCAGCCGCAGCTCCCACATATACAACGAAGATCTTTATCGATCGAACCATTATGACAACATACCTTATTCCCTTTGTCATCGGTATGTTTCTTGCCCGAGATTCGATCGTCGGTATCTTCATACCTAGTTCAATCTCGTTACCGGCAAGTCTCTTTACTCATTCCGTAATACATCATCCTGCAAATAACTCATTAGTCACTTTTCTTGCAAGGATTCCTATGATGTGTATTGCCGAGAGGGCCCAGAGATACCTCTCTAATACTCGGAGTGACAAATCCTAATCCCGATCTATGCCAACCCAACAAACGCCTTTGGAGATACCTATAGAGCATCTTTATAATCACCTAGTTACGTTGTGACGTTTGATAGCACACAAGGTATTCCTCCGGTATCTGGGAGTTGCATAATCTCATAGTCGAAGGAATATGTATTTGACATGAAGAAAGCAATAGCAATAAAACTGAACAATCATAATGCTATGCTAATGAATGGGTCTTTTCCATGACATTCTTATCCTAATGATGTGATCTCCTTTATTTAATGACAACACATGTCTATGGTTAGGAAACTTAGCCATCTTTGATCAACGAGCTAGTCTAGTGGAGGCTTACTAGGGACACGGTATTTTGTCTATGAATCCACACATGTATCAATGTTCCGGTTAATACAAGTCTAGCATGAATAATAAACATTTATCATGAAATAAGGAAATATAAAATAACAACTTTATTATTACCTCTAGGGCATATTTCCTTCAGTCTCCCACTTGCACTAGAGTCAATAATCTAGATTACATTGTAATGAGTCTAACACCCATGGAGTCTTGGTGTTGATCATGTTTTGCTCGTGGAAGAGGCTTAGTCAACGGGTCTGCTATATTCAGATCCTTGTGTATTTTGCAAATCTCTATGTCTCCCTCCTTGACTTGATCACTAATGGAGTTGAAGCGTCTCTTGATGTGTTTGGTTCTTTTGTGAAATCTGGATTCCTTCGCTAAGGCAATTGCACCAGTATTGTCACAAAATATTTTCATTGGACCCATGCACTAGGTATTACACCTAGATCAGATATGAACTCCTTCAAACAGACTCCTTCATTTGCTGCTTCCGAAACAGCTATGTACTCTGCTTCACACGTAGATCCCGCCACGATGCTTTGCTTGGAACTGCACCAACTGACAGCTCCACCATTCAAAATAAATATGTATCCGGTTCATGACTTAGATTCATCCGGATCAGTGTGAAAACTAGCATCGACGTAACCATTTACGATGAGCTCTTTGTCACCTCCATAAACAAGAAACATATCCTTCATCCTTTTCAGGTACTTTAGGATATTCTTGACTGCTGTCTAGTGATCCGCTCCTAGATTACTTTGGTACCTCCCTACCTGACTTATGGCAAGGCACACATCAGGTCTAGTACATAGCATATATAGCATACATGATAGAACCTATGGTTGAGACACAGAGAATGACTTTCATTTTCTCTCTATCTTGTGCAGTGGTCAGGCATTCAGTCTGACTCAATTTCACACCTTGCAACACAGGCAAGAAACATCTCTTTGACTGATCCATTTTGAACTTCTTCAACAATTTGTCAAGGTATGTGCTTTGTTAAAGTCCTATTAAGCGCCTTGATCTATCTCTATAGGTCTTGATGCCCAAATATAAGCAGCTTCACCTAGGTCTTTCATTGAAAAACTTTCATTCAAGTATCCTTTCATGCTATCCAGAAATTCTACATTGTTTGCAATCAACAATATGTCATCCACATATAATATTAAAAATGCTATAGACCTCCCACTCACTTTCTTGTAATACAGGCTTCTCTGAAAGTCTATATAAAACCATATGCTTTGATCACCTCATCAAAGCATATATTCCAACTCTGAGATGCTTGCACCAGTCCATAGATGGATCACTGGAGCTTGCACACTTTGTTAGAACCTTTAGGATCGACGAAACCTTCTGGTTGCATCATATACAACTCTTCTTTGTGAAGTCCATTAAGGAATGTAGTTTTGACATCCATTTGCTAGATCTCATAATCATAAAATGCGGCAATTGCTAACATGATTCGAACAGAATTAAGCATCGCTATAGGTGAGAAAGTCTCATCGTAGTCAACTCCTTGAACTTGTCAAAAACCTTTTACGACAAGTTGAGCTTTGTAGACAGTAACATTACCATCAGCGTCAGTCTTCTACTTGAAGATCCATTTATTCTCTATGGCTCACTGATCATCGGGAAAATCCACCAAAGTCCACACTTAGTTCTCATACATGGATCCTATCTCAGATTTCATGGCCTCAAGCCATTTATCGGAATCTGGGCTCATCATAGCTTCTTCATAGTTCGTAGGTTCGCCATGGTCTAGTAACATGTGAGGGAATCCTGGACTAAGGGGTCCTCGGGCGTCCAGGCTATGTGATGTGGGCCGGACTGATGGGCCATGAAGATACGAGATAGAAGAACCTTCCCTGCGTCCGGATGGGACTCCCCTTTGCATGGATGGCAAGCTTGGCATTCGGATCATGTACATTCCTTCCTCTGTAACCGACTCTGTACAACCCTAGATCCCTGCGGTGTCTATATAAACTGGAGGGTTTAGTTCGTAGGGAAAGAATATAATCATACAGGCTAGGCATCTCTGGTTTAGCCATCGCGATCTCGAGGTAGATCAACTCTTGTAAACCCTATATTCATCAAAGTCAATCAAGCAGGAAGTAGGGTATAACCTCCATTAAGAGGGCCCAAACCTGGGTAAACATCGGGTCCCCTGCCTCCTTGTTACCTTCGACCCTTAGACGCATAGTTCGGGACCCCCTACCGAGATCTGCTAGCTTTGACACCAACATTGGTGCTTTCATTGAGAGTTCCACTGTGTCATCACCAGAAGGCTTGATGGCTCCATCAACCATCCACAACAACACCGCCCTAAGTGAGACTTTTCTCCCCGGCCAAATCTTCGTATTCGGCGGCTTCGCACATCGTGCCAATTCGATTCATCATCTAGAGCAGATTGACACCTACGTACCTGGTCATCAGATCAGTTTCAGAAACCTAAACTACATCGCTGATATCCGAGGAGACTTGGTCTTCCAAGGGTTCGCGGCCTCAACTGCCGCTCCGGCCTCATATCCGGAACTCCTCACCGAGTCCTAAAACGGGAGCTTAGAACCTGTCGGACTCTTCATAGCCATAGACCTCAACACCAGAGATACGGAGGGAATCGTTTCACCGGCCAGGCTGGAATCACTCCTGGCTCTCTTTATCCTCACTAAACTAGAGTCACCTCCGCGCACTAGCTCCGAACTCTCAAGGCCTGTGTTACAAGAGCTCAGCCAGGGAACTCCTGTCCCTCCCCGCTCCACGGATTCTCGCTTCCCTGTCCATACCTCGCCCTTAAATGAGGCTCTGGACTTAATGCGGTCTCTCGCCATTAAAGAAGGATCGCTGTCGAAATCTGCCCAGCCCGCACTAGGGATGAGTACAGGGAATTCTATGTCCCACCCACCACCCACTTCATAGCCACTGTCAAAGATTTAACCAACATGCTTGATCATGCCTCCGAAGACATCGACGGCATGGACGACAATGCCGAAGAAGAGCAAGGCCAGAACCCGCCGTTTACCGGACGCTGGACGGCCACTTCTTCATATGATGTATACATGGTGGAGACACCCAAAAAGAATGATGCCGACGACGGAGAATATTCTAGAGGATGAACCTGCTGAAGCACCTACGAAGCGTCGACATCAGTGGCGCCGATCAAAATCGCGTCGTGAAAAAGACAACAATACCGGCACCAGAGATAACAATACTCCGGATAACGCCGGAGACCAAGAAGTCCCTTTCGAGCCAACATCCAAACAGGATGATTGGGAAGAGGGGCAAGTCAACCCCGATGATCCTATCGGGGACAAGGCCTCAGAAGATAGTAACTACCTGCCGACCTCCGAAGAGGGCGAGAGCCTGGGTGATGAGGACTTCATCATACCAGAGGACCCCCTCGAACAAGAGCTCTTTAAGCGCTGGCTAATCGCCACAGCAAGAAGCCTGAAAAAGAAGCAGCAGCAACTGCAAGCCAATCAGGACTTACTCAATGACAGATGAACTATGTCCTGGTAGCCGACGAATACGGCCTCGAGCGCCCAACCAAAAGTTACCCAAAGCGCAGGTTGCTCTCCCAATTCGACAAGGAAGTCCTAGAGCCTATATCGACAGCACGTAATGCAGCTGACGGACCTGACCGGCCACCTCGTGGTCGGGATAGAGCGGCAACTCAAACCGAACACCAACCTGCACCACCTCGCCCTAGAGGCAGAGAAACAACAGCTGCAGGACGCACGCACGACGTGCAATAAGACCTAGACAATAGAGCCAGTCATACTAGATCAATTTATGGATCACGAGGGCGCGCACCAGTGCAAGAAGGCGGCCATCAAGCCTGGCGCGATAAACACAACCTCACATGGGTCGAAACCTTATACAGACTCCATCCGAACTGCGTCATGACATCGCCCGATACAGAGGAGCCGCACACCATCTATGCTTCACCGATGAAGTAATGGAGCACCAGTTCCTAGAAGGGTTTAACCCGAAAACATTGAATCATACGACGGCACCACAGATCCCGCAGTATGGATTCAAGACTTTATTCTCCATATCCACATGGCCCGCGGTGATGACCTACATGCCATCAAGTACCTACCCCTAAAACTCAAGGGACCAGCACGGGTGGCTGAATAACCTCCCAAAAAACTCTATTTGAAGCTGGGAAGACTTGGAGGACGCCTTTAGAGAAAAGTTCCAAGGTACATATGTACGGCCCCCGGATGCGGATGACCTTAGTCACATCATCCAGCAACCCGGTGAATCAGCCCGGAAGCTCTGGACCAGGTTCTTAATTATAAAGAACCAGACTGTGGACTGTCCGGACGCCGAAGCCCTCGCGGCCTTCAAACACAGCGTCCGAGACGAGTGGCTTGCCCGACACCTCGGCCAAGAGAAACCGAAGTCCATGGCAGCCCTTACCGCACTTATGACCCGCTTTTGCATGGGAGAAAATAGCTGGCTCGCTCATAGAAGCAATAGCACCAGTGACCTAGGCACCTCTGAAGTTAGAGACGGCAATGGCAAACCATGACGCGACAAGAACAAGTGTTGAAACAATATAGCAGACACGGCAGTGAACGCCGGATTCAGTGGCTCAAAATCCGGTCAGCGGAACAAGCCATTCAAAGGAAACAAAGATGGTCCATCTAGTTTGGGCAGAATACTTGATCGGCCTTGCCAGATTCATGGCACCCCCGATAAACCTGCCAATCACACCAACAGAAAATGTTGGGTGTTTAAACAGGCCGGCAAGCTCAACGTCGAACACAAGGGGAAAAGGCCGCCCAGCGAGGACGACGATGAAGAGCCTCGCCCACTGAACACAGGGGGCAGAAGAAATTTCCCCCCAAGGTGAAAACGGTGAATATGATCTATGTCACACACATCCCCGAACGGGAGCGCAAGCGCGCATTAAGGGACGTCTATGCCGTAGAACTAGTCGCCCCAAAATTCAAACCCTGGTCGGCTTGCCCGATTACATTCGATCGAAAGGACCGCCCGACCAGTATAAATCATGGAGGATCGGCAACTTTGGTCCTTGATCCAATCCTCGACGGATTCCATCTCACGCAAGTCCTCATGGACGGCGGCAACAGCCATAACCTGCTCTATCAGGAGACTATCCGCAAAATGTGTATCGATCCATCAAGAATCAAGCCCACGAAAACTACCTTTAAAGGAGTAATACCTGGCGTAGAGGCCCGCTGCTCGTGCTCCATAACGTTGGAAGTTGTCTTTGGCTTGCCCGATAACTTCCGTAGTAAAGACTTGATCTTCGATATCGTACCCTTCCGAAGTGGCTATCACGCACTACTCGGACGGACTGCTTTTGCCTGATTCAATGCGGTGTCGCACTATGCTTACTTAAAGCTCAAAATGCCCAGTCCACACGGTGTTATAACAGTCAATGGAAACACAAAATGATCCCTCTGCACTGAGGAGCACACCGCAGCTCTTGCAGCCGAGGTACGGAGCAGCCACTTTAAGACGCACACCTCGTCGGTCATCAAACCCTCGGACCCTTTTAAAAGAGTCCGGACAGTTCCGCAAGCTAGTGGTTCTGTACATCCAGAGCTAGACTAGCAGTTCCGCCTCCGTCGATCACCATGCACACCAGCACAATTCATACCGCGCATGCATCATTATGCACTCAAAATACCTTGGGCATCGGTGGAGGCACAATATGGGAATTTCTATAGTACGGCTCGACCCTATATGATCTTCCACCTTTTTTACCTTTTTACCATAGGTGTGTTCGAGCCCATGTATCCTATGGACTTACAAGGACTCACTCCGAGCCCGGTTCCATACGGCAAACAGAAGACCATTTCCTTCAAGGAACCCCTCTCTATAGGATGAAAGCGGCGCAGACGTGCGGCAGGACATCCAAAGGACTCTTTGGACCAAACCGTATTTAAAAAGGACATGTACTGAGATTTTGTCCTTGGTATTAGATCCCCAGCATGTAAAATGATTTCGGTGCTTATGGTACTATCGGGTGGTAGGTGCGACATATGCCAATGGGTGGCTTATCATCGTGGGAGCCAATAAGATATCGCCGGTGCCTGGAAATGGGATGAGGCGAAGACATGCACGCCGGCGGATCTTACCCAGGTTCGGGGCTTTCCGTGGAGATAACACCCCTAGTCCTGCTCTACGGGGTCTCCGCATGATCACTAGATCAACAAGTGGCTACAAGAGGCTTTTGAGCTGTTCGGTGAGAGGAAGAAGAAGGGCAAGGCTAGCTCTCTTCTCCCCTCAAAATAATGTCTAAAACTATCAGAGATCAACCCTTTGCATGTGTGCCCTGGGGGGTTTATATAGGCCTACCCCCCAGGGTTACAATGGTAATCCAACTGGGCATGGGCCCTAGCCATCAGTGTCTATGTTCACCGGCTTCTCCGCCGACCGCTGTGGCCCGCCGACTGGTGGGTCCCGCCGGTTGCCGGCCTCTTGGTCGATAGGAAGGTCCCACCACTTGGGGGTTTTGTCAGGGGCTGGTTACTATTGCCTCACCCTTGGTGATGAGGGCTTTGTCGAGGTAAGCATGGCTACAGTGCCGCCACCTGGCGGGCTCTCACTGTAGCGTTACCTCGTCTTGTCCCCTTAATGGTGTGCATGCTTCGAGGGAGGGAGCAAGCCGACTGGTGGGAGCCGGCTACATCCCTGGCCGACTGGGGGAGGCGTGGCTGCCTCTGGGTGTCTCTCTAACTAAAGGGGCCTGCCGCCAACGGGCTATACTGACAGCCTGTCGTGGATGGCGTCATGGTCAGCATGGCAAGAGTGCCACGCCGGACGGGTGATGGCTGCCCTGTATAGCGTACTGTGGCCATGCGTGCCCCGGGATTCAGGAGTGGCAGGTTTCACTGTTGCCATGCCCCGTCTCATCACCGTTATGTGGGTGCAGACTTTGAGGGCACGATCTTGGCCGCCTGCCAGGGGCCGGCCTCTTGGAGTCGGCCTCCTCGTGGCCAGCTTCTGGAGTCGGCCCTCTCGTGGCTTTCTTCATGAGTATTTAGGACCGGGCCGCCTTCCGATAGTCGACCTATGAGATAGCCGGCCAAGGGAAGGCGGCCCTACGCCCCGGGTGCTTGAAGGCTCGATCGGCCTGTTATTTTTCGAAGAGCCAGGGGGAGCCGGCTAGGCTACCCGTGGTCATTTACTCCGACAGTAGTCCCCGAAGCTGGTTGGGCTTCGTGGCTGAAAGGGGAATGAAAAGCTCAATTAGCTTCCTATCCCGAAGAGCCGGAAGCTAGGAGCCGGCTTTGCTCAGGCATGCCGTCTTGGCGAGGCTTTTTTGAAGTCTGAAGGCGGGAGCCAGCGGGCGCGCAAGCCAGGCTGCGGGCTGGCTGCCCGCCGCCTGCGCGCCATATGGCACCCTTCGGCTGCAAGGGCCTGCCAGCCCACGCGCGCGACGGGACGTCACCGCAGACCGGGGCCCGCCACTTCCATGCCTCAGCCCAAGTGCGTATCTTCTGTGGCCCGAACGGGCCGCTCGCCTTCCGACGGCGGTTTCCGCACGTCGTTAAGGCCTAATAATCACGGGGCGTGGGGGAGTGGGCGCAGTTAATCCCACATCCCCCCATGCCTCGCCTCCTCGGCTTCGCCGCACGAGGCTATAAGTAGGGGGAGGAGGGGGAGCGGCAGATGCTCACACTCTCGCCCTCGCTCTGCCATTTTCTTCCTCTTCCTCCTCTCCGTCGCCGCAGCTGCTCGCTGCCGCGCCACCATTCCACCAATCTTCTCGGTGCGCCGTAGCTTTGCTGCAGCGGATTCGTGCGTCCTCCGCCGTCGCGCTTTTCCCGTCGCCTCTCCGTCCTCATGGCGCGGTCCAGCTCCTGGGATGGCTCCAATGTCCACGAGGACCACGTCGATTTCCTCCGCAAGACGCGGCGGTTGCCGAGCACGGATTATGTGCGGGTCCGTCTCGCGGCGGAGAGGGAGATCTTGCCGGCGCCGGAGGAGGACGAGCGGGTAATCTTTCGCTCGCACTGCCTGCGCGGCGTTGGCCTGCCGGCGAGCGGTTTCTTCCACTCCTTTCTTGAGTTCTACAATCTCCAGCCGCACCACCTTACTCCAAACACGGTGGTGCTGCTGTCGGCCTTCGTCACTCTGTGCGAAGGCTTCCTTGGCGTCCTCCCCACCCTCAAACTTTGGGGGGAATTCTTCCAGTCCAAGCTTGGCACCGTTGTCGCGGGCGTGCCTGCCCCATGTGGTGCCTTCATCGCCGTGCAGAGACCGACTGGCGACAATCCATTTTCGCCCATCGCGTTGATCCAATCGGTGAAGTTTTGGCAAAAATCTTACTTCTACATGAAGAACGTCGCTCCGCAAGGCGACTTCGTCAATCTGCCGGCTTACGTATCCGGCCCGCCTGCTAGGAGGTGGCCTTCATGGTCCTACCGAGCCAGGTCGCTGACTCCAGCTGCGGCTGCCGCCATCGCTCGCCTCCGGGTGTTGGTCCAGTCGGAAGGCCTGACCGGGTCCGACCTGATTGCCGCCTTCGTGGAGCGCCGGGTGCTCCCACTCCAAGGCCGCCCTCACATGATTTGCTAGATGAGCGGCCGTTTCGACCCAAGTCGGCTAAGCACCAAGGAGATCCCTCATGACGAGGTATCTTACATGGTGAATTATATCGCCAACTGCAAGCTCACCGAGGAGTGGCGGTTCGGCAAGGAGCCGTACTCTCGCGCCAATCCCCCACCTATGGTAGGCTTCCCTTCTTTTCTTCTTCTCTTTATTGCCGAGTTCATGCTGGCCGACTCTTAACCAGTCGGCTTGTTTTTTATAGAGCCCCCTCCTTCAACCGGCGGCCGGAGCCGTGGGGGTGGAGCACCAGTTCGTCCCCGAATGCACAAAGGACGACTTGGATGATCCCGACTTGGGGGCGGCCGCCCTAGACGACGACGCCGTAGGGGGAGGCGGTGAGGCAAGCGGCTCCGGGCTCACTGCCGGCTTCGAGGACTGGTCAGATGATGACGAAGCCGACGTTATTCCGCGCCGCCAGCCGGTGTTCGATCATCAGGGCGCGGGCTCATCTGCCGTGCCGGCCGTTCATGGTGGTGTGCAGAAACGCCGGGCCGCACCGGCCCTCTTCGGCAGTCGGCCAAAGAAGCCCAAGGGTTCTGTGGCAGCGACCAAGCGGGACGAGGCGGCTATGAAGGCAGCCCGCTTCCGCAAGGTGGTGAAGCAGCCGCAGGCGGTTTCGGCGTAAGTGTCGATTCTCTCACGCCTTTCTTTTTTCTCTTCGGTTGGCATTCTTATAAGCCTTCTCTTGACTTATCAAACAGGGCTCCGCTTTCTCTCAAGCGGGCCACTGCCGCCTCCGTAGTTGGAGCGGCGGGAGGGTCTGCGAGCACCCGCCGCGTGGACCCCTGTGCCGATCTCCTAGCAGCAACGAAGCGGAACGCGCGGGAGGAGCGGGAGGAGCAGGAGGCGGAGGAGCAGAGGGCAGCCGCCTGCGGCAGCCCAGGAGACGACGGAGGAGTCAGCGGAGGCACAAGCCAACGCAGCTGCCAAGGCCCAAGCGGAGGCCGCGACCGCGGAGAGGGCGGCGGAGGCCCTGCGTAACCAGCCTCCACAGCTCATCATCCCCCTCCGCACCGTGGCCCCCGACATCCCAGTGCCCCTGCTGGAGGATGCCGGCCGCGACCAGCCGGCGATGGAGAGGGAGGAGGGCGACACAGTCGTCCTGGAGAGGGATGCGGCACCGCCATCGCCGGCTGGAACGGGCCAAGGCGGCCAACCTAATGCGCCGCCTGAGCAGCCGGCTGGGGGCGAGCCGGCTGTGAGGACGGATCTTGTGGTCCTGTCGCTGTCTCGTCGGCGCGCAGGGAAGGCGACTTCAGCGCCGGACCCGCAGAAAGCCGCGGGCTCTAGCTTGTTGGCCCAGGATCTGGAGACGGCTAGCGTCAGCTCGCCGGGGTGGACGTCGGGTGGTGGGACGGCCGTGCTGAACGTCGCGGTGCAGGACGTCCAGAACCGGCTTCAGTCCCAGGCCGCCACGCTGAAGCAGTATACTCAAGAGTTTCTTGCAATGCAGTCGGCCATCCGGGTGAGTCTTCCCGCTTTCGTTGATTGCTCTTGATTTCTTTCGTGGGGGTGTGTCAGCGCACCCACTGGGTGTAGTCCCCGAGTTCCGAGTCAGCTGCTGAGCAGGCGGCTTGGAACTTCTTAGTAGACTTTGATTGATGTCTTGTTCTTATTCGCACCTTCGTCCTATTTGCAGGACTATCACAACCTCCACGCGGCTACCTTCAACTCCCAGGCCCGGGAGATGAATCAGAAGACCGCTGGTCTTACTGAGAGCCGGAGTAAGTGCTTCATTTTTTTATCTCATGTGGGGGCGCGTCAGCGCACCCACTGGGTTTAGTCCCCGAGATTCGGGACGATTGCCGAGCAGTCGGGTCGGATCTTTCCTGATGACTTCTTCCTTATTGCTTCTTTCTTCTTCTTCATATCTGCAGGGGCCAATGCCGACTTGAGGGAGCGGCTAGGTGGGGCCCAGACCGACCTTTGTGCCAAGGAAGCCGAGTGCAACGCCTTGGCCCAGGAACGTGATCGCCTGGCCAAAAAACTGGCCGACCAGGAGGAGAGCCATAAGGCGGCCCTAAAGATCGCGCAGGACAGCGAGGCCACGCTCAAAGCCGAATATGAGACCGAGGCGGCAAGCTGGGCTGAGGCGAGGCAAGCGCTGAGCGAAGGCTATGGCCAGATTGAAGATTTGATTGACGGTAGGCCGCCCTCTTCTTCGTCTCTTTGCTCGCCCCCTGTCATCTGGTCTGTCTTCTCATTTCGTTATACTTCTTTCTTCTTTGTGCAGATTACTTCCCTGGTTACTCCGTTGCTGCCAACCAAGCAATCGAGGCTCACCGTAATGCACGACGGCAGGCTGGGGTTGAGATCACGCCGGATGCTGGCCGGTCGCCTTGAGGAGCAGCTTCTGGCGATTCAAGCCCGCCTCCAGATGGCTTACAGTATGCTCCGCCGTCTTCAGCATGCCGGGGTGCAGGTGCTGGCCGCCCTCTGGCCGGCGAGGTGGTTTCCCGCACCCCAGTAGGACTGCCGACTGGCTGGAGGTAGCATTCGGCCGCTTTGAGGCCTGGAAGGCTTCTGCAGCTCGGTCCGGCACCCGGCGGGCGCTAGAGTTCGTCCGGGCTTGGTATCCTGGGCTGAATTTGGCCCAGCTAAGCACCTGGAGGCAGGAGGCTAATGAGGAGCTGGAGGTGGTGCGGCCGGCTATCATCCAGCGTGCCTCGGTGATCGCCGACTACACCGATACCAGCGTCTTTGCCCCTGAGGTAAATGAAGACGGCTTCACTCAGCCGAAGGAGTGGTTCAGGTTGAACCCAGCAGAAGGTGAAGACTCGGCGGAGGAGATCAATTCTAGCGACAAGGGCGAAGAGGAAGAGGGGGAGGATGGTGAAGACATTGTGCCAGACGGTGGAGCGACCAGGCAGCCCCAGCCTGATCGTGCCTCCAGCAACGAGGCGCGTGCGAGCGTGTCGCCTACAGCAGGTGACGATCATGCCGAGATTCGTCAGCCAGCCACTCCTCCAGCCAGCACTGCCATCTCATCTCCACCAACCTGCCCGACTCGCCTGTTGCTCCCTTGGCCTGATTCGTCGTCTTTGCTTTCCTGCTCGTTACTCTTTGAACAACTTTTATTAAATTTGCACAGTTCCACCCACTAGGGGTGTATTCAAACTATGTTGAATGCTGGCCTTTTGAAGGCCTTTTGTGTAAATATAATCATGCATGTGCTTGGCTTCCGTTCATACTTGCTTTTCATCCTTTGGCTATTTCCTTTGCCGCCCTCCCTTGGTCGCCGCCTTCCTAGCCGGACAGCTGCTCTGCAGTCTATGGCTGGGGAAAGGCTTGGCCATTTGGGAGGACAAGTACTCGGGCTTTCTTAGATTGCAGCAATGTGAAAGGGAAGCCGGCTCGCCGGCTGCTCTGACTGCCGGTTGGCGGGGTGGGAGGCCGTCTTGTGTTATATGAGTTCGTTAGTCCTTAGCCGTTTTCCATGTGGGCATCCTTTCCTGCCTTTGGCTCTTGCCAGCCGGACAGTCGATTCTTTGAGCTGCGACCTTCAACAAGAGAGGGCTTGGGTGCTGGCACACTACTTGTCTGACTGCAAGTAGAACTTGAACATAACTCAAGGCAGCTAGTCCTCGGGCCGACTGATCGAACCCGGTGCCGGACGAGAAAACAAATGTAGTAACATAATCATAGGCATGATACTCATCATTCATAGATAAAAGAGGCTAGTCCCCGAGTGCTCCTCGAGGGGCTCGTTGTCTCGTACTTAATACAAAAGGTAGCATGGTACATACTGCATTTTAACTTTAAAATCTTCGGAGGAGATTGGCGTTCCATGGTCGTTCCGACTCCTTGCCGGAATCATCTCTCTTGTGTGCCTTCAGCTTCTGCGCGTCGATCAGGTAGTAGGAGTCGTTGCCTAAAGCCCTGCTGATGACGAAGGGGCCTTCCCAAGGGAGCCGAGAGCTTGTGCTGGCCGGCTGTTCGCTGGATCAGCCGGAGCACAAGATCACCCTCTTGGAAGGATCTTGTCACCTTCCGGCTGTGGTAACAGCGTAGGCCCTGCTGGTAGATGGCGGACCGGCTGAGGGCTAACAGCCAGCCTTCTTCCAGCAGGTCGACACCGTCCTCTCGTGCTTCCTTGGCCTCCGCCTCCGTGTACATGGTGACCCGAGGTGAGTCGAACTCAATGTCAGTTGGGATGACAGCCTCGGCACCATATACAAGGAAGAAAGGGGTAAAGCCGGTTGACTTGTTCGGGGTAGTGCGCAGACTCCAGATTACGGCCGGCAGCTCGTTGAGCCAACAGCCGGCCGAACGCTCCAGTGGCACGACCAGTCGGGGTTTGATGCCGGAGAGGATGAGGCCGTTTGCTCGCTCGACTTGGCCGTTTGACTGCGGGTGGGCAACGGACGCTAAGTCCAGTCGGATGCCCTGTGTCGCGCAGAAACATGCCAGTGCTCCCTTGGCAAAATTCGTGCCATTGTCGGTGATGATGCTGTGTGGTACACCATACCGGGTTGTAATATCTGCGATGAATGTCACGGCAGTCGGCCCATTAAGTTTCTTGATCGGCTTCGCTTCAATCCACTTGGTAAATTTGTCCATGGTGACGAGCAGATGTGTCATGCCGCCACGCACCATCTTGAATGGGCCCACCATGTCCAGTCCCCAGACGGCGAAGGGCTAGGTAAGGGGGGTGGTCTTGAGTGCAGAAGCCGGCAGGTGTTGCTTGGAGCTGAAGACTTGGCACCCTTTGCAATGTTTGACTAACTCCTTAGCGTCTTCCAAAGAAGTCGGCCAGAAGAATCCGTGACGGAAAGCTTTGGCGATGAGTGATCCTGAGGCCGCATGGTGGCCGCATTCGCCTTGGTGGATGTCCTTGAGGATTGCTATGCCCTTCTCTGGCTCGACGCAGTGCTGGAAGACTCTAGAGATGCTATGCCAAACGAGATCTCGGTTCATTATTGTGTATGCTCCGGCTCGGCGTTGGACTTGCCTTGCCGAGATCTCGTCAGTCGGCAGCTCTCTGTTTACTAGGAAGTTGAGGATGGGCTGGGCCCATGATGGAGCTGTGACTTCTTCTATTGCCAATACGGCTACTGCGACCCGTGCGGGTGGGCTGGGTGGTGAAGAGTTGGAGTCGGCCACCGCTTGTTGTGTCGATGCAGTCCCCAGGCCGACTGCGGTAGTCCCCGGGCCGGGTTCTGAAGTCCCCGGGCCGGGTGCGACTATGGCAGTCCCCGAGCCGCCTGTCGAAGTCCCTAAGCCGCCTGCTTGATTCCCCGAGTCGGATCCGACTGCGTCGGGGTCAGGCGGTATGAAGATGGAATCAGATTCTGGAGATGGCTTGACAGACGGCTTGAGGAGGCGTTGGAGAGAGACGCCGGTTGGTATAGCTTGTCGGGTGGAGCCTATTCGTGCCAGGGCATCTGCTTGGTCGTTGTCGGCCCGTGGCACATGGAGGAATTCGCATCCTTCAAAATATCCACTGATCTGCTGAACGAGGAAGCGGTAGATCGCCATGTTTGCGTCCTTGGCGTCCCAGTCGCCAGATGATTGCTGGACTACCAAATCTCTGTCACCATAGCACAGGATTTGGCAAATGCCGAGTTCTTTGGCTAGCCGGAGCCCGTGTATGAGTGCCTCATACTCGGATACATTGTTGGAGGCGGCAAAATGAATTTGCAATGTGTATCTGAGCTTGTCGCCCTTGGGAGAGGTGAGGACGATGCCGGCTCCCAAGCCGGTGCGCATCTTGGATCCATCGAAGTGCATCCGCCAATGAGTGGAGTTAGGGGCCGGCGGCAGGTACTGGGTCTCGGCCTAGTCGACAAGGAAGTCGGCCAATGCCTGTGACTTGATGGCCGTCTGAGGCTGGTAGAAGATTGTGTAAGGAGCCAGCGGAATGGCCCATTTTGCCACCCGGCTGGATGCATCCCGGCTGCCTATGATCTCGGCGAGCGGGGCAGTACATACGATCGTGATGGGGTGCTCTTGAAAGTAGGGTTTGAGTTTCTTGGCGGCGAAGTACACACCATAGCACATCTTCTGGTAGTGCGGGTAGTTCTGCTTTGAGGTGGATAGTACTTCGCTCAAATAATACACCGGCCTCTGGACTAGCTGAGCTCGGCCTTCTTCTGGGTGCTGAACCACGATAACAGTGCTGACCGCCCGGCTAGTGGTGGCAATGTAAAGGAGCATGGGCTCTTTCTCAGTCGGTGCCGCCAAGACAGGCAGCGTGGTCAGCATCTTCTTTAGCTCGTGGAAAAATTGGTCTGCTTGATTGTTCCACTCGAAGCAAGTGGACTTCTTCATGAGTCGGTAGAGGGGGAGAGCTTTCTCTCCGAGCCGGCTGATGAAGCAGTTCAGGGAGGCCAGGCATTCGATAAACTTTTGGATGTCTCGTAGCTTGGTAGGAATCTCCATTCTCTCTATGTCCTTGATCTTCACAGGGTTGCATTCGATGCCGCGTTCGGAGACCAGGAAGCCTAGAAGTTGGCCGGCTGGTACACCGAACATGCATTTCTCGGGGTTGAGCTTGATCTGAAACCGGCGCAAGTTTTCAAACGTCTCTCTGAGGTCTTACAGTAAGCTGCCGCGCTTCTCTGTCTTCACCACAATATCGTCTACATAGACATGGGCATTTCTACCGAGATGCTTGAGGAGGCATTTCTCCATGCAACGCTGAAAAGTGGCACCGGCATTTCTCAAGCTGAATGTCATAGTCAGGTAGCAGAAAGCTCCGAATGGTGTGATGAAGGCGGTCTTCAGTCGGTCAGCCGGATCCAATTTTATCTGGTGGTAGCCTGAGTAAGCATCCAAGAAGCTCAACAACTCGCATCCGACTGTGGAGTCTATCACTTGATCAATCCTTGGCAGAGCAAAGGGATCTTTGGGGCAGGCTTTGTTGAGGCTGGTGTAGTCAATGCACATGCGCCACTGCTTGTTTTTCTTCAACACCAGGACCGGGTTGGCAAGCCACTCTGGGAAGAACACCTCCATAATGAAGCCGGCTGCTAGAAGCCGGGCTATTTCTTCTCCAACAACTCTTCTCTTCCCTTCCGACAGGCGGCGCAAGGGCTGCCTGACTGTCTTGGCGTCAGATCCGACATGTAGCTTGTGCTCGGCAAAATCCGTCGGAACACCCGGCATGTCTTTGGGAGACCATGCGAAGATGTCCCGATTCTCATGGAGGAAATCGACGAGCTCGCTTTCCTATTTGCTGTCAAGGCCGGTGCCTACGACAGCGTGCCTCTCCGGGTGCTCCGGGTCTAGAGGTATCTTCTTTGTTTCTTTGGCCGGCAGGAAGGAACCTTGAGCATCGTATTCCTTGGGGTTGGGGGACAGGGCCAGCTGCTTGTCGGCCATGGCCAAGACTCGATCCAGCATCTTCTCTTCAGTAATCACGAGGGACTCAGCCAGCCGGCAGCTGGCTGCCGCACACTAAGAGGATTTCTTGTAGTCACCGGCTACGGTGATGATGCCCTTGGAACTCGGAATCTTCATCTTGAGGTAGGTGTAGTAGGGCACAACCATGAACTTGGCCAGAGTAGGTCGGCGAAGCAATGCGTGGTAAGGGCTCTCCAGATCCACTACTTCAAACCATACTGCTTCTCGGCGGAAATGATCCTTATCCCCAAAGAGAACATCTATCTTGATTTTGCCGATTGGTGAGCAGGACAGGTCGGGTATGATGCCATGGAACACAGCCCGACTAGGCATGAGCTGCTTCGTCTTGATGTTTAGCTTCTCCATGGTGTCACGGTACAGTATGTTGATGTTGCTCCCGCCATCTATCAGCACGCGGGAGAAACGGGCAGCTCACCTTTCTGTGGCGAGGGTGGCATCCAAAACCAATGCGTAAGAGCTGGGAGACGGCATCACCTCTGGGTGATCGGCCCGGCTCCAGCTGATAGGCCTTTCCGACCAATGCATGAACTCGGGGTTGTTGGACGCGACCGCGTTGACTTCTTGGTGTTGTTGGCGCCGGCTGCTTCGGTCTTTGGGCTGGCTTGTAAAGACGACATAGAAGGCATGCTCGTCGGGGAACTCGTCTTGAACAGCCCCGACCGCTAGCTGAGCGGCCGGCTGTTGAGGGACCGGAGGCGGCTGGCCGGCAGGGGGAGGTGGCACCAGCCCTTCGCCCTTGGAGATTCATGTCAGCCAATGGCATTTCCGAGTCATGTGGTTGGATGCCTTCGCGCCGCTGTGGAACTTGCAGGGGGCATCAAGGGCTTGCTCGTAGGAGAAAGCCGGCTGCCAAGCCGGCCTGCCGCCCTTCTGCTTCTTGGGCGCGGACCGCCCTTCGGGTTGTTCGTGTTCGACTGTGGCCACTTGCCGACTGGTGGAAGGCGGGATAGGAGCCTTGCGCTTGTTGTCGTTCTGGTACGGGCGTCGGTTGGAGTCTCCAGCCGGCGTCTTGGGAGCCGAAGCGAGCACCTTCCCGGAGACGTCTACTCGAAGCTCGGTCTTCATTGAAGAGTCGGCCGTGGCATACTTGTCTACTATGATCAGCAGCTCGTCGAGGGTAGTCGGCTCATCGCAGAGGAGTCGGTGCTTGAGGAGGGTGCCTTCTCGGCACCAGGCGGTGAAGTACTCTATGGCTTGAACCTCGTGCACCCCCTCGCAGGAGTTGTGGAGCTCGGCCCAACGTGTGAGGTAGTCGCGAGTTGATTCATCGGTCCCTTGAACACACAAGGAGAGCTGTTGGGGCTTGGGAGCCCGTTTCTAGGTGCTGGTGAAGTTGCGGATGAAGGCTTCTGTGAAGTCTAGCTAGCTGTTGACGCTTTAAGGCTTGAGGCTGTTGAGCCACGTGCGCGCCATGCCTTGGAGCATGAGGGGGACATATTTCATAGCAACACGCCTGTTGCCGTTTGCTATGCGAACTGCAGTGGAGTAATCGATCAACCAATCTTCCGGCTTCACGGAGCCGTTGTACTTGGGCGTGTCTTTTGGGAGTGAGAACCCTTTGGGGAAGGGCTCGTCGCGGATGCAGGGGCCAAAGCAGGGTGGACCGACATTGTCTTCTTCTAGCGCCAGGGATCGCGCTAGGCGGTTGATCCGATGGCGAGCGTCGTTCTCGCCGACTCCCTCGCGGCGGCCTAGTCGGCTGCTGAGAGTCGGATGCGTGACAGGCGGCGGGGTGGGGTATCTCTCCCTACGAGGTGGAGGAGGAGGCGGATCGCCTCGTCGTTCCACAGCTCGAGGACGGCCTTCTGCGTCGCGCTCGATGGTGATTTGAGTCCTACTACGGCTAGCAGCCGGCTCCTTTTCTTGCCTTGTGTGGGCGCTGCCCGCAGTCGGCGTGCGTGACGTCGCATCGTGCTCTCAGCGTGGGGGAGGACTTCCAGCATGGGCGCCGGCTTCGTGCCACTCTGCGGCCATGTCGATCAACTGCTGGATGCATCTGGTCATGTAGGGGAGCTCGTCGGCCCCCAGCCCATTCAACTCGTCCATGATCGACTGCGCGGCGCGTAGGTTCTCGAGGGGCGTGGCATAGACTGGGCGGTCTGCTCCCAGCATGTTGGCGATGGTCGTGCCGCATTTCTTGACGACGCCGGCTCGGCTAGGCCTGTCGGGAGGCGGCGTTCCAAAGGCGGCGGGGTCGACCTCGCGCTGGTGAGCCTCAGTGAGGCATCTCATGGAGGCTATCTCCTGGCCCTCCGCAATGAGGGCAAGGCGGCGTGCCTCCAACCCCTCGGCGTCGGTGTCAGCCGGGATGGGGACAAACAACTCGTGCAGCACCGCTTGCAGGGCGTTCTCGCCAGAGGTGACACCATGGCTGATGACTAGCACCTCGGTGACGGTGCTGCCGCCGCAGTCGGCTCGAGGAAGAGGGTCGTTGAAGACCACCACGTTGGTGGGGAAGCGTCAAGCGATGCCATGTCGGAGTCGACAAGCATCAGGTCTGTGGAGCCAACCGACTCCAAATCCGCAGCAGGCTCGCCGGAGACGTAGAGTTGGTCGAGGAGGCTGACGAGGCAGCTCTCGGGGCAGCCTGTGCCTCTGTCGGACGCAGGATCGTCGGAGATGCGGTCCTCGCCAAGAAGATCGATGAGGCAGCTCGCCGCGCAGGCGTCGTCGACACCATGCAGCATGTCGGGGCAAGCATCATCGGGCGTGCCGGGCTGGCTACGCTTGCTGGGGAGGAAAAGGGTTCCAGTCCAGAGCAGGTCTCCGGACGACGGTGCACTTGGCCCCAAGGTGGGCGCCAAATGTTGGGTGGTAGGTGCGACATATGACAACGGGTGGCTTATCATTGTGGGAGCCAATAAGACATCACCGGTGCCTGGAAATGGGATGATGCGAAGACATGCACGCCGGCGGATCTTACCCAGGTTCGGGGCTCTCCGTGGATTTAACACGCCTAGTCCTGCTCTGCGGGGTCTCCGCATGATCACTAGATCAACAAGTGGCTACAAGAGGCTCCTTGAGCTGTTTGGTGAGAGGAAGAAGAAGGGCAAGGCTAGCTCTCTTCTCCCCTCAATCTAGTGTCTAAAACTATCAGAGATCAACCCTTTGCATAGGTGCCCAAGGGGGTTTATATAGGCCTACTCCCTAGGGGTACAATGGTAATCTGACTGGGCATGGGCCCTAGCCGTCAGTGTCTACGTTCATTGGCTTATCCGTCGGCCGCTGGGGCCCGCCGACTGGTGGGTCCCGCTGGCTTCCGGCCTCTTGGTCGACAGGCAGGTCCCACCGCTTGGGGGTCTTGTCGGGGGCTGGTTACTGTTGCCTCATCCTTGGTGACGAGGGCTTTGTCAAGGTAAGCATGGCTACAGTGCCGCCACCTGGCGGGCTCTCACTGTAGCCTTACCTCGTCTTGTCCCCTTAATGGTGCGCATACTTCGAGGGAGGGAGCAAGCTGACTGGTGGGAGCCGGCCACATCCCAGGCCGACTGGGGGAGGCGTGGCTGCCTCCGGGTGTCTCTCTGACTGAAGGGGCCCACCGCTTGCGGGCCGTACTGACAGCCTGTCGTGGATGGCGTCATGGTCAGCATGGCAACAGTGCCACACCGAACGGGTGATGGCTGCCCCGTACGGCGTACTGTGGCCATGCGTGCCCCGGGATTCAGGGGTGGAAGGTTTCGCTGTTGCCATGCCCTGTCTCATCACCGTTATGTGGGTGCAGACTTTGAGGGCACGATCTTGGCCGCCTGCCAGGGGCCGTCCTCTTGGAGTCGGTCTCCTCGTGGCCGACTTCTAGAGTCGGCCCTCTCGTGGCTTTCTTCATGAGTGTTTAGGACCGGGCCGCCTTCGGTAGTTGGCCTGTGAGACAGCCGGCCAAGTGAAGGCGGCCCTACGCCCCGAGTGCTTGAAGGCTCGATCGGCCTGTTATTTTTCGAAGAGCCAGGGGAAGACGGCTAGGCTACCTGTGGTCATTTACTCCGACAGGTACCTCCCTGTACAATCACGTTGATGTATCAATCAGATTCTAGTAGCGACAACTTTTTCGGTATCTACTTTATTTATAAAACTGTAGCCCGTCTCTCCAGTTGTCACACATACCTCGACATCCATCGCCAGGGGCTCTAAACGGCCAGTCATGAGCCACTAAACGAAAGCCCGAATAGCTTTGTAGCGCACTTCGGCTTCCCGAACTTGGCATTATATGCATAGGCTCTGAATCATGTCTTTGGTCTATACTTGGGTTGCCCAGCTCCTGTGTTTGCTACCTTACGTTCTGTTTGTTCGGCTAGGGTAGTAAAGGAAGAACTACTGCAATTGTGTTTCTGGTTCATCCGGTTAAGCACCTCAGTTGAGAAAGCCGAAAACTAACTGTCGTGATGCGGCTAGAGCTGGTCAGCCATTCGGTAACTTACTAAATCTTTAACGATTTTTCCGTTTTAAATGAAGGACAGTGTTTTGAGCCTTACACGTAACGCATCCGCATTCGGATAGTCAAATACGTACCAGGGGCTATTTTATAGCCCCATCATCAAACTCCTATGGCTACGTGAGAGAGGTAAAGCCGTATAGTCCAATTGCCTGGTTCGACGCACTAACACCTCCATCACGGACCAACACGTTGGGTCAAGAGTGTTAATGTGCCTTTCCGAACACCCCCGTAGTATCTATGTGGGGGTCGAAGCCGACGACTGGAAAACTCTAGGGCATACAAAAAAATACGGCCGCACAGGAGGAAACAATTTTAGATAAAGGTGCAAATATATTACAAAGCCTTAATGTCTATAATACACACGATCGGGTCATTCGATCACATTCATTCGAACATGATATCCTTTGAGAACTGACCCTCTATCAAACGAGCACCCTCCAGGACGTCGCTCAAATAACGCTTCAGTGTGCGGTGGTCCTTGCCTTCGGGAGGACCCTCCACCGCAACAACGGCGGCTTTCATCTTGGCCCAATGCACCATCACACGGGTGAAAGCCCTCTGTGCACCTTCTATGCACACCGACTGTTTGATGGCATCAATGCAGGGCAAGGCATCGATGAGTCACTGCACTAAGCCAAAATAACTACTCGGAACGGATTCAGCCGGCCATAGCTAGAGTATAACCTCCTTCATGGCCGCTCCGTACATCTTGTGCAGCTCAGCCCACTGTGACATCTGGTCATTTAGCAGCGTCGAACGCTCCTGTGTCGCATACTACGACCAGAACATCTTCTCCGTCGCATGCCCCTCCTGGGCCTGGTAGAATTGCGTCGCGTCAGTCGCACTCTTTGGTAGATCCGCAAAGGAGTCTGGAGGACTCCATAGTCGATTAAGTAAGGCACACCTCTGATCGCCAAACTTAGATCGTAAAAGAAAGGGCTTACTAGCCGCTATCTGTCTGGCCTATCGGAGGTCCTAGCGAGCCGCGCGGGATTCGGACCTCGCCTCTTGGGCGTCCTAAAGGGCCTTGGCGAGTTAGGCTGCCTTCACCTTATTGTCCTCCTCGAGGAACTTGCACTTGCGAGTCACGTCCTTGAGCTCTTTCTCAATCTTGGATACGCGGTCCTCGAACTGGCTCTCTGTGGCCAGTTCCTCCTTCAAATCGGCAGCCGCTTTCTCAGCGGCCGCATTGCTCACCCTTGCCTGCTCCTTTGCGCGGGCAAGGTCACTTCGGAGGGTCTCGACCTCCACAGCACCATCTCCCATTATGTGTATAATGGCGCGTGAGCCTCACTTTAGCATTTGCAAAACTAATTTGGTGGAATATGGAGCACTTGAAATAAACCTCGCGCTTCGTCGAGCCGCTTGTTAATCCGGATATTGTCCTCATGGACCAGCTGCAGTTTCCGCTTCAGTTCAGAAACTTCAACCACCTGAGTGGTCGCCGCTAACAGTGGAGCTTGATGATTATCAAAAAAGGCTAAGTATGTTATTTCATGTGGATAACCATAGACCCTCTGTTCACCCTCCTTCAATGGCCAAACAGAGTCTCGGGGGCTACTATCTATATATAGATGGGTTTTTATGGAAAGCGGCTAAAAGACATTACATTGCATACCTCGAAGCCAGTTAGTAGGCTTGTGAAGGCTTCATCTAGTCCGCTCTTAGCGGACTGAAATTTTTCAACCATCGTACCCATTAAGGTACGGTGCTCCTCCAAGACAGATGCACCTTGCACTGCATCCATCAGCTTGTTCGATGCCTCTGTATTGGTAGAGGTCATTGTTCTCCCCTCCTGCAGAGGGGACTGCTGATCTAATTTCGGAACTATATGGGTTTCTAGAACGGTATCCGGCTGAGGATCCGATGACCCAGGATCCCCATGGCCGGTCTCCATAGGGGTTGTGCCCCTCCGTGTCCTCAGTAGCCTCCGGTGCCGCATTGGTCGTCCCCCGCACTTCTTCGGAGCCCGGAGAAACCCTTTGGGACGACACCTCAGGATCGTCTGCCATAGGAGGTGAGGAAGCCCCCGGAGGTGTCTCGCTCTCCATCTTGTCCAGCGAAAGATCCCATGATGACGATGATCCTTGAGGAATGTCACGGGCCGGACTGTGATATGAAATTTGATATCATTCTCATAATCTGTAAAGAGGATTAGATGTGTACAAAACATCTAAAAGTACTCATGATTCGGCAAGGGGCTTGCTGTGGGAGCGGTGCTTGGGAGTGGCCTCGGTGCCCGAATCCAAGTCATCAGAGAGGGACACCCTTCCCCTCTTGGGAGCCCCACTCCTCCGCATCTACGGAGGCCGCTCTCTTTTTCCCCTTGGGAGGAGGGTTCTCTGTTTCCTCCTCGTCGTCGTCCTCATCTTCCTCGCCAGAGGAAAGAGCTTCAGTTCCTCTGGACACGACGCCTGAAGTCTCTTCGGGATGGAGGTCGCCTTGGGCCGCCTTGGTCTTCTTATTCTTCTTGTCCTTCTTCGTCGGCGCCTGATAGGGCGCCGAGACCAACACCTTCATTAACAGAGGAACGGCTAGCTTCTCGGGGAGCGAGGCTAGACACTTGATCCGCTCAGCCTTCTTTAGCCAGTCCTGTTCAAGAAATGAAATTTTCAGGACCCCTCCCTGAGTTTAACAAGATAGATAGTGTTCGGCAATATAATACTTACTGGGGATGCCGGATTGTTGCAGTCGAGGCCGGTGTCGTCGGATGTCCGTGACCACGTCTTCTGCTTCTTAAAAAGCAGCTTCCAGATCTTTTTGTGCGTCATGCGATAGAAGTGCTGCAGAGTCCGTGCCACCTCTGGATTGAACTCCCACATTTTGAAAGGTCGTCGTTGGCAAGGGAGCATCTGGCGGATGAGCATCACCTGAATCACATCAGCAAGAGTGATGTCCTTGTTTATCATGCTCTTGGCGCGCTTCTGTAGTGCCGACACATCGTCCGGGGTCCCCCGATCTAGGCCCTTGCTGGTCCAGGATGCGAGGCACAACAGAGGTCCGGGTCTGAAGGTAGGAGTGTCGGTGTACTAAAGTAGGGGTACCTTAGTATCCCGAACTTGTGCACAGGCAGTCGCAGCGTCCCGCGGCAAGGCTTGCCGGGTGCCCACCAAAATCCTCCGTAGTTCCTATTGATGCCATTCAAGAACAAAGAGTTTTAATTGAGAAGACAAAGCCCCGGCAAGAGGAGCTTGCCGAGAAGGACAAGGCCCCGGCAAGAGGAGCTTGCCGGGAAGGCCAACCAAGGCATTTCAAGGAGATTGTCGCGACGCGCTGCGCGTCCCGGCAAGGCCCGGCAAGCGACAAGCTTCCGGGCGCGACAAGACAACGACCCCGGCAAGGCGCTTGCCGCGAAGAAGCCACCACTCTGTGCCCACGCTCCAGCGCATTCGTCGACGTGTCGCCGCAGGACCATTCCAGGCGCACGTGGCGGGAAGCTGTGCAGCCAAGCGGTGCGAGGTGGCGAGTGGAGATGATGAGGTAGCCATCGTGGCGAACGGTGGCGCCCCTAACGGTCGCTTTTCTGCACTGTTTGGGCGATGCGGACGGGCATTTAATGCCTTTGTCCCCTGCCGTCAGAGTTAGGTAGGGTGCACTGTAGAAGCAGTTGTACCAACCACCCTTTTTACATTTGTACCCTTGCCTGCGTTGCCACCTGTCGGTGACCCCTTTAGCCTATAAAAGGAGGCCCATGCGCAACGTAGAGGGGGTTTGACTCATTCGAAACCAGAACACTCCCACGCTTTCTAGCAAGAACATAATACAATCACAAAGTAGCAGTAGGAGTATTATCTCTCCGGAGAGCTCCGAAGCTGGGTAAAATCGCTCGCGTGCTCCCTGCCGGACCGAAAAGGGGCCCCGCCCCATAGGTGTTTGTTTCCCACGACATCTTTGGCGCGCCAGGTAGGGGGCGTCGAGGTTGTGTGAACCCGATCCGGCGTTCACGCAAGCCAGATCTTCATCTGTTTCATCATCTTCATCGACATGCCACCGAAGAAGAAGGCTTCGGAGGTGGCTGCTCCGTCCGCGTCGATCCCACCGCCACCAGAGCAAACGGGCGGTGGGGTAGACGCCGGCGGAGGAACGGGCGCCGACGAGGGAGCTCACGTTGTTACCAGATCCAAGGACAAGGCCCCGCAAACTTCGGCGTCCGTACACGCACCGCGCCCATCTCAGGAGGCGCGGGATCGACAGCGTCATGGCGCTCGCAGCACCATACTCGCGTTAGAACAAGGCCAAGCTGGTGGATCTCGGGGCGTTCAAGACCAGCATGCACGTCAGCATGCCGGCACAAGTGAGGTACGGTCGCCTGGACGGGGTACTGCTCCTTCCAACCCAAATGGAAGTCCGAGCATATCCCGCTCCTCGCACCGTTCACCGCCGCCACCGAAGACTCCGGAAGAAGCGTTGGCCCGAGCTCAATTGCTCCTTGATTACCCTCCAACGGCAGACAAGATCGACGATTGGAGGGCCACCATACAGAGCCTCATCGGCTTCACCAACGGCGACACTCCCCGGCAACCGAGCATATCAAAGTCGCGGCAAGACGCCCAGGCGCGAGCCGATGATGACAAGACCGGTGGAGGTGCAACCACCGTGCACTCCACGCCCCGAAGGCCAAGATCGCCGACTCGCCGGGTCAACCTCGACACCGACTCCACAGTGTCGTCAGATCCACGAGCTCGTCGCGATCAACGCCAAGTTCTTCAAGAACGACAACATGAAGACGCTCGCACCCGCATCGAGCGTCGAAGAGAAGCGTGGCGTCAGTCAGACCAGCGCGCTGGGCCCACTGTCGATATGCATGCGCCAGGGGAACCAGGCGACTTGCCGTACGCGGTAGGTTACCCTGCGTTTACTCGTGAGCTGCGGCAAGTCCAGTGGCTGAGCACAAAGAACTTCAAGCCAGATGTACCAGAGAAGTATGATGGCAGGTTGCATCCGTCGGAGTTCCTCGGCATATACACCATCGCGGTGCAGGCTGCCGGGGGACGAGACGACAAGATCCTTGCCAACTACTTCCCACTGGTGCTCAAGCCCAATGTCAGATCCTGGCTCATGCACTTGCCGGACAACTCCATCTCCTCATGGGCAGATCTGTGCCATCAGTTTGTCGGCGCCTTCACAGGCAGCCACAAGCCCCATGGCCAGGAGAGCGATCTTCATCTGCTCGCCCAGAAGGAAGGAGAGCCCCTGCGCAAGTACATTCAGAGATTCAGCCAAGTGCAGCGCAACATCCCAGATGTCCACCCCGCCGCAGTCATCAGCGCGTTCCATCAGAACGTGCGTCACCGCAGGATGCAGGAGGAGATGGCGATGTGTAAGATAAGAGACGTCAGTGAGCTCTACGCCCTGGCCGACAAGTGCGCACGTGCTGAGGAAGGGAGGAAACTCCCCGGAGAAAATGCAGGAGCAGGAGGATCTGACAGTGAGGATGCCGCCCCGGCAAAGAAAAACCGGCGGCGGAACAATAGGAGAAGGAAAGGGAAAGATGTGGTAGCTGTCGAGCAGTCCGGCAACGGAGGTGGCGCCAAGGAAGCAGAACCTGTGGCGGCCGCCGACAAGCAGGGCGGCTCCGACAAGCAATACTGCAAGATCCACCGTACCAAAGGCCATGATCTCCAAAGTTGCAAGAAGGTCGAGCAGCTCGTTGAGCTGCAAAAGGCTGAGTACGAGCGACGCGACAAGGAAAAAGCCCAGGAAGGTACTGGCGGGTCCGTCAAGAAACGTCCCGGCAGGGGAGGACGCCGCGGCAAGGCCAAGCAGCGGCAAGGAGACAGGCCTCCCCGCGGCCGCGACAAGGATGAAGATGAAGATGAAGATGAGGACATGGATGATGACGATGCCGACGAGCAGGAGTTTCAGAAAGCAACAGAGGTTCTGTGCGTTGACGGTGGTGCTTCTCTGCATACTTCGCACCGCCAGCTCAAACAGTGGGTGCGGGAAGTTAATGCAGCAAAACCACCAGTCGAGTCACGGAAGCCTCTGAAGTGGTCCAGCACGCCTATCATCTTTGACATTGAGGACCACCCTGATCGCATAAATGCGGTCGGGTGCTTGCCGATGTTGGTTTCGCCAACTATCCGCAACCTCAAGGTCACAAAGATGCTGGTTGACGGCGGGGCCGGCTTGAACCTGATCTCCTCAGCGGTACTCAAGAAACTCCAGATCCCCGACAGCGAGCTCGAAGAGACCGGTACATTCCAAGGAATCAATCCGGGAAGGAGCAAGCCGAAGGGGAAGATCACATTGCTAGTGACATTTGGCAGCGAGCTGAACTTCAGGACAGAGAAAGTCACTTTTGACGTTGCTGATTTCCCATTGCCTTACAATGGGATACTCGGCCGTCCAGCGCTTGCCAAGTTCATGGCAGCTTCTCATTATGCATACAACGTGCTCAAGATGCCAGGTCCGATAAGTGTCATCTCTGTCCCTGGCGACAAGAAAGATGCCCTTATCTGCACCGACAAAATCTACCGGGAAGCAGCAGCCACAGCAGATCGCAAGACACTTGCCGCTGAAGCTCCCCGGGGGAAGAAGAAGACCAAGTCCGGCAAGAGCTCTAATGCCCACTCCGGCAAGCGCACCTCTTCGGAGTGTTGCACTACCGTCGAGGACGCACCATCGAGCTCCACCGGCAAGTGTAAGAAGGCGAAGGCTGCTCTGCCAGAGACCAAGAAAGTGGCCGCCAAGGAGGACGGCACTGGTGGTACCTTCACCATCAGTGCCACACTTGACCCTAAATAGGAAAGCGCGCTCGTTGCTTTCCTGCGGGCGAACGTCGACGTGTTTGCATGGCAACCGTCTGACATCCCCGGTGTTCCCAGGAAAGTAATTGAGCACCACCTTGCCGTCTGTCCTCACGCGCGGCCCGTCAAGTAGAAATTCAGAAAGCAAGCAGTGGAGCGCCAAGAATTCATCGCAGAAGAGATCAAGAAGTTGGAAGCAGCAGGCCTTGTCAGAGGAGTGCTCCATCCTACGTGGTTGGCCAATCCTGTAGTCGTGCGCAAGGCGAACGGAAAATGGAGGCTTTGTATTGACTTCAGTGATGTTAATAAAGCTTGTCCCAAAGATCCATTTCCCTTGCCGCGCATTGACCAGATTGTCGACTCCACGGCAGGATGTGATTTGCTTTCATTTCTTGATGCATATTTAGGATATCATCAAATCTTCATGGCAGAAGAGGATGAGGAGAAAAACGCATTCATTACTCCATGTGGCACGTACTGCTTTGTACGGATGCCTTTCGGACTAAAGAATGCTGGTTCAACATTTGCAAGGGTAGTTCACGAAGCTTTTGAGCCACAGTTGCACAGAAATGTAGAGGCTTACATGGATGACATAGTGGTCAAGAGCAAAGACAGAGCAACTCTGATTCAAGATTTGGATGAGACCTTTGCAAATCTGCGCAAGATCAACCTCAAGCTCAATCCCGAGAAGTGCGTATTTGGAGTCCCCTCCGGCAAGCTTCTCGGGTTCTTCGTATCTCAGCGGGGGATTGAAGCTAATCCCGACAAGATCAAGGCCATTGAGCAGATTAAAGCACCAAAGCGCCTCAAGGATGTGCGAAGGCTTGCCGGCTGCGTGGCTGCTCTCAGCAGGTTCATCTCTAAGTCTGCTGAGCGCGCCTTGCCATTTTTCAAAATATTGAAAAAGGCAGGTCCAATGAAATGGACTCCGGAAGCGGAGGCTGCGCTGCAGGACTTCAAGAGATACCTGTCCTCCACTCCAATACTTGTCGCACCTAAGCCACAAGAGAAGTTGCTGCCATATCTAGCGGCAACCAATCAAGTGGTTAGTGCTGCGTTAGTAGCGGAAAGGGAGGCGGATGATGAGCCAGCGGCCACGGCAAGCACGTCCAGCAACAAGCAGGGGGCTTCCCCGACAAGCTCTGGTCCCGACAAGGATGGATATGTGCAGCCACAAGAAGAGAAACAGAAGAAAATGGTACAACGCCCAGTTTACTTTGTCAGTTCCCTTCTGCAGGGGGCTAGATCAAGGTACTCTGGCGTGCAGAAATTGCTTTTCGGCCTTCTCATGGCCTCGAGGAAGCTGCGCCATTACTTTCAAGCACATGAGATCACAGTTGTCACTCGCTTTCCATTGAAGAGGATATTGCAGAATCCAGAAGCAACAGGCAGGATTGTCGAGTGGGCACTGGAATTGTCAAGCTTTGGCCTCAAGTTTGAGAGTACTTCAACTATCCAGAGCCGAGCATTGGCAGAATTCATAGCAGAATGGATGCCAACACCTGATGAAGAAACTCCAGAAATGAGCATCCCCGTCAAGGAAGCAAGCAAAGAATGGATCATGTACTTTGATGGTGCCTTCTCGCTGCAAGGCGCCGGTGAGGGCGTGTTACTTGTCGCACCCACCGGAGAACTCCTCAAGTAAGTGGTCCAGATGCACTTTCCCAAGGAGCAAGCGACAAACAATACTGCAGAGTATGAAGGTTTGCTTGCCGGACTCAGGATCGCAGTAGACCTTGGGATCAAGAAGCTTATTGTTAGGGGTGACTCACAGCTTGTCGTCCGCCAAGTAAACAAAGATTATCAAAGTCCGTTGATGGAAGCTTACATTGATGAAGTGAGAAAGTTGGAAGAGCATTTTGACGGCTTGCAGATGGAGCATGTTCCGAGAGCCCAGAACGACGTTGCCGATGGCCTGTCAAAATGCGCTGCATTAAAGTTACCTGTGGAACCAGGGATCTTTGTGCTCAAGCTGACTCAACCATCTGTAACACCATCAACTGGACAGAGCAAGAAGAGGAAGTTGATTTCTAGTGACTACTTTCCGGCAGAGCTCCCCGAAGCCGCCGCTAAGAAGGTCCCCAAGATCAACACAAAGAGTGCTGAGGAGCAGTCTGCTCCGACAAGCCCTAGGGTTTGCTCCGTTGAAGCAGACGCTCCCAACAAGTTTTGCTCCGGCAAGCTTGCCGGGGAACATCAAGCTCCGGCTGAGCCGCAGGTTCTTGCCGTAGAAGCAGATGTTCCCGCAGCAGCATTTGTGCCTTTAGTCCTTGTTGTTGAGCCGCAAGCTCCGACATGGGCGCAGCAGATTGTCCGTTTTCTTCAGACAGGAGAACTTCCCGAAGAGCAAGAAGAAGCGGAGAGAGTAGCCCGGCAATCAAGTATGTACCAGTTTGTCGATGACATACTGTATAGAAGAAGATTCAACGGAGTGAAAATGAAGTGCATTCCCCGGGAACATGGACAGAAGCTGTTGGCGGAGATACATGGAGGCATATGTGGTCATCACATTGGCGCAAGAGCACTTGCCGGCAAAGCTTTTCGGCAAGGTCTCTTTTGGCCAACAGCCCTCCAGGATGCAACTGCACAAGTAACCAAGTGTGAAGCGTGCCAGTTCCACTCAAAGCAGATACACCAGCCAGCTCAAGCTCTCCAGACGATCCCTTTATCCTGGCCATTTCCGGTCTGGGGGCTTGACATCCTCGGCCCCTTTCCCCGAGCAGTCGGGGGCTTTGAGTACTTGTACGTTGCAATCGACAAGTTCACAAAGTGGCCAGAAGTGGAAGCAGTGAGGAAGGTGACAGCACAGTCAGCAGTCAAGTTCTTCAGGTCGATTGTTTGCCGTTTTGGAGTCCCTAACAGGATCTTCACCGACAATGGCACGCAATTCATGAGCCGCACCTTCATGCAGTACGTCCAAGATCTTGGCGCCAAGGTCTTCTTCGCTTCTGTTGCTCACCCGAGAAGCAACGGTCAAGCGGAGAGGGCAAACGCTGAAGTGCTGCGCGGGCTCAAGACCAGGACTTTCGACAGGCTGCACAAGTGCGGAAAGAATTGGATTGAGGAGCTGTTGGTGGTTCTTTGGTCGATCAGGACGACGCCAAATCGAGCCACTGGCCAGACACCTTTCGCTCTAGTCTATGGGGCAGAGGCAGTTCTCCCCACGGAACTCGTATACGGATCGCCTCGAGTGCTCGCTTATGATGAGCTTGAGCAAGAGAAGCTACGACAAGATGACGCGCTGCTCCTTGAGGAAGATCGTCTTCAGGCTGTTGTACGAGCTGCTCGATACCAGCAAGCTTTGCGCCGCTACCATAGCCGCAAGGTTAATGCCAGAAGTCTCGAGGAAGGCGACCTTGTTCTTCGGCGCGTTCAATCCGCCAAGAATTCCAACAAGTTGACGCCGAAGTGGGAAGGCCCTTATCGGGTGAAACGAGTCACTAGGCCTGGCGCTGTCCGCCTTGAGACCGAAGATGACTCTCCGGTGAGCAACTCCTGGAACATTGGGCATCTTCATAAATTTTACCCATAAGGCGCGGTTGCCGGAACCTATTCCGGCAACCACCTTTTGTACAAGCTTTGCCGCTGTTGCATGTAACCCTTTGTACAAAGCCGGGCGCAGATCCCGTGCATAAATAAAGATCATATGCTCTGCACATCTTGTCAAATTTCATGCTTTTTTATTTTTTGCATGTATTATCTGACACTTTGTGCAGCACTTACCCCCGGTAAGCAATAACGAGCCTTAAGGCTCCATATCTTTATTTTCTATTCTTTCTTTTTCTCAAGAAAAGAAGGTTCCTTCGCCCACAAGTTCACTGGGGGGGAGGAGAAGATAATGGTATGGACCAGGCGTCGTTCAAGGAAGTATCGCCTTGCCGGGACGCAAACGACAAAAAAGCTAAGTTGCCAAAGTTTGAGCACAATCAGTTCTAAATTTTTTTTAAAGTTATCTTCCTTGAACGATCGTGCTTTGTATGGAAAACCTGTGCGCGGAGGAACCAACTCGTAGCTAGTTGCGCCCTTACTTTGTTTCGAGTCCGCTCAACAACTTAAGTGTGCTGCGGCTAGTTGCGACAAGGTTTCTTGCCGGAAGCAGCACCGCCAGCAGGCTGCTGATGGTCCGCACTCAGCGCTCGCGGCAAGGGTGCCTGCGCCGGCAAGTTCCCTAAAAGCGTAGGGTAAAAACATACAAAGGAAGGAATCAAGTAAAGGAAATAACGTAGCAAATACTGCCCAATATAAAGTTATATTACAAAAATAACTTGCCGCGCTCTAATAGATTGTTCCCGTAACATGTCTAGCAGCGGCAAGAAAAAGGAGAAAACGGGCGGCCTAATCTACGCGGCCACCATCAACCCTCCTGACTTCATTCACCTTGTCCACAATGGGTGCGACAAGGGCCTTGAGCTCTTCAAGATCGGCACCCGCCGACAGCTTCTTGAGGACGTTGGTGAGGTTGAGGCCCGGGTTGCGGAAGAGCACCTTCACCAACACCTTCTCCAGAACTCTGGCGCAGATCGTGCGCAACTTGTCGGCCAGCTACTTTGGGAACCTTTCCCGGAGCTGCTGGAGGGCTGTCGCCACACCCTTGAAGAACAGAGTGAGCTTGGCGCTGGGCTGGAGGTTCTTGTCGGAGGAGTACCCGAAGCCCTCCATTTCCAGTTGCGTCAGCTCCTCGTCAATGACCGCGGCAATGTTCACGAGGCCCTCCGTCCAGAGCTCCACAGTGTCCCTGAAGGTTTTCTGGGTCTCGGCAGCCCTCGTCAGCAGCACCTCGTTGGCCTTGATCTCCTCCTTCAAGTCCTCCTCCCGCTTCTTGGCGCCGTCCAGCGTCTCAGTCACCGTGGCCAGCTTCAGCTCCAGATCAGCATTTGAATCTTTGGCGGCGCTCAGCTCTTTGCCCCTCTCGAGGAGGCGACCCTGCAGCTCGCCATGGGCAAGGGCGTCCTTCTCACGCTTGCGCTGGAGCGCGGCAAGCTCTTCGTTCTTCGCCTTGAGAGTGGCTTCTAGCTCCGTCACTTTCACCTCCAGCTCCTTCTTGGCGGCCTCGGCAGCTGCAGCAGCATCCTTCGCTTCCTTGAGGGCCCCGCCAAGTGTCTCCTCGCGCGCGGCAAGCTCCTCCTCATAGCTGTCCAAGTTAACCTTCCGCTGCGTCAGCTCGCCTTCTCGCGTGGACTGCTCCTCGGCGGCAAGCCGCTGCTGCTCTTCGGCTTCAGCCTTCTCGAGGAGGAAGGCCTTCCGCGCCTCGGCAAGCTGTGCCCTCTCCTCTGCAACGGACCGGAGGGCCTCTTGGTTGCGGCTCTGGAGCTCCTCCGCATGCTTCTCAATGTCCACTCCCGCCTGCGCGACAAGCGCTGCCCGGGACTCCAGTTTTGCTTGTCGGGCACGGTAGAGTGACACCAGCTTCCGGAGCAGCTGCTCCTCCTCAGACTCGCCGCTACTGCTGCTTGGCGCGTCAACCACTGTCAGCCCAGCGGAGGCGAGCACCTCTCCGTCGAAAGCTTCTCCCTCGACCGGCGCCCTGGAGCTTGACGCCCAGGGGAGCTTGATGAAGACACCGTCGCCGGCCTTCAAGTAGGCGCCGGGCTGGGGCTCTTCGGAGCCTGGTGCTGCGTCAGCGGCAGAGGGATCGGCGGTCGGCGTAGCGCCTTGCGCTCCTGCGGCCCCCGGGTTGTCAGTACGATCGCCGGACCCCTCGCCAGCTCCTGCGCCAGCAGCCTTGGCGGCCTCTTCGTCGGCAGGATCGTCAGCACCGGCCTCTTCTTCGGTGGCAGCGGCATCGTCAGTGTTGCCGCACACGTTCTCCTTGCCGGTAGCCTCGGTCTCCATCGGCTCCATTGAGGGAGGATCTGAAGACAGGAAGAGGGAGAAAAAATCAAGCAAATATCCAAAAAAGAAGATGAGAAGAAGAAGAACCCAAGGGAAGTTTTCTGACAAGAAGGATTACCTGTGCTAGGATCTGTAATCATGGGCTCCACCACCGGGGATCACTGGTCCCGTCCCTTGCCGGAGAGCGCTCCCTTGCTGGGGAGTCATCCCTTGGCGGCGTAGTGGAAGCGGATAGCACCTCAGGGGCGGCTTCTGGCTGTTCCTGGTGGGCCTGTTCTGCTCCTACACAAGCAAACCAACAATCAAGATATCAGCAAGGAAAGAACACCCATGCGCGCCTGACAGCGGGAAGTAAAATTATGTACTTACGCTGGGGGCTGCTTCGGGGAGAGGTTGCCGGGTCCGACAAGGTGGTCTCGGACGCGTCCTCTATTGTCACAGCAGGATCGTCCTCGATGACAACCACAGGGACCTTGGCCCTCTTCGCCGCCCTCTGGGCCAGAGTCCTGGAAAGGAACAAGGTTCAGAAGAAAGCAGATCAGATACAAGACAAGAAACAGCAAGAATCGAAGAAGTATAAGTACAACAAAAAGAAAGTCTTACTCCTCATCCTCTTCTTCCTCCTCGTCGGAGCTGAGCGCGGAGAGGTCGAAGTCCGGTACTCTTTCAGCGCGACGAGGCGGAGGAGTAGGCTCCCTTGGACGCTTGGCGGGAGCTGCGGCAGGATCAGAAGCGGCGGCCCGAGAAGACCCCGCTCCAATTGCCGATGCGGCGTGAGATGCTCCCGCGGCAACGGTACTTGTCGCGGTGGAGCGTGTCCCGCGGCGCGGCGGCTGTTGGCCCGTCTGCCGCCCTGCTATGTCTCCGGTCCTGCGGAGGCGCCTTCTTGGTTGAGCTGGGGGCTGCACTGGGAGCTCCGCTTGCGGCAAGTTGCTTGAAGACGGCTAGCCGCTTGCGCCCTCGGCGGGCTCGCTCGATTCGGCTTCGGGCTCTCCCTCGCCGACGACCTCCCCGACAAGCTCCTCCCGCTCGGCAAGGCTTGCCACCTCGGCTGCCTCTGCCTCCTCCACAGTAAACCCGAACTCGCCCGCGGCGGCCGCCGCCGCCGCCTCTTCCGCCCTGGTGGCAATGCGCCGCATCTTGTCGTCGGTGGTGTCGCGGGTGAGGCTCCTCTGCTCGTCGGCGCGGACCGCCACCTCCACCAAGTTGTCGAAGAATTGCTGCACGACGTCGTCGGTGGGCTCCTGGCAAGTTGGGATAATCCCATGCGAGTCGCACTCCGGCATCATTGCGCGGATGCGATCGAGCGAGGAGTTGTTGCACAATGGGACGACGCCCGGCGGCAGCCTGAACCACTCGGGATGATTGGGGTCGTGCTTGAACAGCTCCTTGAGCATCCCATCCAACTCCAAAACAGTGAAATTAAAGTTGAGGCCCGGTCGCAGCCTCATGATATCCGCCGGACCCCCGAACAGCCAGGCGGGTCTCCCCCTCTCCTGCAGAGGGGCGATGCGGCGGCGAAGGAAGTCCGCGCCAACAGCACCTACAGTGAGCCCGGCAAGCCTGAGCCGCAAGATCCGGGTGGTGGAGATCTTTAGTCTAGCATCATCCCCCGCCAGGGCGCTCCAATCGCCGCCGCGCACTACTCGGGTTTGGCGCAAGTTGGTGAATGGCTGCGGGTTCTCATCAACAATCCAACACCAATCCGCTCTCCACTCCTCCCATTTGCTATGGAGCTCCCCCTCCAGATAGACCTCCTTCATGCCGACTCTCGAGATCCAGGCGATCCCACCAGCTAAGGGCTCTCCTTTCTCGGCCCGGGGCATGAAGTAGTGGCGAAAAAGGGCTACGTTTGGGTGGATTCCAACGAAATTCTCGCAGAGATGTGCCAAAACCGCCATGGTCAGGACAGCATTGGGGGTGAAATCAAGGAGATGAAACCCGTAGGTGTTCATGATGTCACAGAAGAAATCGGAAAAGGGCGGGCAGAGTCCGCAATAGAAGAACAATGCGAAGAAGGGGTATCCTTTTGGACACCGTTTCGAAGTGGAAGTGGCGGCGGAAAGTACCTGCGTGCGCGGATGCGCCCGCGTCTCCATCGACCAGAAGAGATAGAACCATTCCCTCAGCTCCTTCGCGGAGAGCTCAGGGGGGAAGAGTGCCCGCTCCATCCGCAGCGCCTCAAGCCGCAGCGCCTCGGCCGACTTCGCACCCTTCCCGGTCTTCGGAGCCATGGCAGAGGCGGTGGGGGAGAGCGGGGGCGTTGGCGGCGACGACGGCGATGGGGGGCGGAGTGCTGCTCTCTTTCGGCTTTGGGAAGCGGAGGGGAGCGGCGGAGATTTCTGAGGAAGGAACCGCAAGTGGCGAAGGTGGGGGAACTGCCCCTGTTTCCCCTGCTTATAAAGAGGAGGAGGCGAATGTTACGCTTTTTCCAAATAAAGAATCACCCACGATCTCTCCCACGACGCCGCGTTCGACGCGTGCCGTTACGGGAGGGCGCGGTGGTTACGGAGTTAGATATGGTGTGGACCCATGCCGGGTGTGCCCGTGCCCTGTTTTGGGCCTGGCCCAACAGCGCTCGGCACCATGTGTGGCCCAGGCCCGGGGGCTCCTGTCGGTGTACTAAAGTAGGGGTACCTTAGTATCCTGAACTTGTGCACGGGCAGTCGCAGCGTCCCGCGGCAAGGCTTGCCGGGTGCCTGCCAAAATCCTCCGTAGTTCCTATTGATGCCATTCAAGAACAAAGTGTTTTAACTGAGAAGACAAAGCCCCGGCAAGAGGAGCTTGCCGGGAAGGACAAGGCCCCGGCAAGAGGAGCTTGCCGGGAAGGCCAACCAAGGCATTTCAAGGAGATTGCCGCGACGCGCTGCGCGTCCCGGCAAGGCCCGGCAAGCGACAAGCTTCCGGGCGCGACAAGACAACGACCGCGGCAAGGCGCTTGCCGCGACGAAGCCACCACTCTGTGCCCACGCTCCAGCGCATTCGTCGACGTGTCGCCGCAGGACCGTTCCAGGCGCACGTGGCGGGAAGCTGTGCAGCCAAGCGGTGCGAGGTGGCGAGTGGAGATGACGAGGTAGCCATCATGGCGAATGGTGGTGCCCCTAACGGTCGCTTTTCTGCATTGTTTGGGCGACGCGGACGGGCATTTAATGCCTTTGTCCCCTACCGTCAGAGTTAGGTAGGGTGCACTGTAGAAGCAGTTGTACCAACCACCCTTTTTACATTTGTACCCTTGCCTGCGTTGCCACCTGTCGGTGACCCCTTTAGCCTATAAAAGGAGGCCCATGCGCAACGTAGAGGGGGTTCAACTCATTTGAAACCAGAACACTCCCACGCTTTCTAGCAAGAACATAATACAATCACAAAGTAGCAATAGGAGTATTATCTCTCCGGAGAGCTCCGAAGCTGGGTAAAATCGCTCGCGTGCTCCGCCTCGATCCGCTCTTCGTGCGCCCTCCGCTCCCTGCCGAACCAAAAAGGGGCCCTGCCCCATAGGTGTTCGTTTCCCACGACAAGGAGTAGCGGCCCACTTGGTGCCGCGGGGTTTGGTGATATAGAACCACTCCTGCTGCCACACCTTGACGGTGTCTACAAATCTTCCTTTGGGCCAGGTAACCTTGTTGAGCTTGCTCTCCATGGTGCCGCTGCACTCGGTGTGTTGGCCTTCAACCACCTTCGGCTTCACAATGAAAACCTTGAGCCATAAGCCGAAGTGTGGGGGGACGCGGAGAAATGCTTCGCACACGATGATAAACGCCGAGATGTGGAGGAAGGAATTCGAAGCCAGATCATGGAAATCCAGCCCATAGTAGTACATGAGACCTCGGAGGAAAGGGTGAAGGGCGAATCCGACACCTCAGAGGAAGTGAGGGATAAAACCCACCCTTTCGCCAGGCTCCGGGGTGGGGATGATCTGCCCTGGGGTTGGAAACCTATGTTTGATCTCTGCCGTCAAGTACCTCACTTCCCGCAGATCTTGGATGTTCTTCTCTGTTACGGAGGAGGCCATCCACTTGCCCTGAAAGCCAGATCCGGCCATTGCTGGAGGACGCAGGGCAAAAAGAAAGTTTGGGACTTGGGTGCTGGAGCTCGGGGGATTTAAAGGCAGAGGAAGGAGAAGGCGTGAAGTGAACAGATTGGTCTTTTGTCCTCTTATAGATGCAGCGAATATCAAGCGCCCCCTCATAAGACTAAAATCTCGCCTATCCCAAATGGACGTGTGAACGGCACGGTTGGATTACCCAAAACTCCTATTGATGAGAATCTCGTGATAAGGGGACACGATCTCTGCTTTGACCAGACGTGTCATTGGCCGTGCCTCAAAATATAAAACGGGGCTGTAAAACGGTTCAGAATAATAATAAGGCCAGAACATGACGTCTCGCCGAAAAAGTGGCCCGTGGACCTAACTTATTTTAAGTATTGTTGCTTTTTATAGCTTAGGGTTGTACGTGTTAAACAAAGATGGACTCTTGTGTGCGGAAAACTACGTTGGGGTATTCGGAAAAGGAGAACCCACCTTGCAATGCTGAAGATAGTCCGCGCTCCGGATACAGCGTCATTGAAATCCTGGTTCAGGGGCTACTGAGGGAATCCTGGACTATGGGGTCCTCGGGCATCCGGGCTATGTGATGTGGGCCGGACTGATGGGCCATGAATATATGAGATAGAAGAACCTTCCCCGTGTCCGGATGGGACTCTCCTATGCGTGGATGGCAAGCTTGGCGTTCGGATCGTGTACTTTCCTTCCTGTGTAACCGAGTCTATACAACCCTAGATCCCTATGATGTCTATATAAACTGGAGGGTTTAGTCCGTAGGGCAAGAACACAATCATATAGGCTAGACATCTAGGGTTTAGCCATCACGATCTCGAGGTAGATCAACTCTTGTAACCCCTATATTCATCAAAGTCAATCAAGCAGGAAGTAGGGTATTACCTCCATTAAGAGGTCCCGAACCTGGGTAAACATCGTGTCCCCTGCCTCCTTGTTACCTTCTATCCTTAGACGCACAGTTCAGGACCCCCTACCCAATATCTGCTAGTTCTGACACCGACAACATGACTTCCAGAACATGATTACCGTACCACTCTAGTGTTGATCGTGTTCTGGTTGACCTACGAGGTTCGGTAGTAACTTGATCTGAAGTTTCATGATGATCATCATTAGCTTCCTCTCTAGTTGGTGTAGGCATCACGGGAACAGATTTCTCTGATGAGCTACTTTCCAAACTGAGAGAAGGTACAAATATCTCTTCAAGTTCTACTTTCCTCCCACTCACTTCTTTCGAGAGAAACTCCTTCTCTAGAAAGGTTCCATTCTTGGCAACAAAGTCTTGCCTTCGGATCTATGGTAGAAGGTGTACCCGATTGTTTCCTTAGGGTATCCTATGAAGACGCACTTCTCCGATTTGGGTTTGAGCTTATCAGGATGAAGCCTTTTGACATAAGTGTAACAACCCCAAACTTTAAGAAACGATAGCTTTGGTTTATTGCCAAACCACAATTCATATGGTGTCCTCTCAACAGATTTATACGGTGCCCTATTTAATGTGAATGTAGTTCTCTCTAATGCATAACCCCAAAACGATAGTGGTAAATCGATAAGAGACATCATAGATCGCACCATATCTAATAAAGTACGGTTAAGATGTTCGGACACACCATTACGCTGTGGTGTTTCAGGTGGCGTGAGTTGTGAAACTATTCCACATTGTTTTAAATGAAGGTCAAACTCATAACTAAAATATTCCGCTCTGCAATCAGGTCGTAGAAACTTTATTTTCTTGTTACGATGATTCTCCACTTCTCTCTGATATTCTTTGAACTTTTCAAATGTTTCATACTTGTGTTCCATTAAGTAGATATACCCATATCTGCTCAAATAATCTGTGAAGGTTAGAAAATAATGATACCCGCCGCGTGCCTCAACACTCATCGGACCGCATACATTGGTATGTCTAATTTCCAGTAAGTCATTGGCTCGCTCCATTGTTCTGGAGAATGGAGTTTTAGTCATCTTGCCCATGAGGCATGGTTCGCAAGTATCAAATGATTCATAATCAAGTGATTCCAAAAGTCCATCTACATGGAGTTTCTTCATGCGCTTTACACCAATATGACTTAAATAGTAGTGCCACAAATATGTTACACTATCATTATCAACTTTGCATCTTTTGGCATCAATATTATGAATATGTGTATCACCACATTCAAGATTCAACAGAAATAGTCCACTCTTCAAGGGTGCATGACCATAAAAGATACTACTCATATAAATAGAACAGCCATTATTCTCTGATTTAAATGAATGACCGTCTCGCACTAAACAAGATCCAGATATAATGTTCATGCTCAACGCTGGCACCAAATAACAATTATTCATCTCTAAAACTAATCCCGAAGGTAGATGTAGAGGTAGCGTGCCAACGGCGATCAAATTGACCTTGGAACCATTCCCGACGTGCATCGTCACCTCGTCCTTAGCCAATCTTCGTTTAATACGTAGCTCTTGTTTCGAGTTACAAATATGAGCAACCGAACCAGTATCAAATACCCAGGTGCTACCACGAGCATTAGTAAGGTACACATCAATAACATGTATATCAAATATACCTTTGTGCACTTTTCCATCCTTCTTATCCGCCAAATACTTGGGGCAGTTCTGCTTCCAATGACCAGTCCATTTGCAGTAAAAGCACTCAATTTTAGGCTTGGGTCCGGCTTTGGGTTTCTTCCCGGGAGTGGCAACTTGCTTGCCATTCTTCTTGACGTTCCCTTTCTTTCCCTTGCCCTTTTTATTCAAACTAGTGGTCTTGTTAACCATCAACACTTGATGCTCCTTCTTGATTTCTAATCAGGGAGAAAGAATTATTGCATTTCACAAGACGGAGCCGCTGTCGTCTCCTATTCTTCATCGGGAGGCCAGATCTGGAGTCCGTTTGGGGCTCTAGAGAAGGGGATCTTCAATCTTCGTCATCACCAACCCTTTTTCGTCGCTAATTCCATGATGCTCCCCACCGGGAGTGAGTAATTCCTTCGTAGGCTCGCTGGTTGGTGAGGAGTTGGATGAGATTCATCATGTAATCGAGTTAGTTTTGTTAGGGCCTGATCCTTTGTATCCATTATGTTCTGTGATTTATGTTGCTATGACTTTGCCATGCTTAATGCTTGTCACTTTGGGCCCGGGTGCCATGATTTCAGATCTGAACCGTTTATATTATCACCATTATATTCATGTTCTAGATCCGATCTTGCAAGTTGTAGTCCCCTACTACGTGCACTACTGCAGGATGCTACTAACACGACACTACGATCAGAGACCCTTCGAGAAACTGTGTGCAATGCAATAATCGCAAACGGTGGTGTCAGAGAACCGCCTAAAATGTGCAAAACGTTTGCGATGATGGATGCATCAAACATGGTTCAGATTTTAGTTGCGTGTGTGATGCGGGGCATACAGTTCAGTTCAATTAACTATTTGTGATGAGGAGGAACACAATAAATGGGCAGCCAGATGAAGGCGTGTGCAATACACGACATACAGTTCACTCGGATGAACTGTTTGTGATTAGGCAACACAAAAGAAACGGTCAGCCAGATCAAGGTGTGTGTGTGATATACATCGTGCGGTTCACTCGGATGAACTGTTTGTGTTAAGACAAGAGAATAGAAATGGTTCAATATAACAAGATGTGTGTGATACGCGGCAAACAGGTCTGTAATCAGAAATGTGTGGGAGGACCGATAACAACACAGACGATTCCTGTTAACAAGCCGTGTGTGTTGTGAGCAAACAATTGCTGGTATACAATTGTCAGTGATTGATGAAATCATCACCGACGGGTTCCCTTGTTTAGTCCGTGCGATGTGATTTGCTCTGTCTACATAGCATCAACAAATACACTTAAAAAAACAGCATTGCATAACCAAATTAAGCATACATTTAGACAAGCGACTACACGGATAACATTTTCACACACCAAAGTAAGCAATTACATGCATACTAAACTAGGAGAAACGAGGATCTAATTAATCATCTGCTTCTTGTTGCGATGACGCATGCCATTGCTCTACTTCCGGCTGGATCCATGGCCATTTTGTGGAAGGAGGCACTTCCTCATGTCAACGATCCGCCTGTACATGTCGTAGCACGTGTACGCCTCCTTGGCCGCGTACACGACGTGAGCTTTGTTGAGTTTCTCCATCCAGGCCTAGTGCCAGGCACGCTTTTCCTTGTTGCAGGAATTCTTCATGTCTCTCTCCTCCACATAGGCAAAATTGCCATGTAAGCAGGCTATAAGCCCACTATTGTAGTACTTGCTCTTAGCGGCATGGCGGACCAACTGTGTAGGGTGCCAAGTGGCTTCGCTCGTGTGGGCGATGGAGGCCATCCCGCGCAGGCGCTAGGTATGAGAGGATGGCCTTGTCCTCAGTGTGTGGCTTCTCTGTGGCAACCGTTCGCTTCCCACTAGCCTCTTTGTGTACCGTGGCAACTGTATACCGCCTCTTCACCTTTCCCTCTCGATTTGGAACTGCTGTCGCACGTTCTTCCTCCCTCCATTTGCCTTCACCCTTCCTTCTGCCATTGTTTGATCGTCTTCTCCATGGAGGGAACAGGCCGGAAACGACCCCATTATTCTTGCCCCGGTCTGAAAGATGACGTGGTGGAGGAACTCATTAATCGGTGCGACGTCATCACCTCGGCTAGCATGGCAGGTTCGTTCAAGTCCATTCTCGACTCAACAAATAAGGTCCAAGAGCGGTTTGATCTCCCCTATCTTCTTCGCCATGACTCTGGTCGCCGGCGTGGGGACGAAGGAAGCCTCACCTTCTGCAAGTTGATGCCAATTTATAATGATACGTGTGATGTTAAGATGCCATCACTTGAGGGTAAGGCTTGGGCAGGCGCAAATGGAGATTGGGTTGTTTATATTGGATATAACAATGAGTGGGAACTTGTGAATGTGTACACTCGTCACCGGGTTCCACTTTCAAAAATCACAGACTACCCTGAGGCTGAGCACACAGATGATCTACGTATGTTCAAATACGATCATGCTGACTGTCGTCTATGGAAGATAGCAATTTGTCGAGTTCCCAACCGCTCTTGGGACTATAAGAACTATGAAGTTGTTGCTATATTCGACAAGCTTGTTGCCATCCTTACTTCCATGCCTGAATGGATATTGCTCAAAAATCAATTTCTGTACACGGATGAGCACTGTGATGCAATTCAATATGAGGGTCTTGTTTTTGCTGCCACCACTTGTGGCACTATTTTTTGCATGGAATCCTTATGATTTCGGTACATTTGTCTTCCACCGTAATTATAATTGTTCCATCCACATGCATGCAGGTTAGCTAGTTTCCCTTTACTAATTAACCTTCTTGTGTTTCCAAGGTCCTGTGAACATTCCACCACCTATACTTGAAAATTTTGATAACCAAGGGGGAGATGACGATGGTGATGATCACACACATGTTGACGAGCATGACCTTTTGTTATTTGTGTGCAGATGCTATTTACGTGATGTAAGGAGGTTCTCCTACTGGTTTGATAACCTTGGTCTCATCACTGAGGGAAATACCTACTGTCGCTATACTGCATCATCCCTTCCTCTTTGGGGAAATACCGACGTAGTTCTAGCAGACATCAAAAGGAATTTCTGGCGCCGTTGTCAGGGACGTTCACCTCAAGATAGTCTCCCGTCAACGTGCTTTCTGGCGTCGTTGCCGAGGAGGATCTTCAATATCTACCAGGTTCCTAATCACAAATCTCATCTCCTCGCAATTTACATTATTTGCCATTTGCCTCTCGTTTTCCTCTCCCCCACTTCACAAAAAATTGCCGTTTTATTCGCCCTCTTTTTCGTTCACTGTTTTCTCGTCAGATCTCTTCTTTGCTTGTGTGCAATGTGTCTTCTACTTGCTTGCATCTTTGCTTGCTAAATATCTCTTGACATGGATCCACATCCACTTGCTAATCTTTTTAAGAGATTCAGTTATCATGAACAAATTGCTAGTGATTTGAGTACACTAGACTATCTTTATGAAGTTTTGCTTGAGATTCGTGAATCTGAAAACTATGATGAAGAAATTTATAAAGTGATTCATGATAGCTCTTTGAATGAAAAGCATAATTGCAATGATTTTACTATAAATTCTATTAATGTCAATTGTGCTAATAATATGCAAAACTCCAAGCTTGGGGATGCTAATTTTGCTATGTCCACTACTTATTGCAATGATCCTGATTGGGGTGATTCTTCTTATGATATTGAAAATTTATTTAAGCCCCATGATGAATATGAGATTGATAATAGTGTTTTCAATAATATTGGAAGTGGGTTTGGAAGAGTGTCAACTTTAGATCCCACTACTTTGGAGAATGTTCAATCTTATAAATTTTTTGATAAAAGTGGGTTTGGAGAGGTCATGACTTGAGTTAATGTTAATCCCACTATTTTTGAAGAGTGTCAACTTTGCATGCATGTGGATCTTGTAGAAAATATGTTATTTGATAGCTATACTGTTGAATCTGAATATGATCCCACATATAATTATTATGAGAGAGGGAAATATGGTTGTGGAAATCTTCATGCCACTAAGTTACTTCTCTTCATGTTGAGATTGCTATTGTTTCTTTCTTCTTCCTTGCATATGCCAGATCTTGCTTGTCTTGCTAATTTGTTTTTCTATAAAATTCCTATGCATAGGAAGTATGTTAGACTTAAACGATATCTTTTATGTGAGCATCATTGAAATATTATGCCTAGCTAGGGGTGTAAAACGATAGCGCTTGTTGGGAGGCAACCCATTAAATAAAATTCATTTTTGATTTTTGCTTCGTGTTCTTGAGTGTTAGCACAATTATTCTACTGTTATGATTGTGTTTTTTGTGTTAGTTAGTGTTTGTGCCAAGCAATGCCTTTGGGAAGACTTGGGTGAAAGTTTATTTGATCTTGCTAAAAAAAGTTTTGCGCTGTCATTTTTTGCAGAAGAGTGCTTTTAAGTTGATTCTTTTGGCAGAGGAAAATTCCTCATATCCACCAATTTATTTCATAATTTTTAGAGTTACAGAAGTATTCGAAAATTTTCAGGTTGCTACGGACTGTTCTGTTTTTGACAGATTCTGTTTTCTTTGCGTTGTGTGCTTGTTTTGATGATTCTATGGTTTTCTTTGATGAGTTTTTGCCATAGAAAAGTTGGAATACAGTAGATATAATGCAAAAACAAAATAGGAATAGGTTTTATACAGTAATTATAGTAGTGGTTTGGTTTCTTATACTAACGGATCTCACAAAGGTTTTGTTTGAGTTTTGTGTGATTGAAGTTTTCAAGTTTTGGGTTATCTTACGATGGATGAAGGAATAAGGATAAGGAAAAGTCTAAGCTTGGGGATGCCCGAGGCAGCCCAAGATAATATTCAAAGAAGTAGCAAGCAATTAAGCTTGGGGATGCCCCCGAGTGGCATCTCCGCTTTCTTCTAACGACCATCGGTATTTTACTTGAAACTATATTTTTATTTGTCACATGATATGAGTTTTGCTTGGAGCGTCTTGTATGATATGAGTCTTTGCTTGTTTTGCTTTGTGTTTTAAGTGTTGAATCCTTGCTGGACACAGCCTTTTGAGAGAGCCAAAAATTATGCTATGATTGCTCCTATGCTTCACTTAAATTTTCGTAGCCATGGGCTTGCTCTAGTACTTCACTTATATCTTTTTGAGCACGGTGTGCTTTGTTAGTTTTGAAGAAATTCTCTTATGCTTCACTTAGATTTATTTGGGAGTTAATAAAATTTTAATTAATTCTCTCTTGCTTCACTTAGATTATTTTGAGAGAAAGAAGAAAAATTATGCTCATGATCTTTACTTCTTTGAGCTTATCAAAAGCAACATATGAAAATAGTCCCAAAGTTATAGATATCCAAGGGATATAATAAAAAGTTTCATGAAGATCATTGGACAAAATAAACTTGATTCTTAGTAATGGTTTTGAGATATGACGATATAATATGTGAGTCATGTTGATGAGTAATTGTGCTCTAGTAAGAATACTGATGTTAAGGTTTGTGATTCCCTACGCAAGCATGAAAGCCAATAGTTATGCAATGAAATTTATATCCTACTTATGGTGCATTATTCGGTGTTACTTATGCTTAATACTTGGGTACGAGATTTTTCGCTTTTTGGTTGGTCGCTTCTCAATCTTTTTGCTAGCCTTCATTTTTGCACTAAGTATGATCACTACTTGTGCATCCAAAACCCTTTAAACCACTTTTGCCATCTGAGTCCACTATACCTACCTATATGCGGTATTTCCATGCCATTGTAAGCAAATTTGCATGTGCCATCTCTAATGTTCAAAATAAATTTCTCTTTTGTGTGTTCTACTACTCGCGAGGCGGTAAAGGGTAGCCAATATTTTCCATGCTAGATGTGTTATTCTCACGATGAGTGTTTATTCACTTGTCATTGCACGAGAGTACGGCAAATGTACTAGGGATGCCTAGTCCCGAAATGAATAAATGAATTTAGTTTATGTTGTCAAATAATAAATTCCTTGGAAAGTGTTGGTATGGAGGGCACCCGTGGATACGGTTAGCCATGGAAAGTGAAAGTTATGGTGGAAAAAGGAATAAACTTTATTTTCTGTTTGGGAACCGTCTATGATGTATCTAACATGGAAAGTGTTTGGATGCTCCAAGTCATTTTCGTTGGTAGGAAAAGTATGCCTCTCAAAAATAATTTTATCTCTCAATTTAAGCTTTGAGCTCTGGCACCTCTACAAGTAACTACTTCCCTCCGCGAAGGGCCTTTCTTTTACTCGTGCAATTTTTATTTCAATTTGAGTCTCCATCCTCTCTTATTAAGCACCAACTAAGGGGCACTGTGATCGTATTTGAGCATTGGGTGTAGCTAATATTCGAGTGTGTTTCCTGAATGGATCAATGATTGAGCATAAAGGGCTAGGGATAACTTGATTTGGTGTTGATATTTTAAAAGACATGGTTGCTTGTTGGTATGCTTGAGTATTAAAGTCTTCATGTCAAAACTAGACTATTGCTTTGAATCATATAAAAGTCCATATGTCCATGCTATAAATAAAAGAATGTGATGAACATGTTAGGCAACATTCCACATCAAAAATTCTGTTTTTATCATTTACCTACTCAAGGACGAGCAGGAATTAAGCTTGGGGATGCTGATACGTCTCCAACGTATCTATAATTTTTGATTGTTCCATGCTGTTATATATCATTCTTGGATGTTTTACAATCATTTTATAGTCATTTTATATCATTTTTTGGTACTAACCTATTAACATCGTGCCCAGTGCCGGTTGTTGTTTTCTACATGTTTTTTACATCACAGGAAATCAATATAAACATAGTCCAAACTCAACGAAACCCCTAGAGAAATTTTTTTGGGCCAAAAGAAAGCCAATGGGCCAAGGAAGCACCTGAGGGGCTGCTCGAGGGGACCAGCACCCACCAGGGCACGCCAGGAGGCCCAGGCGGGCCCTGGGGGGTTGTGCCCACCTTAGGTGCCCCCAGAACCACCTCTTTGCTCTATAAATACCACAATATTCCAGGAACCCTAGAGGAGTCGATGAAATATTGATCCAGCTGCCGCAGAGTCCAGAACCACCAGATCCAATCTAGACACCGTCATGGAGGGGTTCACCAATTCCATTAATGCCTCTCCTATGATGCGTGAGTAGTTATTTTTAGACCTACGGGTCCGTAGTTAGTAGCTAGATGGCTTCCTCTCTCTCTCTTGATTATCAATACAATGGTCTCTTGGAGATCCATATGATGTAAATCTTTTGGCGCGCTTGCTGGGATCCGATGAACTTTGAGTTTATGATCAGATCTATGTTTTTATCCATGAAAGTTATTTGAGTCTTCTTTGATCTCTTATATGCATGATTGCTTATAGCCTCATATTTCTTCTGTGATATTTGGGTTTTGTTTGGCCAAGTTGATCTATTTATTTTGCAATGGGCAGAGGTGCTTCGTAGTGGGTTCAATCTTACGGTGCTTGATCCTAGTGACAGAAGGGGAACCGACACGTATGTATTGTTGCTACCAAGGATAACAAGATGAGATCTATATCTGCCGCAATAGATAAACGGATCTCGTCTACATCATGTCATCGTTCTTATTGCATTACTCCGTTTTCTCATGAACTTAATACACTAGATGCATGCTGGATAGCAGTCGATGTGTGGAGTAATAATAGTAGATGCAGGCAGGAGTCGGTCTACTAATCTTGGACGTGATGCCTATATAATTATCATTTCCTAGATATCGTCATGATTATTTGAAGTTCTATCAATTGCCCAACAATAATTGTTTTCCCGTCGTTTGCTATTTTTCTCGAGAGAAGCCACTAGTGAAACCTAGGGCCCCCGGGTCTCTTTTCATCATATTTGCCTTTGCGATCTATTTTCCTTTGCATTAATTTTCAGATGTATTAAACCAAAAATACAAAAATACCTTGCTGCAATTTATTTGTTTCGCAATCTATTTATCATATCTACCGCTTTTTACCTCATGTTATTTGCCTACTTGAGGCGCCGTACCCGAAAGGGATTGACAACCCCTTTAACACGTCGGGTTGCGAGTATTTGTTATTTGTGTGCAAGTGTTGTTTACGTAGTGTGAGGAGGTTCTCCTACTGGTTCGATAACCTTGATCTCATCACTGAGGGAAATACCTACCATCGCTATACTGCATCATCCCTTCCTCTTTGGGGAAATACCGATGTAGTTCTAGCAGACATCAATGTGGTATAATGATATGGTATCCTCCTATGAATGTTGGAGTGGCTTGACATGGCACATGTTCATGCATGTAGTTGAATCAAAACATCACATCCTACTCATGCTAGTATCCAATGTTACTTATGCATAATGCATGTTCATGACAATTGTTGCTCTCTAGCTGGTCGCTTCTCAACCTATCTGCTAGCCTTCGCCTGTACTAAGTGGGAATTCTGCTTGTACATAAAAAACCTGAAACCCAAGTTATTCCAGATGAGTTCACCATACCTACCTATATGCGGTATTACCATGCCGTCCTAACTAAATTTTCATGTGCCACCTCTAAAAACTTCAAATAAATATCCTTTTTGTGTTCCTGGATTGTTCATAGAGCAACATGACCTAGTTGGTATCTTCCATGCTAAGCGGGTTATTCTCAGGATGGGTGTTTATTCACTCACCATTACATGAGAAAAGGGGCAGTAATAGGGATTCCCAGTCCCAAATTGCAAAAAGAACTTATAAATAATCAAACAAAAACTCCTATGGAGCAAAAAACTTTAATTTACCGCTTGGGATCCGCTACTAATGTGTTTAGCATGGAAGATATTGATAACTGATGGTCCCAAAGTAATCAAGAAGGGTGCATGTCTCAAAATTTCATTTACCTCTATTTTAAAAACTTGAGCTCTGGAACCTCGGCAAATCACTACTTCCCTCTGTGAAGGGACTATCTATTTACTTTTATGTTGTGTCATCACCTTCTCAAATAAGCGCCAGAACCTGAGAGCACTACTGTCATGCTGATGCATTGTGTGTAGCTAATGTTTGGTGCATCATGACTGGATCTTTTCTACCATGAAGTACAACGTTTAGTCGCTGCTTGAACTTTGGGGTGCTCTGCATTTGTGTTTTGCAGTCTCAGAAAGGGCTAGCAAGATACCACTATTGCCATATTGTATCATGGTTCCTTTGACAACGTGTTGCTGTTTGAGATGTCTTATTATTGCTCGCAAGTTGATTATGTCATTGATATGAGTTAATATAATTATTAAGAGTTATTCTCGACATGGTTAGTTATAATCTTTGCTGAAAAGTTGGGTGCTGTTTAAGCTTATTTATGGAAACAAGAGCGAAATAGTTCGTAAAAGTTTGTCTTTTTCACTTTCAGTTTATCAACTGACTTTCCTGAGAACAAGCAAAGGTTTAAGCTTGGTGGAGTTGACACGTCTCCGTCGTATCTACTTTTCGTAATGCTTTTCCTCTTGTTTTGGACTCTAATTTGCATGATTTGAATGAAACTAACCCGAACTGACGCTGTTTTCAGCAGAATTACCATGGTGTTGTTTTTGTGCAGAAATAAAAGTTCTCGGAATGGAACGAAACTTTGCAAGGAATTTTTATACAATAAAAGAGAATTTCTGGAGCCAAGAACCACTGGAGGGGTAACCTGGGTGGGCACAACCCACCAGGGCGCGCCACCCCCTCTAGGCGCGCCCAGGTGGGTTGTCCCCACCTGGTGGCTCAATAGACCCTGAAACTAACGGTATAAAATCCTATTTTTCCAGAAAAAAATCAGGGAGAAAGAATTATCATGTTTCACGAGACGGAGTCGCCACCTTCTCCTGTTCTTAATCGGGGGGCCAGATCTGGAGTCCATTTGGGGCTCCGAAGAGGGGGATCTTCGATCTTCGTCATCACCAACCCTTCTCCATCGCCAATTCCATGATGCTCCCCGCCGGTAGTGAGCAATTCCTTCGTACGCTCGCTGTTCGGTGAGGATTTGGATGAGATTCATCATGTAATCAAGTTAGTTTTGTTAGGGCCTGATCCCCAGTATCCATTATGTTCTGAGATTGATGTTGCTATGACTTTGCCATGCTTAATGCTTGTCACTTTAGGCCCGGGTGCCATGATTTCAGATTTGAACCGTTTATGTTATCACCATTATATTCATGTTCTAGATCCGATCTTGCAAGTTATAGTCACCTACTACGTGTCATGATCCAGCAACCTCGGAGTGACAATAGTCGGGACCACTCCCGGTGATGACCGTAGTTTGAGGAGTTAATGTATTCACCGTGAGCTAATGCTTTGTTCCGGTTCTCTATTAAAAGAGGCCTTAATATCCCTTAGTTTCCAATAGGACCCCGCTGCCATGGGAGGGTAGGACAAAAGATGTCATGCAAGTTATTTCCATAAGCACGTATGACTATTTACGGAATACATGCCTACATTATATTTATGAACTGGAGCTAGTGCCGTATCGCCCTAGGTTATGACTGTCTCATGATGAATAACATCCAATGAATCACTGATCCATTGCCTACGATTTTTCTACATATTGATCTTGCTAAGTTACTATCACTACTGTTACTATTGCACTTGCTACAAAATCACTGCTATCACTGTTACCGTTACTATTGTTGTTGCTACCATTATCAAAACTATCATATTACTGCGCTACTGATCACTTTGCTGCAGATAATTAATCTCTAGGTGTGGTTGAAATGACAACTCAGGTGCTAATACTTGCAAATATTCTTTGGCTCCCCTTGTGTCGAATCTATAAATTTGGGTTGAATACTCTACCCTCGAAAACTGTTGCGATCCCATATACTTGTGGGTTATAAGTTATTAACATTACATGGCGACCCAGTTTTCAACACCACAAGCGGTGCGTTAAGTTCATCAAGAAAATTACGAGGGACTCGGCTAGCAGGCTGCTATCTGCGGCGCAAGCGACCGACTTCTTGTAGTCTCCGACTACCGTCAGGATCCCCTTGGTACTCGGCATCTTCATCTTGAGGTAGGCGTAGTGGGGGACTGCCATGAACTTGGCCAGAGCAGGCCGACCAAGCAGCGCATGGTAGGGGCTCTCAAGGTCCACCACTTCAAACCAAACTGGCTCTCAGCGGAAGTGATTCTTGTCTCCGAAGAGGACATCAATCTGGGTCTTGCTGATTGGTGAGCAAGAAAGGCCAGGGACTATGCCGTGGAATACAGTCCGACTGGGGACGAGCTGCTTCTGCTTGATTCCCAACTTCTCCATTGTGTCACGGTATAGGATGTTGATGCTGCTGCCGCCATCTATCAAGACTCTGGAGAAACGGGCTGCTCGCTTTTCCGTTGCAAGGGTTGCTTCTAGGACCAGGGCATACGAACCAGGGGAAGGCATCACTTCCGGGTGGTCGGCCCTGCTCCAACTGATAGGCTTCTCGTACCAATGCATGAACTCTGGAGTGTTGGAGGCCACTGCTTGCACTTCTTGTTGTTGTTGTCGTCTGCTGCGCCTGTCGTCGGCCATGCTGGTAAACACAACATAGGCTCTGTGTTCCTCCAGGTACTCTTCTTGTATGGCGCCGACTGGTCGGGCCACCGGCTGCTGGGGCTGAGGAGGCGGTGGTCCGGCAGACGGAGGAGGCAGGAGTCCATCTCCCTTGGCAATTCTGGTGAGCCAGTGACACTTCTGAGTGGTGTGCTTGGAGGGCTTCGCGCCACTATGGAACTTGCAGGGTGCATCCAAGGTTTGCTCGTAAGAGAAGGCAGGCAACCAATTGGACTTGTCGCCCTTCTACCGCTTGGGGGCTGGCTACCCTTCTGGCTGCTGATCCTTGACCATTGCCACCTGCCGGCTGGTGGAAGCCGGCTGGGTGGCCTTCTGCTTGTTATCACCTGGCTGCTGTCACCGACTGGTGTCACCAGCCGGAGTCCGAGGTGCCTGAGGTGCCACCTTGCCGGACACGTCAACCAGGATTTCCGCCTTCATGGAGGAGTCGGCCGTGGCGTGCTTGTCGGCGATGACAAGCAGCTCATCGAGGGTCTCGGGCTCGTTGCAGAGGAGTCGGTGCTTGAGGAGGGTGCCCTCTCGGCACCCGGCAGTGAAGTACTTGATCGCCTGCACCTCGTGCACGCCCTCGCAGGAATTATGCAGCTCGGTCCAGTGCGTGAGGTAGTCGTGAGTTAACTCTGTGGGCCCTTGGACGCACAAGGAGAGCTGTCGGGGCTTGGGAGCCCGCTTGTAGGTGCTGGTGAAGTTGCGGATGAAGACCTCAGTGAAATCAACCCAGCTGTTGATGCTGCGGGCTTCAGGCTGTTGAGCCACGTCCGGGTAGTGCCTTGAAGCATGAGCGGGACGTATTTCACGGCAACGCGCTTGTTGCCGTTTGCTATACTGATGGCCGTGGAGTAGTCGACCAGCCAGTCCTCCGGCTTCATGGAGCCGGTGTACTTGGGCGTGTCTCGTGGGAGGGTGAACCCATTGGGGAAGGGCTCATCTTGGATTCAGGGGCCGAAACAGGGCGGGACCAGTGCATCTTCTTCTTCAAGCGCCAGGGATCGGTTGAGATGATCGATCCGATGGCGAGCATCATTCTCTCTGACTCCCTCTCGACGGCCAAGGCGGTTGCCAAGTGTCGGATGCGTGACAGGAGGCGGAGTGCGGTACCTCGCTCCACGAGGCGGGGGAGTCGGCAGGTCGCCTCGCTGCTCTACTGCACGAGGGCGGCCGTCCTCGTCCCGCTCGATAGAGAGGCGCGTCCAACTGCGGCTAGCAGCCGGCTCATTGCCCTTTCCTCCGCGGGCGCCATCGGTCGGTGTCTGGGAGGTCGCCCCATGATCTCGGCGTGGGGGCGGCTCGTTGTTTCGTCCAGCTGGGACTTCAGCGCGGCAGGCGGACTCGTGCTGCGCGGCAGCCGCGTCTAGGAGCTGCTGGACTCACTCCGTCATGTGGCTGCGCTCGTCGCCGTCGTGTTTGTCTAGCTCATCCGTTACCGCCTGGGCAGCCCGGATGTTCTCCACAGGCGTGGCGTAGACGGGGCGCTCTGCCCCGCACATGCTGGCGCTGGTCGCGCCATGCTGCCGAACCGTGCCGAGGCGGCTAGGCCCCCCAGGAGCCGGCGTGCCACCTACGGCCCGGTCCATCTCGCGCCGGTAAGCGTCCGAAAGCCAGCGCATGCTGGCCAGGCGGCCAGCACTCTCGATAAGCTAGAGGCGGCGTGCCTCCAGCGCCTCAGCATCCGCGCCCTCAGGAATGGGCGTCGTGAGGTCGCGCAGGGTGGCCTCGACGGGATCTTGAGCACGCCCGTCCGAGTGCTCCTCGCTGTTGATGACGAGTACCTCCGTGACGGTGCTCCCGCCACTGTGCTCGTGAGGAGGTGGCTCATCGTAGACCACCACATTGGTGGGGAACACGTCGAGCGAAGCCGTGTCGGAGTCAACAATCATCGGATCGGTCGAGCCGACGGACTCCTGGTCCACAGCAGGCTCACTGGTGACATGGAGCTGGTCAAGGAGGCTGACAAGGCAGCTCTCAGGGCAACTAGTGCCCGCGTCGGAGGCCGGCTCGTCGGAGAGGTCGATCTCGCCGACAAGGTCAGCGAGGCAGCTCGCCGCGCAGGCGATCTTCGTGCCGTGCAACGCATCGAGGCTGACGCCGTCAGGCGTGCTGGGCTGGCTTCACTCACTAGGAAGGAACAGGGTTCCCATACAGAGCAGATCTCCGGGAGACGGTGCACCTCGCCCCATGGTGGGCGCCAACTGTCGTGCTATTCTCACGGGGGGCTTGCGAGTCGACAGATGCCACAAGGGCTTAGTGTGAGGGTAAGACTACTGCTGATAGGCCCGGGAGCGGGTATGCGAGTACCACGCTGTGGTTTACCCAGCTTCGGAGCTCTCCGGAGAGATAATACTCCTACTACTGCATGTATGAGTGTATCTGGTATATCTGGTACAGAGTGCTCCTGGAGCTGTATCTGAGGTCAGTGCCATAGGCATCTGGCATCTGGCCTCGTATGTGGCATGCTAGTGGCCGGCCATGCTCATGGCCATGAGCATGTGAGTGCTCATGCGTGTGTGTGTTGTGTGGATGGATGGATGGATGGCTAGCTAGCTCTCTTGCTAGCTAGCATGCTTGTGGGTGTATGCGTGAGAGTCCATCCCCTGGATGGATGGATGTGTGTCTCCTTTTATAGTATGAGGTAGCTTAGGATGTAAGCTAGGTTGTGGCATGGGCTAGGCATGGTGGGTGTCATCCTTGTCCCCTGGGTCACTTCATGAATAGTGCCAGGGGACAAGTGATACTATACATGATGGCTGAGATGACACGTGAATAGTGCTCGGGTACATCCGTCTCGTCGGTGTCTTGTCGATGTCGCTTCGGGCTGCAGTCGGCAACCGGCTGGTTGGCACAGTCGGCAGTCGGCTGGTTGTTGCAGTCAGCAGCCGGCAGCCGGCCGGGCAGAGCAGTCGGACGGAGAGCCGTCAGAAGCGGCCGGGCAGTCGGACTGAGGGGCTTTGCTAGCCCCGATGTCTTGAAATATCGCCTCACCATCTTCGGGGTATCCGTGTCCAATTACTCCGACATAAACCCTTCTTGAATACTGTTAATGCTAGGATTGATTGCAAAAAGGATGTTGTTACAATTGGCTTAGGGGATATGTCACATGAGTTTAATTTTGCTAAGTTTCGTATACAACCCCGTGATAAAGAATCACCTAGTAAGGATGAGATTATTGGACTTGCCTCTATTGTTGTGCCTCCTACTGATCTATTAGAACAATATTAGCTAGACCATGAAAATGATATGTTTATGAATGAAAGAAGGGAAATAGATAAAGTATTCCTACAACAGGGTCCTATTCTGAAACACAACTTACCTGTTGAAATCCTAGGGGATCCCCCTCCACCCAAGGGTGATCCCATGTTTGAGCTCAAACCATTACCCGATAATCTTAAATATGCTTATCTTGATGAAAAGAAAATATATCCTGTTATTATTAGTGCTAACCTTTCAGAGCAAGAAGAGGAAAGATTATTGAAAACTTTGAAGAAGCATCGTGCTGCTATTGGATATACTCTGGATGATCTTAGGGGCATTAGTCCCACTCTAAGCCAACACAAAATTAAAGTGGAGAAAGATGTCAAACCAGTTAGAGATCCTCAATGACGGTTAAATCCTAAGATGAAAGAAGTGGTAAGAAAGGAGATACTAAAGCTCCTTGAGGCAGGTATAATTTATCCCGTTGCTGATAGTGAATGGGTAAGTCATGTCCATTGTGTTCCTAAAAAGGGAGGTATTACTGTCGTTCCTAATGATAAACATGAATTGATCCCGCAAAGAATTATTACGGGTTATAAGATGGTAATTTATTTCCGTAAATTAAATAAAGCTACTAAGAAAGATCATTACGCTTTACCTTTTATTGATCAAATGCTAGAAATACTATCCAAACATACACATTTCTGCTTTCTAGATGGTTATTCTGGTTTCTCTCAAATACCTGTTTCAGCAGAGGATCAATCAAAAACTACTTTTTCTTGCCCTTTCGATACTTTTTCTTATACACGTATGCCTTTTGGTTTATGTAATGCACCTGCTACCTTTAAAAGATGTATGATGGCTATATTCTCTGACTTTTGTGAAAAGATTTGTGAGGTATTCATGGATGACTTCTCCGTTTATGGATCCTCTTTTGATGATTGCTTGAGCAACCTTGATCGAGTTTTGCAGAGATGTGAAGACACTAGTCTCATCTTGAATTGGGAAAAGTGCCACTTTATGGTTAATGAAGGCATTGTCTTGGGGCATAAGATTTCCGAGAGAGGTATTGAAGTTGATAAAGCTAAAGTTGATGCTATTGAAAAGATGCCATGTCCCAAGGACATAAATGGTATAAGAAGTTTCGTTGGTCATGTCGGTTTTTATAGGAGGTTCATTAAGGACTTTTCTAAAATCTCTAGGCCTCTGACTAATTTATTGCAAAAAGATATTCCTTTTATCTTTGATGATGATTGTGTAGAAGCATTTGAAATACTTAAGAAAGCTTTGATCACTGCACCTATTTTTTAGCCACCTAATTGGAATTTACCCTTTGAAATTATGTGTGATGCTAGTGATTATGCTGTAGGTGTTGTTCTAGGGCAAAGAGTTGATAAGAAATTGAATGTTATCCAGTATGCTAGTAAAACTCTTGATACTGCCCAGAGAAATTATGCTACTACTAAAAAAGAGTTCTTAGCAGTTGTGTTTGCATGTGATAAGTTCAGACCTTATATTGTTGATTCTAAAGTTACTATTCACACTGATCATGCTGCTATTAAATATCTTATGGAAAAGAAAGATGCTAAGCCTAGACTTATTAGATGGGTTCTCCTTCTCCAAGAATTTTATTTGCATATTATTGGTAGAAAGGGAGCTGAGAACCCCATTGCAGACAACTTGTCTAGGTTAGAGAATGTTCTTGATGACCCACTACCTATTGATGATAGCTTTCCTGATGAACAATTAGCGGTCATTAATGCTTCTCGTACTGACCCATGGTATGCTGATTATGCTAATTACATTGTTGCTAAATTTATACCACCTAGTTTCACATACCAACAAAAGAAACAGTTCTTTTATGATTTAATACATTACTTCTGGGATGACCCACACCTTTATAAAGAAGGAGTAGATGGTGTTATTAGACGTTGTGTACCTGAGCATGAACAGGAACAGATCCTACGCAAGTGTCACTCCGAACCATATGGAGGACACCACGCTGGAGATAGAACTGCACATAAGGTATTGCAATCCGGTTTTTATTGGCCTACTCTCTTCAAAGATGCTCGTAAGTTTGTCTTGTCTTGTGATGAATGTCAAAGAATTGGTAATATTAGTAGACGTCAAGAAATGCCTATGAACTATTCTCTTGTTATTGAACCATTTGATGTTTGGGGCTTTGATTATATGGGACATTTTCCTGCCTCTAATGGTTACACACATATTTTAGTTGATGTTGATTACGTTACTAAGTGGGTAGAAGCTATTCCATCTAGTAGTGCTAATCATAACACCTCTATTAAGATGCTTAAAGAAGTTATTTTTTCCGAGGTTTGGAGTCCCTAGATATCTTATGACTGATGGTGGTTCACATTTTATTCATGGTGCTTTCCGTAAGATGCTTGCTAAGTATGATGTTAATCATAGAATAGCATCTCCTTATCACCCGCAGTCTAGTGGTCAAGTAGAGTTGAGCAATAGAGAGCTCAAATTAATTTTGCAAAAGACTGTGAATAGATCTAGAAAGAATTGGTCCAAGAAACTTGATGATGCATTATGGGCCTATAGAACTGCATATAAAAATCCTATGGGTATGTCTCCATATAAGATGGTTTATGGAAAAGCATGTCACTTACCTCTTGAACTTGAACATAAAGCATATTGGGCTTTTAAAGAGCTCAACTATGACTTCAAACTTGCCGGTGAGAAGAGGTTGTTTGACATTAGCTCACTTGATGAATGGAGAACCCAAGCCTATGGGAATGCCAAGCTGTTCAAAGAAAAAGTTAAAAGATGGCATGACAAAAGAATACAAAAGCGTGAGTTTAACATAGGTGATTATGTGTTACTATTCAACTCTCGTTTAAGATTTTTTGCAGGAAAACTTCTCTCTAAATGGGAAGGTCCTTACGTTATCGAGGAGGTCTATAATTCTGGTGCCATAAATATCAACCACTTCGAAGGCACAAGTCCGAGTGTGGTGAACGGTCAAAGAATCAAACATTATATCTTAGGTAATCCTATCAATGTTGAAACTAATATTATTGAAACCGTAACCCCGGAGGAATACATAAGGGACACTTTCCAGAACATTTCAGACTCTGAAAAGGAATAGGTATGTGGTACGGTAAGTAAAACGACTCCAAAACAGTTCTAATGGCAATTTTTCTCCGTTTTGGAATATTTAAGAATATTGGAAAGAAAGAAGTAATCCGGGAAGGACACGAGGCCTCCATGAGGGTGGAGGGCGCGCCCCTGTCTCGTGGCCACCTCGTGTGCCTCTCGGACTCCGTTTTCTTGCACGTTACGTATTTTGGTCGGTAAAAATTCATTATATAATCTCCCGAAGGTTTTGACCATCGTATCACGCAAAACTCCTCTGTTTTTGTTTCAAGTTGTTTCTGTCGCAGATTTAGAGCAAGATGTCTTCTCAAGAGTCAGTCGGGGAGAGTTGGGTGTCACACCCGACGCCAGGTCCAGAAGCAAACAGCGATGCTTATCACTTTGGACCATCAACGGAGGATGAGATGGAGGCCGACTTGAAAAGGATAGATGCTATGGAGGAGGATCAAGAAGTTACCTCTCGCCCCCAAGCAGGATTCATGATGGGGGAACTACAGAGCTCGGCTATTCCAAATTCGGTCATCCCTTCCAATGTTAAATTTCTTTCTTATGAAAATATGAAAAAGAGCGTCACTTGTTCTCCAGAAGCTATGTAGCATCCTTGGGTAAAAGGAGCTTTAGCCGTCACTGGCAAGCTCCGCAAAGAAATTATGGACCTCAAACAACAAGTCAATAAGCTCGAGGAGGAGAATCGTATCCTGAGGGGCATCATCGCCAAGAAGATCACAACACCAACTATGAAGAAGGAGACATAATCACATGGGAATGGGCACTCCCCTTGGCAACTGCCAAGCTTGGGGGAGGTGCCCCGGTATCGTATCACCATCACACTCCTATCTTTACCGTTTTACTTAGTTCGATCCTTTTAGTAATATCTTGATCTAGTAGATTGAAGTTTTGGTATCAAGTAGTTTTTGAGTTTTGCTTTGTGATCTCTTTTTGTAATCGAGTCCGTGAGCTATCTATAATAAAGATTAGTGTGGAGTCAAGGGCTTTGCTATCTTGCTATGATCTTGAGAAAGTACAAAGAATAAAAAGAATAAAGAGTTCATATTGATCTTGTGGATAGTAATGAGTTCACATATAGAAAGTATGAGGCATGAAAGTTGTTGAGAGTTGACAAACGTAGTTTTGGTCATCGTTGCAATTAATAGGAAGTAATAAGGAAGGAGAGGTTTTCACATATAAATATACTATCTTGGACATCTTTTATGATTGTGAGCACTCATTAAGTATGACATGCTAAAAGAGTTGATGTTGGACAAGGAAGACAACGTAATCGTTTATGTTTTCTCACATCTCAGTTAAACTATATTGTCATTGATCTTCCCAGCATGTTGAGCTGGCCTTTCCCCCTCATGCTAGCCAAAATTCCTTGCACCAAGTAGAGATGCTACTTGTGCTTCCAAATATCCTTAAACCCAGTTTTGCCATGAGAGTCCACCATACCTACCTATGGATTGAGTAAGATCCTTCAAGTAAGTTGTCATGTTGCAAGCAATAAAAATTCCTCTCTAAATATGTATGACTTATTAGTGCAGAGAAAATAAGCTTTATACGGTCGTGTGATATGGAAGTAATAAAAGCGGCATACTGCATAATAAAGGTTCATATCACAAGTGGCAATAATTGAGTGACGTTCTTTTGCATTAAGATTTTGTGCGTCCAACCCTAAAAGCACATGACAACCTTTGCTTCCCTCTGCGAAGGGCCTATCTTTTACTTTGTGTTTTTACTTTATGCTTGAGTCAAGGTGATCTTCACCTTTCCCTTTTCATTTTATCCTTTGGCAAGCTCCTCGTGTTTGAAAGATCCTGATATATATATATATCCAATTGGATGTAAGTTAGCATGAATTATTATTGTTGACATCACCCAAAGGTGAATACGTTGGGAGGCAACACAATAAGCCCCTATCTTTCTCAGTATCCGGTTGAAACTCCATAACCACAAGTATTGCGTGAGTGTTAGCAATTGTAGAAGTCTATATGATAGTTGAGTATGTGGACTTGCTGAAAAGCTCTATTCTTGACTCTTTCTGATGTTATGATAAATTGCAATTGCTTCAATGACTGAGATTATAGTTTGTTAGTTCCCAATGAAGTTTCTGAACCATACTCGACATTGTGAATTGATTGTTACTTGAGCATAAGAAATCATATGACAAAAATCTACATAAGTTGCTATTATAAGAATGATCATGATGCCCTCATGTCCGTATTTTATTTTATCGACACCTCTATCTCTAAACATGTGGACATTTTTTCGATTTCGGCTTCTGCTTGAGGACAAGCGAGGTCTAAGCTTGGGGGAGTTGATATGTCCATTTTGCATCATGCTTTTATATCAATATTTATTGCATTATGGGCTATTATTACACATTATGTCTCAATACTTATGGCTATTCTCTCTTATTTTACAAGGTTTACCATGAAGAGGGGGAATGCTGGCAGCTGGAATTCTGGCTGGAAAAGGAGCAAATATTGGAAACCTATTCTGCACAGCTCCAAAAATCCTGAAACTCCACGAAAGTTATTTTTGGAATTAATAAGAATTATTGAGCAAAGAAAACACCAGAGGGGGCCCACACCCTGGCCAGGAGGGTGGGGGCGCGCCCACCCCTACTAGGCGCGCCCCCTGTCTCCTGGGCCCCTTGGTGGCCCTCCAGTGCCATCTTCTGCTATATGAAGGCTTTTACCGTGGAAAAAATCATAAGCAAGCTTACGGGACGAAACTCCGCCGCCACGAGGCGGAACCTTGGCGGAACCAATCTAGGGCTCCAGCGGAGCTGTTCTGTCGGGGAAACTTCCCTCCGGGAGGGGGAAATCATCACCATCGTCATCACCAACGATCCTCTCATCGGGAGGGGTCAATCTCCATCAACATCTTCACTAGCACCATCTCCTCTCAAAACCCTAGTTCATCTCTTGTATCCAATCTTGTATCAAAACCACAAATTAGTATCTGTGGGTTGCTAGTAGTATTGATTACTCCTTGTAGTTGATGCTAATTGGTTTACTTGGTGGAAGATCATATGTTTAGATCCTTAATGCATATTAATACTCCTCTGATCATGAACATGAATACGATTTGTGAGTAGTTACGTTTGTTCCTGACGACATGGGTGAAGTCTTGCTATTAGTAGTCATGTGAATTTGGTATTCGTTCGATATTTTGATGAGTTGTATGTTGTCTCTCCTCTAGTGGTGTTATGTGAACGTCGACTACATGACACTTCAGCATTATTTGGGCTTAGAGGAAGGCATTGGGAAGTAATAAGTAGATGATGGGTTGCTAGAGTGACAGAAGCTTAAACCCTAGTTTATGCGTTGCTTCGTAAGGGGCTGATTTGGATCCATATGTTTCATGATATGGTTAGGTTTACCTTAATACTTCTTTTGTAGTTGCGGATGCTTGCAATAGGGGTTAATCATAAGTGGGATGCTTGTCCAAGAAAGGGAAGTACCCAAGCACCAGTCCACCCACATATCAAATTAGAAAGTACCGAACGCGAATCATATGAGCATGATGAAAACTAGCTTGACGATAATTCCCATGTGTCCTCAGGAGCGCTTTTCTCATTATAAGAAATTGTCCAGGCTTGTCCTTTGCTACAAAAAGGATTGGGCCACCTTGCTGCACTTTATTTACTTTCTTTGCTTGTTACCCGTTACAAATTATCTTATCACAAAACTATCTATTACCTGCAATTTCAGTGCTTGCAGAGAATACCTTACTAAAACCGCTTGTCATTTCCTTCTGCTCCTCGTTGGGTTCGACACTCTTATTTATCGAAAGGACTACGATAGGTCCCTACACTTGTGGGTCATCAGCAGCATGGGCTCTTGAGGAACTGGTGCAATGAACATCTAGCTTCTAAATGAGAGTACCGCCTGTGTCTGCAATTTCATCATCGTGTCTAACAAATAGCAGGTCAGTTGAAGTAGAATGCTATGGGAATTACTGGAGTTTGCCTTTGGATGCAAGGAACAGCAAGTAAGTCCAGGTAGTCATAATCCTTCTTGGTGCCCTTGTCATCCAGTTGCTTGCGAGAATAGTGTTGCCTTCGAAGAGTCCAGGAGTGTTGGAATCGGGGCTCTGCGGACCCAAACAAGGTTCAAACTCTAGGGCGCGTGCGAAGATCTAACCTAGCTGTAGCCCCAAGCTCATCACCTCATTGCTCGGCCTTGTTGAGTTCGTGCGAGCGGGGAAAAAAGTGGATATGGCAGTTTACCTAGGTTCAGGCCACCTTGCGGTGTAAAATCCTACTCCTGCTTTCTGGTGGATTACCTCACGAGGAGGATGAGGATGAACTAGTACAAGTGGATGAGCTGCCTCCGGAGAGCTCAATGGTCGAAGGGTTCGATTCCTCTCTATGATGGAGACTAGCCTATATTTCCAGCGTCCTTGGTCCTCTTTCCTCATAACTTAGGCGGGAAGGGAAACCACAATGACCCATTTTGGAAGGGGACAAGGTACATATTATCCTGAAGAAAGGTGGTCTTCGCCTGCAAAGCTTTTGGTCATGACACAGTGGTGGGATCAGCGATGACATCCGTCCTTCTGAGCTCGTGGTCTTGGTCTTGTTGCACCGAAATAGAAACCTTTGGGGGATCCCTTGGGAACTCGCGTACGTCCTTGACTCCTTAGAATGAAAGAGCAAACTATCCCCGCCTAGCCATGGTCGTCACGGCTCACATCATCATGTGCCTCGGGAGGCATGAGGCTTGCATAGAGATCTCCGCTCCTCGGGAGGCAGGCTCAGGAAGCTGCTCCTTGGGAGGTCTTGGTGTCGTTCACCTCGTGAGGTGGGGGGCCCTCGCGAGGGTCTTGCCCTATAGGTCTTGTAGCTGGGCCATACCGGGCCGTCGACGGAGCCACGCGCTGGGCGATAGGTAGGCAGGTCTGGGTACCTTCGATCCGAGAACGCCGACAGTATCCCCCGAGCCTAAGGTGCGCTCAACCTGGCTTCGAAGCGAAGGCAAGGCATGAAGGGCGAAGTGACACGGGCCAAAATTGCCTACAGGCTAGGCTTGACGCATGGCGCGCGATGGGACCTCCACTTCCCCATGTTGCCTCGGCAACTACCAAATAGACAAAAGTCTCGCGCGCACCACGGGGCCATCATTGCCTCAAATGCGAAGGGACACCGGTTGGCTTTCTCCAATCGTCTATAAGAGGGGAGGGGAGCGGAGCCCCCAACCGATCTTCGTCTTCTTGCTTCTTCATTCGACGTAGCAGCCATGGGGCCGGTGAGAAGGTTCTCCATGCCCAAAAAGGTAAGGCACCCAGAGAGGAGCCAGAGGCGCTGCCGAAGAGGGGGCGTAGACACCCTCGCATGTCCACGGCGACACCTGCAGCGGTTCTCTAGGGTCGTGAACGCGCTTCGTTGGGGGTCTACATCGGCTCCGGCAGCCATGGGAAGAACCCCTCCTGCTAAAGCGGCCGCGGAAGCCATGGCAGCCGAGGCCGAGGGGGAAGGTACACAGTGGCCTCCCGGCCAACTCGCCCACGGTCTCACTCGAACGGCATGGACCGAGAGTTTGTGGTGTGGATGGAGAGGCCCCAGGCACCTGGATCGGGCTCCCGCACTCTTTCATGGAGCAGCTGCTGGCGGGTGGACCCGTCGGGCTATGGCTGCAGCCTGACGGCTACTGCAACCGGTCTTCGTGAGCGGAGGTTGAGGTCACCCCCTCAGGCTAAGTCTTCCTAACCCGAGGGTGGCAGTCTTTGTAACAGCCTGGATTTGGCCTTTTTCTTTTTCTCAGGATTTTCTTGGATTTCTGGATTTAATTTGCTTTTCTGTGGCTGTGTGGTTCTGAAACTTGGGAAGATCATGTCTTCCTAGGTTTTATAGTGGCTTGTCATCCCAAAAACCATCCCTAGCTCATTTCATTTCCATCCTAGTCCAAATCCCAATATTCTTTTTATTGGGAATATTCCTTTTCTGATAAATGGATTGTCCTATTTGCCCTAGGTTGTGAACCAACCTATATTTCTGTCACTCCAAAAATCCCCAAATAATTCTCATAAATTGTTTGGGTCCTATCTTGCTCAAATATGGCGAAACTTTTCATTGCCATGTTAAAAAAATCCTCCAATAATTCTTTTCCTATTCTGCCCTAAATGTCACTTTGTGAAGAAAGTGCTATTTATCTTTGCCCAATTAAATCCCAACTTCTTGGACACCTTTTCCTATCCATACCATTGCCCTGTCCCAAAGTTCAACCTCATTTGCCTAGTAATTATTTTTCTGTGATTTTACAAAGTTTCTACCTAGGAAGACACCTTGTGAAGGAAGTATATTCTAGTCATGTCCAAATGAGATGAACTTTTGCCACATCCTTAATTTGATCAAATCGTCACTATGAACCCAAATGGAGCTCATGTAACCTTTCTATGTGAGCACAGATCCAAATCTTAGTTTTTGGTCAAATTTTAAGTTTGTGAAGCAACTATATTTTATATTGCTTCATTTAAGCTACCAATTTACCAGAACATTCTCGTACCCATATAAACTCACTCCACAAAGTTTTGGCTCGATCCATTTAGCCATTTGCCTTGTGGAATTTTTCCAAGTTTCTGTCCAGAGAGAAGCTTTATGAAGCAAGTGCAACTTTGGTTCATCCAAATGTCATGAAACTCCTTGGGCATCTTAATATATTCAAATCATTGGGCCATAACCATTTTCAGCTCATTTGATACAACTATGTGAGTGCATCATCCAAATCTCCATTTCTGACCAGTGGGTCACTTTGTACAACAACCTCCTTCTAGACTCCTCCATTTGGGCTGATACTGGGTCATCACAGTGTTCTTGGCATCTGATCAAGCCATGCCAAAGCTCAGCCTCTGCCTCCTCCTATGCTTGTCTCCCCGCAGCACAAACACCTTGTTGTTCATGTCTCTTGGCTCCTCCTGCTAATCACTTCTTTGCCCCTGGATCGAGTTGTTTACTCATTTTGACTAAGGGCAGCAGTGTCTATCTCCCAGACATGATTTGGCCACTCGAAGTGCATCATGTGCGCCAGCACACGCGGTGACCACGGGGTGAACCAGCCAAACTCGTGCTCTGTAGCATTCCCATCGCTGTTCCCGTCGGTTCCCTCCTCTTGTCGACCTCAAACCGTGTCTAGTAACTCGCCTGTGCTCGACTGCTTCTCCCTGCATCGCTGCCCCGCCCTGAGACGCTACCGTGTGGTCTCCGTCGTCGCGCCCGTGCCATGTCCATCCTTTGACCTCCATTAATGCTTGGTAGGGAGCTCGTTCGTGAGCTCTAGTGCGTTCCTCCGCGCCTATATAAGGACCCCTAGGCTCTCCTGTAGTTCCCAAGCCTCTCCCCATTCCTCATTTGCCTATGGAATCGCCACATCTCGCTGGAGTTCGTCGCCGTCCACTATGGTTGCCTCGGCCTCGGCGTGATTCCGGCCATCCCGAGCCTCCCCTCACCGTTCCACCACCTCCACTGTCCTTCCCACACCCCTACGAGCTTCCCCACCCTGCTCGTTTGTCGCCGGAGCCATTCAAGCCGCGGCTCCTGGAGCTTGGCCGTCACCATTGTTCTCTGCCACCACCTCGACCGAGATCTCTTGTGCTCCCTCCCCCATCCCGACTCCACTGGCGTCTCCCCTTCTTTCCGGCGAGTCGCCCCGCTGATACGTCTCCATCGTATCTACTTTTCCAAACACTTTTGCCCTTGTTTTGGACTCTAACTTGCATGATTTGAATGGAACTAACCCGGACTAACGCTGTTTTCAGCAGAACTGCCATGGTGTTATTTTTTAGCAGAAATAAAAGTTTTCGGAATGACCTGGAAATCCACGTAGCAACTTTTTGGAATTAATAAAAAATATTGGCGAAAGAATCAACGTCGGGGGGCCCACACCCTGTACACGAGGGTGGGGGGCATGCCCCCTGCCTCGTGGGCCCCCTGGAGCTCCACCGACCTCAATTCCAACTCCATATATTCACGTTCGGTGAGAAAAAAATCAAAGAGAAGGACTCATCGCATTTTATGATACGGAGCCATCGCCAAGCCCTAATCTCTCTCGGGAGGGTTGATCTGGAGTTCGCTGGGGGCTTCGGAGAGGGGAATCCGTCGCCATCGTCATCATCAACCATCCTCCATCACCAATTTCATGATGCTCACCGCCGTGCGTGTGTAACTCCATCGTAGGCTTGCTGGACGGTGATGGGTTGGATGAGATTTACCATGTAATCGAGTTAGTTTTGTTAGGGTTTGATCCCTAGTATCCATTATGTTCTGAGATTGATGTTGCTATGACTTTGCTATGCTTAATACTGGTCACTAGGGCCCGAGTGCCATGATTTCAGATCTGAACCTATTATGTTTTCATGAATATATGTGAGTTGTTGATCCTATCTTGCAAGTCTATAGTCACCTATTATGTGTTATTATCCGACAACCCCGAAGTGACAATAATCGGGATACTTCTCAGTGATGACCGTAGTTTGAGGAGTTCATGTATTCACTAAGTGCTAATGCTTTGGTCTGGTACTCTATTAAAAGGAGGCCTTAATATCCATTAGTTTCCATTCGGACCCCGCTGCCACGGGAGGGTAGGACAAAAGATGCCATGCACATTCTTTTCCATAAGCACTTATGACTATATTCGGAATACATGCCTACATTACATTGATGAATTGGAGCTAGTTCTGTGTCACCCTATGTTATAACTATTACATGAGGAATCGCATCCGACATAATTATCCATTACTGATCCAATGCCTACGATCTTTTCACATATTGTGCTTTGCTTATTTACTTTACCGTTGTTACTATTACAATTACTACAAAACTGCTATCTTTACTTTTGCCACTATTACCATTATTATCATACTACTTTGCTACTAAATATTTTGCTGCAGATACTAAGTTATCCAGGTGTGGTTGAATTGACAACTCAACTGCTAATTCTTGAGAATATTCTTTGGCTCCCCTTGTGTCGAATCAATAAATTTGGGTCGAATACTCTACCCTCGAAAACTGTTGTGATCCCCTATACTTGTGGGTTATCAAGACTATTTTCTGGCGCCGTTTCCAGGGCGCATAGCTCTATTCTTTGAGTCACTTGGGATTTATATCTGCTGATCACTAAGAGGAACTTGAAAGACGAAAGAACTAAGATTTTTCCCTCAACTGCGAGGGGAGGTAAGGAACTGCCATCTAGCTTTGCACTTGATTCGCCATCTGTTTTGAGTAAGCTTGCGACACCTAAACCTACTTCTGCTATTAATTCTGATATATCGCATGTTATTGATGATGCCACTTCTGCTATGCATGACACTTATGATGAAACTACTTCTATGGTTGATACTACTGTGCCATTAGGTGAATTTCTTGATGAACAACTTGCTAGGGCTAGAGAGAATGAAATTCTTGAAACTGATAATATTGATGAAAGTGACGACGAAGGTTCTCCCCCTAGATATGAATTTCCTGTTGTGCCTGAGGGTTATGTTATGGACGAAGAAACTGCTAGAGATTTTCTCGCTTGCAATGATAGATCTAATCTTAAGAAATTATTAGCTAAGCTTAAAGAAAAGTCTCTGGATGCTAGAATGAAATATGACCCTGCTTTTGCTACTTCACCTATCTATGTTACTGATAAGGATTATGATTTCTCTATCGATCCTGAGACAATTACTTTGGTTGAATTTGATCCTTTCTATGGCTATGAATCTGAAACTGTTGTGGCACATCTTACTAAATTGAATGATATAGCCACCCTATTCACTAATGATGAGAAAACTCGCTACTACTATGTCCTTAAATTATTTCCGTTCTCATTAAAGGGTGATGCTAAAACATGGTTTAATTCTCTTGAGCCTGGTTGTGTGCGTAGTCCCCAGGATATGATTTATTACTTCTCTGCTCAATATTTCCCTGCTCATAAGAAACAAGCTACTTTAAGGGAAATATATAATTTTGTGCAAATTGAAGAAGAGAGTCTCCCACAAGCTTGGGGGAGGCTTCTCAAATTACTTAATGCTTTGCCTGATCATCCTCTCAAGAAAAATGAAGTACTTGATATCTTTTATAATGGACTAACTAATGCTTCCAAAGACCACCTGGATAGTTGTGCTAGTTGTGTTTTTAGGGAAAGAACAGTTGATCAAGCTGAATTGCTATTGAATAATATGTTGACTAATGAAAACAATTGGACACTTCCTGAACCAACTCCTAAGCCAACTCTGAAGAAAAGAGGTGTTCTATTTCTCAGTCCACAAGATATGCAAGAGGCAAAGAAATCTATGAAAAAAAGGTATTAAAGCTAAAGAGGTTAAGAATTTACCTCCTGTTGAAGAAATACATGGCCTTAATATAGCACCTATTGAAGAAATACATGGTCTTGATAACCCGACACAGGTAGTAAAGGTAAATTCTCTCTATAGATATGATAAAGTTGAAATCCCATCTACTAAGTTTCCTAGCCAATGCTTGGATGAGTTTGATGACTTTATGGCTAAACAAGAAAAATTCAATGCTTATGTTGGTAGACAATTGAAAAGCAATGCTTATATGATTGGACACTTGAGTGATTATATGTCTAGAGTTAAGAATGAACTTCTTATTAGTAAACATGCTTCTATGGTTACCACTCAAGTAGAACAAGTGCTTAAAGCACAAAATGATTTGCTCAATGAATTAAATAATAAGAAAAATGATAATGTTGTTAGAGTTATGACTAGAGGGGGTAAAATGACTCAGGAACCTTTGTATCCTGAGGGCCACCCTAAGAGAATTGAGCAAGATTCTCAGAGAAATAATGTTGATGCACCTAGTCCTTCTAAGAAGAGGAAGAAAAATGATAGTACTTTGCATGCTTCTAGTGAACCTGTTGTAGACACACTTGAGAATCCCAATGATATTTCTATTTCTGATGCTGAAACACAATCTGGTGATGAACATGAACCTAGTGATAATTTTAATGATGATGTTCATGTTGATGCTCAACCTAGCAATAATAATGATGTAGAGGTTGAACCTGTTGTTGATCTTGATAACCCACAATCAAAGAATCAACATTATGATAAGAGGGACTTCGTTGCTATGAAGCACGGTAAAGAAAGAGAACCATGGGTTTTGAAACCCATGCATTTTCCTCCTAAACCATCCAAGAAAAAGGATGATGAGGACTTTGAGAGCTTTGCTAAAAATATTAGACCTATCTTTTACGTATGCGTTTGAGTGATATGCTTAAAATGAATCATTATGCTAAGTACATATAAGATATTGTTACAAATAAAAGAAAGATACCGAAAGCTGAAATTTCCACCATGCTTGCTAATTATACTTTTAAGGGTGGAATACCAAAGAAACTTGGAGATCCAGGAGTACCAACTATACCATGCTCCATTAAAAGAAACTATGTTAAAACTGCTTTATGTGATCTTGGAGCTGGTGTTAGAGTTATGCCTCTCTCTTTAAATTGTAGACTTGAATTGAATAAGTTGACACCTACTACAATATCTTTGCAAATGGCCGATAAATCAACCGCTATACCTGTCGGTATTTGTGAGGATGTGCCTATTGTGGTTGCAAATGTTACTATTTTAATGGACTTTGTTATTCTTGATATTCTCGAGGACGATAGTATGTCAATTATCCTTGGTAGACCCTTTTTGAATACTGCAGGCGCTGTTATTTATTGTAACAAAGGCAATGTCACTTTTCATGTTAATGGTAATGAGCAAACGGTACACTTTCCGAGGAAACAACCTCAAGTTCACATTATCAATTCTATTGGAAAAATTCCATCGATTATTATTGGAGGTTTTGAATTTCCTCTTCCTACTGTCAAGAATAAATATGATATTCTTATTATTGGGGAAGTACATATCCCCGTTGAGGTAACCTAGTGCTATTCGAAATTTCTCCGGTTTCATGCGATTCAGAATGGGTTTGTTAACAAGACTTGATCAACCTTGTTAGTGGATTCCTGTTGATGAGCATGATATGGATGAAGTTAGAAGGCACAACCTTCTGTACCTTCCTTTTACTTCCTGTTATTTAGATTAAATAAAGAAAAAAAATAGTATTTTCTGTCTGTTTTCTGATTTATCCTTGCAATAAAAAAATACCCCGAAAATAAAAGTTCTCCAAATGCCCTGAAAATGAAATATGATTTTTTCTAGAATTTTTGAGAATATTTGGCACTAAGACACATCAGGGGGAGCAAGCACCTGGCCACGAGGGTCCAGGGTGCGCCCTACCCCATGGGCGTGCCCCCTGCCTCGTAGGCCCACGGTGGCCCCCCTCCACTTATTCCTATACCCACACACTTTCTTCCTCCCAAAAAAATCACCATCCAGCTCAAGCACGAGTTCTAGCGCATTTTGCTGCCATTTTCGATCTCCTTGCTCAAAGCTCTATTCAAAAAACTGCTTTGGGGGATTGTTATTTGGAATGTGACTCCTCCAATGGTCCAATTAGTTTTTATTCTAGTGCTTTATTCATTGCAAATTTTTGCTGCTAAGGTGACCCTGTTCTTGAGCTTGCATGTCAAATTTATATGGTCCCAAGTAGTTCTAATGCATGATATAGTCTCTAGGCACTTGTAGGAGTATTTGCTATCAATTTTGTTGAGTTTGGTTCACTTTTATTTTGAGTTACTAAAAATTTCAGAAACTTTCAGAAAATGATGAGGAGATTTTTGAGGGGCTCTTCGAGCCAAAGCTCGAAGGATAGACAAAATAAGGAGAATAAAAAGCCCAAGTATAATCTCCCTCACGTTGCGGAGGTTCGGCCGTGTGAATGGCCTTGTGATGAGTTCTTGAGAGTAGCCGGGATTCATGATGATTTTTACTCTTAGGCTGATAATGCAGGCCTCACTGACTTCCTCCATGACCAGCTCGATCAGTATCTCCTACTCACTAATAATTTCGTGCAATTTTTTTACTTTCATGCTAAGAAATCACCACCTTCGGTGGAGTTTCATTTATATGATGAGGTTAGGGAGATGTCACTATATGATTTCTGTGAGGTTTGCAAGATACCCTTCGAGGGAAACATAGAGGAACCACGTCGTAGTGATGTGGATGGATTCATTGATATGATCACTTTATGGGAAACGAGGAAGGTTTCCGATGCAAGAATTACTAGCATACACTTTCCTGTCATACGTTACTTTGCAATATTTGCTAGTAGATGCTTAATTGGTCGCGGGAGCTGTGGAAACCTTAGTGTCTCTGATATTGTTATTTTGTGCCATGCTTTATTTCGCGATAACACTATTAGTTTAGGCGCTATTGTTGCTAAATGATTGAGTCTGAACCGTACAAAGGGCCCCATCTTTGGAGGCATCTATGCTTCACGCCTTGCTAAACACTTTAGGATACCTATTAGGCATTATGAGAAATAGGAAAAGTTGCTACCCCCTATTTTTATAGATTATAAGAGTATGGTAGCACATGAATTTATTGTTAAAAATGATGAGATGATGCTTAAGTATAATTTGAGATTTCATAAAACTCACAGTGAGACTATTATCTTGCATGCACCCTCTTTGTTTGACTTATCTTCAGGCACGTACCTCGTCTTGCCGAAGGCCGCTTACGCATGCTGGAGCCAAACACCAGCTCCAGAGCCTGAGCCGGAACCACAACTTGACCCTTATTGACAGTCCTTTTACCAGTGGGATCCGGAGGAGATCGCCTGCCAGTGGCAGTCGGATGACACTCCTCGGTACACCGTAGAGAGTAGTTATGATCCATGTGCATAGACAACCTTAGGCCAAAAGCCTAAGCTTGGGGGAGTACGTATTTCTCACCGACATTACTTTCATGTTCACACTCATTCTAGTTGTCGGTGCTCAAACTTTTTCATTGTATTATCCATGCTAGTTTATTTTCCTTTTTCTTGCTTTCTTCTTGTGTGTTTGAATAACCTTAAAAAAACAAAAAAATAGTTGTAGCTTTTAGCTGGTTTACTTTCCATGCCTGTAGTAGTAGTAACTAAAAGAAAACTCAAAAAGATTTCTCGTTCTTCTTTTGCTTGTTGGGAGCTTTACCGTGTAAATAGTTTTATTTCTTTTCTTTTCTTTGGGGGTCGAGAGGAGAAGACCATGATGAAAATGTTGAGTGGCTCTCATATGCATTATTGTTGATTTAACCAAGAGCCCATATTACCTTGTCTTCTCCCTTGAATTGAATGCTTGCAGATTCCAGCTTAGTCCAATGCACGTGCACTATTATTATTATCCACACCGTTCAGTCGTGCAAGTGAAAGGAAATAATGACGATATATGATGGACTGATTTAGATGAGAGAAGCTGGTATGAACTCGACCTATCTTGTTTTTGTAAATATGATTAGTTCATCGTTCCTGATTTAGCCTATTATGAATAACATGTTTCCAATGACAATTAGAGATTATAGTTGCTTATGCCATCCTTAATTAGCTAGGAGTTTATAATGGTCTACCTTGCATGCCAACATGCTATTAAAATGGTTGTGATGTCGTATGATAGGGTGGTATCCTCCTTTGAATGATTCGAGTGACTTGACTTGGCACATGTTCACGCATGTAGTTGAAACAAAATCAACATAGCCTTCATGATATTTATGTTCATGGTGGATTATATCCTACTCATGCTTGCACTCAGTGTTGATTAATTTTAACGCATGTTCATGACTGTTGTCGCTCTCTAGTTGGTTGCTTCACAGTCTCTTTCTAGCCTTCACTTGCACTAAGCGGGAATACTGCTTGTGCATCCAAAATCCATAAACCCCAAATTTATTCCATATGAGTCCACATACCTTCCTATATGCGGTCTCTACCTGCCATTCCAAGTAAATTTGTATGTGCCAAACTCCAAACCTTCAAATGAAATTCTGTTTTGTATGCTCGAACAGCTCATGTATCAACTAGGGTTGTCTATATCTTCCATGTTAGGCGGGTTATTCTCAAGAGGAGTGGACTCCGCTCCTCATTCACGAGAAAATGGCTGGTAACCAGGATGCCTAGTCCCATGCTCAAATCAAATCAAAATAATTGCAAACAAAACTCCCCCGGGATTGTTGTTAGTTGGAGGCACCCGTTGTTTCGGGCAAGCCATGGATTGATGATTGTTGGTGGTGGGGGAGTATAAACTTTACCATTCTGTTTGGGAACCGCCTATAATGTGTGTAGCATGGAAGATATCGAGATATCTCAGTTTTTATGTTGACAATGAAAGTATACCGCTCAAAATATTATTTATCTCTATTTCAAAATCGAGCTCTAGCACCTCTACAAATCCCTGGTTCCCTCTGCGAAGGGCCTATCTATTTACTTTTATGTTGAGTCATCACCCTCTTATTAAAAAACACCAGTTGGAGAGCACCGCTGTCATTTGCATGCATTACTATTAATTTATATTGAGTATGACTATGACTGGATCTCTTTTACCATGAATTACATTGTCTAGTCAGTCCTTGATCTTCAGGGGTGCTCTGCATTTATGTTTTGCGGTCTCAGAAAGGGCTAACGAGATACTATCTTGATATATCATATTATGATTGTTTTGAAAAAGTGTTGTCATCCAAGATTTATTATTATTGCTTGCTAGTTGATTATGCCATTGATATGAGTAAACATGAGACCTCAGTGTTATTGTGAATATGGTTAGTTCATAATCTTTGCTAAAAACTTGAATGTTGGCTTTACATATTTGCAACAACAAGAGCAAATAGAGTTTGTAAAAGTTTTTCTTTATCACTTTCAGTTTGTCAACTGAATTGCTTGAGGACAAGCAACGGTTTAAGCTTGGGGGATCTGATACGTCTCCATCGTATCTACTTTTCCAAACACTTTTGCCCTTGTTTTGGACACTAACTTGCATGATTTGAATGGAACTAACCTGGACTGACGCTGTTTTCAGCAGAACTGCCATGGTGTTATTTTTGTGCAGAAATAAAAGTTCTCAGAATGACCTAAGAATCTACGGAGCAACTTTTTGGAATTAATAAAAAATATTGGCAAAAGAATCAACGTTAGGGGCGCCACACCCTGTCCACGAGGGTGGGGGGCGTGCCCCCTGCCTCGTGGGCCCCTGGAGCTCCACCGACCTCAACTCCAACTCCATATATTCACGTTCAGGGAGAAAAAAAATCAGAGAGAAGGATTCATCACGTTTTACGATAAGGAGCCACCGCCGAGCCCTAATCTCTCTCGGGAGGGCTGATCTGGAGTCTGTTGGGGGCTCCGGAGAGGGGAATCCGTCACCATCGTCATCATCAACTATCCTCCATCACCAATTTCATGGTACCCACCGCCGTGCGTGAGTAATTCCATCGTAGGCTTGCTGGACGGTGATGGGTTGGATGAGATTTACCATGTAATCGAGTTAGTTTTGTTAGGGTTTGATCCCTAGTATCCATTATGTTCTGAAATTGATGTTGCTATGACTTTGCTATGCTTAATGCTTGTCACTAGGGCCTGAGTGCCATCAAATCTGAACCTATTATGTTTTAATGAATATATGTGAGTTCTTGATCCTATCTTGCAAGTCTATAGTCACCTATTATGTGTTATGATCCGACAACCCCGAAGTGACAATAATCGGGACCACTCTCGATGATGACCGTAGTTTGAGGAGTTCATGTATTCACTAAGTGTTAATGCTTTGGTCCGGTACTCTATTAAAAGGAGGCCTTAATATCCCATAGTTTCCAATAGGACCCCGCTGCCATGGTTGGGTAGGACAAAAGATGCCATGCAAGTTCTTTTCCATAAGCACGTATGACTATATTGGGAATACATGCCTACATTATATTGATGAACTGGAGCTAGTTCTGTGTCGCCCTATGTTATAACTATTACATGAGGAATCGCATCTGACATAATTATCCATCATTGATCCAATTCCTACGAGCTTTTCACATATTGCTCTTTGCTTAGTTACTTTACCGTTGCCATTGTTACAATTACTACAAAACTGCTACTGTTACTTTTGCTACTGTTACCATTACTTCCATACTACTTTGCTACTAAATACTTTGCTGCAGATATTAAGTTATCCAGGTGTGGTTGAATTGACAACTCAACTCCTAATACTTGAGAATATTTTTTGGCTCCCCGTGTGTCGAATCAATAAATTTTGGTTGAATACTCTACCCAAGAAAACTGTTGCGATCCCCTATACTTGTGGGTTATCACCTGCCCTCTCTCCCTTGCCTCCCCATCGCTGGAAGCCCCTTGTCACCATCACCCATCCGCCTCTGTCCTCCTCTGGTGCCGCCCGTCGCCATGTCCCCGTGCCTTCCCGCGCCTCCCTCTGGCCGGGAACGGGTGCGGCGGGCCCTGCCATGGCCGTCGGTGTGCTTGGCTCGGCCCCCATGCCGCCCGCTGCTCTGTCTCTCCTCTGTTACTCGCGTGAGGGAGCATGGGAGGAAGAAGACAGTGCCCGATCGCCCCCCTGCGCCTGGGACCCATGAGCCAGTGGCCCAGCCACCTCTTCCCACGTGGTAAGTGGAGGCGGTTTTTTGGTGAGTACGTGTTCCCTCGATGAAAGCTTATTTCTATTGTTCTTCGGGCGCAAATGCGCTTTCCTCTCAGGAAAGCATATTTTCTGAAATACTTTTCTACCTTATCCACTCAGGGACCTATTTGTGGTGATATTTTTGCAGAATAGAGCCTGAGCTTCCACCCTTCACAAGTTTTCAACCGTAACTCCGATCGAGGTGAAACCAACGCTCACATCTTCGCATCGTCTAGCTCTTTCTATTGGTTCCATTTTCACTAGGTGGTGCCACAGTGAAAATGACCAGTTTGCCCTTGCCTCTAATCAGCCCCCTTCGAAAGAGTACCGTCCAGCGTTTCGTGTCCGCGGCTTCACCGCACCCCTCCTTGGACACCCCCAGGCAAGCCACAACAGCCATTTGCATGATAGTCATGCAGTAGCCTTGGTTTTCAACTTGAATATTTAATAAAAGTTTATCATTATCTACCTACTTGTTTGCTACTACTGTCGTTATTTCGGTTATGTTCGTGGATTCTTGTCCACTTTCATGATATGTTTTGATGCATCATGATATCTTGTGTCACCTGCTAGTATCATTTTCACATGTCATGCTGGTTAATAGTAATACGTGCTGGTAGCAGTGTTGTTCTTCAGATGCATGCTTAGTGTGTTATTCAGTATCGTTGCTATGCTGGTTTTGTTGCATCTAGTTGGTTACATGCTTACTTGGTTGTGTTCTTGGTATGTTCTTGCATGGTATTTATTCATGATGCTAGTGGTCATGTTATGCTTATGGTAGAGTTATGCTTGTGTTATTCATGCTCGTCAGTATGCCATGCTCATTTGGATATATGCTTCATTGTGGTTATGCTCAATGATTATGTTGTACCTCCACGCTTATGTTGATATCATGCTCATGCATCCTAGTTGCATCATGTTAATTTTTATGACTCGCCTTATTGCATCCATGTTTAACCGGATAATACTAAACTTGAACATTTGTTGGCTGAGTCATGGTGCCACTGAATCGAGCTGACCAGTGCAACCACATTTGCCTTTTATGGAGAAGGTCCTAACTGGGTCTATTGTCATGCCTCTCGCCGGTGCCTCCAATGAGGGAAGGTTATGGGCGTGCACTACCCTGATTAGGTAGGCGGACATAAACCTTCTGTGCCCGTTGTTGTTATTGTTATGGTACCATGTCCCCATTTGGGACTGTTTATTTTTGCCACGACGGTGGCCATTGATGCCTTTGGTAGGCATGGGGCCACCCATGACTTAGCCCAAAGGGGAGTTGGTCGGAGTGGCCAGGAGAGTATCATGATAGTATATTGGTTTTGTCAGAATACTGTTGGTCCAACCAAATGGGAGTGCGAGGCCATGGGTTCCGTGGTATGGGTACAGTGTGCTAACCTCTGCAGAGTGTGTGTTAAATCTATCGATAGCCGCGCCCGCGGATATAGGCCCAGTTCGGAGTCAGTCACACTATGAGCCAGCAATAATGATAACCTGCTTAATAACAACCCTGGTTCGATGATGGGAAAGAGATTGGTTGTGATCGAGAAAGGATCACGAAGGTATCATGGATACCGAAGTTGGTTGATCTTTATGTGATCGCGAGATGATCACGGTGGTATCGAGGATACCGATGTTGGTAAGTGATGCATGTGTTGGTTACGAGGTAACCCGAGCAGAGTAAGTTGGTGCATGCGAATGTTAATTTGGTGCATCTAGTTTTATCATGTTCATATGATCATGATATGCTTGTTTTAGCCATATCATGTTCAGTTTGTGTATGCCATGTATTATGTTCATGATTGCTTTAACTTGCTAATTCCTTGATGTTGTTTGTCTTGACTGCTTTTGGTTATTGTGAGCTTGCAAGTACATTCAATGTACTGACCTGGCGTGTCATGCTAGTTTGTAGGTCATGCCTGGATTGCTTGCTTGTTTTGTGTGGTTCCTATGTTCGCGAGCTAGGATAAACGTTCTAGCCAGAGTCCCTGTGGATTGGAGTCCATCATCGCTGTTCGTTGTTCCGCTGCCAATAGTTCTTTCGCTGCCTCGAGTTGTGATGCTGCTTGCATAGAGCAATTGTGGTTGGTGTAGTGTCGCCGTGCCGGTGTTATTCATTGTAATATCGGAGACCTTGTATTCGTATCCTTGTTGTAATAGAGAGCTGGTTTGTTCTATGCTAAGCAGTGCCGTATTCCAGAATACTTCACCTCGATCTCTGGGCTGGAATACGGGTGCATTCCGGTTTCTCTGAGCCGGGGTGCCACAGTCTTGGTATTAGAGCAGGTCTGGCTGTAGAGTGTCCTAGTCTGCTGGAACGTTAGAAAATAGTAGTATAGGGTTTGGTTGTTGCCCTTGCTTGGTGCATTTGGTTGTTGCATTTGTTTGCTGCAAATAGTCTTATTTCGGTTACCCCTAACCCATGTTTCGTGCGTAGATGGCGGTCAATTTCCACGAGTTCAGTGCCCTTCCCAGAGCTCCCGGTGCTGTTCCTATTGCGTTCAGCCCCACTCCTGCACCTCTCAGCTTTGCCACCCTCCTTGGCAATATGTGGCATAGCATTTATCCCTGCGGAGATCCACCCCAATATCAAGTATTCCAGTTTTCTGCCAGAGGAAGAATCCTGGAGTATGTTGCTCATGTCCATCTGTCAGCCCTGATTCTTGTTCGTAAGTGCACCTACAGTTTCCATGGTGGTTACGACGCTACTCCCGAGTGTGCCGTTCAGCTTGCCGCAATGGCGGCAATCACCGGTCTTCGTCGTCAAGAGAGCATGGTGCAAGAGAACCGTGCTTATCAATACTATTCAACCACTGTCGAGAATCCTAAGCGGATCAAGTTCCCATCTGCCAACCCTCAAGAAGACCCGGCTATCCTCGCCATGTCCCGCTACATGATGGTCGGGTGCCTTCTTATTTTCGAGTTAGTTCGAGACGCCACTGGAGCTAGGGGATTTCTTGGTGCTTCCCTACCTCAGTCTCCACCAGCTTCTCCAACCCCTCCGCCTCGTCCATCCGGAGTTTTGGAGTCAGCCGTTCCACTCCCTACTCCCTTAGCTTCTTCGTCAGCTCCCAAGCGTTTGCTCAAGCGTAGGGTGTAGTCATTCGTGTAGTGAATGTGTATTTGCTCTAGTATCATTGTTTTGTATGCTTGTGTGTGCTTGTGTGTGCCTGTGTGGATTTGTTTTGTAGCTTGTTTGCTATGTGCTTTACTGCAATCGATCATTTTCTCGTGCTTATTTGTTTTAAATCCTCGGTGTTACCCCCTTATGGAAATCGCTCATCAACTGACATCGGATCCGAAGAAGCCATGAGAAGTATGGATATACGCCAAGGAACTCAGTTAAAAGCAATGAGATTTTCAACTCACAGCATTGTATTGCCGACATCCGGTTGGGATACCAAGTATAGTTGAAAGTGCTAGTATCGACTAGAGGGGGGGTGAATAGGCGATTTTTATGAAAGTCTTCAGAACTTGGAAGTTTCGAAGACAAACAATAGAAACAACCTAATTGATATGCAGCAGAAGATAAACTAACCTAAACAAGCCATAGTCAAGTATGGAATGATATGAAAGTACAGGACTAATAGCAGTTAGGCAGTAAGGATCAAGATGGAAGATAGTATGAAGCCAATCAACGATAGAAGTCAAACAGTGAAGTCAAACAGATGAACAGATAAGCAATGACTTCATGAAGACAAACTCAAGTAAGGTTGGAAGGGATAGAACCAGTTGCTTGTTGAAGACATAGGATTTGTTGGACCAGTTCCAGTTGCTGTGACAATTGTACGTCTGGTTAGGGAGGCTGAGATTTAACTCAGAAGACCGTGTCTTCACCTTATTCCCCTTGAGCTAAGGACACCCAGTCCTCGCCCAATCACTCTGGTAAGTCTTCAAGGGAGACTTCCAAACCTTCACAGACTTCGTTCACCGGCAATCCACAATGACTCTTGGATGCTCAGAACGCGACGCCTAACCGGCTGGAGGATTCACAGTCCTCAAGTGTAATAAGTCTTCAGGTCACACAGACAGAAAGACTTCAGTGATGCCTAACACTCTTTGGCTCTGGGTGTTTGGGCTTTGTCCTCGCAAGGATTTCTCTCTCTCAAATGCTTCGAGGTGGGTTGCTCTCAAACGACAAAAACCGTGCACAAACTCTGAGCAGCCACCAATTTATGGTGTAGGGGGTGGGCTATTTATAGCCACTAGGCAACCCGACCTGATTTGTCCAAAATGACCCTGGGTCACTAAGGAACTGACACGTGTTCCAACGGTCAGATTTCAAACACACGCGGCAACTTTACTTGGGCTACAAGCAAAGCTGACTCATCCAGCTCTGGATAAGATTTTCTCTCATTGTCTTCGCTCGAAGACATAGGATTTGGGTTGAGCATCACTTCAGTCACTCTGACTTAGTTCACTTGGACCCCACTTAACAGTACGGTGGTTCCTATGACTCAACAAAGAAGAAAAGAACCAACGAAAACACACAGTCTTCGCGCTCCAAAGTCTTCACGCAATGTCTTCTCATGTCATAGTCTTCAATAAGAATATCTTCTCATACCACCATTGTCTTCAATGTCTTCATACATTTTTAGGGGTCATCTCCGGTAGGTAAACCGAATCAATGAGGGACACTACCTGTGTTATCCTGCAATTCTCACGAACGCATTAGTCCCTCAACCAAATTTGTCGTCAATACTCCAAAACCAACAAGGGGTGGCACTAGATGCACTTACAATCTCCCCCTTTTTGGTGATTGATGACAAACTGGTTGAAGTTTTCAACGGGGATAAAGTATGTGAAATTGTAAGGATAGGAATTTGTCTTCATAAGTTGCAAGGGCTCCCCCTGAAGATGTGCATATAAGTAATTTGCTTTTGGAATGCAAATGCACATGGCAGGTTGTACTTGTGGAGATCCACTTCAACTTATGAAGATAATTCATCATGCATGAAATGATATAGCAATAAGAATGTCATGCATAGTGAAAAATGGACGTCTGCAGAATGATCTAAGTGCGGAAGTTATCATCGCACATGCGGAAGTTATCATCGCAAAGCAAATAAGTAGCAGAAGTAGCAGACGACCATCAAGTTTAGGTGTTACAACTCAAAGAACCAAATGTTTCAAAAACGCAAGAGTTGTAAGCACGCAGCAAAATATAATGCAACCGTCCATATGAACCCGCTTGAAGACTATCAACTCATACGCTTCTCCCCCTTTTGTCAGTAATGACCAAAAAGGTTTGAAGACGTAGAGCATCTACTCGTCATCATGAGTAGGTGAAGCAGCAGGGTTGTCGTTGTTGGTTGGTAGTGCAGACGAGCTTGGTGTAGTGTCGATGCGCGCAGTTGTAGTTGGAGGTGGTGAAGTAGTGTCATCTTCATCATCGATCACTCTGGCATTAACTGTTGCTGCGGAAGAGGAATATTCAGAGTCTTCAAGAGATGGAGTTCGACGCAGGGTAGCGGTCCTTGGAGGAGTGGAGTCGAACTGGAATCTTTCATTGAAGCCATCATCTTGAAGATCAGCTTCAGCACTGAGCAGGGTCAAACTCTTCCATGATCTTCGGCAAGTTTCATGAGCAACAAAGGCATTCTTGGTGGCAAGGTTGTGAATGCGATTGACATCCACCAAGAGGCTTTGCATTTGGCGCTTGAGCCAGAAATGATGCTTATCCTGCTTCTGATGAAGAGCCACAAGAAGCTCTCGGTCATTAAGAACACGAGAACGCTTCCGAGGCCTTTGCGCAATGGTGCTTTCAGTGGCTTCAGTTGGCGCTCTGTGAGGCAGACGGGTGTTACCAGCTAGTGGGTAGAATCTTGTTGCTGCTTGAACACCTTCAATAGGCTGAGTGAAGCTTTGGTGATCAATGTTCTGAAGACAAAGTGGCGTCTTGGCAGGGTCAGAGTATAGAGCATCAACTGACATATCAACCTCGGGCAAAAATATGATGTGATTGCGAGCAGAGGGCTGATAATTGACAAATGAGTGTCGCTTGATGAGGCGCATGACCCAGGGAGCATAAAACTTCAGACCAAACAGGTCAGATCCAGAAGCAGCAAGTTGCCTGATGAAGAATTCCTGAGTGTTGAAGCTGATTGCATTAAGAATATAGAAGACCAAAGTCTTCATGGCTCCTTCAAGCTTGGTCGATGATGAGTGTCCCTTGACTGGTCATAGAGTTCGCCTGATGATATGGTATATGGTGCGAGGCAGATACTCAAGGTCTTCAACAAAGAAATGTGTGGGATACTCAGCGTCAGATGGCAAAGGCTTCATCATGCTCAGCATCTGGCTCATATTGGGTTCTGGCTTATGAAAGATGCTCTCCACAGCATTGCGGTGTAGCTGACATTTAGGCTCATACAGTTCTCCAGGAGTGGCTAGCCCAGTAAGCTCGATGATGTCCAAAGCTTTGGCTTCATGATGGACATTTCCAGTCATACACTCGAGAACCCATGTCTTGATGTCTCTGTAGTAGCCGCGAATGTGCAGAGTGGCATAGAATTGAAGCAATGGCTTCAGTGTCAAGGCGCATATGAGGGAAAATGCGCCCTTGATCATATAGCACGGATGAGTAATAGCTTCTCTGCTGATAGCTCCAGAACTGATCTGATGAAATCCTTGGCTTGGAGTAGGGGTTCTTGGCGCTGTCAAAGAAGGTATTGTGGCTCTTGAAGCCATTAGCATTGAAGGACCCGGGGGAGTTGGCAGTACCTGGAAACCTTGGCAATCTCGGCTTTGGCTTCTGGACCTGAGGCCGATGCTCAATATGATAGTCAAATTGGGGTCCTGATGCAGCAGGCGGAGGCACCAGAACGGACCAGCGGACAGTGACAAGCTGACCGTGATCGTATGCTTGCTCAATAGTGTGAGGCCTTGGTGGCGGAACAGGAGCAGGGGCAACATCAGAGGGTTCAGGCTGCACAACAGGTGCTTCAGGAGCAGTTGTCATATTTGCTCCAGGTGCAGCCTCCTCATTGGCGTCAGGTGCAGCAGTCTCATTGGCGTCAGATTCAGGGGCCACATTTGCTTCGGGCACAGTGGCCTCATTGGTTTCAGGCACACTGGTTGGTGCAGGCTCCACATTGACGTCAGCCATGACTACGTCACTAGCATCATTGGCGTTGGTTGTGGCAGTCTCAACATTTTCAACCTCCTCTTGACGAACAGGAGGGTCGGGCACAGGCACGTTCAAATCATGAACTGCTTCTTCTTCAATCGTCGGGGGTGTTGGTACACGAACTTCTTCTTCTTCAATAGCAGGGGGAGTTGGTACACGTACTTCTTCTTCTTTTTCTTCGGCTGATGCAGCCGGAATGTCTTCAGCAGCATGTGCTTTAGACATGGAGATGTTCACTGTTGGAGCTGGTTCAGAGAATACTTGTCGTGCAACAGGTGAACGTTGCACTTCTCCTTCAGGAACGCTCGATAGAGGGACTCCAGGCCTTTGTCCTCTTCGAAGCCTGCGAAGCACTGGCTTCAAGTTAGGAGATGCACTTGGTTGAGCCTGAAAGTCTTCATCCTCTTCTTGCACTGGGGGTGTAGCTTGTTGTTGTTGTTGGGGAGTCTTGGTGTTGTTGTGGGTGATCAGCCCACGAAGCATCCTGAGCAATTGGCGTCAATGGACGACCAATGCTGATGAGTTCGTTGTTCGTACGAACAGGCGATGATACCACTTGATGTTCAATCTGAGGAAGAACTTCATCATCATTTACATTGTCATCTTGACCAATGTCTTCAGCAGCATTGGGTTCAGCTGCTGGAATATCTTCAGTCTCGTGAGCCTCTGTGGTAGCAGGCTCATGGACAACCATTCTTCTTTCTTGATGTACGGACATAGGACGGACCACGGAAATAGGTTCAACGACTAAGGGCTCTGTGGAAGCAGCCCTAGTCTTCTTGGTCTTGCACTTCTTCTTGGAGGGAGCGGCATCAGAAGCTTCAGTATTCTTTCTCTTTCTCGCATCAGCCTCGGCAGCCTTTGTCTTCTTCTGTTCTGAAGCGGTTGTGGTGACCTTTGTCTTCGAGCCAGTCATGCTGCTCGGGAAGATAATGCGAGGGGCTTCTTGGCTTGAAGGCTCGGGCTGTTCAGCAGGGTGCTTCTTCTTCCTCTTTGCAGCCATCCTGGGGTCAATGCCTGGATGGCCAAGGGACTTGCGCTTCTCAGCCCCATTGTAGGCAAGCACACACTTATCAGCCAAAAGCTTCATGCATTCTCGAGAGCCCTGAGCTTCTTGTCGTTTCTTCAGAAAGGCTTCTTTGAGCTCATGGAGCATGACCTTGAAGTTGCGGACGTCTTGAACACTCAGATTTGCCACATGCTTCTTGAATTGAGCCTTCTCAAAATCAATCTTGTTTTTGAGCTCAACGATGCGCTGAGCAAGAGCTAGCTCAGAAGCAATGGCGCCATTGAAGGCGACACTGAGGCCAACTGGGAGCTGTAAATCTTCAAAGCTGACGTTGGGGGTGTCAAACCACTCATCAATGAAATTGTGAATGATGGCCACATCAAAGAGAGACAGGTTGCTGAAGATTTCTGCTTCTTCTTTGCTCTTGATCAGCTACTCAAGGGCATCATCAGCAAGATCGTCATCACTTGATAGATCAATGGGTTCTTCACGCAGAATGGCAGCAGGAGTCAAAGCTCGCTGATCAGATGGTCTAACAAGCTGCTTTTTCTTGTTCGTTCTCTTAGAGACACGGGACAGATCTTCAGATTGCACACTGGCTTCAGGAGGTGCAGTGGCCAGTGGCTTCGCACGCAAAGTCTTCGGAGGTGGCTTTGCAGCTGAGGTTGAAGCCTTTGACTTCTTTTGCTTCTGCGGCTTTGGAGGAGGAGGAGCAGGGGCTTCATCAGAGTCAGCACCATTGTCAGAATGATCTACTCTGGCGCCTTGGACCATGATGTAAGTGATGAGGCCGTCAAGGTTGGCATAGGGGCCAATGACATTTGGATTTGCTTCATGGGAGCCATCAGCACGGAGCAGAGGGACCTGGATTGAAGTCCAAACCCAAGGACTTTTTGTTCTCCTTGGCTGAAGCCACAACAAACTGATAGTTGCGCTTGAATAGCGAATCATCACGACACCATAGTAGTGAAGTGGGATCTGCGTTCGCTAGCTGTGGCCCACGGACCTTGCATGGATAGAAGCCTTGTTCAATGGCTTCAGCTCGGCTCTTGGGTTGAAGCCCTCGATAGAGGATATCACCCCATGGTCTATTGATGGCATGCTTCTCTGCATATTCCTTTGTCACAAATCTGTACTTGAACCACTCCTCAGCCCAATAGCGTCGAATCCATTGGATTCGCGTCTTCCTCTAATGATAATTCTCTTCAGGATCTGTCTTGTACAGTTCTGCTAAGTCATCAAATAGATCTTTAGATGTGCCTCCTCTGCACTGTCTGCCACCCTTCCTTGCTGATTTCTATGTTGCCATGAACTTCAAGCTGAAAGGCTTCAGTACGTTCAAAGGCTTCAAAGATTTGCACTTGCTGGTCAAGCAGGAACTGGCTTCAGGAGAATTTATATGATGCTGCAAGTATTCTGTAAACGAATGCACACTATGAGAACCAAGGGATTCTCCCACGGACATGTACCTGTGACAGCATTAGAGATGCGGGGGAAGGGGAAGAGGTCATATGCATTCTCAGAAGATTTTGAAGATAAATCAGTTTGAAGACATTGACCTCATGTTGCGAAGACATTCGCTTATATAGGTGAGTTGGTTCCAGATTTGTACCAATCCGTGAATAAGTACAAGTGAGGAATCAAACTAGACAAGAAATCTAAGTGAATCGACTAAGCAGTATGAGATGCAGACGGGATAGATCTAGCTTTGGATAGACAGAAACTACTTTCGGTAAATAGGATGAATCTTGAAGATCAAAAAGGTGGTAAAAATAGAGTTATAATTACCGCACGAAGAACTGCTATATGGAGAAGAATAGGAGACCGAGCAGTTCAGCCCACCGTGCCCTAACTTGGCGACGGAGGACACCTACGGCGACGGCGGAGAGGACAATGTCCGCGGCCGGCATGAGGACGGCGTCGGAGAAGTCGCGGCAGCTAAGCGCTTCATCGCCAGCGTCGTCTCGAGCTAGCGGTGGCACTAGGGTTTTGACGGAGGTGGAGAGGTGGAAGAAGTATTTCTTTACCGCAGGGGAACAGGTATTTATAAGTAGGTGAGAGACACAGCGCAATTACGCTGGTGCCCCTGGCGGTTCATATCTGAGGGGCACGTGGCATGCATGCAACACCCTCAGGGTTGTCCCACGTTCCCACGCCCGCCAGGCATGTCGGAGAGTTGTTCCGGCTTCTCCGGATTTCAACAGTAAAGATAATCCATTAAGAACAGATTTAATGTTTGTCTCTTTGCCTTCTGCTGACTAGGACGCAGAGAAGACATTCGACAGTTTCAACAGAATGCATATGATTTGGACAGATAGATTTTGAGATAGTAAGCATAGAGAGGTTAGGGTCCGATCACATTCACTTAGTTCAAAAGATCCAATCTTGAAGACATAGCTATAAGTGAATGCTGTAGAGGACAGAACACTAGTATATATATCAGAAAGCAATCAAATCATCATAGTGCAGAAAGTCGTGAAGACAAATTGAAACTGAAGACAAACCAAATGCGAAGTTATTGCAATATAACGCCTTGAGTGAAACACTTCAAACTAGAAAAGTTGGTGGTGGCGTTACCCACTGTATAGGAAGTATTAGACCCAGACACGGCGCACAATTATCGTGGCGCTCCGAAGTCAAATTCCATGTTAATGTATTCACACTTAGAGTGTAAATCTTCATTGATTGAAGATATACCTTACTTTGTGTGTTGCACATCTAAGTCATCAACATGCATAAGTGTTAGGATGTGTGCCTGATCACAGGACATTAGAGGATTCTAAGATATTTAGCTCACATCGTAACTTGCAAAACCTTTTCTCATCCAAGGGCTTTGTGAGGATATCTGCCAGTTGCTCATCAGTGTTGACGTGAATGATATTGATATCTTTCTTCATAACATGATCTCTGAGAAAGTGATGACGAATTTCAATGTGCTTTGTCTTCGAGTGTTGGACTGGATTGTTGGCTATCTTGATGGCACTCTCGTTGTCGCAGAAGAGAGGTACTTGTTTCAGGTTGATGCCATAGTCCTTGAGAGTTTGCTTCATCCATAGAAGCTGAGCACAACAGGATCCAGCAACAATGTATACAGATTCAGCAGTTGAGAGTGATACACAGTTCCGCTTCTTCGAAGACCAACAGACAAGTGATTGACCAAGAAAATGGCATGTGCCAGATGTGGACTTGCGATCCACCTTGTCACCAGCATAATCAGCATCCGAGAATCCAACCAAATCGAATCTTGAGCCCTTGGGATACCATAATCCGAGTGTTGGGGTGTAAGCCAAATATCTAAGAATTCGCTTCACAGCTAAGTGATGCGATTCCTTTGGTGCCACTTGGTACCGAGCACACATGCAAACACTAAGCATAATATCTGGCCTAGATGCACATAAATAAAGCAAAGAACCAATCATGGAGCGGTATACCTTTTGATCGAACTCTTTACCATTGTCGTCGGGACCAAGATGGTGCTTGGCTGGCATTGGCATCGTGTAGCCTTTGCAGTCTTCCATTTCAAACTTCTTCAGACAATCTTTGAGGTATTTCTCTTGAGATATGAAGATGCCATTCCTCTGCTGACGAATTTGAAGACCAAGGAAGAACTTTAGCTCACCCATCATGGACAGTTGATATTGCTCTTGCATCATGTACCCAAACTCATCACTGTACTTCTGGTTGGTGCATCCGAAGATTATGTCATCCACATATATTTGGCATACAAACAGTTCACCATCATATGTCTTCGTGAAGAGAGTGGGATCGAGGGATCCAGGTTTGAAGCCTTTGCTCTTCAGGAAGTCTTTGATTGTATCATACCAGGCATGAGGAGCTTGTTTGAGGCCATACAGTGCCTTGTTTAGCTTATACACCATATCAGGATGTTTTGGATCTTCAAAGCCAGGTGGTTGTGCGACATATACTTCTTCTTCAATCTTGCCATTGAGAAATGCACTCTTCACATCCATTTGATATAGCAAGATATTGTGATGATTTGCGTAGGCTAGCAGTATGCAAATAGCTTCAAGCCTAGCAACAGGAGCAAATGTTTCATCGAAGTCAATTCCTTCCACTTGAGTGTATCCTTGAGCCACAAGACGTGCTTTGTTTCTGACGACTTGACCATGCTCGTCTTGCTTGTTTCGATATATCCATTTTGTTCCAATAATGTTATGCTTGCGTGGATCAGGTCGCTTGACAAGTTCCCAGACATTATTCAGTTTGAACTGTTGAAGTTCTTCTTGCATGGCTTGAATCCATTCGGGTTCCATAAAAGCTTCAGCAACCTTCTTGGGTTCTGATATTGACACAAATGAAAAGTGCCCACAGAAGTTTGCTAGCTGTGTTGCTCTTGATCGAGTGAGCGGACCAGGTGCATTGATGCTGTCAATTATCTTCTCTATTTGAACTTCATTTGCAACACAAGGGTGAACAGGACGAAGATTTTGCTCTGGCTGATCATTGTTATCATTGGGAGGATTGTCTTCGGACTGAGCATTATCTTCAGGTTGATTTGGTGCAGAGATGATAAGTTCCTCTTCAGGTTGTGCTTCAGAGGGCATGATTTCACCTGTTCCCATCAGCTTGATTGCCTCATTTGAAGGAGCTTCATCCAGTGTGCTTGGCAGAGTCTCTCTCTGTGAACCATTGGTTTCATCAAATTTCACATCCACAGTTTCAACGATTTTGTAGAGATAAAGGTTGAAGACTCTGTAGGAGTGTGAATCCTTTCCATAGCCAAGCATGAAGCCTTCGTGAGCCTTAGGTGCAAATTTTGACTTGTGATGGGGATCCTTGATCCAGCATCTTGCTCCAAATACTCTGAAGTAACTGACATTTGGCTTCTTGCCAGTAAGTAGCTCATATGATGTTTTGTTCAGAAGCTTATGAACGTACACACAGTTGATGATGTGACATGTTGTATCAATAGCTTCGGGCCCGAACTTTCTTGGTGTCTTGTACTCATCTAGCATTGCTCGAGCCATCTCAATGAGGGTTCTGTTCTTGCGCTCAACGATGCCATTTTGCTGAGGTGTGTATGGAGCAGAGAACTCATGAGTGATTCCCGTTGTATCCAGATACAGATCAAGTCCGGTGTTCTTGAATTCAGTGCCATTGTCACTTCTGATGTGCTTGATCTTCACACCATAGTTGTTCATTGCTCGAGTTGCGAAGCGCCTGAAGACATCTTGCACTTCGGTCTTGTAAAGAATTATATGAACCCATGTGTATCTTGAGTAGTCATCAACAATGACAAAGCCATAGAGACAGGCAGTTGTTGTGAGGGTGGAGTAGTGAGTAGGTCCAAATAAGTCCATGTGCAACAGCTCGAAGGGTTGAGATGTTGTCATGATTGTCTTCGATGGGTGCTTTGCCCTAGTCATCTTTCCAGCTTCACAGGTACCACACAGATGATCCTTCTTGAACTTAACATCTTCGATGCCTATGACATGCTTCTTCTTGACGAGTGAGTGTAAGTTCCTCATGCAGTGTGTCCCAGCCTTCGATGCCAGAGCCAGCATTCTGAAGCTTTTGTGAGAAGACAAACGGCAAGCTGTGGACCTGCTGAGAAATCTACCATGTACAGATCATCTTTTTGATACCCTTCAAAGACTAGAGATTCGTCAGATTCCATTAGTACAAGGCAACGATATTTGCCAAATATCACAATCATGTTCAAGTCACAGCATTGAGACAGACATTAAGTTGAAACCAAGGGATTCAACAAGCATCACTTTATCCATGTGTAGATCCTTTGAGATTGCAACTCTACCTAGTCCCAATACTTTGCTTTTACCAGTGTCAGCAAATGTGATGTGACTCTTGTCGGATGGACGTAAGGTTGAGTCCATGAGAAGACTTCAATCACCAGTCATATGATTTGTGCATCCACTGTCCATAATCCATTCTGAAGCTTTTGGTGATGTACCCTACAGTGCAGTTAGGAGGATAGGCTTCACACGAGTGTTGTGAAGCATAAGCATTTGACACATATAGGTACTGTCACATCTTATATCAAAGGTTAGGACATAGTATGACTGATATGAAATTCATATGTGAAGTATATAGAATTATGTTTTAACGTGCGTCCTTAGTGAGTTTTAGGTCCCCAGCAATAGTATCGGACGCCATTGATTGCTGGCTGGAGACCATTTTCTGCAAAAGAGAGTTAGTTCTTCTTTGCCACCCACATTTTCAGTGGGGGCTTAGAAGCAATGAGTCTAAGTGCAGCATCTGAGAATTTTGGCTTTGGAGCCCTAGCAAATAGCCTTGCAGGAGATGAATGATACTCATATGAATAAGCAGAAAAGTTCTTAGTCCTATGAACATAGCGGTTCGAAGATACACGCTCATATTCATACGACTGAGCATGATTTCCCTGCAAAACATTGGCGTTAGGGTGACTCATGTGAGTCCTGTATCTGTATGAAGCCTTTGGGCCATATGAAGCTATAGGTCTGGGGTTTTTCTTCTTCCTAGGTGGTGTCATGACGACATTCACAGGAAGATTCTCAAAGTACCGCTTAGGTACCCAGATCTTCTTCATAGGTGGTCCATTCCTGCAGTTAGTGCCAATGTACCTGGCAAACACTTCACCATTCTGATTTTTGAACAGCTTATAGTTTGCATCAAAGGATTCATCAATGATAATAGGATTAGCATAGGTAAAGCCAGATAAGGTAGATGGATCTACTGAAGGTCCCTTTGCAGCAACCCATGTGGTTTCGGGGTACTGCTCAGGCTTCTAGTATGAGCCATCAACGTTCATTTTCCTCTCGAACCCTACACCCTCTTTCCTAGGGTTTCGGTTCAGAATCTGCTTTTTGAGGACATCGCAGAGAGTCTGATGTCCCTTCAAACTTTTGTACATTCCTATTTCAAGCAATGTCTTCAACACAGCATTTTCATTAGCAACAGTAGTGGTATCCTCCGCAGAGGGGTTAGTGACCACATCAGTAGGTGAAGACAATGAAACAGTAGCAGCAGTGGAACATTCAGCAACAGATGTAGCGTTATCACGCTCAATGCATTTTAGACATGGTGGTTCAAATCCTTCCTGAGTGGAACTGATCTGTTGAGCGCGAAGTGACTCATTCACTTTTTGAAGATCTTCATGAGCCGCTCTCAATTTCTCAAGCTCTTGTTTCCTTTGAAGATAATCATAGGAGAGCCTTTCATAAGTAGTTGAGAGTGATTCATGACGACCTTCAAGTTCTTGGTACTTAGCATGAAGACTTTTTATGTCATCAACTAAGGACTGTGAACGTGTCATTTCAGCGTCCAACAGGTCATCGCTTTTGTCTAACAGTTTTTGAGTATGTTCCATAGCCTTTTGTTGTTCAGTTGCAATTTTAGCAAGTGTTTTGTAGCTGGGTTTGGATTCACAATCAGAGTCATCTTCACTTGAAGTTTGAAAGTAAGCATCGCGTGATTTTACCTTGGCACCGCGTGCCATGAAGCAGTAGGTGGGAGTAGGATCGTCTTCGTCATTAGCTTCAGCGTTGGTGTGCAAGTCATTGTCTTCAGTGTTGAAGATGGACTTGGCAACATAGGTAGTGGCTAGAGCCAGACTTGCAACGCCAGGGTCAGACTCCTCTCCAGACTCCACCTCTGCCTCCTCGGAAGCAGACTCCTCCCCTGAATCCATTTCCTTGCCAACAAAATCTCGAGCCTTGCCAGATGAGCTCTTCTTGTATGATGAAGACTTGGAAGAAGACTTAGAAGACTTTGAGGATTTCTTCTTCTTCTTGTCATCAGAATAATATTCCTTGCTTTTCTTCTTCTTCTTCTCATTGTCCCACTGTGGACACTCAGATATGTAGTGACCAGGTTTCTTGCACTTGTGACAGGTTCTCTTCTTGTGATCATGTGTGGAAGCTTCATCATTCCTTGAGCTAGATTGTGAAGACTTTCTGAAGCCTTTCTTATTTGTGAATTTCTGGAACTTCTTCACAAGCATAGCAAGTTCCCTTCCAATGTCTTCAGGATCTTCAGAACTGCAGTCAGATTCTTCTTCAGATGAGGAAACAACTTTTGCTTTCAAAGCACGAGTTCGTCCATAGCTTGGACCATAGATATCTCTTTTCTTAGATAGCTGGAACTCATGTGTGTTGAGCCTCTCAAGTATATCAGACGGATCGAGTGTCTTGAAGTCAGGACGTTCTTGTATCATGAGGGCAAGGGCGTCAAAGGAGCTGTCAAGTGATCTCAGCAGTGTCTTGACGATTTCATGCTTGGTAATCTCAGTTGCGCCAAGAGCTCAAAGTTCATTTGTGATATCAGTGAGGCGATCAAACGTGAGCTGGACATTCTCATTGTCGTTTCTCTTGAAGCGGTTGAAGAGGTTGCGGAGAACACTGATTCTTTGATCTCTCTGGGTTGAAACGCCTTCATTGACCTTGGATAGCCAGTCCCAGACTAGCTTCGATGTTTCCAGAGCACTCACACGACCATACTGTCCTTTGGTCAGATGACCACAGATGATGTTCTTCGCAGTGGAGTCCAGTTGAATGAACTTCTTGACATCAGTGGGGGTGACACCTTCACCAGTTTTGGGAACGCCATTCTTGACGACATACCAGAGGTCGACGTCAATGGCTTCAAGATGCATGCGCATCTTATTCTTCCAGTAGGGATATTCAGTTCCATCGAACACGGGGCAAGCAGCGGAGACCTTGATTATCCCTGCAGTCGACATAGCTGAAACTCCAGGTGGTTAAACCGAATCACACAGAACAAGGGAGTACCTTGCTCTGATACCAATTGAAAGTGCTAGTATCAACTAGGGGGGTGAATAGGCGATTTTTATGAAAGTCTTCAGAACTTGGAAGTTTCGAAGACAAACAATAGAAACAACCTAATTGATATGCAGCAGAAGATAAACTAACCTAAACAAGCCATAGTCAAGTATGGAATGATATGAAAGTACAGGACTAATAGCAGTTAGGCAGTAAGGATCAAGATGGAAGATAGTATGAAGCCAATCAATGATAGAAGTCAAATAGTGAAGTCAAACAGATGAACAGATAAGCAATGACTTCATGAAGACAAAGTCAAGTACGGTTGGAAGGGATAGAACCAGTTGCTTGTTGAAGACACAGGATTTGTTGGACCAGTTCCAGTTGCTGTGACAACTGTACGTCTGGTTAGGGAGGCTGAGATTTAACTCAGAAGACCGTGTCTTCACCTTATTCCCCTTGAGCTAAGGACACCCAGTCCTCGCCCAATCACTCTGGTAAGTCTTCAAGGTAGACTTCCAAACCTTCACAGACTTTGTTCACCGGCAATCCACAATGACTCTTGGATGCTCAAAACGCGACGCCTAACCAGCTGGAGGATTCACAGTCCTCAAGTGTAATAAGTCTTCAAGTCACACAGACAGAAAGACTTCAGTGATGCCTAACACTCTTTGGCTCTTGGTGTTTGGGCTTTGTCCTCGCAAGGATTTCTCTCTCTCAAATGCTTCGAGGTGGGTTTCTCTCAAACGACAAAAGTCGTGCACAAACTCTGAGCAGCCACCAATTTATGGTGTAGAGGGTGGGCTATTTATAGCCACTAGGCAACCCGACCTGATTTGTCCAAAATGACCCTGGGTCACTAAGGAACTGACACGTGTTCCAACGGTCAGATTTCAAACACACGCGGCAACTTTACTTGGGCTACAAGCAAAGCTGACTCATCCAGCTCTGGATAAGATTTTCTCTCATTGTCTTCGCTCGAAGACATAGGATTTGGGTTGAGCATCACTTCAGTCACTCTGACTTAGTTCGCTTGGACCCCACTTAACAGTACGGTGGTCCCTATGACTCAACAAAGAAGAAAAGAACCAACGAAAACACACAGTCTTCGCACTCCAAAGTCTTCACGCAATGGCTTCTCATGTCATAGTCTTCAATAAGAATATCTTCTCATACCACCATTGTCTTCAATGTCTTCATACATTTTTAGGGGTCATCTCCGGTAGGTAAACCGAATCAATGAGGGACACTACCTGCGTTATCCTGCAATTCTCACGAACGCATTAGTCCCTCAACCAAATTTGTCGTCAATACTCCAAAACCAACAAGGGGTGGCACTAGATGCACTTACAATCTCCCCCTTTTTGGTGATTGATGACAAACTGGTTCAAGTTTTCAACGGGGATAAAGTATGTGAAATTGTAAGGATAGGAATTTGTCTTCATAAGTTGCAAGGGCTCCCCCTGAAGATGTGCATATAAGTAATTTGCTTTTGGAATGCAAATGCACATGGCAGGTTGTACTTGTGGAGATCCACTTCAACTTATGAAGATAATTCATCATGCATGAAATGATATAGCAATAAGAATGTCATGCATAGTGAAAAATGGACGTCTGCAGAATGATCTAAGTGCGGAAGTTATCATCGCACATGCGGAAGTTATCATCGCAAAGCAAATAAGTAGCAGAAGTAGCAGACGACCATCAAGTTTAGGTGTTACAACTCAAAGAACCAAATGTTTCAAAAACGCAAGAGTTGTAAGCACGCAGCAAAATATAATGCAACCGTCCATATGAACCTGCTTGAAGACTATCAACTCATACGCTTCTCCCCCTTTTGTCAGTAATGACCAAAAAGGTTTGAAGACATAGAGCATCTACTCATCATCATGAGTAGGTGAAGCAGCAGGGTTGTCGTCGTTGGTTGGCGGTGCAGACGAGCTTGGTGCAGTGTCGATGCGCGCAGTTGTAGTTGGAGGTGGTGAAGTAGCGTCATCTTCATCATCGATCACTCTGGCATTAACTGTTGCCGCGGAAGAGGAATATTCAAAGTCTTCAAGAGATGGAGTTCGACGCAGGGTAGCAGTCCTTGGAGGAGTGAAGTCGAACTGGAATCTTTCATTGAAGCCATCATCTTGAAGATCAGCTTCAGCACTGAGCAGGGTCAAACTCTTCCATGATCTTCGGCAAGTTTCATGAGCAACAAAGGCATTCTTGGTGGCAAGGTTGCGAATGCGATTGACATCCACCAAGAGGCTTTGCATTTGGCGCTTGAGCCAGAAATGATGCTTATCCTGCTTCTGATGAAGAGCCACAAGAAGCTCTCGGTCATTAAGAACACGAGAACGCTTCCAAGGCCTTTGCGCAATGGTGCTTTCAGTGGCTTCAGTTGGCGCTCTATGAGGCAGACGGGTGTTACCAGCTAGTGTGTAGAATCTTGTTGCTGCTTGAACACCTTCAATAGGCTGAGTGAAGCTTTGGTTCTCAATGTTCTGAAGACAAAGTGGCGTCTTGGCAGGGTCAGAGTATACAGCATCAACTGACATATCAACCTCGGGCAAAAATACGATGTGATTGCGAGCAGAGGGCTGATAATTGATGGATGAGTGTCACTTGATGAGGCACATGACCCAGGTAGCATAAAACTTCAGACCAAACAGGTCAGATCCGGAAGCAGCAAGTTGCCTGATGAAGCCTTCCTGAGTTTTGAAGCTGATGCCATTAAGAATATAGAAGACCAAAGTCTTCATGGCTCCTTCAAGCTTGGCCGATGATGAGTGTCCCTTGACTGGCCATAGAGTTCGCCTGATGATATGGTATATGGTGCGAGGCAGATACTCAAGGTCTTCAACAAAGAAATGTGTGGGATACTCAGCGTCAGATGGCAAAGGCTTCATCATGCTCAGCATCTGGCTCATATTGGGTTCTGGCTTATGAAAGATGCTCTCCACAGCATTGCGGTGTAGCTGACAGTTAGGCTCATACAGTTCTCCAGGAGTGGCTAGCCCAGTAAGCTCGATGATGTCCATAGCTTTGGCTTCATGATGGACATTTCTAGTCATCCACTCGAGAACCCATGTCTTGATGTCTCTGTAGTAGCCGCGAATGTGCAGAGTGGCATAGAATTGAAGCAATGGCTTCAGTGTCGGCGCATATGAGGGAAAATGCGCCCTTGATCATATAGCACGCATGAGTAATAGCTTCTCTGCTGATAGCTCCAGAACCGATCTGATGAAATCCTTGGCTTGGAGTAGGGGTTCTTGGCGCTGTCAAAGAAGGTATTGTGGCTCTTGAAGCCATTAGCATTGAAGGACCCGGGGGAGTTGGCAGTACCTGGAAACCTTGGCAATCTCGGCTTTGGCTTCTGGACCTGAGGCCGATGCTCAATATGATAGTCAAATCGGGGTCCTGAGGCAGCAGGCGGAGGCACCAGAACGGGCCAGCGGACAGTGACAAGCTGACCGTGATCGTATGCTTGCTCAATAGTGTGAGGCCTTGGTGGCGGAACAGGAGCAGGGGCAACATCAGAGGGTTTAGGCTGCACAACAGGTGCTTCAGGAGCAGTTGTCATATTTTCTCCAGGTGCAGCCTCCTCATTGGCGTCAGGTGCAGCAGTCTCATTGGCGTCAGATTCAGGGGCCACATTTGCTTCGGGCACAGTGGCCTCATTGGTTTCAGGCACACTGGTTGGTGCAGGCTCCACATTGGCGTCAGCCATGACTACGTCACTGGCTTCATTAGCGTTGGTTGTGGTAGTCTCAACATTTTCAACCTCCTCTTGACGAACAGGAGGGTCGGGCACAGGCACGTTCAAATCATGAACTGCTTCTTCTTCAATCGCTGGGGGTGTTGGTACACGAACTTCTTCTTCTTCAATAGCAGGGGGAGTTGGTACACGTACTTCTTCTTCTTTTTCTTTGGCTGAGGCAGCCGGAATGTCTTCAGCAGCATGTGCTTCAGACATGGAGATGCTCACTGTTGGAGCTGGTTCAGAGAATACTTGTCGTGCAACAGGTGAACGTTGCACTTCTCCTTCAGGAACGCTCGACAGAGGGACTCCAGGTCTTTGTCCTCTTAGAAGTCTGCGAAGCGCTGGCTTCAAGTTAGGAGATGGACTTGGTTGAGCCTGAAAGTCTTCATCCTCTTCTTGCACTGGGGGTGTAGCTTGTTGTTATTGTTGGGGAGTACTGGGGGAGTCTTGGTGTTGTTGTGGGTGATCAGCCCACGAAGCATCCTGAGCAGTTGGCGTCAATGGACGACCAATGCTGATGAGTTCGATGTTCGTACGAACAGGCGATGATACCACTTGATGTTCAATCTGAGGAAGAACTTCATCATCATTTACATTGTCATCTTGACCCATGTCTTCAGCAGCGTTGGGTTCAGCTGCTGGAATATCTTCAGTCTCGTGAGCCTCTTGGTAGCAGGCTCATGGACAACCATTCTTCTTTCTTGATGTACGGACACAGGACGGACCACGGAAATAGGTTCAATGACTAAGGGCTCTGTGGAAGCAGCCCTAGTCTTCTTGGTCTTGCGCTTCTTCTTGGAGGGAGCGGCATCAGAAGCTTCAGTATTCTTTCTCTTTCTCGCATCAGCCTTGGTAGCCTTTGTCTTCTTCTGTTCTGAAGCGGTTGTGGTGACCTTTGGCTTCGAGCCAGTCATGCTGCTCCCTAGTAAGTCTTTAAGGGGGGAAGCTTATATGGTATGGTACCCAGCCTTCCTCAGCAAGATATCCACAGAAAGCTTCGAGCACAAGCTATCCGGTCTTCCGCAGCACAATACCCCAATGGATTCTGAAGCAAGATGCCCAATCATCTTCAGTACGGCACTGGTACAAGGAAATAAACAGTGGTTTGTCAGCATATGGCAGTGTTTTCCAAGCATCAGATCCGCAATGGTTTGGTGAGAAGGAAGAATCAGTCAGAACGCAAGTCTGCCTCGGGAATCAAATTCTCATATATATATATGCATACCACCAAGGTATTACAAGTCACTCGAGTGCAGATCTGGCAGTCACATGAGGATTTTTAAAAGAAGGAAGCCAGCTATACACCTCAGTGTGACGAAGGATTATGAAGATTGACGACAACAGTGAGCTCAGTACAAGTACCTGTGAACCTGGAATATGATCCTGATGAGCCCTTGTCTTCTTTCTCCAGTAACGGCACCACACCTGTGATCTGAGCTATTTTTAGCTATCTGGGGTGGATGCTGATTTTTATTTCTCTATTCAACAACGGTCACGAGTTCTGAGCTGCTTTTTGGCTGTCTCGTACAACTTTTGAGTTTCTTTTTGTGACAGTGGCCCTATTCCTGCTTTTCCGCTATCTTAGGGAGCTGCCACTTTCTTCTTATCAACCCGGTCTCATGCTCTGAGCCACTTTTCGGCCGTCCTGAGCCGTGGTTGAGTTATTTAGGTAATGCCCCAGATCTGAAAAAAACCGTTCTGGTGGCTACTGATTTATTTGCCGATTTCTTGCAAGGGTTCGGATAATCATTTTCCTACGGTCAGAACTTGAGAGGTGATGAACCTGCCATTTAACGGGTTACCATGTTAGAAGATGAGGATAAGAGTACACCTGTCAGCATATTGCACCCGAGAGAACCTATGGTCACACGAAGAAGCAATATGACCCCGCTCCTTCAGCCAAGGATACAGGCAAGAAAACGGTAATGAAGGAGCAAGACTGATAATTGTTGCAAGACTCACATGGTGCAGATACCCCGGACAACCTGAGTCAGCATTGATCACCATGAATATTCACCTACGGGGCATCCTCAATTTTGGGTAAGGGACCCATATCCAGACTACCAGCTCAGTTAACAGTATGTGCTCAGATTTGTCAGTATCGAATATCCGGGTCTGGCAAGTCCAACCAAAGGTCAACTCAACAGCTTAACCTCAGTGACCATGGTGAAGCATCACACAACCTACTATCCACATGGATACACCAACAGGATGAGCAATCAGAATGTTGAATGACAGTCTCGAAGCATGTGCCCTCACTTACATGAATCATGGATAGCCTGTCGCGGGCAAAATTGTTCTGCCAGAACCACCGTCAGTCAAGTTTGAGGTTATTATCATATAAGGTCATACTCCTTTATGATGACCACCACAAGAGACAGTCAAATATTTGGGTACAGATCTGATACTCACGATAGTGGAACCAGTCAAGATGATTCAGGAATTCCTGAGATAAGTCAGAATCTGTCAGGAAACGGATATGCCTCAGCTCACTATTTGGAACCAGAAGGACCTCCATTTAGTGGAGAAACCCAATGAGGGGAGTCAAAGCTTGGGTGTTCATCAGGAAAAATCTGATTACCACTTCATGAAAGGTTGTCAGTACAGACACATCAATCAGGGATCACTCTCGGGTTTGTGAGACGGGCATATATTGCAGTCATGATAATCTATCACAGTCAGCTAAGTCGGCAGCTATAAAAACAATTGGAGCTAGTATAAGCATGAACATATGAGGTAGGTACTGTGAGTATGTCAGATACGGTGAAGCAAACCACCCCATATCAAGGCAGTCAGTCAGATCCAATTTAGTGGGGATACTATATGAGAATGAATAAAAGAAACCCGAGTTGGAAACGGGTTCTTCAAGTCAGAAAAATTATCCCTGAGAAACCAAATCTCGAGGACGAGATTTCTTTAAGGGGGGAGGTTTGTAACAGCCTAGATTTGGCATTTTTCTTTTTCTGAGGATTTTCTTGGATTTTGGATTTAATTTGCTTTACTATGGTTGTGTGGTTCTGAAACTTGGGAAGATCATGTCTTCCTAGGTTTTATAGTGGCTTGTCATCCCAAAACCATCCATAGCTCATGTCATTTCCATCCTAGCCCAAATCTCAATATTATTTTTATTGGGAATATTCCTTTTCTGATAAATGGATTATCCTATTTGCCCTAGGTTGTGAAGCAACCTATATTTCTGTCACTCCAAAAATCCCCAAATAATTCTCATAAATTGTTTGGGTCCTATCTTGCTCAAATATGGCAAAACTTTTCATTGCCTTGTTCAAAAGTAATCCTCCAATAATTCCTTTCCTATTCTGCCCTAAATGGCACTTTGTGAAGCAAGTGCTATTTACCTTTGCCAAATTGACTCCCAACTTCTTGGACACCTTTTCCTATCCATACCATTGCCCTGTGCCAAAGTTCAACCTCATTTGCCAAGTAATTATTTTTCTATGATTTTACAAAGTTTCTGCACAGGAAGACACCTTGTGAAGGAAGTATATTCTAGGCATGTCCAAATGAGATGAACTTTTTCCACATCCTTCATTTGATTACATCACTCTCCACCCAAATTGAGCTCATGTAACCTTTCTATGTTAGCACAGATCCAAATCTTAGTTTCTGGTCAGATTTTCAGTTTGTGAAGCAACTATATTTTATATTGCTTCATTTAAGCTGCCAATTTACCAGGACATTCTTTTAACCATATATACTCACTCCACCAAGTTGTTGATCAATCCATTTAGCCATTTGCCTTGTGGAATGTTTCCACATTTTTGTCCAGAGAGAAGCTTTGTGAAGCAAGTGCCACTTTGGTTCATCCAAATGGCATGAAACTCCTTGGGCATCTTAATATTTTCAAATCATTGGGCCATAACCATTTTCAGCTCATTTGGTGTAACTATGTGAGTGCATCATCCAAATCTCCATTTCTGACCAGTGGGTCACTTTCTACAGCAACCCCCTTCTAGACTCCTCCATTTGGGCTGATACTTGGTCATCACAGTGTTCTTTGCGTGTGATCAAGCCATGCCAAAGCTCAACCTCTGCCTCCTCCTGTGCTTGTCTCCCCGCAGCACAAACATCTTGTTGTTCATGTCTCTTGGCTCCTCCTGCTAATCACTTCTTTACCCCTGGATCGAGTTGTTTACTCATTTTGACTAAGGGCAGCAGGGTCTATCTCCCAGACATGATTTGGCCGCTCGGAGTGCACCGTGTGCGCTAGGTCACGCGGTGACCATGGGGTGAACCAGCCAAACTCGTGTTGTGTAGCATTCCCATCGCTGTTCCCGTCGGTTCTCTCCTCGTCTCGACCTCAAACCATGTCTAGTGGCTCGCCCGTGCTCGATTTCTTCTCCCTGCATCGCTGCCCCTCCCTGAGATGATGCCGTGTGGTCTCCATCGTCGCGCTCGTGCCATGTCCGTCCTCTGACCTCCATTAAAGCTTGGTTGGGACCTCGTACATGAGCTCTAGAGCGTTTCTCCGTGCCTATATAAGGACCCCTAGGCTCTCCCATGTTCCCAAGCCTCTCCTCGTTCCTCATTTCCCTCTGGAATCGCCACATCTCGCTGGAGTTCATCGTTGTCCACCAATGTTGTCTCGGCCTCAGCGTGATTCCGGCCATCCCGAGCCTCCCCTCACCGTTTCACCACCTCCACTGTCCTCCCTCACCCCCCGAGCCTCCCCACCACGCTCATTTGTTGCCGAAGCCATTCAGGCCGCACCTCCCGGAGCTTGGCCATCGCCGTTGATCTTTGCCACCACCTCGACCGAGCTCTCTGGTTCTCCTCCCCCATCCCGACTCCACCGGCGTCTCCCCTTCTTTCCAGCGAGTCGCCCTGCCCTCTCTCCCTCGCCTCCCCGTCGCCGGAAGCCCCAGTAACCATTGCCCATCCGCCTCTATCCTCCTCTGGTGCCACCCATGGCCGTGTCCCTGCGCCTTCCCGCGCCTCCCTCTGGCCGGGAACGGGTGCGGCGGGCCCCGCCGTGGCTTCCGGTGTGCTCGACTCGGCCGAAGACGGCCGGAGCCGGCCGGCTCCGCGCCGCCCACTACTCTGTCTCTCCTCTGTTCCTCGCGTGAGGGAGCACGGGAGGAAGAAGACAGCGCCCGATCGCCCCCCCCCCCCCTGCGCCTGGGACACATGAGCCAGTGGCCCAGCCACCTCTGCCCACGTGGCAAGTGGAGGAGGTTTTCTGGTGAGAATGTGTTCCCTCGATGAAAGCGTATTCCTGTTGTTCTTCGGGCGCAAATGCGATTTCCTCTCCGGAAAGCGTATTTTTGAAATCCGTTACTGCCTTATCCACTCAGGGACCTATTTGTGGTGATATTTTTGCACAATAGACCCTAAGCTTCCACCCTTCACAACTTTTCAACCATAACTCCGATCGAGGTGAAACCAATGCTCACATCTTTGTATTGTAAGCTCTTTCTGTTGGTTCCATTTTCACTAGGTTGTCCCACAGTGAAAATGACCAGTTTGCCCTTGCCTCTAATCAACCCCCTTCGAGAGAGTATCGTCTGGCGTTTCGTGTCTGCGGCTTCACCGCAGTCCTTCTTGGAGTCCCATCACCCCCAGGAAAGCCACAACAGCCACTTGCATGATAGTCATGCAGTAGCCTTGGTTTTCAACTTGAATATTTAATAAAAGTTTGTTGTTATATGCCTGCTTGTTTGCTACTACTGTCGTTATTTCGGTTATGCTTGGGGATTCTTGTCCACTTTCTTGCTATGTTCTGATGCATCGTGATATCTTGTGCTACCTGCTAGTATCATTTTCACATGGCATGCTGGTTAATAGTAATACATGCTGGTAGTAGTGATGTTCTTCGGATGCATGCTTAGTCTGTTATTCAGTACCGTTGCTATGCTTGTTCCATTGCATCTAGTTGGTTACATGCTTACTTGGTAGTGTTCTTGCTATGTTCTTGCATGGTATTTATTCATGATGCTAGTGGTCATGTTATGCTTATGGTAGAGTTATGCTTGTATTATTCATGCTCGTCAGTATGCCATGCTCATTTGGATATATGCTTCATTGTGGTTATGCTCGATGATTATGTTGCACCTCCAAGCTTATGTTGATATCATGCTCATGCGTCGTAGTTGTGACGCCCCCGATTCAATCGTACACTAATCATGCACGCAAATGTGTACGATCAAGATCAGGGACTCACGGGAAGATATCACAACACAACTCTAAAACATAAATAAGTCATAAAGGCATCATAATACAAGCCAGGGGCCTCGAGGGCTCGAATACAAGTGCTCGATCATAGACGAGTCAGCGGAAGCAACAATATCTGAGTACAAACATAAGTTAAACAAGTTTGCCTTAAGAAGGCTAGCACAAACTGGGATACAGATCGAAAGAGGTGCAGGCCTCCTGCCTGGGATCCTCCTAACTACTCCTGGTCGTCGTTAGCAGGCTACACGTAGTAGTAGGCACCTCCAACGTAGTAGGAGTCGTCGTTGACGGTGGCGTCTGGCTCCTGAACTCCAGCATCTGGTTGCGATAACCAGAAAGAAAGGAAAGGGGGTAAAAGGGGGAGAAAGCAACCGTGAGTACTCATCCAAAGTACTCGCAAGCAAGGAACTACACTACATATGCATGGGTATATGTGTAAGGAGGCCATATCAGTGGACTGAACTGCAGAATGCCAGAATAAGAGGGGGATAGCTAGTCCTATCGAAGACTACGCTTCTGGCAGCCTCCGTCTTGCAGCATGTAGAAGAGAGTAGATTGAAGTCCTCCAAGTAGCATCGCATAGCATAATCCTACCCGGCGATCCTCTCCTCGACGCCCTGTTAGAGAGCAATCACCGGGTTGTATCTGGAACTTGGAAGGGTGTGTTTTATTAAGTATCCGGTTCTAGTTGTCATAAGGTCAAGGTACAACTCCAAGTCGTCCTGTTACCGAAGATCACGGCTATTCGAATAGATTAACTTCCCTGCAGGGGTGCACCACATAACCCAACACGCTTGATCCCATTTGGCCGGACACACTTTTCGGGGTCATGCCCGGCCGCGGAAGATCAACACGTCGCAGCCCCACCTAGGCACAACAGAGAGGTCAGCACGCCGGTCTAAACCTAAGCACACAGGGGTCTGGGCCCATTGCCCTTAGCACACCTGCACGTTGCGAACGCGGCCGGAAGCAGAACTAGCCCCCTTAATACAAGAGCAGGCTTACATTCCAATCCGGCGCGCGCCACTCAGTTGCTGACGTCACGAAGGCTTCGGCTGATACCACGACGTCGAGTGCCCATAACTGTTCCCGCGTAGTTGGTTAGTGCGTATATGCCAGTAGCCAGACTCAGATCAAATACCAAGATCTCGTTAAGCGTGTTATTATGAAGCAACCGCGAACACCGACCAAGGCCAGGCCCACCTGTCTCCTAGGCGGTCTCAACCTGCCTTGTCGCTCCGCCACAAAGTAACAGTCGGGGGCCGTCGGGAACCCAGGCCCACCTCTACCGGGATGGAGCCACCTGTCCTTTCAGCCCCCACATCGGGATCACTTGCGGGTACTCAACGAGCTGACCCGACTTTAGTCACCATCTGTACAGCATGTATTTATGTATAGTATATACCCGTGATCACCTCCCGAGTGATCACGGCCCAATAGTATAGCAAGGCAGACTGACAAGAATGTAGGGCCAATGATGATAAACTAGCATCCTATACTAAGTATTTAGGATTGCAGGTAAGGTATCAACAGTTGTAGCAACAATGTCAGGCTATGCATCATAATAGGATTAACGGAAAGCAGTAACATGCTACACTACTCTAATGCAAGCAGTATAGAGGAGAATAGGCGATATCTGGTGATCAAGGGGGGGGCTTGCCTGGTTGCTCTGGCAAGAGAGCGGGGTCGTCAACTCCGTAGTCGAACTGGGGGTCGCCGACAGTCTCGAGGTCTACCGGAAAGAATTAATGGAAGGGGAACATAATAAATAACAGAGCAATCAAAGCATCACAAAGCATAACATGGCAATACGCGGTGCTAGGTGTGCCCTAACGCGGTAGTAGGTGATACCGGCGAAGGGGGCAAACATCCGGGAAAGTATCCCCGGCGTTTCGCATTTTCGGACAGATAAACCGGAGGTGAAATGTTGCACGTTTGCTATGCTAGGGACATGTGGCTGACGAACGGGCTGCGTATTCGGATTCGTCTCGTCGTTCTGAGCAACTTTCATGCTGAAAATAATTTAATTCGAGTTACGGATTAAAAGATATGATTTTCTAAAGATTTTATTAATTTCTGGAATTTAATTAATTATCTAATTTAATTCGAAATTGGATTTATGACATCAGCATGATGTCATGCTGACGTCAACAGTCAACTGGGGTTGACTGGTCAACCTTACCAGTGGGTCCCACTGGTCAGTGACACATTTTAATTAAACATTTTAATTAATCTAATTAGTATTAATTAGGGGTGGGCCCCACTATCATTAACTACTTAATTAACTAATTAGCAGATCAGGTTAATTAGGTAACTAATGTGTAATTAGTTTAATTAGTTGTTTAATTTAATTAATCAAAATTAATTAATTAATTTTAATTTTATTCTTAATTACATTCTGGGGCGGGCCCCACATGTCATAGGGCCATAGGGGCCTTAGCGGGCACGGGCGGAACGGGTGCGGGAGCACCCGAGCGGGCACTCGCCCGCACGGCGGGATGAGGCCGCTGGGGCACCGACGGCGGGGCAAGCTGGCGCGGCCAGCCGGGGCCACGGCGGGCGGAGGCGTGGGGTCAGGGGGGGCTGCAGTCGCGGGAACTCGCCGGCGGCGACAGCAGCGCGGCGCAGGGGGCGCAAGGGCTGCTACTGACGGCAGCAGGAGGCAGCAGCGAGCGGGCTGAGGCGCAACGGGGCATCGTGGTGTGCACCGGCGCACGCGCGCGCGACGCGAGGGATGAGGGGAAGGAGGATAGAAGGGGGGTCCTCACAGGGGAGCTGCAGCGGGGAGGCAATGGGCTCGGGGAGGTGGCGGCAGTGTCCGGAGATGCTCGGGGCGGCCGGTGGTGTAGATCGATCGAGGGGGGCGACGGGCGCGTGGGTCGGCGAGGCCAGAGCAGCGCCGGTGAGGCGGGACCTCGCACGCGGGCGAGTGACAAGCGGAAACCGGAGCGGACGCGGTCAGGGTCAGGCACGGTCGAGGCGAGGACGGCCAGTGAGCTACGGTGGTGCGGCCCGGGACAAAGGGGAAAGGAGGGGGTCCTCACAGCGACGCGTAGGGCAATGGCATCGGTTGTCGAGGAGGAGGACGAGGACGCGTGCGTTGCCGGAGATGAGGAGGCAGTCCGACGAGGTGGCGTTCCGGCGACGGCGGGGTCGAGGCAGAGGAGCTCCAGTGAGGTTGCACCGGGTCGAGGCCGCGGCTTCCGGCGGGTTGGTGACGAAGCTCCGCGGCGTCGGGGGCGACGGGGTCACAGGGATCGGGGGGCGAGCGCCCCGATCCAGATCGGGTCCTCGGGTGGGGGGGAAGAGAGCGAGGGGAGAGTGGGGAGAGCGATGGGGATCGTGCGCCCTCTCCTGTGATGGCGCTGGAGGGAGAGGGTGGGGATCGTGGGGGGGAAGTGGGGTGGGGCTCTAGGGCCTCGGGAGCAGTGGGGGGGATATGGGCGTGGCTGGTGGGCCGGCCTGGTGGCCTGCTCGGCCGGTTGGCCCAATGGGTGGGGCTTCTCTTTTTTTAGCTTTGTTTTCTATTTTTGTGTTTTCTTTTCTTTTATTTATTTTCCTTTTATGTTTTAATTAATTTAGGGCATTTAAGTATTTTCTAATCATGTGCTTTCTTCACTATAATTACCTATGTAATATTCGGCACAGACCGAACATTTTTGTTTCAATTTTTGAAAACTTTTGATGTTTGCATTCAATTCAAATTTGAATTTGGATCGGTTCTGAACTAACACGAGACTAGCAACAGTAATTGCGGTGACGTGGCATCATTACGAGAGGGTTATGGTAGCTTTATTACCCGGGCGTCACAATTCTCCTCCACTACAAGAAATCTCGTCCCGAGATTTAAGAGGGAGTAAGGGGGAAGGGATTTGGTTGCGAAATTCTAACGAGCCTTCTCGGTCTTGGTTGCTCTTCTTGAAGAGGTCAATCCATTACTTGAGGTCTCCATTTCTCAGCTTCAGTTCATCATGATGAAGTCGGCGTCCTTTCTTCAAGAATTCCATCGTACTTACGAAAGAATAAAGGGGGTGGGTATTCCGGGGGAGCAACTGCAAGGTTGACTATCGGGTCTATAACATCGGGGAAGGTGGCAGAAGTAACTCTCGAATTGAAACTTAAGAAATTATCGGGAGCAAAGTAAGAAGGCGCAAAATAGAAGTTTCAAGCGCATAGGCAATTGTTCAATGCCTATTCAAAAGGTGAAAGGGTCTCGGGGCAACGTGAATAAGTATTGCGTCTGATACCAGAATAGATCACTAGGAATGTGGCCCGTGAATCACATACAAGTCAAGCGCGAGGAATAACTTCGACAACAGTGTGTACGGGAGAGTCAGGTTTCGATCCTGTGGAACTATGGGTTATGGGCCCACCATGTGGTTTAAAATTAGGAAGGGCGATGTGTCTTGCACGATCATGTAAGCAAGGCATGTCAGAGGATAGCATGTCGGTTATGTCGGCAACAACGTCGGTACCAAGGGCGAGGGACAAAGAGAACCATTTTCCTGCTCGTTGAACGAGGCAGACCAATAGGCAAAGTTCTCATCCATCGGCGGCTACCAGAATGTCATCAACAATAGTAACAGGGTCTTGCTGGCAAAATTGTACACCGAGGTGTTTACATAAGCAGTGAATCTTTACTGCTTAGAATATATAGATCACAAGAAAGGTCAAACAAACCAATGAAAAGGAAAATGTGTTATCAGATTAAACAAATCAATAGAAGGGAAATGTGCTTAAACACATACTACAGGGGTATATTCTTCCCAAGGACAAGCAGGGCATGATATCCATGACAGGATATAACATAGAAAACCCTTTAGGTAAGATGAGAGAAATTTCATGATATTACCCATACAAAGGTGTTTGGATAATTGATAAGGAAAATTTAGCATTGTGCTTCAAATGCTCTTGTTGATGAGCGGGGTATCATAGTCGTGCTTCGAGGTAGCAATGATATGGTGCTTCAATCAAGGCCCAGACCTTGGATACACAAATGATCCATCAGGAGCAACTTATAAAATAAGTCTTACAATTTCCTCCAGGAAGAATGGTTAACCTTGCTAAAAAGGAAACTATAACAGTAGGTCCTTCGGCCAGGTGTACTGGGCATGACATCACCTTATCGGTTCATAAAAGACCAGTGTTATAACTCTTGGAAAAATGTTCCAACCATCATATATGACCGAGATTCAAATCTGATCGGTGTTAGGATACCTTGGACTCAGGATGCCCGAGAAGAAAAGGTGCGACACAAATTGACAAGATGCCATTGTAAAATTCTCGGGAAATGAACTATGGAAGCGAGTTCTGAAACAAGAGTTCATCAGTAAACCAACGAGAGGATGAGGAGGTGGACGATGGAATCAACGACAATTCCTCGAGGTTTCCAATAAGATGGATTTCCACAGTTATGTGAACAAGGAGATAACAATTGTCAGATCAAATGATATAATGATGTATGTTCGAGGAAAACATCCACAATTAAACTTACTTGACAGGTGCACCCGAAATATGGGGATGGGTTGCACGATAATTATTAGGACGATGACTTAATGAACAAAAGAATTAAAATGAATCAATCGACCATTCACTTCAAAGCAATAGGGTTGCTAGGAATTTTGAATTCACATATCATAGTTCAATTGTCGGTATTCCGGTTAGAAACAACACGGGGACCAAGAAAGAATGGTGATGATGAGAAGTATCACTTATACCAAGAATTCTTAAGAGGTGGAGTAATCCTCACGACATTCTTGACATAAAAGATGGTAACACTCCAAGGTAAAGAAGAACAAATGCTGGATAGCAAGGAACTCAAGGTATAACACAGAACACGAACAAGTTTGTGTTGGAGGGAAGGCAATAAAGTGGTTGATGACAACACAAATCATCGAGGGCAAGGATGGTATTTCTCATCAAGAATTCAATAGATATTTTGGAAGAGCTCAGGATGTTGATGATGTTCACGACACATTTGTCGCGAGATTTCATGAAGATGTAATTGATCGGCGGCAACATCAGATCAAAGGAATGATGAAGCGAAAGGTTATTGGAACCATGGGTACGACGCAAACTCGAAATCAAGTTTGTTGTTCAAGGAGAAATGATATGACGAGGAAGATCGACGTAAGATTAGCTCACCGTCGAAATTTGTGCTCCGGGAAGAACCAAATAGCGCGATTAAATTTAGCACGATAATGATGTAGCCGATAAAGCTAGGAACGACATGATGGAGTATTAAACTCGTAAGCAATGAAGATTACTAAGAGTTGTCGAATCGCAGTGCGGACTCGATTCACTATTCGGTGTTCTCGGTTGACGACAACCCAAAACTCATGGAGTGACTATGATAGGGAAAGGTATTATTCCGGCACAAATTCATAAGATGTAGTGCAATGGCATGATATCCTCGAGATACCAGGGAGATAATACTCGAAGGCATATCAAATTAAAGGTTCATGTGGGGTGTATTGATCTATAGAAGACAAGCACTTTTACTTGTCTGAGAAATGGAATCAAAGGAAGAAATTATGGTCGGAACCATGATTGCAAAGGATCAATTCACAGATCCAGATCATATTTTCAAGGAAATAGTTATTATTGCAAGAAGCTTCCAATGATAGGATATACATTGTGTCCATGCGCATGAACGCAAAGTTCAAGGTTGACTCCCACTTCTTCAATGCATAACCTTTCATTCACTTCCCGCGTTTGATGAAGTTGCAGTGTTGAAATTTTATCTGGCAAAATACCAGAAGAGTATGACTCATGAAAACTTTCGAGTTCACACATATTATGGAAGGCATAGGTTCGACCCATCGGGGGATCGTGGAAACATATACCACAAGCTTCAATAGTAAATACCACCAGCTCGAAAGCATAACATGATTGGCCAAGCAGATGATACAATTTACCAAAGGAACTAAGTATCAGGGGAAGAACTCACAAGGTGATTGATTATGAAGGACACTATCGGATAACAATCCAACAATGGTTCGGGTGATCCACAACGGAGCTGGTGTGAGTATCGGTACTCCATCAGAGGAAGAAAGAATGCACGAGCATCATATTATAGAACATCGGAATAATTCGATGCTTAGATAACAAAGGAATTTCGATTTCCAAAACAAAGGATCAGAAGCAATGCTCTGATTAGGGATGGATAAGTTGAATAGCCTTAGGGTACAATCAACGACAATTGGATTGGTCGAGAACCAATTCCAGTTAAAAGAATGGCAGCTCAGCCGGAAAGGTAATTTATAAGGATCAATGATGATTGCGTGTATTCGCAAACATATTGAGTCAACAGACTCAAAATGATAATGACAAGGAATGTCAATAAGACTACGAGACTTATGGGATTAACCATAATGCAAGCAAGCAAGAATTTCAAGAGCAAAAGGCTCCAGAGGATTTTCGAAAGATCGAATAGTATTTTGAAGACTTTTGTGAAACACAAGAACAACTGAGGATGAGCGGATACTCGACAAGTGCGAGGATTTATTAGAAGGGGTATTCATGTGGCAAAGAACTGCTAGGCAGTAGGCACAAAGTATTCTTGGAACAATAGAGAAAACTTCGGGGTATCTTGTAATAACAAGATCAATGGGGGGATGATCGTATGAATGGCAAGTGTAAGTAGTTATCCATAAGGATTTATCGGTAGTCGGGAATAGCAAGAGTGATGGGCACAAAGTCTCGGGAGAATATCAAAGAGTATCTTTGGAATCTTCTGGTGAAGCAGGCCATCACCTGTAATAAGGGGTTCTCCGGGTGGAAATAGTTACGAGAACCTAGAGTCAGAGTTAGTAAAATCGTTTAACCCGAGGAGAAGAGAGTTCAGAGTCCCAGAGTAAAGGTCGAGGAGTAAAAGATCCTAGTACCACCCAAATGGCGACGTGGGCCCGTAAGGCACACAGCCATGTTAGTAAAAGTTTTGCAATGTCTAGACTCGACTTCGGCCAAGGAGTTTGAAAGGGGGGTTCCTACAGGCAGTTGGCTCTGATACCAACTTGTGACGCCCCCGATTCAATTGTACACTAATCATGCACGCAAATGTGTATGATCAAGATCAGGGACTCACGGGAAGATATCACAACACAACTCTAAAACATAAATAAGTCATACAAGCATCATAATACAAGCCAGGGGCCTCGAGGGCTCGAATACAAGTGCTCGATCATAGACGAGTCAGCTGAAGCAACAATATCTGAGTACAGACATAAGTTAAACAAGTTTGCCTTAAGAAGGCTAGCACAAACTGGGATACAGATCGAAAGAGGCGCAGGCCTCCTGCCTGGGATCCTCCTAACTACTCCTGGTCGTCGTCAGCAGGCTGCACGTAGTAGTAGGCACCTCCAGCGTAGTAGGAGTCATCGTTGACGGTGGCGTCTGGCTCCTGAACTCCAGCATTTGGTTGCGACAACCAGAAAGAAAGGAAAGGGGGAAACGGGGGGGAGAAAGCAACCGTGAGTACTCATCCAAAGTACTCGCAAGCAAGGAACTACACTACATATGCATGGGTATATGTGTAAGGAGGCCATATCAGTGGACTGAACTGCAAAATGCCAGAATAAGAGGGGATAGCTAGTCCTATCGAAGACTACGCTTCTGGCAGCCTCCGTCTTGCAGCATGTAGAAGAGAGTAGATTGAAGTCCTCCAAGTAGCATCGCATAGCATAATCCTACCCGGCGATCCTCTCCTCGACGCCCTGTTAGAGAGCAATCACCGGGTTGTATCTGGCACTTGGAAGGGTGTGTTTTATTAAGTATCCGGTTTTAGTTGTCATAAGGTCAAGGTACAACTCCAAGTCGTCCTGTTACCGAAGATCACGGCTATTCGAATAGATTAACTTCCCTGCAGGGGTGCACCACATAACCCAACACGCTTGATCCCATTTGGCCGGACACACTTTTCGGGGTCATGCCCGGCCGCGGAAGATCAACACGTCGCAGCCCCACCTAGGCACAACAGAGAGGTCAGCACGCCGGTCTAAACCTAAGCGCACAGGGGTCTGGGCCCATCGCCCTTAGCACACCTGCACGTTGCGAACGCGGCCGGAAGCAGAACTAGCCCCCTTAATACAAGAGCAGGCTTACGTTCCAATCCGGCGCGCGCCGCTCAGTTGCTGACGTCACGAAGGCTTCGGCTGATACCACGACGTCGAGTGCCCATAACTGTTCCCGCGTAGTTGGTTAGTGCGTATAGGCCAGTAGCCAGACTCAGATCAAATACCAAGATCTCGTTAAGCGTGTTATTATGAAGCAACCGCGAACGCCGACCAAGGACAGGCCCACCTGTCTCCTAGGCGGTCTCAACCTGCCTTGTCGCTCCGCTTCAAAGTAACAGTCGGGGGCCGTCGGGAACCCAGGCCCACCTCTACCGGGATGGAGCCACCTGTCCTTTCAGCCCCCACATCGGGATCACTTGCGGGTACTCAACGAGCTGACCCGACTTTAGTCACCATCTGTACAGCATGTATGTATGTATAGTATATACCCATGATCACCTCCCGAGTGATCACGGCCCAATAGTATAGCAAGGCAGACTGACAAGAATGTAGGGCCAATGATGATAAACTAGCATCCTATACTAAGTATTTAGGATTGCAGGTAAGGTATCAACAGATGTAGCAACAATGTCAGGCTATGCATCATAATAGGATTAACGGAAAGCAGTAACATGCTACACTACTCTAATGCAAGCAGTATAAAGGAGAATAGGCGATATCTGGTGATCAAGGGGGGGCTTGCCTGGTTGCTCTGGCAAGAGAGAGGGGTCGTCAACTCCGTAGTCAAACTGGGGGTCGTCGGCAGTCTCGAGGTCTACCGGAAAGAAGTAACGGAAGGGGAACATAATAAATAACAGAGCAATCAAAGCATCACAAAGCGTAACATGGCAATACGCGGTGCTAGGTGTGCCCTAACGCGGTAGTAGGTGATACCGGTGAAGGGGGCAAACATCCGGGAAAGTATCCCCGGCGTTTCGCATTTTCGGACAGATAAACCGGAGGTGAAATGTTGCACGTTTGCTATGCTAGGGACATGTGGCTGACGAACGGGCTGCGTATTCGGATTCGTCTCGTCGTTCTGAGCAACTTTCATGTTGAAAATAATTTAATTCGAGTTACGGATTAAAAGATATGATTTTCTAAAGATTTTATTAATTTCTGGAATTTAATTAATTATCTAATTTAATTCGAAATTGGATTTATGACATCAGCATGATGTCATGCTGACGTCAACAGTCAACTAGGGTTGACTGGTCAACCTGACCAGTGGGTCCCACTGGTCAGTGACACATTTTAATTAAACATTTTAATTAACCTAATTAGTATTAATTAGGGGTGGGCCCCACTATCATTAACTACTTAATTAACTAATTAACAGATCAGGTTAATTAGGTAACTAATGTGTAATTAGTTTAATTAGTTGTTTAATTTAATTAATCAAAATTAATTAAGTTAATTAATTAATTAATTAATTAATTTTAATTTTATTCTTAATTACGTTCTGGGGCGGGCCCCACATGTCATAGGGCCATAGGGGCCTTAGAGGGCACGGGCGGAACGGGTGCGGGAGCACCCGAGCGGGCACTCGCCCGCACGGCGGGACGAGGCCGCTGGGGCACCGACGGCGGGGCAAGCTGGCGCGGCCAGCCGAGGCCACGGCGGGCGGAGGCGTGGGGTCAAGGGGGCTGCAGTCGCGGGAACTAGCCGGCGGCAATAGCAGCATGGCGCAGGGGGGCGCAAGGGCTGCTACTGACGGCAGCAGGAGGCAGCAGCGAGCGGGCCGAGGCGCAATGGGGCGTCGTGGTGTGCACTGGCGCACGCGCGCGCGACGCGAGGGAGGAGGGGAAGGAGGATAGAAGGGGGGGTCCTCACAGGGGAGCTGCAGCGGGGAGGCAATGGGCTCGGGGAGGTGGCGGCAGTGTCCGGAGATGCTCGGGGCGGCCGGTGGTGTAGATCGACCGAGGGGGGGCGACGGGCGCGTGGGTCGGCGAGGCCAGAGCAGCGCCGGTGAGGCGGGACCTCGCACGCGGGCGAGTGACGAGCGGGAACCGGAGCGGACGCGGTCAGGGTCAGGCATGGTTGCGGCGTGGACGGCCAGTGAGCTACGGTGGTGCGGCCCGGGACAGAGGGGAAAGGAGGGGGTCCTCACAGCGACGCGTAGGGCAATGGCAGCGGTTGTCGAGGAGGAGGACGAGGACGCGTGCGTTGCCGGAGATGAGGAGGCAGTCCGACGAGGTGGCGTTCCGGCGACGGCGGGGTCGAGGCAGAGGAGCTCCAGTGAGGTTGCACCGGGTCGAGGCCGCGGCTTCTGGTGGGTTGGTGACGAAGCTCTGCGGCGTCGGGGGCGACGGGGTCACCGGGATCGGGGGGCGAGGGCCCCGATCCAGATCGGGTCCTCGGGTGGGGGGGAGAGAGCGAGGGGAGAGTGGGGAGAGCGATGGGGATCGTGCGCCCTCTCCTGTGACGGCGCTGGAGGGAGAGGGTGGGGATCGTGGGGGGGAAGTGGGGTGGGGCTCTAGGGTTTCGGGAGCAGTGGGGGGGATATGGGCGCGGCTGGTGGGCCGGCCTGGTGGCCTGCTGGGCCGGTTGGCCCAATGGGTGGGGCTTCTCTTTTTTTAGCTTTGTTTTCTATTTTTGTGTTTTCTTTTCTTTTATTTATTTTTCTTTTCTGTTTTAATTAATTTAGGGCATTTAAGTATTTTCTAATCATGTGCTTTCTTCACTATAATTACCTATGTAATATTCAGCACAGACCGAACATTTTTGTTTCAATTTTTGAAAACTTTTGATGTTTGCATTTAATTCAAATTTGAATTTGGATCGGTTCTGAACTAACACGAGACTAGCAACAGTAATCGCGGTGACGTGGCATCATTATGAGAGGGTTATGGTAGCTTTATTACCCGGGCGTCACAGTAGTTGCATCATGTTAATTTTTATGAATCAGCTTATTGCATTCAAGTTTAACAGGATAATAATGAACTTGAACATCTGTTGGCTGAGTCATGGTGCCACTGAATCGAGCTGACCAGTGCAACCACATTTGCCTTTTATGGGAAGGTCCTAACTAGGTCTATTGTCATACCTCTCGCCGGTGCCTCCAACGAGGGAAGGTTATGGGAGCGCGCTACCCTAATCAGGTAGGCGGACATAAACCTTGTGTGCCTGTTTATAGAATGGAAAGTAAAAGATTGCAAAGTAGTAGATCGGAAACATATATGATGGAAGAGAGAACTTATATGATGGAAAAGAGACCCGGGGGCCATAGGTTTCACTAGTGGCTTCTCTCAAGATAGCAAATAATACGGTGGGTGATCAAATTCTTGCCGAGCAATTGATAGAAGAGCTCATAATTATGACAATATCTAAGGCAATGATCATGAACATAGGTATCACGTCCATGTCAAGTAGACCGACTCCTTCCTGCATCTACTACTATTACTTCACACATTGACCGCTATCCAACATGCATCTAGAGTATTAAGTTCATAAAGAACAAAGTAACGCATTAAGTAAGATGACATGATGTAGAGGGATTAACTCAAGCAATATGATGAAAACCGCATCTTTTTATCCTCGATGGGAACAATACAATACATGTCTTGCTGCCCCTACTGTCACTGGGAAATGACACCACAAGATTTAACCCAAAGCTAAGCACTTCTTCCATTGCAAGAAAAACCAATCTAGTAGGCCAAACTAAACCGATAAATCGAAGAGACTTGCAAAGATATCAAATTATGCATAAAAGAATCCAGACAAGATTCAAATAATATTCATAGATAATCTGATCATAAATCCACAATTCATTGGATCTCGGCAAACACCGCAAAAGAGTATTACATCGAATAGATCTCCAAGAACATCGAGGAGAACATGGTATTGAGAATCAAAGAGAGATAAGAAGCCATCTAGCTACTAGCTATGGACCCATAGGTCTGTGGTAAACAACTTGCGCTTCATCGGAAGGGCAATGTTGTTGATGTAGAAGCCCTCCATGATCGAATCCGCCTCCGGCAGGACGCCAAAAAAGGTCCCTAGATAGGATCTCACGGGTATATAAGGTTGCGGTGGTGGAAACGTGTTTTCGTGGCTCCCCTGATGGTTTTGGGGTATAAGAGTATATATGGGCGAAAGAATTAGGTCAGGAGACCCACAAGGGGCCCACAAGACAGGGGGGCACCCGGCGCCCCTGGGTGCGCTCTCCACCCTTGTGGACGCCTCGTGGCTCCTCCGACTTCATCTCCAAGTCTCCTGGTTTGCTTCTCGTCCAAGAAAGATCATCGTGAAAGTTTTATTCCGTTTGGTATTCCTTTTCTTCAAAACTCAAAAACAGGCAAAAAACAGAACTGGCATTGGGCTCTAGGTTAATAGGTTAGTCCCAAAAATAATATAAAATAGCATATTGATGCATATAAAACATCCAAAATAGATAGTATAATAACATGGAATAATAAAAAATTATAGATAACTTGGAGACGTATCAAGCATCCCCAAGCTTAATTCCTGCTCGTCCTCGAGTAAAATGATAAAAACAGAATTTTTGATGTGGAATGGTACCTAACATATTTATCAATGTAATCTTCTTAATTGTGGCATGAATGCTCAGATCCGAAAGATTCAAAACAAAAGTTTAATATTGACATAAAACAACAATACTTCAAGCATACTAACAAGGCAATTATGTCTTCTCAAAATAACATGGCCAAAGAAAGCTTATCCCTACAAAATTATATAGTCTAGCTATGCTCCATCTTCATCACACAAAATATTCAAATCATGCACAACCCCGGTTTCAGCCAAGCAATTGTTTCATACTTTAGTAATCTCAAACTTTTTTGAACTTTCATGCAATACATGAGCGTGAGCCATGGACATAGCACTATAGGTGGAATAGAGTGGTGGTTGCAGAGAAGACAAAAAGAGGGAGATAGTCTCACATAACTAGGCGTATCAATGAGCTATGGAGATGCCCATCAATAGATATCAACTTTATAGAGTACTAGTAGACACTGGTGACATGAATAGTCTGCAGATAGCATGGGACTCAACAACACGTGGAGTGCAAAATTCACTCCACAAGGAAAGGTATGACCAAGTCAGTGGCCGAGACAGCTGTAACAAATGAGGTCAGTATCGGCCTTCATCCACATGATTGAGCTTTGTTATGTTGTGCTACTTATATTGTTGTATTGTTCTGAATAAATGTTTAATTGAAGCTATTCTCACTACTGCAGAATGCTGCTAATGCGACACTACAATCAGAGACCCTTCGAGAAACTGTGTGCGATGCAATAATCGCAAACGGTGGTGTTAGAGAACCGTCAAAAATGTCCAAAACGGTTGTGATGACGGATGCATCAAATATGGTTCAGATTTTAGTTGCGTGTGCGATGCATGGCATACGGTTCAGTTCAATTAACTGTTTGCGATGAGGTGGAACAAAAGAAACGGGCAGCCATATGAAGGCGTGTGCGATACACATCATACGGTTCACTAGGATGAATTGTTTGTGATTAGGCAACACAAAAGAAACGGTCAAGCAGATCAAGGTGTGTGCGATATACAGCATGCGGTTCACTTGGATGAACTGTTTGCATTAAGACAAGAGAACAGAAATGGTTGAATATAACAAGATGTGTGTGATACGTGGCAAATAGGTCTGTAATCAGAAATGTGTGTGAAGACCGATAGTAACACAGACGATTGCTTCTAATAAGACGTATGTGATATGCTCTGTCTACACAACATGTATTGGCCATTGGGGGACGGGCGGTCATCCGGATACGCCATAAGGATGCGAAGAGGCATCCTATACAGCAAAGACTAGTTGTTCCACCAGTAGCTCATCTAAGAGAACTCTCAAGCAAAGTGTGCTCAGGCTGGATCAGCCATGGGATGGATGACTAGATGGGAAGTTGTGTTGATGTTAAATTAACAGATAGGATGGGTCATATTGGTCAAATGACCGAAATGACCCATTCCCTCAGCTAATTTAACCTCGAGGTCCTTGTTTTTTATTTTTACTAGTGGACCCGTTGCGCCAAATGGCGCAGAGGCACACTAACTCCATGTGCGTGATGAAAGTAATATCCTTGGTTTAATCCCCTTTAACAGAAAACATGATGGATTTTTATCTACAATGAGATGTATATACACATTTTAATTTGATAGCACAAAATACTTGCTACCATGTTCGCAGAGACCCATTTGAAATCATGTTTGCATTGAAAACATTTGCATTTTTAAGTGATTTTGTGTTTGAGCAAAAAAAATACATAGGCTTTTGTTTAAAAATATATGTACCTTTAAAATTATGAGTGCTTTCAAAATATTTTTATTAGTTAGGAGCTTTAGGTTTGAGCAAACATGTATGTTTGGAGCTTTAGCCCATCTGTATAAAAATAATGAAGGAGCATCAAACATTGAATAGCAGATGAATAATAGTTAGAAATGTCTTCATAATAGCAATAGCTATCGTCTATGACATTTGTTTTATAACAATCAAACATACCTAAAACATCATTTATACTGAATCCACATAACATGTATTTATGGTAAGGGACACCATCACATAGATTAAAGGAGGGATTGTCAAACCCAAAGTGTTTTGAAAATATTTGACTTTGTTAGTAGAAGTAGGTTTTAGCAACCACTTAGGATACTAATCCAAACCCTTTAAGATGAAAAATTAAGGATAATTTGTCTTTGAAATTATATACTTGAGTATGTATATTTCGTTATCTTAATTGGGCAATGCAGAGGCGAATGGCACAAGGTCCAAATTCAAACCCAGAGTATATCACGTGACCTGCCTTACTATGAAACTTTGTATAAAAATTCCATGTATCAGTAGGTTGCTCCAATATTTGCATCTTCATAACTTTAGGTTTGAGCAAGTACATAGGGCATGAATGTAACCCTTGATCCATTTGCGCCCAACTTGGTGTGTTTGGAAAACATTGGGTCTTTGTTGGTAAAGTTAGGTTTTAGCAATCACTTAGGGTGATTAAGAGCATCATTGTGTCTTACATACATAGCCGTTTTAGGTAGCACAGGTGATTCCATAAACTTCAGTACACAGAATCATAGAGCCAAAAAAATATTTCAACATTGTCTTAGCAGAAGTGGTCATCAGTTCACAGCTTTTGAGATGGTTTACAAAGAATAATTTGGAGAGTTACAGACTGTACAACAAAGATTAAAGAACCAGAAGATCTTACATTGTTTGAAAGGGCGATAACAGAATTGTCGAAGCTTCATTGCTAAGTTTAATTTACAAAATGTGCGTACAAAGGGATGCCTATAGAACAAAGAACGGGTGGACAGCCTTATGCTTTTCCAGGTGGAAAGTGTCACCGTGGCGAAACTTCTGAAGAGAAACAACAGAGAATAAATGCTTCACAATTTAGCAATACTCAGGACCCTTTTAATAATTAAAATTTAAGTAAACGTAAAGGTACATTGTATGATGGGAAAGAAAACTAAAGCCACTCAATGCACATTCCATTTTTTTTTCTTTCTCAACACCGGATCATTAACCATTAGTCCATTTTTTCTCATAGACTGAGTATCACAATTATAAATTTCGTTGGGGGAACACAATTACATGGAGGGTGCAGAGTAACACCCAAAGCTATCACTACCACTGAATGAAAAACCAAGAGAGCACGAAGGACCGTCAGCCAGGCGAAGCCAGAGCTATGAGACCGTCATTCTCTTCTCCTGGATCACAACTTTTACCAGATGCCGGTAAGGAGAGGCTAATATGCAAAGGATCCTGTAACACAATGAATCAGATTAGAATCACAAATTCTAATTGTTATAAAAACTGGGGCTGATAGTCAGATAGCAGAGGTGGCATACCTACACACAAGCATTGCCTGCATTCACAACACAGGATAGCTACATATTGCTTTCTTCCCAGCCCCAGGTAATTTCCATAAAAGCTTGTCACAAAATATTTGGCTTATCTGAAGCTTAACACATTAATGTTATTTCTAGCATTGTTCAGCTAGCCTTCTCATTGCCATACACTCGACCTAACCAAGCATTTAAGCAAGGCACTTATAGTAGAGCAACATCACAACAGCTCTACTCCCACCGTTCCAAAATATAAGTCTTTTTAGAGATTCCAATATGGACTACATACGGAGCAAAATGAGTGAATCTACACTCCAAACTACGTCTATATACATCCATATGTAGTTTCTATTGAAATCTCTATAAGGACTAATATTTAGAAACGCAGGGAGTAGTTATTAGGACAAGGTTCAAGTGTATAAAATCTGAACAATTAACTGTACTTGTCTTTCTCTTGCTGAAAATCACAATACTGCACCTGTGCCTACTTATTTTGTGATCAGTCGCCATGTGCATGCCTAAACCTGAGATTATGATTCTTTTTTCGCCTTTGCCTACAGACCTAAATCAAACCGGTAAGTTAGCATGTCATTTATTTATAAAGCAACACCACATCAGTCTAATCTTCCAAGAGCAAGGGCATAAAATATTCAGAGACGCGCAATTAAGATCATGCAGTCACAAATAAATGATACGATACTAAATCTATACAATTTGTTATCCAATCATTTCCCTTCCATAATGATGTTGCCAGTTTTATTGGGGATCTTAATTGCGCATCTTAATTAGGGATTAACTTATCCCCTCCTGTCTAACGTGAGGCGGCCATTGCGGCGACACAGGGGCGCACCACGTCGAAGGGCTCCCGAGGCGAGGCGCCACAACCGGCACTCCCAACAGCGTCACTCAACCAACAAATACACATATCACGAGCAAACATACACATGATGCACACACTATTTCTAATTTTGTGTTTTTCTTCTCAGATTGTGCCTTGCTCAATCTGCAGTTATGCACGCCTCTGAGCAAACTACGCTGTAACTTTACCACTTTTCAAAGAAGGAAAACACTGATTTCAGAAGCAAGGTATACTCATTGGTAGCTTCATTCAGAATGTGTGAAACCACCACATTCAGGTATATATTCAGATATTTCTCAATCGATTCAGACAAAGGCACACAACCGAGTCAAACACAAAGATACCATTAATTCATATTACATCATAGATCATACACACGTGAAGTCAAGCACAATCTGCTCCATGACAGATTTTGCTAACTCTAGCACTAAACTAAATCACGAAAATCAGTAGATCACTAAAGAAAAAGAACAAAGAATGCATGGATATACCTGTAGATATAAGGCATACCTGTAGGCAGAACAACGTTATGTATCTTAATTTTGCAATATGTTCCTGTGTAAGAAAGCTATAAAGAGAACCTGAATGCCTTGTCATTCCTGGGAAAAAACAATATGGGAAGCAGCATAATATGATACATATGAGTAATTTGGTATGTCCACCAGCAAAAAAATGGTATGTTGGCGGAACTATAGATCTTTTGTTGGTTTAATTAGATGTTGATTAAAAGCAGTAAACCCCATTTTCTTTATCATGGGCAAAAGTTAGAACCATAGGTTCAATGTATGGGAATGAATAACCTGATAAAAACCTCTTTACCACGATAGTCTATATAACACAGATTCATTATCTTAAATAGTGAGCCTACAACAGATTTATGAGTGTCAGCACCAAGCTTTAGGAAAAGCATGTGAACTTAAGAAGAGTTAACCAAGCAAAACACAAACTTCATATAATAATTTACAGAGAAGAGAATTATAATAAGCATGCTAAACTTTTGACATGCTCACTATGGTTGTTATGTTGCATGGGGGTATCCTATAGAAACATGAAGCAACTATTAAATGGTAAAGAAGATCACCAAGTACCGAAGCAATGATCAAAGCACCTTTTGTTCCATGCAAGATTTTGAGGAATTTCTTCAAAAATGAGATCCAGGTGATTCATCAGTTTACATGTAGGAAAAGATTACTGGGAGGCAAGTAGAATTACCCTTCTTTTCAACATATAATATGTGGTTCATCTGTGTAGGGTCCCAGAAGTATGATCGAAATGGTAGGTAGAACAAAGGTGTATAAACACCAATCACCGCAGGCAATCAGGTAACAAAAGAAACTCCTTAGAAGGGTGTTGATTCCAGCCAAAACCATCAACATCTGCATAACAACTGCCTTGTCCTCCTAACAAAGGTAGAACACCATCAGCCACCAATCGATAGATTCAGTCCAAAGCAACAGTAGTAAACTTCTGATCTCCCATCTGCAGAACGACTGCAGAACGTAATATAACAGTAGTTCCCAGCAAGAACAGGCAGCGCTGAAAGCCAAGAAGAATGGACTCCGCTGCATTATGTAAAATTTCAGAACCAAGTTTCTCACTGAACACATGAAGATAAGCTATAGTGGAAGTGTACAGATAAACCTATTTCCGTAGCGAAATTGTCCAGCTTTCTATAGAAATACTTAGCAAGCCTATGAAAAAGATGAGGTTAATGGAAGCAAAACATATGTAGTTATTACATCAACCTTTGGAAAAAAGCAGATAATAACACTAAAATGTCACTTCCAGATCCATGGGCGTGCAAGCACCATGGAGTATAATTACAGAAACAAATAGAAAAAACATGGGATGAGAAGGAGGGGAAGTAGCAGGAAGAGAGGCAACGCGAGGGATTGGAGGAAGGAGCTCACGTAGGGAGGCGCCACCAGAAGAAGCGGACAGGGAGACGGCTGCGTACTCCGACGACGGCCTTTCTCGCTGACATTCGCTATCCCTGCAGTGACGGCACACACATGGATCGGCCGCTCCTCACCAATGGATGCAACCTGGCGAGGGTGTAGATCGGACGCTCATCTTCGTCTTACCTAACTGCCATCAATGGAGGAGCAGATGACGAAGCAGCGGGGGCTGGGCGAGCCGCCGCTCCTGTCCTCTTAATCTGGTCGCGCAGAAGAGGGAGAGGAGGAGGAGACGGGAAGAAGGGTGCGGCGGCTGCGGTCCTTTCTGCGCGCACGTTCTCAACAGCGGAAAGGAAGGGACAAGCCGCCCATGCCGTCTCCTCTTCTCTCTTCCATATCCCCAGGCAGCGCAGCCACCGCAACCGACGATCAGGACCAGAAGGAGCATGGGGCCACATGTCATTGCGCCAGCAGAAAATATGTGCACCAGCCGGGTGCACATGCAAACGGACGTCAGGCCAACTCCACCGCGCGACCCCAAACGGACGTCCGTTTTGTCCGAATTCCGTCTGTTTGGGTAGGGGTTTGGGGCCGTGTCCGGGCGTGTCCTCGGATGCGGTGGCCGTGAGCGCAGCGCGCGGCCGCATCCATTTGCCCCATCCTGTCCGCATCCACTTAAAAAACTAAAAGAAGCATTTCAGCCAGCGTCCCCGGTTCATCACGCCGGCCTACACGTCCATCGCCGGCATCAGCCAGCGGCCGGCAACACAGCCAGCCTCCAAAATGAATAGTTCTCCTCGCCGGCAACACAGCCAGCGGCCGGCAACACAACCAGCGGCCGGCAACACAGCCGGCCTTCAAAATGAATGTTTTCTCGCCGGCACACTGCCAGCGGCCCCGACGGGCGGGCGGCACCCATGCCAGCCTCAAAAAGAACGGCCACGCCGATCGGACGACCTAGTCCAGGCCTTCGGCGTCGAGCATCTCCTTCTGCCTGGCCTCGAATCAGGCCCTCGTCTTATCGCTCATCTTCGACAAGTCCACGCTCATGATCGCAAGGGCCACCTCCTTCGCTTTTGGTGGCGGCATTGGTGGCCTCGATGCCGAGCTGCCTCTGCCTGGCCTTGACGTTGTCGGCCTCGATGTCCAGCTGTCTTTGCCGGGCCGCCTCCTCCATGTCGAGCTGCCTTTGCCGGGCCGCATCCTCCATGTCGAGCTTCCTCCTCTTGGTCGCCTCCTCCATCTCAAGCTTCTGTCTTTGAAGGTCTAGGTATTGCTTCATTTGCTCGTCCTTGCTTTGCCGCTTCTTCTCGTCCCTCACATCCTTTTGGGACATCATGCCATGCAAAGTCTCATGCAAGGCCATGGATGAGGCGTCACGTATGTCGTCCACCTTGGAGTTGGTCTTGCCCCTCGGCCTCTTCAACGCCTTGCCATCCCCACCTCCGGCGAACTTGGCCGTCTTCTTGCCTCTCTTTCTTTGAAGTTCACGGTATTGGTCCTTGAACTTGGGGCAATTGTTGATGAGCGTCCAACAATGCGTAAGAGTAAATGGCTTGTCATTGTGCCGGGCCTTGAATGCCTCCAAAGATTGGAATGCCTACACCACATGATCAACAACAAATGAACATGCAAACATATACACGGTCGAAGCCTCATGGCCGTAGCAAGGAAAGAGCTAGAAAGAGGAGACCATACCATGTCCCCAACGCCGAGACCACTCATGGGCCGTGCTTCAACGCTCTCAAATGCGGCGCAATACTTGTTGCACTCTTGTTGGATGAACAACCATCTTTTTTGAATCGAGCCGATGCCACGGTTGCTTGTAATTTGGTAGGGCTCAAACATCTTCCTTTCATGGAATGTTTTGTGGACTCTCGTCCAAAAAACAATGCCCTTTTGTTGCGCGCCGGTCCTCGGATCTTGGCTAATCTCCATCCAAGCTTGGCAAATCAACTTTTCCTCATCTTGTGTATATGAACCCGTGCGAATGCTCTTCCTCTTCTTTTGTGCCTCGGCTTTTTGGGTGAGCTCGTCGATGAACAATGGTGCACCATTAATATCAACGTCATTGCTTTCTTCTTCTTCTTCATCACCTTCGACATAGATGTCATCGTCTTCATGCCACAAGTCACTGTGGTCGTAGTCAGCACGGTCGTCGGCCTCTTCATCAGGGACGTACTCGGCACGGCCATCCTGACTTTGGGTCTCACCGAGGTCGTAGGTACGGGCATGGCCACCGTCGAAGATCACGTCCTCCATGTACCGGTTGTAGAAGGGGTCGTCGACCGCTGGCGTTGGGGTTGGCATTCCGTCAAACAAGACACGGGGGGGGGGCGGCATGGTGCCCGTGAACGGTGCCCGTGCCTGCTTTCTTAGCATCTCGACGGACGGCCGCCCGCCGCCGGGCGTGACGTTGAGGTCGATGACGGCCGCGGGGCGCGGTGTGGACGGCGCGAACAAGCCCACCTCCAGCGACCCCGAGAAACGGGTCTGTCCGTCGTGCCTTGGCGGAGGGAAGCTGGGCGACATGGGCGTGGTGCGCGACGTCGGCGACTGGCAGTGCGTAGGCCGGGCGACCGACGAGCTGGTGCTCGCCGGGGCGACGGCCGCTGCAGGGAACCCGGCAGGATGGCCCATGCCAAGCATGAGGATGGCGTGCGCTTTGTTGACGAGGTCCTCCTTCTCGTCGGCAGCGGCCTTGCGCCGCGCGGCCTCCAGCTCCTCGCGCATGGCGGCTCTCTTGGCCGCGGCGGCATTGAGCTTGACGACCGCTCTCCGTTCCCTCCTCTTCACCAATTCCGCGTCCAACTTGGCGATCTCCTCCTGCGTGCACTCCGACCGCGGCTTCCTTGGCGCCTTCTTCTTCACCTTTGCGGGCGGGTCGACGGCCAGGCCGCCGGAACTCGGCGGGGCGTCGGCCATGGACGGAGGAGAGAGGGGGCGGCGGGAGGGAGGCGGGTGGGTTTGGGGCAAATGGCGCCAAATGGGCGTGGGGGGGTTTTGGTTTCTCCCACCGACGGGCGGGCCAGGGGAGGACAAGCGTGCGCGTCCCGCTCGTCCGCGCGCTGTCCGTTTCACCCCAAAACCAGCGCAAGTTTGGGCCGGGGATGGGTCGAAAGCGGACACAAAGTCCGTTTGCGCCCGCGCGCTGGGCCGTCTCTTTTGTCCCTTTTACCCCAAACGGACGGGGGCAGACAGGATAGGGTCGCGCGGTGGAGTTGGCCTCACGCAACAACTCCCCATGACGCGGGCAGTGCGTGAGGAACGACGCGGCTGGAGCGGTTGACTGAGAATATGCCTTATTCTACCCTACTCTAACCCAATGCAGCCGACGTGCGGGACCAGAAGCAGCATTGGCCCAGCAGTCACCGCGAGAGCACAAGCGCGAGCGCACAAGACAGATGCACATGCGCCGGCCAAACTTTCCTCGCGGCTCTCCAGGACGCGCAACGCGGGCAGCGCTTGACGAGACGCGCAACACGCCAGGAAATTCCCAATTAATCTAACCCAGTGCAACCGACGAGCGGGACCAGAAGCAACATCGGCCCATCTGTCACTGAGAGACTACAAGTGTGGGCGCACAAGCCAGATGCATATGCACCGGCAAACCTCTCTGCGGCTCCCCATGACGCGCATGATGCGGTCAGCCTGTGACGAGACGCGCGGCATGGCAGGAACGGCTCACCCGAGAAAATCCAACCCAGCCAATCGAGACTCCCACGGGGCACCAGTCATCGTACGCCACGAATAGACACTAAGTCAAAAAACGCAGTAAAATCGGACGCCTGGCACAACAGCGTTGACCTGACTTTTGCCGATCGAACGGGTAGCATCGAGTGGAAATCGAGGAAGCCTCAGATGAGCGGGTCAGCTAGCCTTCTTATATGTTAGAATTTTATTTCTTAACATATGTTAAAGAAGGTCTACCGCATTACTTTTTGACAATGTGTATATGTGGCATACAGTTGATCCATCCGACCTGTTTGAGATGGAATAAGCCGTGTGTGTTGTGGGAAAATGCTTGCTAGTGTACAACCGTTTGCGATTGATGAATTCATCACCGACGGGTTCCCTAGTGTGGTTCGTGTTCATCTCATCATTATATACTTCTTGTGCTATTCAATGTTCCTTTATATTGTAAGTTTCCATTAATTGATGGCATTATATGAACATGCCACCGTTTCTTGCCATTTCCTCACCTGTTTTCCGCCACCCAGCGATATTGCACATAAACTTAGGCGCGGCGCGATGCATGGAGGCAACAAGCACAACCTATAGCACATCCACCTTTTTCAAGCATGCCAACGCACCAAAGCGCCACCTCTGTCAACCTCGTTGGCGAGGAAAACCAGAAGGCGCCACGGCTCGTCGAGGCCGCGGTGCTCCCCGGCAACGTGATGGACAACGCTATGATGCGCGTCATCGCCAGGGTTGAGCAGACCTTTGGCGCATGACGCTTCAGCGTCGCGGATCAAGATAGGCATGTGAGCGCCGAGAGGCTGCAGCTCACCGCACAACATGATCGATGGCGCGCCGCAGAGCAAGCTAGGTGCGTCTGCGCTGATAGGCTGCTGCTCGCCGCACAGTGAGAGCATTGGAGTGCTGCAGAGCGAGAGGCATGGCGTGCCGCACAGCAAGAGCAGATCCATCGATGTTTGCCTGCTGTCGATGGGGCGTCAGCTGGGTACATGCCCCGTCAGTAGCCCCATTCCTCGCCAGGAGTGGGCACATGCCCTCTGCGCCTGTGACGCCTGGGTAATTAGACTACAGTAATCCCGCGTTAATGTCGCCACGTCACCTTGGATACTATTGCTAATCTCGCGCTAGATCAAAACCGGTCCAAAACATTCAAAGTTAAAATCAAGTCAAACAGTTAAAGTTTTCAAAAGTCAAAACTAAAATGTTCTTAACATGACAATTAATTCATAAGGCATATTGGTGGAGAAACCAACGCTTTACAAAATGTTTAAATGTACTAAACTAATTAAATCATTAGCTAAAACCATTAATTAAATGTCTTTTATGTTTTGAAAATTTCTAAACTAAATTATTTTGGGTTGAAACCTGTTACTATTGTTGATGACATTCCGGTAGCCACCGATGGACGAGAACCTTGCCTATTGGCCCGCCTCATTCAACAAACTGGAAAAATGGTTCTCTTTGTCCCTCGCCCTTGGTATCGCTGTTGTTGCCGACATAACTGATAGGCTACCCTCTGACACGCCTTACTATTGTGACCGTGCGAGATGTCGGCCCCCTTCCTACCTTCAACCACATGGTGGGCCCATAACCCACAGTTCCACAGGATCGAAACCTGACTCTCCTGTACACCCCCTGTTCCTAGAGTTATTCCTCGTGCGTGGACTCGTATGTAATTCACGGACCACCGTCCCAAGTGATCTATTTTGGTATCAGACGCAATACTTATTCTCGTTGCCCTGAACCCCTTTCACCTTCTGATTAGGCATCGAACGCTTGCCTATCCGTTTGAAACTTCTCATGGTACCTCCTTACTTTGCTCTCGATATTTTCTTAAGATTCAATTCGAGAGTAACTTCCGCCACCTTCCTCGATGTTATCGACCAGATAGTCAACCTTGTAGAGGTCTGTCCTGTTGAAGCTACCCCTTATCCTTTCCGTAAGTACGATGAAGATCCCCAAGGAAGGACGACAACTTCATCATGATGACCCGAAGCAGAGAACTGAAGACATCAATGTAATGGATCGACCTCTTCGAGATGAACAACCAACACCGAGAAGACTCGTTAGAATTTCGTAACACGAACCTTCCCCCTTTACTTCCCTCTTAAATCTCGGGACGAGATTTCTTGTAGTGGAGGAGAATTGTGACGCCCGGGTAATTAGACTACAGTAATCCCGCGTTAATGTCGCCACGTCACCTCGGATACTATTGCTAATCTCGCGCTAGATCAAAACCGGTCCAAAACATTCAAAGTTAAAATCAAGTCAAACAGTTAAAGATTTCAAAAGTCAAAACTAAAATGTTCTTAACATGACAATTAATTCATAAGGCATATTGGTGGAGAAACCAACGCTTTACAAAATGTTTAAATGTACTAAACTAATTAAATCATTAGCTAAAACCATTAATTAAATGCCTTTTATGTTTTGAAAATTTCTAAACTAAATTATTTTGGGTTGAAACCTTTTGTGGTTGTGACATAAGTTGTAACATCAATTTAGGTGCCACTTTGGTATTTTGTTAATACTAAGATAATTAGGAACTAAATGAAAACAGTAAAGTAAAAATACAAAGGGGGGAAATTCAAAACCAAAAACAAAAGAGAGTAAAGGCGCCCCCCCCCCCCCCCGCTGGGCTTCGGCCCACCAGGCCGCTACCCGGCCGGCCCACCCCACAACCCCCCTGGCCTATATGGCCTCACCCCTGAAACCCTAGCCCCCACGCACCACTCCCCCCCCCATCGCCCCACGTTCCCCCACTCCCCACTCCCCCTTCCCCCGATCCAGAATTGGATCGGGGCGCTCGACGCCGCCGCCGCTCGGAGGCGTCCGAACCCCGCGCCCCGCCGTCCCTCCGTCCGTCCCTGCCGACTCCCATCGCTCGTCCTCGCCCCTCTCTTCGCCGGACGTCGTCCACGCACGCTGCCGCCGTCCTCTTCGCTCGACGCCGTCGCCAAAGACCAACACGCCGGCCTGCTTCCTCCTTCCCATCGGACTGCCTCCACGTCGCCGGCCGTTCCCGTCTCCCTCCTCACGCCCGCTGCCTAGTCCCTACGACCCGCTGTGAGCCCCGCTTCCTCTCCTCTTCCCTCCCACGACGCGCTCACCGCGGCCGACGCACCGGCCATCGCCCCGCGCGCCCATGGCCACCGCGCTGTCCGCGCCCACCAGCGCCGTCTGGCTTCCGCGCCCGTGGTCACCCCCGACGCTGCACGCCCGTTGGCCGCCCACCGCGCACACGCGCACCACCCCGACCTGCAGCCACCCGCTCCTGCTGGCTGCACTACTGCCTGCAGCTGCGCCCCCCCGCTGCCTCACCTCCTCTCGCAGCCCTCCGCCGTTCGCTGCCCCCACCGCGGCTGCGCTCTGCCTCGCCGGCGCCGCGCCGCTGGCTGTGCCCGAGGCCAGCTCCCGGGTTCCCCCGATCGGGCGCCCGCAGCGCCCAGCGCCCCTGCCCGTTTGGGTTGCGCCCGTAACCTGCACACCCGCAAAGGCCCCTGGGGCCTATGACAAGTGAGCCCCTGCCCAGAACGTTTTAGTTAAAAAAAATTAAATTAAAAATTAATTAAAACAATAAATATATAATTAATTAATTAATGAGTTAATTAAGTTAATTAATCCTGTTTAATTAATCTAATTAAATAGTTAGTTTAAATAAAGACTAGTTAGACTAAACAGACAATGACGAATGGGACCCACACGTCAGGTCAACTCCCTGTTGACTGCTGATGTCATGCTGACGTCATGATGACGTCGGCAAACACTATTCTGGATAATGTTAGAATTAAATAGTTAAATAAATCCTAAAAATGATTTAAATCTTTTAAAATTAAAATAAAATAAACCGTAGCTCAGATGAAAATACTTTCTACATGAAAGTTGCTCAGAACGACGAGACGATTCCGGATACGCAACCCATTCGTCTGCCACACCCCCCTAACCTATCGAACTCGCAACTTTCCCCCTCCGGCTCCTCTGCCCTAAAACACGAAACACCGGGAGTACTTTCCCGGATGCTTCCCCCCTTCACCGGTATCACCTCATACCGCGTTAGGGCACCCCTAGCACCGATACTTGTCATGTCATGCATTGCTATGCACCTGCTTGCTTAAATATTTATTGTTTCTTCCCCCTCTTCTCTCGCTAGACACCGAGACCGATGCTGCTGCTGCCCAGTTTGACTACGGAGTTGACGACCCCTCTCTCTTGCCAGAGCAACCAGGCAAGCCCCCCCCCCTTGATCACCAGATATCGCCTATTCTTCTCTATACTGCTTGCATTATAGTAGTGTAGCATGTTTCTGTTCGGTTACTCCTATTTTGTTGCATAGCCTGTCATTGTTGCTACAGTTATTGATACCTTACCCGCAATCCTAAATGCTTAGTATAGGATGCTAGTTTATTACCATTGGCCCTACTTTCTTGTCAGTCTGCCTTGCTATACTATTGGGCCGTGATCACTCGGGAGGTGATCATGGGTATATACTATACATATATACATACTACAGATGGTGACTAAAGTCGGGTCCGCTCGAAGAGTACCCGCGAGTGATTCACGGATTGGGGGCTGAAAGGACCTTTGTCCCGACGGCCCTCTGTGTGGATCTTTGTGGCGGAGCGACAGGGAAGGTTGAGACCACCTAGGCGAGAGGTGGGCCTGGCCCTGGTCGGCATCCGTGGTTGCTTCATAATAACACGCTTAACGAGATCTTGGTATTTGATCTGAGTCTGGCCATTTGGTCTATACGCACTAACCATCTACGCGGGAGTAGTTATGGGTATCCCGACGTCATGGTATCAGCCGAAGCCTTCTAGACGTCAGCGACTGAGCGGCGCGCGCCGGATTGGAACGTAAGCCTGCTCTTGTATTAGGGGGCTAGTTCTGCTTTCGGCCGCCCACGCAACGTGCAGGTGTGCAATGGGCGATGGGCCCAGACCCCTGCGCCATAGGAGTTAGACCGGCGTGCTGACCTCTCTGTTAGGCCTAGGTGGGGCTGCGACGTGTTGATCTTCCGAGGCCGGGCATGACCCAGGAAAGTGTGTCCGGCCAAATGGGATCGAGCGTGTTGGGTTATGTGGTGCACCCCTGCAGGGAAGTTTATCTATTCGAATAGCCGTGTCCCTCGCTAAAAGGACGACCCGGAGTTGTACCTTGACCTTATGACAACTAGAACCGGATACTTAATAAACCACACCCTTCCAAGTGCCAGATACAACTCGGTGATCGCTCTCTAACAGGGCGACGAGGAGAGGACTGCCGGGCAGGATTATGCTATGCGATGCTACTGGAGATGCTACTTGGAGATGCTACTTGGAGATGCTACTTGGAGATGCTACTTGGAGGACTTCAATCTACTCTCTTCTACATGCTGCAAGACGGAGGCTGCCAGAAGCGTAGTCTTTGATAGGACTAGCTATCACCCTCTTATTCTGGCATTCTGCAGTTCAGTCCACTGATATGGCCTCCTTACACATATACCCATGCATATGTAGTGTAGTTCCTTGCTTGCGAGTACTTTGGATGAGTACTCACGGTTGCTTTCTCCCCCTTTTTTCCCCCTTTCCTTTCTTTCTGGTTGTCGCAACCAGATGCTGGAGTCCAGGAGCCAGACGCCACTGTCGACGACGACCCCTACTACACTGGAGGTGCCTACTACTACGTGCAGCCCGCTGACGATGACCAGGAGTAGTTAGGAGGATCTCAGGCAGGAGGCCTGCGCCTCTTTCGATCTGTATCCCAGTTTGTGCTAGCCTTCTTAAGGCAAACTTGCTTAACTTATGTCTGTACTCAGATATTGTTGCTTCCGCTGACTCGTCTATGATCGAGCACTTGTATTCGAGCCCTCGAGGCCCCTGGCTTGTATTATGATGCTTGTATGACTTATTTATGTTTTTAGAGTTGTGTTGTGATATCTTCCCGTGAGTCCCTAATCTTGATCGTACACGTTTGCGTGCATGATTAGTGTACGATTGAATCGGGGGCGTCACAAGTTGGTATCAGAGCCGACTGCCTGTAGGAATCCCCCTTCCACACTCCTTGGCCGAAGTCGAGTCTAGTCACTACAAAACTTTTACTAACTTGGCTGTGTGCCTTACGGGCCCACGTCGCCATTGGGTGGTATTAGGATCTTTTACTCCTTGTCTATACTCTGGGACTCTGATCTCTCTTCTATTCGAGTTAAATGAACTTTACTAAATCTAACATTAGGATCTCGTTATCACTTTCACCCGGAGAGCCTCTTATTACTGATGATCGTCTGCTGCACGTGAAGACCCTGAAGATACTCTCTGCTGTTAACCCGAGAACTTGTGTTCATCGCGTTTGCAATTCCCTTCCACCGTCAACCCTTTGGATTACTACTTGCAGTTGTTATTCTTACATTCATCCCCAGTTTGTCTTGTTATTACAAGATACCCCGAAACACTCGTCGTTGTTTCGATAATCCTTTGAGCTTACTGCCTTGCTGTTCTTTGCCACCTGAATACCCATACGGATATTTACTCGCGCTAGCCGAGTATCCGTTCGTCCAAAGTTGTTCATGTGTTTCACAAAAATACATTAAGATACTATTCAATCCTCCAAAAATCCTTAGCAGCTTTATTGCTCTGCAAATACTTGTCTACTAGCATTATGGATGCTTCCCATATATCTGGCAATATTCACTTGTATCTTTTGACACCGTCATTTTGATCCTATTGATTCAACATGTGTGCGAATGCACACAATCATCTATCAACCCTTTTAAATTATCTTTTCGGCTCAGACATCATTTTTGAACATGAGCTGGTTCTCGACCAAACTATTTGTCATCAATTGTGCCTCTGGTCCATCCAACTTATCCATCCTTGATCAGAGTGACTGCTTCTGATCCTTTGTTTTTGAAATCGTAATTCCTTTGTTATCTAAGCATCGAATTATTCAGATGTTCTATAATATGATACCCGTGCATTCTTCTTCCTCTGGTTGAGTACCGATGCTCACATCAGATCCCTTGTGGACCATCGGTTCCTTTGTTGGATTTTATCCGACAGCGTCCTTCATATTGAATAACCTTGAGAGCCTTTCCATGGGTATATAATGCTTTTGGTAAATTGTGTCGTCTGCTTCTGGACAATGCTCTACTTTCGAGCTTGTATTATTTACTCCTAAGTTGTGGTATATGTTCCTAAGATGCCCTGATGGGTTGAACCCATGCCTTCCTTAATATGTGTGAACTCGGAAGTTTTCACGAGTCATACTCATCTGGTATTTCACTAGGTAAAACTTTCAACACTAATGCTTTTATCAAAGCAAGAAGTGAATGGAAGGTTATACATTGAAGAAGTGGGAGTCGACCTTGAACCTTGCGTTCATGCCCATGGACACGGTGTATAACTTACCATGGAAGCTGCTCGTAAAAATAGTTACCCCCTTGCTATAAGTTCATCTTGTATCCGTGGTTCGATCATTTATGATCGTGGTTTCCGACCATGTTCTCCTTTAAATACCATTTCTCGTGCAAGTTTAAGCACTTGTCTTCTGCAGAGTAATACCCCAGTCCGACCTCTACTTTGATTTGTCGTTGAGTATTACCCCCTGGTATCTCAAGATTATCACGGAACTGCATAACTTCTTATGAGTTCTTCATCAAGTGCTGCATTCTCGTTGATTCCAATTTTTCATGGGCTTTGAGTTATTAAACACTCAAAGACACCGATAATTGACTCGAGTCCGTATTGCGATTAAGCAACTCTTGTAACCTTCATTACTTACGAGTTTGAACTCAATCACGTCATTCCTAGCCTGTTTGGCTATATCCTTGTCGTACCGATTTTAACTGTGCTACCTCGTCCTTCTCTGGTGCACGAATTCTTCAGTGTGTGAGCACGACTTACGTCGAGCTTTCAACATCATGTTGCTTGTCGAGAAAGGCAACCTTGGTTCCGAGCTTGCATCTTATATATTGATCCTATAACTGGCCACTTCGTCATTCCCTTGCTTGTTGCCGTTGTTGTTTGATTGCATCCTCTCGAAAACCCCCGGCAAATGTGTTGGATCACCTTCAACACTTTGACTTCTTCCGAGATGTCAACTGTGTTCATGATGAGAAATACCATCCTTACCCCTCGATGATTGTGTTATCATCGACGACATTCTTGCCTTCCCCCAACACAAACTTGTTCATGTTTCGTGTTATACCTTGAGTTCCTTGCTACCTAGCATTGTTCTTCTTTACCTTGGAGTATTACCACCTTTTATGTCAAGGATGCCGTGGGAATTTCACCACCTCTTAAGAATTCTTGGTATATTGATGCTTCTCGCCATCACCATTCTTTCTTGGTCCCCGTGTTGGTTCTAACCAGGATACCAGTAGATGAACGGTGCTATTTGGATTTTGCCCTTCTAGCAACCCTATTGCTTTGAAGTTAATGGTTGGCTGTTCATTCTTAGACATTTGATTATTGAATCACCATTCCGACGTTGGTTGTGCAACCCAGCCCATATTTCGGGTGCACCTTTCAACCAATGTTTAATTGTGTATGTTTTCCTCGAGCATACATCATTATACCATTTGATCTGACAAATGTTATCTGCTTGTTCACATAATTGTGGAAATCCATCTTTTGTTAATCTCGATGAATTGTCGCTGATTCCATCAGCCACCTCCTCGTCCTCTCGTTGATTTACCGATGAACTCTTGTTTCGGAACTGGCTTCCATGGTTCATCTCCCGAGAATCTTCGATGTCATCTCGTCAATTTGTATCGCACCTTTTCTCCTCAAGCATCGTGAGTTTGAGGTATCCTAACACCGATCAGATCTGAATCTCGGTCAGATATGATGGTTGGAACATTTTTCCAGGAGTTATAACACTGGTCCTTTATGACCCGTTAACGTGATGGCATGCCCAGCACACCTGGCCGGATGACCTGCTGTTATAGTTTCCTTATTAGCAAGGTTATCCATTCTTCCATGAGGAAATTGTAAGACTTATTCTACAAGTTGTTCCTGATGGATCCTTCCTGTATCCAAAGTCTGACCTTTGCTTGAAGACCATGTCAATACTATCTTGAAGCATGTCTGTGGTACTCCAATTTTCAACAAGAACATTTGTAGCCCAATGCTAAAATGTTTCCTGCTCAATTATCCAAACACCGCTGTATGGGTAATGTCATGAAATTCCTCTCCCCATACATAAATGGTTTTCTACTTTCTATCCTGTCATGGATATCATGCTCTGTTTGTCCTTGGGAAGGAAATACCCCTGAGATATGTGTTTTAACACATTTTCCTTTCCATTGTTCTGTTTAATCTGATAGCCATATTTTCCTTTCCATTGTTTGGTTTAACCTTTCTTGTGATCTATATGACCTAAGTAGTAATATTCTCCTGCTTATGTAAACACCTCGTGGTACCGCTCCGTCAGTAAGATCTTGTTACCATTGTTGATGACATTCCGGTAGCCACCGATGGACGAGAACCTTGCCTATTGGCCCGCCTCATTCAACGAACTGGAAAAATGGTTCTCTTTGTCCCTCGCCCTTGGTATCGCTGTTGTTGCCGACATAACTGATAGGCTACCCTCTGACACGCCTTACTATTGTGACCGTGCGAGATGTCGGCCCCCTTCCTACCTTCAACCACATGGTGGGCCCATAACCCACAGTTCCACAGGATCGAAACCTGACTCTCCTGTACACCCCCTGTTCCTAGAGTTATTCCTCGTGCGTGGACTCGTATGTAATTCACGGACCACCGTCCCAAGTGATCTATTTTGGTATCAGACGCAATACTTATTCTCGTTGCCCTGAACCCCTTTCACCTTCTGATTAGGCATCGAACGCTTGCCTATCCGTTTGAAACTTCTCATGGTACCTCCTTACTTTGCTCTCGATATTTTCTTAAGATTCAATTCGAGAGTAACTTCCGCCACCTTCCTCGATGTTATCGACCAGATAGTCAACCTTGTAGAGGTCTGTCCTGTTGAAGCTACCCCTTATCCTTTCCGTAAGTACGATGAAGATCCCCAAGGAAGGACGACAACTTCATCATGATGACCCGAAGCAGAGAACTGAAGACATCAATGTAATGGATCGACCTCTTCGAGATGAACAACCAACACCGAGAAGACTCGTTAGAATTTCGTAACACGAACCTTCCCCCTTTACTTCCCTCTTAAATCTCGGGACAAGATTTCTTGTAGTGGAGGAGAATTGTGACGCCCGGGTAATTAGACTACAGTAATCCCGCGTTAATGTCGCCACGTCACCTCGGATACTATTGCTAATCTCGCGCTAGATCAAAACCTGTCCAAAACATTCAAAGTTAAAATCAAGTCAAACAGTTAAAGTTTTCAAAAGTCAAAACTAAAATGTTCTTAACATGACAATTAATTCATAAGGCATATTGGTGGAGAAACCAATGCTTTACAAAATGTTTAAATGTACTAAACTAATTAAATCATTAGCTAAAACCATTAATTAAATGCCTTTTATGTTTTGAAAATTTCTAAACTAAATTATTTTGGGTTGAAACCTTTTGTGGTTGTGACATAAGTTGTAACATCAATTTAGGTGCCACTTTGGTATTTTGTTAATACTAAGATAATTAGGAACTAAATGAAAATAGTAAAGTAAAAATACAAAGGGGGGAAATTCAAAACCAAAAACAAAAGAGAGTAAAGGCGCCCCCCCCCCCCGCTGGGCTTCGGCCCACCAGGCCGCTACCCGGCCGGCCCACCCCACAACCCCCCTGGCCTATATGGCCTCACCCCTGAAACCCTAGCCCCCACGCACCACTCCCCCCGTCGCCCGACGTTCCCCCACTCCCCACTCCCCCTTCCCCCGATCCAGAATTGGATCGGGGCGCTCGACGCCGCCGCCGCTCGGAGGCGCCCGAACCCCGCGCCCCGCCGTGCCTCCGTCCGTCCCTGCCGGCTCCCATCGCTCGTCCTCGCCCCTCTCTTCGCCGGACGTCGTCCACGCACGCTGCCGCCATCCTCTTCGCTCGACGCCGTCGCCAAAGACCAACACGCCGGCCTGCTTCCTCCTTCCCATCGGACTGCCTCCCCGTCGCCGGCCGTCCCCGTCTCCCTCCTCACGCCCACTGCCTAGTCCCTACGACCCGCTGTGAGCCCCGCTTCCTCTCCTCTTCCCCCCCACGACGCGCTCACCGCGACCGACGCACCGGCCATCGCCCCGCGCGCCCATGGCCACCGCGCTGTCCGCGCCCACCAGCGCCGTCTGGCTTCCGCGCCCGTGGTCACCCCCGACGCTGCACGCCCGTTGGCCGCCCACCGCGCACACGCGCACCACCCCGACCTGCAGCCACCCGCTCCTGCTGGCTGCACTACTGCCTGCAGCTGCGCCCCCCGCTGCCTCACCTCCTCTCACAGCCCTCCGCCGTTCGCTGCCCCCACCGCGGCTGTGCTCTGCCTCGCCGGCGCCGCGCCGCTGGCCGTGCCCGAGGCCAGCTCCCGGGTTCCCCCGATCGGGCGCCCGCAGCGCCCAGCGCCCCTGCCCGTTCGGGTTGCGCCCGTAACCTGCACACCCGCAAAGGCCCCTGGGGCCTATGACAAGTGAGCCCCTGCCCAGAACGTTTTAGTTAAAAAAATTAAATTAAAAATTAATTAAAACAATAAATATATAATTAATTAATTAATGAGTTAATTAAGTTAATTAATCCTGTTTAATTAATCTAATTAACTAGTTAGTTTAAATAAAGACTAGTTAGACTAAACAGACAATGACGAATGGGACCGACACGTCAGGTCAACTCCCTGTTGACTGCTGATGTCATGTTGACGTCATGATGACGTCGGCAAACACTATTCTGGATAATGTTAGAATTAAATAGTTAAATAAATCCTAAAAATGATTTAAATCTTTTAAAATTAAAATAAAATAAACCGTAGCTGAGATGAAAATACTTTCTACATGAAAGTTGCTCAGAACGACGAGATGATTCCGGATACGCAACCCGTTCGTCCGCCACACCCCCCTAACCTATCGAACTCGCAACTTTCCCCCTCCGGCTCCTCTGCCCGAAAATGCGAAACACCGGGAGTACTTTCCCGGATGCTTCCCCCCTTCACCGCTATCACCTCATACCGCGTTAGGGCACCCCTAGCACCGATACTTGTCATGTCATGCATTGCTATGCACCTGCTTGCTTAAATATTTATTGTTTCTTCCCCCTCTTCTCTCGCTAGACACCGAGACCGACGCTGCTGCTGCCTAGTTCGACTACGGAGTTGATGACCCCTCTCTCTTGCCAGAGCAACCAGGCAAGCCCCCCCCCCCCTTGATCACCAGATATCGCCTATTCTTCTCTATACTGCTTGCATTACAGTAGTGTAGCATGTTACTGTTCGATTACTCCTATTTTGTTGCATAGCCTGTCATTGTTGCTACAGTTATTGATACCTTACCCGCAATCCTAAATGCTTAGTATAGGATGCTAGTTTATTACCATTGGCCCTACATTCTTGTCAGTCTGCCTTACTATACTATTGGGCCGTGATCACTCGGGAGGTGATCACGGGTATATACTATACATATATACATACTACAGATGGTGACTAAAGTCGGGTCCGCTCGAAGAGTACCCGCGAGTGATTCACGGATTGGGGGCTGAAAGGACCTTTGTCCCGACGGCCCTCTGTGTGGATCTTTGTGGCGGAGCGACAGGGCAGGTTGAGACCACCTAGGCGAGAGGTGGGCCTGGCCCTGGTCGGCGTCCGTGGTTGCTTCATAATAACACGCTTAACGAGATCTTGGTATTTGATCTGAGTCTGGCCATTTGGTCTATACGCACTAACCATCTACGCGGGAGTAGTTATGGGTATCCCGACGTCGTGGTATCAGCCGAAGCCTTCTAGACGTTAGCGACTGAGCGGCGTGCGCCGGATTGGAACGTAAGCCTGCTCTTGTATTAGGGGGCTAGTTCTGCTTTCGGCCGCCCATGCAACGTGCAGGTGTGCAATGGGTGATGGGCCCAGACCCCTGCGCCATAGGAGTTAGACCGGCGTGCTGACCTTTCTGTTAGGCCTAGGTGGGGCTGCGACGTGTTGATCTTCCGAGGCCGGGCATGACCCAGGAAAGTGTGTCCGGCCAAATGGGATCGAGCGTGTTGGGTTATGTGGTGCACCTCTGCAGGGAAGTTTATCTATTCGAATAGCCGTGTCCCTCGCTAAAAGGACGACCCGGAGTTGTACCTTGACCTTATGACAACTAGAACCGGATACTTAATAAAACACACCCTTCCAAGTGCCAGATACAACCCGGTGATCGCTCTCTAACAGGGCGACAGCAGAGGATTGCCGGGTAGGATTATGCTATGCGATGCTACTGGAGATGCTAGTTGGAGATGCTACTTGGAGATGCTACTTGGAGGACTTCAATCTACTCTCTTCTACATGCTGCAAGACGGAGGCTGCCAGAAGCGTAGTCTTCGATAGGACTAGCTATCCCCCTCTTATTCTGGCATTCTGCAGTTCAGTCCACTGATATGGCCTCCTTACACATATACCCATGCATATGTAGTGTAGTTCCTTGCTTGCGAGTACTTTGGATGAGTACTCACGGTTGCTTTCTCCCCCTTTTTCCCCCTTTCCTTTCTTTCTGGTTGTCGCAACCAGATGCTGGAGTCCAGGAGCCAGATGCCACTATCGACGACGACCCCTACTACACTGGAGGTGCCTACTACTACATGCAGCCCGCTGACGATGACCAGGAGTAGTTAGGAGGATCTCAGGCAGGAGGCCTGCGCCTCTTTCGATCTGTATCCCAGTTTGTGCTAGCCTTCTTAAGGCAAACTTGCTTAACTTATGTCTGTACTCAGATATTGTTGCTTCCGCTGACTCGTCTATGATCGAGCACTTGTATTCGAGCCCTCGAGGCCCCTGGCTTGTATTATGATGCTTGTATGACTTATTTATGTTTTTAGAGTTGTGTTGTGATATCTTCCCGTGAGTCCCTGATCTTGATCGTACACGTTTGCGTGCATGATTAGTGTACGATTGAATCGGGGGCGTCACAGTGCCGTACTTGCACCAGAGGTCGACGACGCCGTACTTGCACCGGACGCCCGCTGCATCGTTCGCATGGGTCGCGCCGTTCGCCTTGTCCGTGGCCCACTGGATGCCAATGCGCTGGTCGGTAGGCTCGACCGCCTCCTTAGTCCAGGTGTCCACCTGGGCGCAGTAGAGGAACATGGCCGTCGCATCCTCGAGGTGGTGATCTCCGATGAAATAGCCAACTTGGAGCTCGAGATTGCGCTCCAGATATACTGCGAGCATGTCGACCGCTTGGACGAACGCCTGCACGAGTTCAGGCAGAGCCAAGAGCTACCGTAGGCAAGGGCTACTGGTCATGGTCTCATGGACGCGTTTTATTTTGTTGAGTCGTTTCGACATGGATAGCTATGTATTCACAACAATCATATTATTGCTCTGTTCCAATGTGTGTACTCTGTTTTCCATTCTTATATGTTCTGTTTCAATGTGTGTTTATATGCTTTCCATTCTGTATATGTGGATGATAATAGATAGATTCAAATTAGTATACAAAAAGAGATAGAAAATGGAATTCATAATATATATAATATTAATTGTTCATTAGTTCATCACAGAATATATATAATATCATCACATATACGTGATGATACTTAACTACTAGGTACAATGCATAAAATTGAAAACGAACAATATTAAAACTAATAATCCCTCCTGAGTCCAGTAATCCGGCAGCCCCTCACCAACACCTCCCTGGTGCGTGGCGTCTTCCCAGAGCGGAGGTAGTACTCTGCCTCCTCCGCCTCGCAGCGCTTGTCATGCCAATCTGCCTCTTGCCATTTTGTTGGGCGCCCACCAGAGCTCCTCATCGGTGGCACACTGTGTAAAACATAGGGTTTGGGAAACTGGCTCGACACCCTAAAACGGGGTGTGGCTATCTCATTATATAGACGTATCAAGAGGTACAATACAAGGCCTATACATGTAACGCCCCGGATCTGATGCGCCAGGTGTCTGCCAGCTATTCGCCGTCGTTGCCATGTCAGTTGCTTGTGTGTTGCATCTTATCATGTCATCATGTGCATTTCATTTTGCATACATGTTCGTCTCATGCATCCGAGCATTTTCCCCGTTGTCCGTTTTGCAATCTGGCACTCCTATGTCCTCCGGCGCCCCCTTTTGCCTCTTTTCATGTTCGGGTGTTAAACGTCCTCGGAATGGACCGTGATTTGCCAAGCGGCCTTGGTACACCACCGGTAGACCGCCTGTCAAGTTTCGTGCCATTTGGAGTTCGTTTGATACTCCAACGGTTAACCGGGTAACCGTAAAAGCCCCTTTTGTCTTGCAGCCCAACTCCCTTCCAAAGTGGCCCAAAACCCATCCAAACCCCCTCCATGCTCTCGGTCGTTCGATCACGATCGCGTGGCCAAAAACCGTACCTCATTTTGGAGCTTCCTAGCTCCTCCTACCTATAAATAAGTGATACCCTCCGAAATTTGCGGTCTAACCCTAGCAAACTCCCCTCCGCGCCGCCGGACATGTCCGTCCGCGCCGGACGAAATCGCGCCGCCGCCCCGAGCCACTCAGCGCCCGCCACGTGTCGCCGCCGTCTTCCTCCACCGCCGCGGCCCGCAGAGCCCGCGCGAGGCCCGCCCGGGCCCGAGGCTCCCCGCCGCCACTCAGATCCGCGTGCCGCCCGCGCCCTTGTGCCGCTGCCGGCGCCGCGCCGCCGCGGGCGCCGTCCCGCTACCCCCGCGCCGGCCCCGCTGCCTCGCCGCCGCCCGGCCTCCCGCGACCCCGCGCCGCCACCGCGCCGCCTCGCCGCGCTAGGCCGCCGCCCCTCCGCCGTCCGTGCCGCTCGCCGCACCCGCCGCCAAGCCAAGCCGCCGCCTCCACCTCGCCGGCGCCCGCGCCTTCCCTCACCGGAATCCGCCTCCTCGCCGGAGCTCGCCGGCCGGATCCGGTGGATCGGGATGAGATCCACCGGGATCTCAACCAAACGCGTCGCTCGCGCCCCGGATCTCTCCGTCCCGGAACCGCTCCATCCCGTTGACTTTCGAGGTTGAATTTTCTGCTAAGTCCCCAAATCTGTGATATTTTATGCCATGTTCATCGCATCATAACTCTCTGCATACTACTCCGTTTCATGCGTGTAATATGTCAAATTGTTCGCCTCGATGAGTACTTCATTTCTTTCCATTGCAGCATGTTCATTTGAGTCCATCTTGATGCCTGAATCATCGTTGTAAGAGTGCTATATGATGTTAACCTGCTGAAACTGCTATAACTTGATGATTTGTCATTTTTGTTGCATTTGATGTGTGCATCTTATGAGCTTGAGCCCTACATGTGTTTTGATCTATGTCATGTCATCTTTGCAGTGGTGCCATCCATATATTTTTGTGAGTTGTGTGGTGAGTGCATCAAGCTTGTTAAGTAGGGTACTTGCTGTTACTGTTTTGCTAGGCTGAATCTGTTATTTTGTGATGCCATGTAAACCTACTGCTACAAGTCATTTCGTGCATAATCTGGAGATGTTCACTAAGGATGATTTTTTATACATGTCTTGCTCTATCCATTCATGCCCCTGGTTGCATTTATAGCCTGCAGTAACATGTTGTTATCTTGCTCCAAACTTGCTAAATAATGTTGATGTCAGCCTGTTAACATTAAGTTCAATGTTGCCATGATTGTTGCTCGTGATCCATGCACCCTATGAACTTGCTCTTGCCATGTTTAGCTTCATAAACATGTCTTATTACTGTTGGTTGCCTTGCCATGCCATGTATTGCTCTGTGGTGAGTGGTTCAAGCTCACCAACATGTCTACTTATTGTTGTTCCTGCCATGTATGAATCTGTCATATAACTTGCCATGTTTACATGGGTGCCATCATATCTTCTGATCCTTTTTGGCTCATGGTCAGTAAGGGCTTTTGTTCTATGCTATTAGTAGATTAATGCCATACCTTTGTTTGCCATGATAAGTTCCTGTAACATGTTGTTTGATAACTCTAAACATTGCAACCTGATGTTATTTCTGCAAAGTCTGAAACTGTTATTATTTGCAATCTTGCCATGTCCTTTTGAGCATGTTATAGTGTTTTCTGGAGATAGCTCGGTGTTCTTGTTTTGTCATGCCTTACCTGTACTTCATGCCCATGCCTTTTGTTATTATGTTGGGGTGCTGTAGCTTGTTGTTTTGACGCTTGCTAGATGCTAGTTGCTGTTTTGGCCAGCTTCTCCTTTAAACTTGTATATAGTGTATGTGTTGAACCGTTGCTCCATTTTGAGTGTGCTCTATATGAAACTTGCTTGATTTTGCATGTAGTTCCATATTATCATGTTGCATCCTTGTTTTGAGGTGTTCGCTTGATGTTTGTATGCATTTTGCACCAATGCCATGCTTAACTTGTTTTGCTCATATCATCTAGGCCGTAGCTCCGAATCTAATGAACTTTATATGTAACTTGACTAGAATCTCGTGTAGATCATCTTGGTGCATCTTAACTTGCTGTTTAACAACTTGAACATAAGGTTTATTCAGTTCTGGACCATCCTTGAAAGTTGCATATGAGGACTTACCGGATTTGTTATATGTTGTTTCCGGCCTCATTTAAACTTGCCTTGATGTGTTGTTATTGTTTGCATCATCTCTTGCCATGAGTAGCCTCATCTCACTTTGTCATGCATCATGCTTGGTTGTGCATCATGTCTTGTCTATGTGTGGTGTGTTTACCATGTTGTGTGCTTCTTCTCGATAGTTCCCGTTTCGTTGCGATCATGAGGATGCGTTCGTCTACGTGTGGTTCGTCTTCGTGGCTTCATCTTCTTCATGGACTCGTTCTTCTTCCTAGCGGGATTTCAGGCAAGATGGCCGCTACCTTGGATCTCACTACTATCATTGCTATGCTAGTTGCTTCGTTCTATCGCTATGCTGCGCTACCTATCTTTTGCTCTTCAAGCCTCCCCAAATTGCCATGAACCTCTAACCTTTGACACCCTTCCTAGCAAACCGTTGTTTGGCTATGTTACCGCATTGCTCAGCCCCTCTTATAGCGTTGTTAGTTGCAGGTGAAGTTGAAGATTGCTCCATGGTGGACAAGATTATGTTGGGATATCACAATATCTCTTATTTAATTAATGCATCTATATATTTGGTAAAGGGTGGAAGGCTCGGCTTTATGCCTGGTGTTTTGTTCCACTCTTGCCGCCCTAGTTTCTGTCATACCGGTGTTATGTTCCTGGATTTTGCGTACCTTAAACGGTCGGGTGATTTATGGGACCCCCTTGACAGTTCGCTTTGAATAAAACTCCTCCAGCAAGGCCCAACCTTGGTTTTACCATTTGCCTCACCACCACCTACTTTTCCCTTGGGAGTAATTAACCCAAGGGTCATCTTTATTTTAGCCCCCCCCGGGCCAGTGCTTGTCTAAGTGTTGGTCCGAACCGAGCAACCTGCAGGGCCACCTCGGGGCAACTCGAGGTCTGGTTTTACTCGTAGCTTGACTTATCCGGTGTTGCCCTGAGAACGAGATATGTGCAGCTCCTATCGGGATTGTCGGCGCATCGGGCGGCTTTGCTGGTCTTGTTTTACCATTGTTGAAATGTCTTGTAAACCGAGATTCCGAGACTGATCGGGTCTTCCTGGGAGAAGGTATATCCTTCGTTGATCGCAAGAGCTTATCATGGGCTAAGTTGGGACACCCCCTGCAGGTTATAAACTTTCGAGAGCCGTGTCCACGGTTATGTGGCAGATGGGAATTTGTTAATGTCCCGTTGTAGATAACTTGACACCAGATCCGAATTAAAACGCACCAACCGTGTGTGTAGCCGTGATGGTCTCTTTTCGGCGGAGTCCAGGAAGTGAACACAGTCTTTGGGTTATGTTTGACGTAAGTAGGAGTTCAGGATCACCTCTTGATCATTGCTAGCTTCACGACCATTCCTTTGCTTCTCTTCTCGCTCTTATTTGCGTATGTTAGCCACCATATATGCTTAGTCGCTGCTGCAACCTCACCACTTTACCCCTTCCTTACCCCATTAAGCTTTGCTAGTCTTGATACCCATGGTAATGGGATTGCTGAGTCCTCGTGGCTCACAAATTACTACAACAACAGTTGCAGGTACAGGTTTATGCGATGATCATGATGCGAGAGCGATGCTTGCTTGTTATGGAGTTCTACTTCTGTTTCCTTCTTCGATCAGGGGATAGGTTCTAGGTCGGCAGCCTGGGCTAGCAGGGTGGATGTCGTTTGAGTTTCTGTTTGTGTTTCATCTATAGTCGGATGTTGATCTTATGTAAGATGATGTTGTATTCGTGTGGCATTGTATGCCTCTTGTATGTATCCCCATCTATTATGTAATGTTGATGTAATGATATCCACCTTGCAAAGCGTCTTCAAGATGCGCTTCTATCCTTGGTGGGACCTTCGAGTTCCTTTAGGATAGGGTCGCATCTTGGGCGTGACAAGTTGGTATCAGAGCCTCGACCGACCTTAGGAGCCCCCTTGATTGATCGTGTAGTTTGGCCGTTGTTGAGTCTAGAAGAAAACTAATTTTCGGAGTCTAGTTATATCGGAGAGTAGGAATTCTTTTTACTGATCAGCCCCTTCGTCGCTCTGGTGAGGAATCTTGATGTAGGTGTTTTTAATTACTCCTCTTCCCCTTCAAATTTTTCTTTAGGATCTCGTGGTTAGTTTCGTGAGTTGTCCATCCTCTTTTGTCCGGTGCATCTCTCGCCAAGTTGACTCGACCATCTTCATCTTTGCAAGTTCAATCCTTAGTTGTTTTCTTTTCCCACCCGCCCACCCTTTTTCTCCTTGGAACCGGAGTCCGTAATAGAGTATCCATCCTACTCGTGCGAAGTCTTTGCTTTCTTTCCTCAATTATTTCAACCGGTGTTTTCTCTTCAAGTTATTAGTCGGTTCCCCTTTCCAAGTTGCCTTTGTTTTACCGCCCTCCCACCCTCTTCTTTCCGGAGCCTGAGTCTGTTTCAAGTATCAATTTCATTCGTACGGAGCCTCTTCAGTCTTCCCTCAATTATTTCAACCGGTGAATTATCATCTCGTTCGTCAGACTTCATCTCTTTCTTTTCCGGTGGACTTAATTCAAGTTTTTCGGGTTGAGCATATTCTTTCCCTCGGCTCAAGTGTTTTCCCTGCTCGTTCGCCTCTCGCCAGTTTATCATTCCAGAGTTCGGAAGATATCTCAGGAGATTCGTCTGTGTTCCAATTAATTCGAGGTTGTCACCTCATTCAAATATTTCAATTGTTCCGGTGCATCATCTATCTCTTCAACAATCCTTGCCAACAGTGTTTTCTCTTTAGTGGGCCCTAACCCACAGGTCTTTTCCCAGGATCTTACCTGACTCTTCTAATTTCCCGGAGCTATTCTCAAATCCTTTTCGAAGTTTGACGTAAGTATGAATTTCATCAGTCAGATCTTTTCCAAGATCAATTTTGAATCATTTTCATTGTTGCCTCAACCTGTCCGCTTTTCGTTCCCCCGGAGCGCCTTAACAATTTTGGTGGTGTTTCTCGTCATCATTTGAAGACCGAAGAAGAGTTTTTCCTCTAAATCTTGTCCGTTCTCTCGAAGATTCATGGTTCTAGCTTCATGTTATCCTCTCGAATTATTCCATTTGTCAGATATTCCTTTGCTTACCCATCCGGAGCATGTCAGGAGTTGTTTTTCCATTTCTTTTCACCGGAGGCCATCATTCCAGTTATCGTTCTCTATTTATCCCGATGCTTCGTTCAAGTGTTCTTTAATCAGCTCATGATCACTTTGTTCTTTTGCATCTAAATCCCCTCGAGCATATTGGTTCTTCTGATTCTTCCCGGTGATTCATTCGTTTTCGTCAATCATTTCCGAATTCTAACGGTGGTTCGTTCAAGATTCTTTTTCTTTGATTATCATTTTAATCCATTCGTTCTTTCCAATCCTAACGGTGGCTCATGATGACTTTCTCAAGTTTTGTGCCACATTCCCCTTAATCTTTTCAAGAAGAATATGTAGTATGCAAAATCCATTGTTTGTCATCAATTTAATTTGATGAAGGATAAGCATACAATAAATCTTATTCTTATTTCATCCAAGTGATTAATCCTTTTCTTCGGAGTTTGTTCTTGATGAATAAATTCTAGTTCCAAGTGTTTTCATCTTTTCTTTTTCCGGAGTTCAAATTTCCTCGGCCATCTCGTCGGAACCTTCATCTAAATCACCGCAAGGCTCATCTTATTCTTTCTTCCTTCATTTTATCTCGTCATTCTTTTGTTACCGTTGTTCTTCATGGTGGTTCTTCATGATTTAACTCATTCTTCAAGAGTTCATCAAGATCTTGTTGGTGGAGTTCAAGTATCTTTTCTTATCGCATCTCGAAGTGCAATTAATTCTCCATATTCTTTTCAAGTGGAGTTTTGCATTTCTTCGTTCTTCTCAGCTATTTAATCTTTTCCGCTTGTGGTCGGTGATTACCTCATAATTTTGAGTTGTTATCCATAAGTCCACAACAAGCTTATTCTTTTCATTGTTGATTCTCTCAACAACTCCGTTTAAACCTTCCTTCTGAAGGTGCTTTCAATTTCATTCGTGGCACAAGTTGTCATTTCCTTCTCCATTCTTTTCATTCAACTCTTCCAATTCTTTTAGGAGGTTTTGTGTCATGTCTTCATCAACTGTTATTCCATTTTCTCAAACTCGTGTTCTATTCCTTCCATCTTCAGCCGGAGTGCTGCCTAAATCCTTTCAGTCTTATTCGTTTCTTATCTCGTTCTAACCGGAGTGGTTTCATAGTCTATTTGATTCCGTGAGCTTTCGATTCTTGTCATTCTCGTCCTTCCTCTCTTCTTCTTGAGTGCTCTCGATTCTTTTCTTCTTCTCTTGAGTTCTTGTTTCACCTCATCCCATTTTCCCTTCCGTCTCGGTCCTAAGATCTCGGGACGAGATCTCTTGTTAGTGGAGGAGTGTTGTAACGCCCCGGATCTGATGCGCCAGGTGTGTGCCAGCTATTCGCCATCGTTGCCATGTCAGTTGCTTGCGTGTTGCATCTTATCAAGTCATCATGTGCATTTCATTTTGCATACATGTTCGTCTCATGCATCCGAGCATTTTCCCCGTTGTCCGTTTTGCAATCCGGCACTCCTATGTCCTCCGGCGCCCCCTTTTGCCTCTTTTCATGTGCGGGTGTTAAACGTCTTCGGAATGGACCGTGATTTGCCAAGCGGACTTGGTACACCACCGGTAGACCGCCTGTCAAGTTTCGTGCCATTTGGAGTTCGTTTGATACTCCAACGGTTAACCGGGTAACCGTAAAAGCCCCTTTTGTCTTGCAGCCCAACTCCCTTCCAACGTGGCCCAAAACCCATCCAAACCCCCTCCATGCTCTCGGTCGTTCGATCATGATCGCGTGGCCGAAAACCGTGCCTCATTTGGAGCTTCCTAGCTCCTCCTACCTATAAATAAGTGATCCCCTCCGAAATTTGTGGTCTAACCCTAGCAAACTCCCCTCCGCGCCACCGGACATGTCCGTCCGCGCCGGACGAAATCGCGCCGCCGCCCCGAACCACTCAGCGCCCGCCACGTGTCACCGCCGTCTTCCTCCACCGCCGCGGCCCGCAGAGCCCGCGCGAGGCCCGCCCGAGGCCCGAGGCTCCCCGCCACCACTCAGATCCGCGCGCCGCCCGCGCCCTTGCGCCGCCGCCGACGCCGCGCCGCCGCCGGCGCTGTCACGCTACCCCCGCGCCGGCTCCGCTGCCTCGCCGCCGCCCGGCCTCCCGCGACCCCGCGCCGCCGCCGCACCGGCGCGCCACGCTGAGCCGCCGCCCCTCCGCCGTCCGTGCCGCTCGCCGCACCCGCCGCCAAGCCAAGCCGCCGCCTCCACCTCGCCGGCGCCCGCGCCTTCCCTCGCCGGAATCCGCCTCCTCGTCGGAGCTCGCCGGCCGGATCCGGTGGATCGGGATGAGATCCACCGGGATCTCAACCAAACGCGTCGCCCGCGCCCCGGATCTATCCGTCCCGGAACCGCTCCATCCCGTTGACTTTCGAGGTTGAATTTTCTGCTAAGTCCCCAAATCTGTGATATTTTATGCCATGTTCATCGCATCATAACTCTCTGCAAACTGCTCCGTTTCATGCGTGTAATATGTCAAATTGTTCGCCCTGACGAGTACTTCATTTCATACCATTGCATCATGTTCATTTAAGTCCATCTTGATGCCTGAATCATCGTTGCAAGAGTGCTATATGATGTTAACCTGCTGAAACCGCTATAACTTGATGATTTGTCATTTTTGTTGCATTTGATGTGTGCATCTTATGAGCTTGAGCCCTACATGTGTTTTGATCTATGTCATGTCATCTTTGCAGTGGTGCCATCCATGTATTTTTGTGAGTTGTGTGGTGAGTGCATCAAGCTTGTTAAGTAGGGTACTTGCTGTTACTGTTTTGCTAGGCTGAATCTTTTATTTTGTGATGCCATGTAAACCTGCTGCTACAAGTCATTTCGTGCATAATCTGGAGATGTTCACTAACGATGATTTTTTATACATGTCTTGCTCTATCCATTCATGCCCCTGGTTGGATTTATAGCCTGATGTAACATGTTGTTATCTTGCTCCAAACTTGCTAAATAATGTTGCTGTCAGCCTGTTAACATTAAGTTCAGTGTTGCCATGATTGTTGCTGGTGATCCATGCACCCTATGAACTTGATCTGGCCATGTTTAGCTTCATAAACATGTCTTCTTACTGTTGGTTGCCTTGCCATGCCATGTATTGCTCTGTGGTGAGTGGTTCAATCTCACAAACATGTCTACTTATTGTTGTTCCTGCCATGTATGAATCTGTCATATAACTTGCCATGTTTACATGGGTGCCATTATATCTTCTGATCCTTTTTGGCTCATGGTCAGTAAGGGAATTTTGTTCTATGCTATTAGTAGATTAATGCCATGCCTTTGTTTTCCATGATAAGTTCCTGTAACATGTTGTTTGATAACTCTAAACATTGCAACCTGATGTTATTTCTGCAAAGTCAGAAACTGTTATTATTTGCAATCTTGCCATGTCCTTTTGAGCATGTTATAGTGTTTTCTGGAGATAGCTCGGTATTCATGTTTTGTCATGCCTTACATGTACTTCATACCCATGCCTTTTGTTATTATGTTGGGGTGCTGTAGCTTGTTGTTTTGATGCTTGCTAGATGCTAGTTGCTGTTTTGGACAGCTTGTCCTTTAAACTTGTATAGAGTGTATGTGTTGAACCGTTGCTCCGTTTTGAGTGTGCTCTATATGAAACTTGCTTGCTTTTGCATGTAGTTTCATATTATCATGTTGCATCCTTGTTTTGAGGTGTTCGCTTGATGTTTGTATGCATTTTGCACCAATGCCATGCTTAACTTGTTTTTCTCATATCTTCTAGGCCGTAGCTCCGAATCTAATGAACTTTATATGTGACTTGACTAGAATCTCATGTAGATCATCTTGGTGCATCTTAACTTGCTGTTTAACAACTTGAACATAAGGTTTATTCAGTTTTGGACCAACCTCGAAAGTTGCATATGAGGACTTACCGGATTTGTTATATGTTGTTTCCGGCCTCATTTAAACTTGCCTTGATGTGTTGTTCTTGTTTGCATCATCTCTTGCCATGAGTAGCCTCCTCTAGCTTTGTCATGCATCATGCTTGGTTGTGCATCATGTCTTTTCTATGTGTGGTGTGTTTACCATGTTGTGTGCTTCTTCTCGATAGTTCCCGTTTCGTTGCGATCGTGAGGATGCGTTCGTCTACGTGCGGTTCATCTTCGTGGCTTCATCTTCTTCATGGACTCGTTCTTCTTCCTAGCGGGATTTCAGGGAAGATGACCGCTACCTTGGATCTCACTACTATCATTGCTATGCTAGTTGCTTCGTACTATCGCTATGTTGCGCTACCTATCTTTTGCTCTTCAAGCCTCCCCGAATTGCCATGAACCTCTAACCTTTGACACCCTTCCTAGCAAACCGTTGTTTGGCTATGTTACCGCATTGCTCAGCCCCTCTTATAGCGTTGTTAGTTGCAGGTGAAGTTGAAGATTGCTCCATGGTGGACAAGATTATGTTAGGATATCACAATATCTCTTATTTAATTAATGCATCTATATATTTGGTAAAGGGTGGAAGGCTCGGCCTTATGCCTGGTGTTTTGTTCCACTCTTGCCGCCCTAGTTTCCGTCATACCGGTGTTATGTTCCCGGATTTTGTGTTCCTTACGCGGTCGGGTGATTTATGGGACCCCCTTGACAGTTCACTTTGAATAAAACTCCTCCAGCAAGGCCCAACCTTGGTTTTACCATTTGCCTCACCACCACCTACTTTTCCCTTGGGAGTAATTAACCCAAGGGTCATCTTTATTTTAGCCCCCCCCCCGGGCCAGTGCTTGTCTAAGTGTTGGTCCGAACCGAGCAACCTGCGGGGCCACCTCGGGGCAACTCGAGGTCTGGTTTTACTCGTACCTTGACTTATCCGGTGTTGCCCTGAGAACGAGATATGTGCAGCTCCTATCGGGATTGTCGGCGCATCGGGTGGCTTTGCTGGTCTTGTTTTACCATTGTCGAAATGTCTTGTAAACCGGGATTCCGAGACTCATCGGGTCTTCCTGGGAGAAGGTATATCCTTCATTGATCGCGAGAGCTTATCATGGGCTAAGTTGGGACACCCCTGTAGGGTATAAATTTTCGAGAGCCGTGCCCGCGGTTATGTGGCAGATGGGAATTTGTTAATGTCCGGTTGTAGATAACTTGACACCAGATCCGAATTAAAACGGACCACCCGTGTGTGTAGCCGTGATGGTCTCTTTTTGGCAGAGTCCGGGAAGTGAACACGGTCTTTGGGTTATGTTTGACGTAAGTAGGAGTTCAGGATCACCTCTTGATCATTGCTAGCTTCACGACCGTTCCTTTGCTTCTCTTCTCGCTCTTTTTGGCGTATGTTAGCCACCATATATGCTTAGTCATTGCTGCAACCTCACCACCTTACCCCTTCCTTACCCCATTAAGCTTTGCTAGTCTTGATACCCATGGTAATGGGATTGCTGAGTCCTCGTGGCTCACAGATTACTGCAACAACAGTTGCAGGTACAGGTTTATGCGATGATCATGACGCGAGAGCGATGCTTGCTTGTTATGGAGTTCTACTTCTGTTTCCTTCTTCGATTAGGGGATAGGTTCCAGGTCGGCAGCCTGGGCTAGCAGGGTGGATGTCGTTTGAGTTTCTGTTTGTGTTTCATCCGTAGTCGGATGTTGATCTTATGTAAGATGATGTTGTATTCGTGTGGCATTGTATGCCTCTTGTATGTATCCCCATCTATTATGTAATGTTGATATAATGATATCCACCTTGCAAAGCGTCTTCAAGATGCTCTTTTATCCTTGGTGGGACCTTCGAGTTCCTTTAGGATAGGGTCGCATCTTGGGCGTGACAATACAAGACTACGTATATACAGTCGAACACCCTCCCTCAGTCTTAACTGTAGCCTGAAGTACAAAGTTAAGATTGCGCCTACAGCCTACAAACTGTGGTTGTGGAAGAGGCTTCGTGAAGATGTCAGCAAGTTGATCTTTGGAGGAGATGAACTTGATACAAAGTAGTCTCTGTGCAACACGTTCCCAAACAAAGTGATAGTCAACCTCGATGTGTTTCGTCCTAGCATGAAACACCGGATTAGATGGAAGGTATGTAGCGCCGATGTTATCACACCACAGAATTGGAGGATGACCTGGAGAGACTCTCAGCTCCCGCAGCAAAGACTGTACCCATATGATCTCAGCGGTAGCATCAGCAACTGCTTTATACTCAGCTTCAGTACTGCTATGAGACACGGTGGCTTGCTTGCGTGCATTCCAGGCGATCAAGTTAGGACCAAACAACACTGCATATCCCCCCGTGGATCGCCGATCATCAGGACTTCCAGCCCAATCCGCATCAGAGAAAGCCGAAAGTTCACAAGACGGTGCAGACTGAAGGAGCAGACCATACGAAGCAGTAGAAGAAACATATCGCAGAATGCGCTTAACTGCCGAGAGATGAGTGGTACGAGGTGCATGAAGGTACTGGCACACACGGTTGACTGTATAAGAGACATCAGGTCTGGTGATAGTGAGATATTGCAGACCACCAACAAGACTCTGATACTCAGTGGTGTCATCAGTGGAAAGAAGGTCTCCATCAAGGGCAGACAACCGATCAGTCGTAGACATCAGAGTGATAGCGTGTTTGCATTTGAGCATCCCAGCACGGCCCAACAGATCCATGGAGTACTTTTTCTGACTCAAAATCAACCCAGTAGAGGACCGCGACACCTCCAATCCAAGAAAATAATGTAGAGCATCCAAATCCTTGACAGCAAATGTTGGGGAACGTAGTAATTTCAAAAAAATTCCTACGCACATGCAAGATCATGGTGATGCATAGCAATGAGAGGGGAGAGTGTTGTCCACGTACCCTCGTAGACCGTAAGCGGAAGCATTATGACAACGCGGTTGATGTAGTCGTACGTCTTCACGATCCGACCGATCCAAGTACCGAACGTACGGCACCTCCGTGTTCTGCACACTTCAGCTCGATGACGATCCCCGGACTCCGATCCAGCAGGGTGTCGGGGATGAGTTCCGTCAGCACGATGGCGTGGTGACGGTGATGATGTTCTACTGACGCAGGGCTTCGCCTAAGCACCGCTACGATATGACCGAGGTGGAATATGGTGGAGGGGGGACCGCACACGGCTGAGGAACGATCACGATGATCAACTTGTGTGTCCTAGGGTGCCCCCTGCCCCTGTATATAAAGGAGCAAGGAGGGAGGCCGGCCAGCCCTAGGGGGCGCGCCAAGGAGGGGGGAGTCCTCCTCCTAGTGGGAGTAGGACTCCCCTTTCCTAGTCCAACTAGGAAGAGAGAGGGGGAAGGAAAGAGAGGGAGAGGGAGAGGGAAAGAGGGGCCGCGCCCCCCTCCCTAGTCCAATTCGGACTCCCCATGGGGGGCGCCACCTCCTGGGCTCCTGCCCTCTCTCCCCCCTCAGGCCCACTAAGGCCCAATACTTCCCTGGGGGGTTCCGGTAACCCCTCCGGCACTCTGGTTTTCTCTGAAATCACCCGGAACATTTCCGGTGTCCGAATATAGTCGTCCAATATATCAATCTTTATGTCTCAACTATTTCGAGACTCCTCGTCATGTCCGTGATCACATCCGGGACTCCGAACAACCTTCGGTACATCAAAACTTATAAACTCATAATAAAATTGTCATCATAACGTTAAGCGTGCGGACCCTACGGGTTCGAGAACTATGTAGACATGACCGAGAACTGTTTCCGGTCAATAACCAATAGTGGAACCTGGATGTTCATATTGGCTCCTACATATTCTACGAATATCTTTATCGGTCAAACTGCATAACAACATACATTGTTCCCTTTGTCATCGGTATGTTACTTGCTCGAGATTCGATCGTCGGTATCCAATACCTAGTTCAATCTCGTTACCGGAAAGTCTCTTTACTCGTTCCTATAATACATCATCCTGTAACTAACTCATTAGTTACAATGCTTGCAAACTTAAGTGATGTGTATTACCGAGAGGGCCCAGAGATACCTCTCCGACAATCGGAGTGACAAAACCTAATCTCGAAATACGCCAACCCAACATGTACCTTCGAAGACACCTGTAGAGCACCTTTATAATCACCCAGTTACATTGTGACGTTTGGTAGCACACAAAGTGTTCCTCCGGTAAACGGGAGTTGCATAATCTCATAGTTGTAGGAACTTTGTATAAGTCATGAAGAAAGCAATAGCAACATACTAAACGATCAAGTGCTAGGCTAACTGAATGGGTCAAGTCAATCACATCATTCTCCTAATGATGTGATCCCATTAATCAAATGACAACACATGTCTATGGTTAGGAAACATAACCATCTTTGATTAATGAGCTAGTCAAGTAGAGGCATACTAGTGACACTTAGTTTGTCTATGTATTCACACATGTATCATGTTTCCGGTTAATACAATTCTAGCATGAATAATAAACATTTATCATGATATGAGGAAATAAATAATAACTTTATTATTGCCTCTAGGGCATATTTCCTTCAGTCTCCCACTTGCACTAGAGTCAATAATCTAGATTACACAATAATGATTCTAACACCCATGGAGTCTTGGTGCTGATCATGTTTTGCTCGTGGAAGAGGCTTAGTCAACGGGTCTGCAACATTCAGATCCGTATGTATCTTGCAAATCTCTATGTCTCCCACCTAGACTTGGTCCCGGATGGAATTGAAGCGTCTCTTAATGTGCTTGGTCCTCTTGTGAAATCTGTATTCCTTTGCTAAGGCAATTGCACCAGTATTGTCATAGAAGATCTTCATTGGTCCCGATGCACTAGGTATGACACCTAGATCGGAAATGAACTCCTTCATCCAGACTCCTTCATTTGCTGCTTCCGAAGCAGCTATGTACTCCGCTTCGCATGTAGATCCTGCTATGACGCTTTGTTTAGAACTGCACCAACTGACAGCTCCACCGTTTAATATAAATATGTATCCGGTTTGCGATTTAGAATCGTCCAGATCAGTTTCAAAGCTTGTATCGACGTAACCCTTTACGACAAGCTCTTTGTCACCTCCATAAACGAGAAACATATCCTTTGTCCTTTTCAGGTATTTCAGGATGTTCTTGACCGCTGTCTAGTGATCCACTCCTGGATTACTTTGGTACCTCCTTGCTAAACTAATAGCAAGGCACACATCAGGTCTGGTACACATCATTGCATACATGATAGAGCCTATGGCTGAAGCCTAGGGAACTCCTTTCATTTTCTCTCTATCTTCTGCAGTGGTCGGGCATTGAGTCTGACTCAACTTCACACCTTGTAATATAGGCAAGAACCCTTTCTTTGCCTGATCCATATTGAACTTTTTCAAAACTTTATCAAGGTATGTGCATTGTGAAAGTCCAATCAAGCGTCTTGATCTATCTCCATAGATCTTGATGCCCAATATGTAAGCAGCTTCACCGGGGTCTTTCATTGAAAAACTTTTATTCAAGTATCCTTTTATGCTATCCAGAAATTCTATATCATTTCCAATCAACAATATGTCGTCCACATATAATATCAGAAATGCTACAGAGCTCCCACTCACTTTCTTGTAAATACAGGCTTCTCCAAAAGTCTGTATAAAACCATATGGTTTCATCACACTATCAATGCGTTTATTCCAACTCCGAGAAGCTTGCACCAGACCATAAATTGATCGCTGGAGCTTGCACACTATGTTAGCTCCTTTAGGATCGACAAAAACTTCCAGTTGCATCATATACAACTCTTCTTCCAGAAATCCATTCAGGAATGCAATTTTGACATCCATCTGCCATATTTCATAATCATAAAATGCGGCAATTGCTAACATGATTCGGACAGACTTAAGCATCGCTACGGGTGAGAAGGTCTCATCGTAGTCAACTCCTTGAACTTGTCGAAAACCTTTTGCAACAAGTCGAGCTTTGTAAATAGTAACATTACCGTCAGCATTAGTCTTCTTCTTGAAAATCCATTTATTCTCTATTGCTTGCCGATCATTGGGCAAGTCAACCAAAGTCCACACTTTGTTCTCATACATGGATCCCATCTCAGATTTCATGGCTTCAAGCCATTTTGCGGAATCTAGGCTCACCATCGCTTCTTCATAGTTCGTAGGTTCACCATGATCTAGTAGCATGACTTCCAGAATAGGATTACCGTACCACTCTGGTGTGGATCTTACTCTGTTTGATCTACGAGGTTCAGTAACAACTTGATCTGAAGTTTCATGATCATCATCATTAAGTTCCTCACTAATTTGTGTAGGTGTCACAGGAACTGATTTCTGTGATGAACTACTTTCCAATAAGGGAGCTGGTACTGTTACCTCATCAAGTTCTACTTTCCTCCACTCACTTCTTTTGAGAGAAACTCCTTCTCTAGAAAGGATCCATTCTTAGCAATGAATGTCCTGCCTTCGGATCTGTGATAGAAGGTGTACCCAACTGTCTCCTTTGGGTATCGTATGAAGACACATTTTTCCGATTTGGGTTCGAGCTTATCAGGTTGAAGCTTTTTCACATAAGCATCGCAGCTCCAAACTTTCAGAAACGACAACTTTGGTTTCTTGCCAAACCATAGTTCAAAAGGAGTCATCTCAACGGATTTTGATGGTGCCCTATTTAACGTGAATGCGGCCGTCTCTAAAGCATAACCCCAAAACGATAGCGGTAAATCGGTAAGAGACATCATAGATCGCACCATATCTAGTAAAGTACAATTACGACGTTCGGACACACCATTACATTGTGGTGTTCCGGGTGGCGTGAGTTGCGAAACTATTCCACAATTTTTCAAATGTAGACCAAACTCGTAACTCAAATATTCTCCTCCACGATCAGATCGTAGAAACTTTATTTTCTTGTTACGATGATTTTCCACTTCACTCTGAAATTCTTTGAACTTTTCAAATGTTTCAGATTTATGCTTCATTAAGTAGATATACCCGTATCTGCTTAAAAATCATCTGTGAAGGTGAGAAAATAACGATATCCGCCACGAGCCTCAATATTCATCGGACCACATACATCTGTATGTATGATTTCCAACAAATTTGTTGCTCTCTCCATAGTACCGGAGAACGGCGTTTTAGTCATCTTGCCCATGAGGCACGGTTCGCAAGTACCAAGTGATTCATAATCAAGTGGTTCCAAAAGTCCATCAGTATGGAGTTTCTTCATGCGTTTTACATCGATATGACCTAAACGGCAGTGCCACAAATAAGTTGCACTATCATTATCAACTCTACATCTTTTGGCTTCAACATTATGAATATGTGTATCACTACTATCGAGATTCATCAAAAATAGACCACTCTTTAAGGGTGCATGACCATAAAAGATATTACTCATATAAATAGAATAACCATTATTCTCTGATTTAAATGAATAACCGTCTCGCATCAAACAAGATCCAGATATAATGTTCATGCTCAACGCTGGCACCAAATAACAATTATTCAGGTCTAAAACTAATCCCGAAGGTAGATGTAGAGGTAGCGTGCCGACTGCGATCACATCGACTTTGGAACCATTTCCCACGCGCATCGTCACCTCGTCCTTAGCTAGTGTTCGCTTATTCCATAGTCCCTGTTTCGAGTTGCAAATATTAGCAACAGAACCAGTATCAAATACCCAAGTGCTACTGCGAGCTCTAGTAAGGTACACATCAATAACATGTATATCACATATACCTTTGTTCACCTTTCCATCCTTCTTATCCGCCAAATACTTGGGGCAGTTCCGCTTCCAGTGAGCAGTTTTCTTGTAGTAGAAGCACTCAGTTTCAGGCTTAGGTCCAGATTTGGGTTTCTTCTCTTGAGCAGCAACTTGCTTGCTGTTCTTCTTGAAGTTCCCCTTCTTCTTCCCTTTGCCCTTTTTCTTGAAACTAGTGGTCTTGTTGACCATCAACACTTGATGCTCCTTCTTGATTTCTACCTCCGTAGCTTTTAGCATTGCGAAGAGCTCGGGAATTGTCTTGTTCATCCCTTGCATATTATAGTTCATCACGAAGCTCTTGTAGCTTGGTGGCAGTGATTGGAGAATTCTGTCAATGACGCTATCATCCGGAATATTAACTCCCAGTTGAATCAAGTGATTATTACACCCAGACATTTTGAGTATATGCTCACTGATAGAAATATTCTCCTCCATCTTGCAGCTATAGAATTTATTGGAGACTTCATATCTCTCAATCCGGGCATTTGCTTGAAATATTAACTTCAACTCCTGGAACATCTCATATGCTCCATGATGTTCAAAACGTCGTTGAAGACCCAGTTCTAAGCTGTAAAGCATGGCACACTGAACTATTGAGTAGTCATCAGCTTTGCTCTGCCAGACGTTCATAACATCTGGTGTTGCTCCTGCAGCAGGCCTAGCACCCAGCGGTGCTTTCAGGACGTAATTCTTCTGTGCAGCAATGAGGATAATCCTCAAGTTACGGACCCAGTCCGTGTAATTGCTACCATCATCTTTCAACTTTGCTTTCTCAAGGAACGCATTAAAATTCAACGGAACAACAGCATGAGCCATCTATCTACAACAAACATAGATAAGCAAAATACTATCAGGTACTAAGTTCATGATAAATTTAAGTTCAATTAATCATATTACTTAAGAACTCCCACTTAGACAGACATCTCTCTAGTCATCTAAGTGATCACGTGATCCAAATCAACTAAACCATAACCGATCATCACGTGAGATGGAGTAGTTTTCAATGGTGAACATCACTATGTTGATCATATCTACTATATGATTCACGCTTGACCTTTCGGTCTCCATGTTCCGAGGCCATATCTGCGTATGCTAAGCTCATCAAGTTTAACCTGAGTATTCCGCGTGTGCAAAACTGGCTTGCACCCGTTGTAGATGGACGTTGAGCTTATCACACCCGATCATCACGTGGTGTCTGGGCACGACGAACTTTGGCAATGGTGCATACTCAGGGAGAACACTTCTTGATAATTTTAGTGAGAGTTCATCTTAAAATGCTACCGTCAATCAAAGCAAGATAAGATGCATAAAGGATAAACATCACATGCAATCAATATAAGTGATATGATATGGCCATCATCATCTTGTGCTTGTGATCTCCATCTCCGAAGCACCGTCATGATCACCATCGTCACCGGCGCGACACCTTGATCTCCATCATAGCATCGTTGTTGTCTCGCCAACTATTGCTTCTATGACTATCGCTACCGCTTAGTGATAAAGTAAAGCAATTACAGGGCGTTTGCATTTCATACAATAAAGCGACAACCATATGGCTCCTGCCAGTTGCCGATAACTCGGTTACAAAACATGATCATCTCATACAATAAAATATAGCATCACGTCTTGACCATATCACATCACAACATGCCCTGCAAAAACAAGTTAGACGTCCTCTACTTTGTTGTTGCAAGTTTTACGTGGCTGCTACGGGCTGAGCAAGAACCGTTCTTACCTACGCATCAAAACCACAATGATAGTTCGTCAAGTTAGTGCTGTTTTAACCTTCGCAAGGACCGGGCGTAGCCACACTCGGTTCAACTAAAGTTGGAGAAACTGACACCCGCCAGCCACCTGTGTGCAAAGCACATCGGTAGAACCAGTCTCGCGTAAGCGTACGCGTAATGTCGGTCCGGGCCGCTTCATCCAACAATACCGTCGAACCAAAGTATGACATGCTGGTAAACAGTATGACTTGTATCACCCACAACTCACTTGTGTTCTACTCGTGCATATAACATCAACGCATAAAACCTAGGCTCGGATGGCAATGTTGGGGAACGTAGTAATTTCAAAAAAATTCCTACGCACACGCAAGATCATGGTGATGCATAGCAACGAGAGGGGAGAGTGTTGTCCATGTACCCTCGTAGACCGTAAGCGGAAGCGTTATGACAACGCGGTTGATGTAGTCGTACGTCTTCATGATCCGACCGATCCAAGTACCGAACGTACGGCACCTCGGTGTTCTGCACACATTCAGCTCGATGACGATCCCCGGACTCCGATCTAGCAGGGTGTCGGGGATGAGTTCCGTCAGCACGACAGCATGGTGACGGTGATGATGTTCTACCGACGCAGGGCTTTGCCTAAGCACCACTACGATATGACCGAGGTGGAATATGGTGGAGGGGGCACCGCACACGGCTGAGGAACGATCACGATGATCAACTTTTGTGTCCTAGGGTGCCCCCCTGCCCCCATATATAAAGGAGCAAGGAGGGAGGACGGCCGGCCCTAGGGGGCGTGCCAAGGAGGGGGGGAGTCCTCCTCCTAGTGGGAGTAGGACTCCCCTTTCCTAGTCCAACTAGGAAGAGAGAGGGGGAAGGAAAGAGAGGGAGAGGGAGAGGGAAAGAGGGGCCGCGCCCCCCTCCCTAGTCCAATTCGGACTCCCCATGGGGGGGCGAACCACCTCCTGGGCTGCTACCCTCTCTCCCCTCAGGCCCACTAAGGTCCAATACTTCCCCGGGGGGTTCCGGTAACCCCTCCGGCACTCCGGTTTTCTCCGAAATCACCCGGAACATTTCCGGTGTCCGAATATAGTCGTCCAATATATCAATCTTTATGTCTCGACCATTTCGAGACTCCTCGTCATGTCTGTGATCACATCCGGGACTCCGAACAACCTTCGGTACATCAAAACTTATAAACTCATAATAAAACTGTCATCGTAACATTAAGCGTGCGGACCCTACGGGTTCGAGAACTATGTAGACATGACCGAGAACTGTTTCCGGTCAATAACCAATAGTGGAACCTGGATGTTCTTATCGGCTCCTACATATTCTATGAAGATCTTTATCGGTCAAACCGCATAACAACATAAGTTGTTCCCTTTGTCATTGGTATGTTACTTGCCCGAGATTCGATCGTCGGTATCCAATACCTAGTTCAATCTCGTTACCGGCAAGTCTCTTTACTCGTTCATGTAATACATCATCATGTAACTAACTCATTAGTTACAATGCTTGCAAGGCTTAAGTGATGTGTATTACCGAGAGGGCCCAGAGATACCTCTCCGACAATTGGAGTGACAAAACCTAATCTCGAAATACGCCAACCCAACATGTACCTTCGGAGACACCTGTAGAGCACCTTTATAATCACCCAGTTACGTTGTGACGTTTGGTAGCACACAAAGTGTTCCTCTGGTAAACGGGAGTTGCATAATCTCATAGTTGTAGGAACTTTGTATAAGTCATGAAGAAAGCAATAGCAACATACTAAATGATCAGTGCTAGGCTAACTGAATGGGTCAAGTCAATCACATCATTCTCCTAATGATGTGATCCCGTTAATCAAATGACAACACATGTCTATGGTTAGGAAACATAACCATCTTTGATTAATGAGCTAGTCAAGTAGAGGCATACTAGTGACACTTAGGTTGTCTATGTATTCACACATGTATCATGTTTCCAGTTAATACAATTCTAGCATGAATAATAAACATTTATCATGATATGAGGAAATAAATAATAACTTTATTATTGCCTTTAGGGCATATTTCCTTCAGCAAATTCCTCACCTAATGCAGACACAAGGCGATCGGCAGCAGCATTGGAGGAACTGACAAGGATGATATCATCAACATACACCAAGAGATACATCGTCACCTCAGGGCGCTGAAGGAGAAACAGTGACGTGTCAACAGTTGAGGGAATAAACCCAAGAGCCCGGAGAGCAGAACCAAGGCGGGCATGCCATGCACGAGGCGCCTGTTTAAGTCCATACAACGCCTTGACCAGACGACAGAGATGATGCGGACGCGTAGGATCAACAAAACCGGGTGGTTGACGCATATAAACCTCTTCCTCAAGAACTCCATGGAGGAAAGCATTCTGCACATCAAGCTGACGAAGCGACCAACCACGAGTAACGGCAAGAGACAGCAGTATACGAATAGTAGTAGGCTTGAGAACTGGACTGAACGTGTCTTCATAATCAAGACCGTACCTCTGCTTGAAACCCTTGGCAACCAGCCGTGCCTTGTAGCGCTCAATAGAACCATCTGCATGTCGTTTGACCTTAAAAACCCACTTGGAGTCAATGATGTTGATGCCAGAGACCGGAGGAACAAGCTACCAAGTACCATTTTTCAGCAAGGCCTGAAATTCCTGCTCCATCGCAGCACGCCAGTGAGGAATACCCAGTGTAGCCTGAAAATGACGCGGCTCTGCCGTTGTATCCGCAGCAGCATGAGCCACACATGCAGCAAGCCACGCCACCGTCCCGTCTTTGTGTTCCTTGGGGCAAAAAACACCAGACCGGCTGCGCGTGTGTGGTCGATGATGGACCACAGCGGGCGGCGCTGGCACCACGGGGCTTGCCACAGGCGACGAAGGCGTCGTGGCCGAGACGGGGCTGGAGGAGCCAGAGTCAGCAGACTCAGCACCGGGCGATGTTGCCAAGACGGGGCTGCCAAGCCCAGCCGACGACGGAGCCGAGGCGGGGCTGGCCGGTGCAGCTACCGTGGCTACTGGGCCACCTGCTGCTGGGCCAGCGGCAGCTGGGCCGCCTGCCACTGGGCCCGGCAAGGGCAACTCCTGTGGCCTGGCGGGCGAGCCAGGCGAGCCGGGTGACGGGCCGGGCGACCCGGGCGTCGGGGCGGGCGACCCGGGCGTCGGGGCGGGCGAGCCAGGCGACGGGGCGGCCGAGGCGGGTGCAGCTGTGGGCACTGCCGATGCCCGCGGGGCGGCTGTGGACGCATCGGGCTGACGGTCATGACCCGCCATGCATGGGCCATGCATCGGATCAACGTGGCCATCATGAGTGTTGTCCATAACCTCATCATCCAGGAGTTCAAGGCGGGCACCGCGTCCAATACCTGCAGCATGGTTAGGAAGCAACACAGGTGCATTTGCAACATCCACAAATTGATCAGGCGAAGGTGTAGTGGAGTGCACAGGTGGTAAACTAATGGTAGAGTGGTTCGGAAGAGCACAAAACGGGAACACATTCTCATCAAACACGACGTCACGAGAAATGTAGACATGATTGGTGGGAACATGAAGACACGTGTACCCTTTGTGAAGAGAACTATACCCAAGGAAAACACACTTCTTAGACCGAAACTCTAATTTACGCTTGTTGTACGGCCGCAAGTGCGGCCAACATGCGCACCCAAACACTTTGAGAAATGTGTAGTCTGGAATATCATCGAGCAAGAGTTCAAGAGGGGTTTTCATTTTCAGTAGTCATGAGGGAAGCCTATTTATCAAGAAACAGGCGGTGGAGAAGGCATCACTCCAGAACCGAAACGGGATGGAGGCATGAGCTAGTAAAGTAAGTCCAGTCTCTACAAGATGACGATGCTTACGTTCAGCAGTGCCGTTTTGCTAATGTGTATGAGGACAAGACACGCGATGCGAAATCCCAAGCTTATTAAAAAACGAGTTGAGGTTGTGATATTCACCCCCAATCGGATTGAACATGAATAATCTTGTGCTTAAGGAGATGCTCAACGTGTGCTTGGAACTGAATGAAAACATCAAACACATCAGATTTACGCTTGATAAGATATAGCCAAGTAAACCGACTATAAGCATCAATGAAACTGACATAGTAGTTGTGACCACTAACGGATGTTTGGGCATGACCCCATACATCAGAAAACAGAAGCTCAAGAGGATGTTTCACAACGCGACTAGACTCTGAAAAAGGTAGTTGGTGACTCTTGCCCTGCTGACAGGCATCACAAATAGTTTCAGCACTCTTATTGGACACAACTGGTAGTTCATGGTGATGCAGCACATGACTAACATAGGAGCAGCAGGGTGTCCAAGGCGCGCATGCCAGTGCGTAGGCGACACACGAACACCACTGAACACCTGAGGAGAAGATGGCGTAGGAGATGCAGACGGTGGGTCAAGTGCATATAAGCCATGGCGAAGACGACCACTAAGCAGAACGGCCCTCGTGTCCCGATCCTTGATAAAGAAACGAAAAGGGTGAAACTCAGCAAGGACATTATTATCACGAGTAAGTTGAGGAATAGACAACAAACTACGCGTAGCAGAGGGAACTCAAAGGACATTAGAAAGATGCAGTTTGCAAAAATTGTGTGCAAGAAGTGATGCCTGACCAACATGGGAGATGCGCATACCTGCTCCATTGGCGGTGTGCACCTGATCATGTCCACGATACGGTTCCTGAATGGAGAGCTTGCCCATCTCGCTGGTGAGGTGATTCGTCGCTCCTGTATCCATATACCACGCTGGATCAAGGGAGTATGACTGGGTGCGCCCGTGCTCGTGCCCTGTCACAGCAGCTGCAACCTGCTTATCATTCCCTTTTCCATTGTTGCCAAGGTCAAGGAAGTCTTGCTTGTAGCGTCTGTGGCAGCGAGAGGCGAGGTGACGATCTATGCCACAAAGCTGACAATCCTGAGGAGCGCCGCAACTGGAACAGCAAGCAACTGGGCGACTCCCTCCCATGATGGTCGGCGCGTTGCCCCGCGAGGCCTGCGACGGGGAAGCCAGTAGTTTGCCACCTGATGGAGCCGGCTTCTGAGGTTTGCCACATGTGGCGGTGTTGGCGGAGACGAAGCTGGGGGAAACACGGCGCGCCTTGATGCCCTGCTCACGCCCAAGGAGGCGCGCATAGAGCTCACGACGCGAGAGTGTATCATCTCGACCATGAACGTTCTCAATGAGATTATCATAATGATCATCGAGCCCGTTAAGCACAAAGGTGGTGAAGTCCGCGTCCAGAAGCGGCTGACCAACAGAGGCCAGTGTGTCAGCGAGGCTCGTCATCTTGTTGAAGTACTCCGTGATGCTGAGATCGCCAAGTTTGGTCTCACCCAGCTCGGTGCGTATGGAGTGCGCACGCGCTTGAGACTGAGAGGCGAAACTGGTGTGGAGGGCCACCGATGCCTCCCTGGACGTAGCGGCGAAGATGACCATCGATGAAACACTCGGCGTGAGCGAAGACTGGATGGCGGAGAGAATGGCCTGATCCTGCGCCACCCACGTGTGATACGCCGGATGGTAAGGAGGTGGGCACGGGATGGACCCATCAACGTAGCCCTCCAAGTAGCGGCTGCGGAGGAGAGGCAAGACCTGCGCACACCATGACAGGTAGTTGTCCGGCCCGAGCTTGGCAGTAGGTGCGAGAAATAAAACGGCGGCGGCGCCGCGGTTTGAGCAGTGTACGCCTGCGCCAGTGATGCATAGGGATCCATGGACGGAGCCATCTCTGGATGAGGGATCATCGCGTAGGCGCCAGGCGAGGAGTAGGAGCCGACAGAGGGAGTAGCCAGGGCGCCCGGCGCTGCAGGAGGGCCGTAGAGGCCAGGCGCTGCAGTGGCCGAGGCACCATGCCCGGGAGCTACGGGGGCACCGTACGGCGAGGTGGCCGCGCCCCCATAGGACTGCTGCGGCGGCGCCGAGTAGTAGTGGTGCGGCAGCGGCGGCACCACCGTGTAGGGTTGCGGTGGCGGCGCATCATAGGCCGATCCCGGCCAGAGAGACGACGGTGGCGGGGGGCACCATAGGCGCCGTACCACGGATGGTTGTTCGGCGAAGGAGGGCCGCCGGTAGCCGGCAGCGCCACAGCGTCGGGCGGGGCGGTCAGATCATCCCCGAAGCCCGGCACCTGCGGGGAAGCGGGCGGCGGCAGCATGGCGCCGTACATCGCCGCGAGTGGCCGGGAGGCCAGGAAGGGTGACATCGGGGCTAGGGCCGGCGCGGCAGCGGCGGTCGAGATCGGCGCGGCGGCGGTGGTCGAGATCGGCGCGGCGGCGGCGGCGGGAGGTGGTGCAGCGGAAGACATCGTAACCTAAACTGATACCATGTAAAACATAGGGTTTGGGAAACTGGCTCGACACCCTAAAACGGGGTGTGGCTATCTCATTATATAGACATACCAAGAGGTACAATACAAGGCCTATACAAGACTACGTATATACAGTCTAACACGCTGGAGCTTATCGGCCCAGCCCCACATAGCGACGAGGCGCCTAGCGCCTCTGGCCTTCCTCGCGAATAGCCGTCTTCGTACACCTCCTCCGCATGATGACACGCCCGCCCCCAAAGCTCCTCCGCCTCATTTTTCCAAGCGGCATCACGGGCTTCACAGGCCGCCTGGTACCTGGCATCCTCCTCCGCCATCTCCTTCTTGAAATCCACTTGCCTGGCTTTCTCAACCAGCGGCAGCGACTTCCAAAGACAAAGATCGTACTGGCCCCAAAACCAATCCAAAGATGGGGGGTTCGACGCAACCTCGTCCAGCGGCGCGTAGGTGTCCTCGTTGCAGCTCTTCGAGTGAGCCTCCTCGGGGGGTGGCGACTCCTCGTCGGCACGTGGGCAGACCGGTGGCACCATGGTAGAGATTTGAGAGAGAGAGAGAGAGGGGGGGGGCAAGCAAGGGGAGGATCTAGATGAGAATGCAGGCGGGACGACGTTAGCAAGGTAGTATTTATTGGCGGCCGGAATCTAGATCATCGGGAATAGTAAATGCGTCGGTCGCCAGAATTTACGAGTACTCTAGTGTGAATTACACACGATTCCCGCAGCAAAATCCGTGTGTGAACATCAAGCAAGGTTTCATGTTTTTTTGATTATTTTTAATTTTTTTGGAATAACAATGCCATGGCACTCCATGCATGTACATGCATGTGTCCATGCCGTGAGACCAATATGTTTGAAAATTCCTTCTAATTTACTGCACATGGAATTAACTCGCACACAAGTACACAAATATAATTTTTCAAATTGTTATGTTTTCCGTTGCATGTACATCTAGTTCAAATTTGAATTACGTACGGTCATTAAATGGCTAGGAAATCACTTAAATCTCTTTAAAAGGTCAAATGACCCTTGAAATTTTCCAAATTTTCACATGACAGTTTGTATCAGTGCACACTACACATAGAAAATTTTTGAAGGCCATAAGAGGAAGCTATCCGCCATTTGTCATCAAACATGCATTGTTCCCTCTCGGAACCACGAGCCTTCTAGTGAGTTGCTCCGGTTTGTGAGGGGTGTGTGTCCAAACTTTCGTCAAGCAAGCCAATTTTTCTACCACATCATCTTGGTGGCATGACATTACATCAAGCAAGGTTTCATGTTTTTCTCATCATTTTTTATTTTTGTGGAATAACAATGCCATGGCACTCCATGCATGTGTCCATGCTGTGAGACCAATATGTTTGAAAATTCATTCTAATTTGCTGCACATGGAATTAACTCGCACACCAGTACACAAATATGATTTTTCAAACCATTATGGTTAGCCGTTGCATGTACATCTGGTTCAAATTTGAATTACATACGGTCATTAAATAGCTAGGAAATCAATTAAATCTCTTTAAAAGGTCAAATGACCCCTGAAATTTTCAAATTTTCACATGACAGTTAGTATCAGTGCACATTACATATAGAAAATTTTTTAAGGCCGTAAGAGGAAGCTATCCGCCGTTCGTCATCAAACATGCATTGTTCCCTCTCGGAACCACGAGCCTTCTAGTGAGTTGCTCCGGCTTGTGAGGGGTGTATGTCCAGACTTTCATCAAGCAAGCCAATTTTTGTACCACATCATCTTGGTGGCATGACATTACATCAAGCAAGGTTTCATGTTTTTTTGATCATTTTTTAATTTTTTGGAATAACAATGCCATGGCACTCCATGCATGTACATGCATGTGTCCATGCCGTGAGACCAATATGTTTGAAAATTCCTTCTAATTTACTGCACATGGAATTAACTCTCACACAAGTACACAAGTACGATTTTTCAAACCGTTGTGGTTAGCCGTTGCATGTACATCTAGTTCAAATTTGAATTACAGTCATTAAATGGCTAGGAAATCACTTAAATCTCTTTAAAAGTTCAAATGATCCCTGAAATTTTCCAATTTTTCACATGACAGTTAGTATCAGTGCACATTACATGTAGAAAATTTTTGAAGGTCGTAAGAGGAAGCTATCTGTCGTTCGTCAGCAAACATGCATTGTTCCCTCTCGGAACCACGAGCCTTCTAGTGAGTTGCTCTGATTTGTGAGGGGTGTGTGTCCAAACTTTCGTCAAACAGGCAAATTTTTGTACCACATCATCTTGGTGGTATGACGTTACCTCAAGCAAAGTTTCATGTTTTTAATTTTTTGGAATTTAAATGCCATGGCACTCCATGCTTAATTGTGTCATAGCCGTTAGACTAATATGTTTGAAAATTCCTTCCAATTTACTGCATGTGGAATTAAATCGCACACAAGTACACAAAATATGACTTTTCAAACTGTTTTGGTTAGTTGTTGCATGTACATGTAGTTCAAATTTTAAATTACGGTCATTAAATGGCTAGAAAATCACTTAAATGTCTTAAAAAGGTTAATGACCCCTGATTTTTTCCAAAATTTGACATGACAGTTGTATTAGTACTACAGATTTTCTCATACATTTAAAACACCATCCGTTGCCACTTTACTCCAAATTCGTCTTTCATAGCTAATAAAAAATATCTACAACATCACACACAGTTGTTTTGTAGGAATCGTTTGCGATGAAAAAATCTGGGTCTATTTAAGTCTTCCTCCTTAAGCTTCGCCGGCTCGTCTACTCCAGTGCCGGCAACCCCCGAATCCACAAATCCCGACCCCCATTCCCGCACCCCTTCTTGCAAAGATGACGCTGTGGAATCGCTTCGTGAAGGCCCATAAGATGCCCCCCCCGAGCGCCACCGCCTGCGCCGAGAGCACGGCCGCCTACGCCAAGAGTGCCACCGCATCTGCATTGAGTGCGGTCGCTTCCACCGAGAGGGCGTCTGTGGTAGCCGACAGGGCAACTGCAGTAGCCGAGACAGCTGCAGCTGCTGCTGCGACGGCGGCTGCAAACACCAAGAGCGCTCGAGCTGTCGTCCATGCCGCCAATGTCGCCCTGGCCCGGGTCGAGACCATCCACACTAAGATATTCCAGGACACCTCGGAATCCATCATGCAACCCACGTCCGAAAAGGTGGTGGTGTCCATGGAGCACCTGCTTCCTCATGTGGTCGTCGAGCGGGAGCTGGAGATGTAGGAGGCGGTGGAGATCGAGGAGCGCCGGTAGGAGGAGTTGCGCGTGGCCCAGGTCTTGGTAGATAAGAGTCTGTCCATCAAGGAATCGGCGGTGGAGTACCAACGCAAGCTCTGGCGCAGCCACTACTATGAGTACTACAACCTTGAGGGCAGCGCCGAGGATGAGGACGAGGACGAGGACGCGGTCGACTTCAGCAGGGGGGGCGCGGAGTCCACCAACGGCGGCATGTCACCAGGACAAGTCATCGACATCTCATCTCACACCGGTGATGCATAGGCCGGCGCGGCGACGGATTTGTTAAAATTATTCATACTTAGGCTTTGTTTTTAATGCTGGTGTTTTTTAGAGCAATGTTTAGGTGAACTGTCTCTGTTTAATACCTAAAATTGCTCGATTTAGTAAGTCTGGTCTGTGTGCTATACGCTCTTTTGTGTGCCCAAATTAGCAAGCGATGTTAAATTATGCAATTACTTACGCGGGGAAATTTCCACAAAAATTTCAATTGTCAAACTCATCCCATGCGCATTAAGTAGATGAATCGTTTGCGATGCACACTATCGTTCAAAGTGAATGGTGTCTGGCGGCACCACGCGCATAGTTTCCCACCACATTTCAAATTTTTTGGCCTACCGCCAAAATATCTACCCTCCCCCTCCCCATCCCTTTTTCTCCCCAAGCACAAGTCACATTTCCCCTGTTTCCCCCTTCCTTCCTTCCTAAGCTATAGCCGCTTCCTCGCTCTCACCATCTCGCATCCTACTGCCGGGGTCACCATGGTCATCTTCAAAGACCTCTCCAGCGGTTCCTCCTCCGACGACGACTCCACTACACGGGTATGCCTCTCTTCTCTCTCTCGGACTATGACTTTGAATGAAGGGTTTTTACCTGATGGTCAATTTGAGTCATTTCTTCCTCTTGTAGTTCCCTAGGAACTTCAGTTGCAATGAATGGAGCGGGGTGGCTGAAGATCTGTCTGCTCGATGTTACCATCAATCTCCATGCGTGAAGCTAGTTGCGTTTGAATCTGTGGACAATGGGAGGAAGTTTCTGGCATGTGCATAGAAGGTTAGATACTCTTTCGTTGTTACAAATCATTTGTTAGATGTGATTCAGACACTGTCACGGTCCCAACCCATTCATACCACACCTTCAAACGCATTCTAAGACAGTGTCACAGTTTGCACCTAGTATCTAAAAATGTTGCCATCTCATCAGCGGTGCCATTAGAAAATTATTTGGCACCGCTTCAGAAGTTTGTGGAGCCAACTTGTCCACACATCCGAGCAGCCAAGCAGTAAAATACTAAATCTTTATGCCACGAAGGAACTGGGCGTCGGAGCAACTAGGTGCTCCGGAGTTCGGGTCCCTGATTTTGTCCATTGCATCGGCTCGCCAGTGCAGGGCACCGGTGCGAGATGTATCAACATTTGTCTTTACACCGGTTTTGCCATATAGTGGACACCTTAGTGGTATTAGTTCTATGTTACTAAATTTGTGCATGTACACACCTGTTTGTATCAATTTGCTATCATCCAAACACTGTCGCTATGCTGTTGCAGTTATATTTACCTTCCTCTTAAAATGTTCAATTTGTTATTTATAGTACATGAGTAAGAACTTGTAGCGTTGTTGTAGTTAATTATAGCTTCTGATGTTTCAAAATTTGGTTATTGTGTCAGTAGCAATTAATTCATTTGCACATTGATCTTTTTGAGAAGATATGTCATAATTAACCTGTTTCTTCAGTTTTTCAAAATAAGTATTGGTGATTTTCTATGTTGCTATAAACCCATTTTCCCTACAATTGTTACTGATCTAGTTTTAAATATTATGGGATGAATGAAAGTGTCCTTACTTGGAGTGGGTTGATCAAGAGTGGCCACAGTCTTTGAAGATGTGCCTAGCAAAGCTCTGGAGCATGTATCAGGAAGAATAGAGGTAGGCTTAGAGATAGTGTTGTCGACGCTGAAGAATATTTGAAGATGCAGGATAAAAAGAGGAAGGTGGAGAAGGAGCTCAGATTTTTTAAATCAGACTTTGCTAAGATGGTGTTGGCGAAGGAGGAGGCACTTTCCCAGTTGGCCAGTGCAAAACAGGTCCTTATTGAACTGAAAGCAGAGGTGGATAAGGCGTGCCTGGATGATCTCGATTAGGGAAATGAATATATTGTTCTAATATTGTTCTTATGGAGTTGAACTATCTATATGTTGTACTTTGTTGTTTTCCGGTAGCTATCGTACTGTGATGTTAAAATATATCTATGTGCCTGATATGAAATTGGCAAACAACTGTTCGATATGAATGTGAATTTGCATAATACTGGAATTATTAATTGTAAATTAATAAACCCGCTAAATGGGTCATGGAACTTTGCAAACGGTTCTAGCAGTAAAAATGCTTGTGATGGATAGCCCAATGCCACACGGTTTTCTTCATCAAATCGTGTGTGATGTAGTTGATAAAAGCAAACGGTTAACCAAGGCAGAGTGTGTGTGATAGTTACACGTATCACACATGAGCCTATACATAAACCTGTGTGGGATGTACATATGAACGGAAACGTTTTCCCTGGATTGACTGTGTGGGATGTACATAAGAACGTAAACATATTCCTTGGATTGACTGTGTGTGATATACATACCTACGGAAATGTTTTTCTGGGATTCACCGTGTGGGATGTACATACCTACGGAAATGTTTTCTGGGATTCACCGTGTGGGATGTACATACCTACGGAAATGATTGGGTTTCTGTGGGTCACCCGATCGCACATGAACTCATTTGGTGTCCCAGGAGGGCCTATCCCCGACGGTTGCTGGGTCGTGTGGGAAGGACCCCCTAATCGCCCACACTCACTAGGTGACGGTTCCAAATGCCGTCGCGGAAAGGTGTTTAAAACCATTTGTATAGCACCGATGCGTACCAGTGTGTATTGCTATTTTTTCCTGTTAAGATAATGAAGATGATTATAGTTGTGAGCGTATGTTTAATCAACTAGTACCACTATTATATTCATCACACTTTTTCTGTATTTATGCAGACAGGGATGCTCAGCTTGATTTCAATGGAACTGCACAAAATGTTCGGATGGTTTGTGTGCTCCATAATAATTCTTCATGCACAATACATCGAATGGTTCTCTAATCATTCGTGGTCACCTTGAGCCACCGGACTATCTACTTGAATGGAGATACCAACCTGTTCAACGCCTTGCAATATATAAATACGAAATCCACCATGCTACGCAAGACATTGTTTGATTTCAATGGAACTGCACAAAAAGATACGCTGGTTAATCTGGCTCCATGTGCTATTTCAGTGTGCAAACTGATGACAGTCATAGGCATTACATATTTTGAATGGGAATAGCTTGTCAAAGTTTAATCATTGATGTTAGCAAAAAGACATTCATTTAATATTTTGGAATTGGAAAACCTTGTCAAATTGTGCTCATTGATGATAGCCAGAAGACATGCATTTGATATTTTGGAATGGGACGCCCTTTACTATGAGCAGCATCGATCTTTTTTTCCTATTTGTGTGTTCAGTTCAGAAGTAAATATTTACTCTGATGAGATGCATAGTCATGAATGTTGACTTATGTAAGGTATTTTAAGAGTTTGTTCTGAATGTTGTCTATGAAATGCTAGGCCTTGTGAGATTGATTGCAAAATCAAGCTTGGAATGTTGTGGCATGTGGCATCACGAGCTGTTCACCGTGCCTCCTGAGAATAACGCTTCGTATTGTTTTGCACGTTGATCTAATGCCATTGATTTGCATGTTAAGAAGATCATCCTCTTCTATTGCTTCTGGGCTTAAGAAGTTCATCGTCTTATGGTTCATTCATAGCCTATATGACAACTCGGGTAGGTTAGGGGTGAAATCGTATGATCTTCTGACCAACTCATCATCTTAGGTCGTGATTGGATCGTTGTTTTCCAACCAAAACTGCTTGTAAAACTGATGCTTGTGAATAAAAGCAGATGGTCTTGGGCGAAGCGCTTGGTTGGTCGTTTTCGATTGGTAAAGTATACACTAGTCTCTCAAATTACATGCGTAACTCACTAGTTTTTGTTACAGACCTTGGGCTGTCGGTTTCATTATGCCTGTATTTTACGCGTTGTTTTTTATGACGAGTATAACTGCTGCAAACAAGGTGATCACCGTGCGTCCTGGCAATAATGTAGTATGTATTGTTTTGCATGTTCATCCAATGCCAGTGATACAAGAATTCGAACAAATCGAACTAAATTCATGCATACACGGCCGTATTTCATATAAGCATGCTGAATTTCATTACATTTCATACATTCTTAACTAAAAAGGGGTGCGTTGGAGGTATAAATAATTAACCTAATCTATGATCTCCGGTGCCCATTTCCCGTGTCTGGCTTAGCCGAACAGAAGCTTCTTCTCTAGCATAGCTCTCCGACTCCATGTCGCTTCCAAGAAGCTAATCAACCGTCAATATTCAACTCGCCAAGCTTGGCTTCAACCGGAGGGTAGCAGCGGTGGCCTTGGACCCGAGCGACGGAGACCTACCGTGTTCTACACTTCCTTGTTTTATGTGTGGTGCGGCCTCATTGGCAGCGGGGGGCCTCGACGGAGCTACCAATGTCCTCTGTCTCATTGCTGGTGGGGCGGCGCCTCGGTGGAGCAGGGGAAAGCCTCCCCCTCGCTGCCGGCATGGCGGGGCCTCGGCGGAGCCGGTGATGTCCTTGCCTCGTTGTTGGCGGGGCAGGGCCTCGGCGGAGGAGGGCCTCACCGAAGTCGTTGAAGTCCTCGGCCTTGGTAGCGGCGGTGCAGGGCCTCGGCGAAGCCGGTAATGTCCTCTGCCTCGTTGTTGGCGGGGCAGGGCCTCGGCGGAGCAAGGCCTTGCCAAAGCTGGCGAAGTCCTCCACCTCGGTGCCGGCGGGGCGGGGCCTCGGCAGAGCTGGCATTGTCCTCTGCCTCGTCGTCAGTCTCGCCAAACAGCACCCCACCCGCTTCATCACCCTCTTTCTAGGTGGTCGCAACCTCTGCCACCCGCATGCGGTACCGCCAGCGCGCGAGGCGGCTATCATGGGCGGAGTGGTACAACTCGAGCAGCGCCTCCTGCTTCGCCCGCTCCGTAGCGATCTGCTCCTCCGCCTGCAGGTGTTCCTGGAGGACATGGTGGTTGTAGGCAGCGTCAGCCTGCGCCTCCCGAAACTCACACTTCTGCCTCACCATGTCCATGTATTAGGCATGGACCTCGCTAATGGTCATGGTGCAATGCACTGGCGAGGATGGCGCGGAGGAGGGGGTTGGCGCCGGATCATTGACTACCACATTCTCCATTGGGACGTCGTCGTCCTCTGGCTGCTTGCCTGCTAGCCCGCTGGCAACAATGGCTGCCATCTCCTTCTTGTCTGTCATCCGCCCGTCCTGAAGAGCACTGAAGCGCGAGGAAGCCATGGTGGGAGTGGTGTGGACAGAAAAAAGGGAACGGAGGCGGATGACTGCGGCTATGGCCGACGCAGTAGTTTATATAACAATGGTAGGCGGCGGAGGAACGGATGGGTGGCGCCGAAGTAGCCGCCTCGGCAATGGCGTATAATTAATGTGGGTGGCAGACTGATGGATAGACAACACATGTGTTGTTTGAACGCGGAGCGATCGCCTCCACCGGGAAGCGGCGGGCGACGCTGACCGTGTCGGGCAAAAAGTGCGTGCGGGCAAGGGAGGCGGTGTCACGCCCAATATGCGACCCTATCCAAAAGGAACTCGAAGGTCCCACCACGGATAGACCCGTATATTGGAACGCTTTTGCAAGGTGGATATCATTACATCAACATTACATAATAGATGGGGATACATACAAAAGGCATACAATGCTACACGAATACAACATCACAACATCCATAAGATCAACATCCGACTATGGATGAAACACAAACAGAAGCTCAAACGACATCCACCCTGCTAGCCCAGGCTGCCGACCTGGAACCTATCCCCTGATCGAAGAAGAAGCAGAAGAAGAACTCAACGCAAGCAAATATCGCTCTCACGTCAAGATCATCGCAAAACCTGTACCTGCAACTGTTGTGATAGTATCTGGTGAGTCACGAGGACTCAGCAATCTCAAAACCCGCGAGATCAAGACTATTTAAGCTTATGGGTAAGGAATGGATAAGTGGTGAGGTTGCAGCAGTGACTAAGCATGATATGGTGGCTAACATACGCAAATAAGAGCGAGAAGAGAAGCAAAGGAACGGTCGTGAAGCTAGCAATGATCAAGAAGTGATCCTGAACTCCTACTTACGTCAAACATAACCCAAAACCGTGTTCACTTCCCGGACTCCGCCGAGAAGAGACCATCACGGCTACACATGCGGTTGATGCATTTTAGTTTGGATCGGTGTCATGTTATCTACAACCGGACATTAACAAATTCCCATCTGCCACATAACCGCGGGCACGGCTCTCGAAAGTTTATACCCTGCAGGGGTGTCCCAACTTAGCCCATCACAAGCTCTCACGGTCAACAAAGGATATTCCTTCTCCCAGGAAGACCCGATCAGTCTCGGAATCCCGGTTCGCAAGACATTTCGACAATGGTAAAACAAGACCAGCAAGACCACCCGCTGTGCCGACAAATCCCGATAGGAGCTGCACATATCTCGTTCTCAGGGCACACCGGATAAGCTAAGCATACAGGTACCGACGTAATCCAAGTTGCCAAGGAATGGTCCCGCACGGTGCTCTAGTTTGGACCAACACTCGAAGGAGCACTGGCCCGGGGGGGGGGGGGGGTAAAATAAAGATGACCCTTGAGTCTGCAGAACCCAAGGGAAAAAGGCTTAGGTAGGCAAATGGTAAAACCAAGGTTGGGCCTTGCTGGAGGAGTTTTATTCAAAGCAAACTGTCAAGGGGGTCCCATAAATCACCCGACCGCGTTAGGAACACAAAATCCGGGAACATAACACCGGTATGACGGAAACTAGGGCGGCAAGAGTGGAACAAAACACCAGGCATAAGGCCGAGCCTTCCACCCTTTACCAAATATATAGATGCATTAATTAAATAAGAGATATTGTGATATCCCAACAAAACCCTGACCACCATGGAGAAATCTTCAACTTCACCTGCAACTAGCAACACTATAAGAGGGGCTGAGCAAAAGCGGTAACATAGCCAAGCAACGGTTTGCTAGGAAGGGTGCCAAAGGTTAGGGGTTCATGGCAATTTGGGAGGCTTGAAAAGCAAATGATAGGTAACGCAGCATAGCGATAGAACGAGCAACTAGCATAGCAATGATAGTAGTGAGATCCAGGGTAGCGGTCATCTTGCCTGAAATCCCGCAAGGAAGAAGAACGAGTCCATGAAGAAGATGTAGCCACGAAGACGAACCAATCATAGACGAACGAATCCTCACGATCGCAACGAAACAGGAACTATCGAGAAGAACCACACAACATAGTAAACACACCACACATGAACAAGACATGATGCACAACAAGCATGATGCATGACAAAACTAGATGAAGCTACTCATGGCAAAAGATGATGCAAACAAGAACAACACATCAAGGCAAGTTTAAATGAGGCCGGGAACAACATATAACAATTCCGGTAAGTCCTCATATGCAAATTTCGAAATTGGTCCAGAACTGAATAAACTTTATGTTCAAGTTGTTAAACAGCAAGTTAATATGCACCAAGATGATCTACACGAAATTCTAGTCAAGTTACATATAAAGTTCATTAGATTTGGAGCTACGGCCTAGAAGATATGAGCAAAACAAGTTAAACATGGCATTGATGCAAAATGCATCCAAACATCAAGCAAACACCTCAAAACAAGGATGCAACATGATAATATGGCACTACATGCAAAATCAAGCAAGTTTCATATAGAGCACACTCAAAACGGAGCAACGGTTCAACACATACACTCTATACAAGTCATAGCAACAATCTGTCCATAACAGCAACTAGGCATCTTACAAGCATCAAAACAACATGCTACAGCACCCCAACATAATAACAAAAGACATGGGAATGAAGTACAGGTAAAGGACAACAAAACATGAACACTGAGCTATCTCCAGAAACAACTAGAACATGCTCAAAAGGACATGGAGATATTGCAAATAATAACAGTTTCAGACTTTAGCAGAAATAACATCAGGTTGCAATGTTTAGGGCTATCAAACAACATGTTACAGGAACTTATCATGGCAAACAAAGGCATGGCATGAATCTACTAAAAGCATAGATCAAAAGTCCCTTACTGACCATAAGCCAAAAAGGCATGAAAAAAATATGATGGCTCCCATGTAAACATGGCAAGTTATATTACAGAATCATGCATGGCAGAAACAACAATAAGTAGGCATGTTTGTGAGCTTGAACCACTCACTACAGAGCAATACATGGCATGGCAAGGCAACCAACAGTAAGAAGACATGTTTATGAAACTAGGCATGGCAAGAGCAAGTTCATAGGGTGCATGGATCACTAGCAAAATACATGGGAACAAGTGAACTTAATGTTAACAGGCTGACAGCAACATTATCAAGCCACTTTGGAGCAAGATTACAACATGTTCCAGCAGGCTATAATTGCAACCAAGGGCATGAATGGATAGAGCATGATATTTATATCAAAACATGTTTATAGGACATCTCCAGATTATGCACGAAATGACTTGTAGAAGCATGTTAACATAGCAAAAAATATAACAGAATCTGTCAGGAAAACAGCAACAGCAACTACCCTACTTAGCAAGCTTGATGCACTCAGCACACAAATCACAAAAATACATGGTTGGCACCACTGGAAAGATGGCATGGCATAGATCAACATACATGTAGAGCTCAACCTCATAGGATGCACACATCAATCATGGCAAAAATGACAAATGAGCAAGTTATAACAGTTTCAGCAGATTAACATCAACATGCACTCTTCCAACAGCATTTTGGGCATCAAGATGAGCTCAAATGAAAATGATGCGATGGAATAAAATGAAGTACTCGTCGAGGCGAACAATTTGACATATTACATGCACGAAACTGAGCTACGGATGCAGAGATACGGCATGACGAACATGGCATAAAAATGTATGAAATCTGGGACTTAGACGTTTCGGGGGTCAACCTTAGGGTTTGTGGCACGCGGATCGAGGTCGCCGGGATCTCGCCGGAGAGAGGTCGGGGCGCCGTATCCGGGGACCGGCGAGGTCCGGGGCGGCGCGGGCGGACGGCGGCGGGGCGGATCCGGCCGGGGCGCGGTCGCCGAAGTAGGCGCGGGCGGGCGGCGCTCCGGGCCGGGAGGAGGCGGAGGCCGCGGCGGGCGCAGCGGTCGGGGTGGCGACCGGCGCGGCGCGGCGGCCGGGAGGTGGCGCAGCGCGGGGCACGGGTGGCCGACGAGGTCGGCGGAGAGGGGCCGCGGGCGCTGCGGGCGGCGCGCAGCAGGAGGGCGGCGGCGAGGCCGCCGGCGAGGCGCGGCGGCGGGGTCGTCGTCGGCGGGCGGAGGCGCGGCCGGGCGGCGGCGCGAGGGCCCGCGCGGGCCCGCGATGGGCTCCGCGGGCCGGCAGCGAGGGGGCGGCGGCGATGCCACGTGGCGGCCCCCGATTGGCCGGGGCGGCGGCGGCGGACGTGTCCGGCGGCTGCCGGACGCGTCCGGTGGCGACGGGGATGAATTTTAGGGTTTGGACTGCGAGATTTCGGGGAGGAAGACATATTTATAGATAGAGAGAGCTAGGAGAGTCCAAATGAGGTGCGGTTTTTGGCCACGCGATCGTGATCGAACGACCGAGAGCATGGAGGGGAGTTAGATGGGTTTTGGGCCACTTTGGAAGGGGTGTTGGGCTGCAACTCAAAGAGGGCTTTACGGTTACCCGGTTAACCGTTGGAGTATCAAACGGACTCCAAATGGCACGAAACTTGACAGGCGGTCTACCGGTGCTATACGAAGGCCGCTTGGCAAACCTCGGGTCATTCCGAGAAAGTTTAACACCCGCACACGAAAAGAGACAAGAAGGGGACGCCGGGTGAGATAGGAGCGCCGGATTGCAAAACGGACAACGGGGAAAAGGCTCGGATGCATGAGACGAACACGTATGCAAAATGAAATGCACATGATGACATGATATGAAATGCATATGATGACATGGCAAAGTGCAACACGCAAGCAAATGACATGGCAACGACGGCGAATAACTGGCAGACACCTGGCGCATCGAATCCGGGGCGTTACAACACTCCTCCACTGACAAGAGGTCTCGTCCCGAGATCTTAGGACCGAGACGGAAGGGAAAAGGGATGAGGTGAAACAAAAACTCAAGAGAAGAAGTAATGAATGGCTACCACACGAGAAGAGAGAGGAACGATGAGAATGACGAGAATCGAAAGCTCACGGAATCAGATAGACTATGAAAACACTCGTTCTAACCGGAGTGGTTAGAATGATTAAAGAAACGGATAAGACTGAAAGGATTTAGGCAGCACTCCGGCTGAAACATGGGGGAATAGAACACGAGCTTGAGAGGATGGAATGATACTTGATGAACTCTTGAAGAATGAATTAAATCGTGAAGAACCATCACGAAGAACTCCGGTGACAAAAGGATGATGAGGTAGAATGAAGGATGAAAGAATAAGATTAAATCTTACGATGATTTAGATGGAGGTTCCAGCGAGATGGCCGAGGAAATATATACTCCGGAAAAGAAAAGATGAAAACACTTGGAACTAGAATTTATTCATCAAGAACAAACTCCGAAGGAAGGGATTACTCACTTGGATGAAATAAGAATAAGATTTATTGTATGCTTATATCCTTCATCAAATTAAATTGATGACAAGCAATGGATTTTGCATACTACTTATTCTTCTTGAAAAAGATGGAGAAATGACATATCGCAAACTTGGGAAGGTCTTCATGAACCACCGGTAGGATTCGAAAGAACGAATTGATTAATATGATAAACAAGGAAAAGAATCTTGAACGAACCACCGTAAGAATTCGGAAATGACTGACGAAAGAGAATGAATCACCGGGAAGAATTAAAAGAACCAATATGCTAGAGGGAATTTAGATGCAAAAAATCAGGAAGAACTCGAGCTGATTAAAGAACATTTGATCGAAGTGCCGGGATAAATAGAGAATGATAACAGGAATGATGCCTCCGGTGAAAAGAAAAGAAATCAACTCCTGAAATGCTCCGGATGGATGAAAAGAATTGCATGACTGGAAACAATTAGATAGGATAACATCGAGCTAGCACCGCGAATCTTCGAGAGAACGGACAAGATTTAGAGGAAAAACTCTTCTTCAATCTTCAAATGATGACGAGAAACACCACCAAAATTACTGAGATACTCCGGGAGAATGAAAAGCAAAGAGGTTGAGCCGGCATTGAAATGATTTGAAATCGATCTTGGAAAAGGCATGTGACTGATGGGATCCATTCTTACGTCACGCTTGAAAAGAATTTGCAGATAAACTCCGGGGGAATTAGAAGAGTCAGGTAAGATCCTGGGAAAAGACCTGTGGGTTAGGGCCCACTAAAGGAAAACACCGTTGAAAAGGATGTTGAACAGATAGATGATGCACCGGAACAATTGAAATATTTGAATGAGGTGACAACCTCGAATTAATTCAAACACAGACAAATCTCCTGAGATATCTTGAACACTCCGGAAGGATAAGCTGGCGAGAGGCGAACAAGCAGGGAAAACACTTGAGCTGAGGGAAAGAATGTAATCACCCGAAAAAAACTTGAATTGAATCCACCGGAAAAGAAAAAGAGATGAAGAACGACAAACAAGACGAGGATTCACCGGTTGAAATAATTGACAAAAGACTGAAGAGGCTCCGCACGAATGAAATAGATGGTCGAAAGAGACTCAAACTCCGGGAAGAAAAGGGGTGGGAGGGCGGGAAAAACAAAGACAACTTGGAAGGGGGAACCGACGAATATCTTGCAGAGAAAACACCAGTTGAAACCATTGAGGAAAGAAAACAAAGACTTCGCACGAGTAGGATGGATACCCGATTACGGACTCCGGTTCCAAGAAGAAAAAGGGTGGGTGGGTGGGAAAAACAAAGACAACCTCGAACAGGGAAAAACAACGACGCCGGAGGAAGAACTGAGGATTGAACTTGGCAAAGATGAAGAGGCTCGAGTCAACTTGACGAGAAATGCACCGAATGAAAAGAGATGAGAACCAACGATCGGAAAACCAACTGCGTGAACCTAAAGAAAAATTTGAAGGGGAAGAGGAGTAAATCAAAACACCTACGTCAAGAATCCTCACCAGAGCGACGAAGGGGCAGAGGAGTAAAAAGAATTCCTACTCTCCGATATAACTAGACTCAGAAAACAGTTTTCTTCTAGACTCAACAACGGCCAAACTACACGATCAATCAAGGGGGCTCCTAGGGTCGGTCGAGGCTCTGATACCAACTTGTCACGCCCAATATGCGACCCTATCCAAAAGGAACTCGAAGGTCCCACCACGGATAGACCCGCATATTGGAACGCTTTTGCAAGGTGGATATCATTACATCAACATTACATAATAGATGGGGATACATACAAAAGGCATACAATGCCACACGAATACAACATCACAACATCCATAAGATCAACATCCGACTACGGATGAAACACAAACAGAAGCTCAAACGGCATCCACCCTGCTAGCCCAGGCTGCCGACCTGGAACCTATCCCCTGATAGAAGAAGAAGCAGAAGAAGAACTCAACGCAAGCAAACATCGCTCTCGCGTCAAGATCATCGCAAAACCTGTACCTGCAACTGTTGTGATAGTATCTGGTGAGTCACGAGGACTCAGCAATCTCAAAACCCGCGAGATCAAGACTATTTAAGCTTATGGGTAAGGAATGGATAAGTGGTGAGGTTGCAGCAGCGACTAAGCATGATATGGTGGCTAACATACGCAAATAAGAGCGAGAAGAGAAGCAAAGGAACGGTCGTGAAGCTAGCAATGATCAAGAAGTGATCCTGAACTCCTACTTACGTCAAACATAACCCAAAACCGTGTTCACTTCCCGGACTCCGCCGAGAAGAGACCATCATGGCTACACACGCGGTTGATGCGTTTTAGTTCGGATCTGGTGTCAAGTTATCTACAATCGGACATTAAAAAATTCCCATCCGCCACATAACCGCGGGCACGGCTCTTGAAAGTTTATACCCTGCAGGGGTGTCCCAACTTAGCCCATCACAAGCTCTCACGGTCAACGAAGGATATTCCTTCTCCCAGGAAGACCCGATCAGTCTCAGAATCCCGGTTCGCAAGACATTTTGACAATGGTAAATCAAGACCAGCAAGACCACCCGCTGTGCCGACAAATCCCGATAGGAGCTGCACATATCTAGTTCTCAGGGCACACCGGATAAGCTAAGCATACAGGTACCGACGTAATCCAAGTTGCCAAGGAATGGTCCCGCACGGTGCTCTAGTTTGGACCAACACTCGAAGGAGCACTGGCCCGGGGGGGTAAAATAAAGATGACCCTTGAGTCTGCAGAACCCAAGGGAAAAAGGCTTAGGTAGGCAAATGGTAAAACCAAGGTTGGGCCTTGCTGGAGGAGTTTTATTCAAAGCGAACTATCAAGGGGGTCCCATAAATCACCCGACCGTGTTAGGAACGCAAAATCCGGGAACATAACACCGGTATGACGGAAACTAGGGCGGCAAGAGTGGTACAAAACACCAGGCATAAGGCCGAGCCTTCCACCCTTTACCAAATATATAGATGCATTAATTAAATAAGAGATATTGTGATATCCCAACAAAACCCTGACCACCATGGAGAAATCTTCAACTTCACCTGCAACTAGCAACGCTATAAGAGGGGCTGAGCAAAAGCGGTAACATAGCCAAGCAACAGTTTGCTAGGAAGGGTGCCAAAGGTTAGGGGTTCATGGCAATTTGGGAGGCTTGAAAAGCAAATGATAGGTAACGCAGCATAGCGATAGAACGAGCAACTAGCATAGCAATGATAGTAGTGAGATCCAGGGTAGCGGTCATCTTGCCTGAAATCCCGCAAGGAAGAAGAACGAGTCCATGAAGAAGATGAAGCCACGAAGACGAACCAAGCGTAGACGAACGAATCCTCACGATCGCAACAAAACGGGAACTATCGAGAAGAAGCACATAACATAGTAAACACACCACACATGAACAAGACATGATGCACAACAAGCATGATGCATGACAAAACTAGATGAAGCTACTCATGGCAAAAGATGATGCAAACAAGAACAACACATCAAGGCAAGTTTAAATGAGGCCGGGAACAACATATAACAATTCCGGTAAGTCCTCATATGCAAATTTCGAAATTGGTCCAGAACTGAATAAACTTTATGTTCAAGTTGTTAAACAGCAAGTTAAGATGCACCAAGATGATCAACACGAAATTCTAGTCAAGTTACATATAAAGTTCATTAGATTTGGAGCTACGGCCTAGAAGATATGAGCAAAACAAGTTAAACATGGCATTGATGCAAAATGCATCCAAACATCAAGCAAACACCTCAAAACAAGGATGCAACATGATAATATGGCACTACATGCAAAATCAAGCAAGTTTCATATAGAGCACACTCAAAACGGAGCAACGGTTCAACACATACACTCTATACAAGTCATAGCAACAATCTGTCCATAACAGCAACTAGGCATCTTACAAGCATCAAAACAACATGCTACAGCACCCCAACATAATAACAAAAGACATGGGAATGAAGTACAGGTAAAGGACAACAAAACATGAACACTGAGCTATCTCCAGAAACAACTAGAACATGCTCAAAAGGACATGGAGATATTGCAAATAATAACAGTTTCAGACTTTAGCAGAAATAACATCAGGTTGCAATGTTTAGGGCTATCAACCAACATGTTACAGGAACTTATCATGGCAAACAAAGGCATGGCATGAATCTACTAAAAGCATAGATCAAAAGTCCCTTACTGACCATAAGCCAAAAAGGCATGAAAAAAATATGATGGCACCCATGTAAACATGGCAAGTTATATTACAGAATCATGCATGGCAGAAACAACAATAAGTAGGCATGTTTGTGAGCTTGAACCACTCACTACAGAGCAATACATGGCATGGCAAGGCAACCAACAGTAAGAAGACATGTTTATGAAACTAGGCATGGCAAGAGCAAGTTCATAGGGTGCATGGGTCACTAGCAAAACACATGGGAACAAGTGAACTTAATGTTAACAGGATGACAGCAACATTATCAAGCAACTTTGGAGCAAGATTACAACATGTTCCAGCAGGCTATAATTGCAACCAAGGGCATGAATGGATAGAGCATGACATGTAGATCAAAACATGTTTATAGGACATCTCCAGATTATGCACGAAATGACTTGTAGAAGCATGTTAACATAGCAAAAAATATAACAGAATCTGTCAGGAAAACAGCAACAGCAACTACCCTACTTAGCAAGCTTGATGCACTCAGCACACAAATCACAAAAATACATGGTTGGCACCACTGGAAAGATGGCATGGCATAGATCAACATACATGTAGAGCTCAACCTCATAGGATGCACACATCAATCATGGCAAAAATGACAAATGAGCAAGTTATAACAGTTTCAGCAGATTAACATCAACATGCACTCTTCCAACAGCATTTTGGGCATCAAGATGAGCTCAAATGAAAATGATGCGATGGAATAAAATGAATTACTCGTCGAGGCGAACAATTTGACATATTACATGCACGAAACTGAGCTACGGATGCAGAGATACGGCATGACGAACATGGCATAAAAATGTATGAAATCTGGGACTTAGACGTTTCGGGGGTCAACCTTAGGGTTCGTGGCACGCGGATCGAGGTCGCCGGGATCTCGCCGGAGAGAGGTCGGGGCGCCGGATCCGGGGACCGGCGAGGTCCGGGGCGGCGCGGGCGGACGGCGGCGGGGCGGATCCGGCCGGGGCGCGGTCGCCGAAGTAGGCGCGGGCGGGCGGCGCTCCGGGCCGGGAGGAGGCGGAGGCCGCGGCGGGCGCAGCGGTCGGGGTGGCGACCGGCGCGGCGCGGCGGCCGGGAGGCGGCGCAGCGCGGGGCACGGGTGGCCGACGAGGTCGGCGGAGAGGGGCCGCGGGCGCTGCGGGCGGCGCGCAGCAGGAGGGCGGCGGCGAGGCCGCCGGCGAGGCGCGGCGGCAGGGTCGTCGTCGGCGGGCGGAGGCGCGGCCGGGCGGCGGCGCGAGGGCCCGCGCGGGCCCGCGATGGGCTCCGCGGGCCGGCAGCGAGGGGGCGGCGGCGATGCCACGTGGCGGCCCCCGATTGGCCGGGGCGGCGGCGGCGGACGTGTCCGGCGGCTGCCGGACGCGTCCGGTGGCGACGGGGATGAATTTTAGGGTTTGGACTGCGAGATTTCGGGGAGGAAGACATATTTATAGATAGAGAGAGCTAGGAGAGTCCAAATGAGGTGCGGTTTTTGGCCACGCGATCGTGATCGAACGACCGAGAGCATGGAGGGGAGTTAGATGGGTTTTGGGCCACTTTGGAAGGGGTGTTGGGCTGCAACTCAAAGAGGGCTTTACGGTTACCCGGTTAACCGTTGGAGTATCAAACGGACTCCAAATGGCACGAAACTTGACAGGCGGTCTACCGGTGCTATACGAAGGCCGCTTGGCAAACCTCGGGTCATTCCGAGAAAGTTTAACACCCGCACACGAAAAGAGACAAGAAGGGGACGCCGGGTGAGATAGGAGCGCCGGATTGCAAAACGGACAACGGGGAAAAGGCTCGGATGCATGAGATGAACACGTATGCAAAATGAAATGCACATGATGACATGATATGAAATGCATATGATGACATGGCAAAGTGCAACACGCAAGCAAATGACATGGCAACGACGGCGAATAACTGGCAGACACCTGGCGCATCGAATCCGGGGCGTTACAACACTCCTCCACTGACAAGAGGTCTCGTCCCGAGATCTTAGGACCGAGACGGAAGGGAAAAGGGATGAGGTGAAACAAAAACTCAAGAGAAGAAGTAATGAATGGCTACCACACGAGAAGAGAGAGGAACGATGAGAATGACGAGAATCGAAAGCTCACGGAATCAGATAGACTATGAAAACACTCGTTCTAACCGGAGTGGTTAGAATGATTAAAGAAACGGATAAGACTGAAAGGATTTAGGCAGCACTCCGGCTGAAACATGGGGGAATAGAACACGAGCTTGAGAGGATGGAATGATACTTGATGAACTCTTGAAGAATGAATTAAATCGTGAAGAACCATCACGAAGAACTCCGGTGACAAAAGGATGATGAGGTAGAATGAAGGATGAAAGAATAAGATTAAATCTTACGATGATTTAGATGGAGGTTCCAGCGAGATGGCCGAGGAAATATATACTCCGGAAAAGAAAAGATGAAAACACTTGGAACTAGAATTTATTCATCAAGAACAAACTCCGAAGGAAGGGATTACTCACTTGGATGAAATAAGAATAAGATTTATTGTATGCTTATATCCTTCATCAAATTAAATTGATGACAAGCAATGGATTTTGCATACTACTTATTCTTCTTGAAAAAGATGGAGAAATGACATATCGCAAACTTGGGAAGGTCTTCATGAACCACCGGTAGGATTAGAAAGAACGAATTGATTAATATGATAAACAAGGAAAAGAATCTTGAACGAACCACCGTAAGAATTCGGAAATGACTGACGAAAGAGAATGAATCACCGGGAAGAATTAAAAGAACCAATATGCTAGAGGGAATTTAGATGCAAAAAATCAGGAAGAACTCGAGCTGATTAAAGAACATTTGATCGAAGTGCCGGGATAAATAGAGAATGATAACAGGAATGATGCCTCCGGTGAAAAGAAAAGAAATCAACTCCTGAAATGCTCCGGATGGATGAAAAGAATTGCATGACTGGAAACAATTAGATAGGATAACATCGAGCTAGCACCGCGAATCTTCGAGAGAACGGACAAGATTTAGAGGAAAAACTCTTCTTCAATCTTCAAATGATGACGAGAAACACCACCAAAATTACTGAGATACTCCGGGAGAATGAAAAGCAAAGAGGTTGAGCCGGCATTGAAATGATTTGAAATCGATCTTGGAAAAGGCATGTGACTGATGGGATCCATTCTTACGTCACGCTTGAAAAGAATTTGCAGATAAACTCCGGGGGAATTAGAAGAGTCAGGTAAGATCCTGGGAAAAGACCTGTGGGTTAGGGCCCACTAAAGGAAAACACCGTTGAAAAGGATGTTGAACAGATAGATGATGCACCGGAACAATTGAAATATTTGAATGAGGTGACAACCTCGAATTAATTCAAACACAGACAAATCTCCTGAGATATCTTGAACACTCCGGAAGGATAAGCTGGCGAGAGGCGAACAAGCAGGGAAAACACTTGAGCTGAGGGAAAGAATGTAATCACCCGAAAAAAACTTGAATTGAATCCACCGGAAAAGAAAAAGAGATGAAGAACGACAAACAAGACGAGGATTCACCGGTTGAAATAATTGACAAAAGACTGAAGAGGCTCCGCACGAATGAAATAGATGGTCGAAAGAGACTCAAACTCCGGGAAGAAAAGGGGTGGGAGGGCGGGAAAAACAAAGACAACTTGGAAGGGGGAACCGACGAATATCTTGCAGAGAAAACACCAGTTGAAACCATTGAGGAAAGAAAACAAAGACTTCGCACGAGTAGGATGGATACCCGATTACGGACTCCGGTTCCAAGAAGAAAAAGGGTGGGTGGGTGGGAAAAACAAAGACAACCTCGAACAGGGAAAAACAACGACGCCGGAGGAAGAACTGAGGATTGAACTTGGCAAAGATGAAGAGGCTCGAGTCAACTTGACGAGAAATGCACCGAATGAAAAGAGATGAGAACCAACGATCGGAAAACCAACTGCGTGAACCTAAAGAAAAATTTGAAGGGGAAGAGGAGTAAATCAAAACACCTACGTCAAGAATCCTCACCAGAGCGACGAAGGGGCAGAGGAGTAAAAAGAATTCCTACTCTCCGATATAACTAGACTCAGAAAACAGTTTTCTTCTAGACTCAACAACGGCCAAACTACACGATCAATCAAGGGGGCTCCTAGGGTCGGTCGAGGCTCTGATACCAACTTGTCACGCCCAATATGCGACCCTATCCAAAAGGAACTCGAAGGTCCCACCACGGATAGACCCGCATATTGGAACGCTTTTGCAAGGTGGATATCATTACATCAACATTACATAATAGATGGGGATACATACAAAAGGCATACAATGCCACACGAATACAACATCACAACATCCATAAGATCAACATCCGACTACGGATGAAACACAAACAGAAGCTCAAACGGCATCCACCCTGCTAGCCCAGGCTGCCGACCTGGAACCTATCCCCTGATAGAAGAAGAAGCAGAAGAAGAACTCAACGCAAGCAAACATCGCTCTCGCGTCAAGATCATCGCAAAACCTGTACCTGCAACTGTTGTGATAGTATCTGGTGAGTCACGAGGACTCAGCAATCTCAAAACCCGCGAGATCAAGACTATTTAAGCTTATGGGTAAGGAATGGATAAGTGGTGAGGTTGCAGCAGCGACTAAGCATGATATGGTGGCTAACATACGCAAATAAGAGCGAGAAGAGAAGCAAAGGAACGGTCGTGAAGCTAGCAATGATCAAGAAGTGATCCTGAACTCCTACTTACGTCAAACATAACCCAAAACCGTGTTCACTTCCCGGACTCCGCCGAGAAGAGACCATCATGGCTACACACGCGGTTGATGCGTTTTAGTTCGGATCTGGTGTCAAGTTATCTACAATCGGACATTAAAAAATTCCCATCCGCCACATAACCGCGGGCACGGCTCTTGAAAGTTTATACCCTGCAGGGGTGTCCCAACTTAGCCCATCACAAGCTCTCACGGTCAACGAAGGATATTCCTTCTCCCAGGAAGACCCGATCAGTCTCAGAATCCCGGTTCGCAAGACATTTTGACAATGGTAAATCAAGACCAGCAAGACCACCCGCTGTGCCGACAAATCCCGATAGGAGCTGCACATATCTAGTTCTCAGGGCACACCGGATAAGCTAAGCATACAGGTACCGACGTAATCCAAGTTGCCAAGGAATGGTCCCGCACGGTGCTCTAGTTTGGACCAACACTCGAAGGAGCACTGGCCCGGGGGGGTAAAATAAAGATGACCCTTGAGTCTGCAGAACCCAAGGGAAAAAGGCTTAGGTAGGCAAATGGTAAAACCAAGGTTGGGCCTTGCTGGAGGAGTTTTATTCAAAGCGAACTGTCAAGGGGGTCCCATAAATCACCCGACCGTGTTAGGAACGCAAAATCCGGGAACATAACACCGGTATGACGGAAACTAGGGCGGCAAGAGTGGTACAAAACACCAGGCATAAGGCCGAGCCTTCCACCCTTTACCAAATATATAGATGCATTAATTAAATAAGAGATATTGTGATATCCCAACAAAACCCTGACCACCATGGAGAAATCTTCAACTTCACCTGCAACTAGCAACGCTATAAGAGGGGCTGAGCAAAAGCGGTAACATAGCCAAGCAACAGTTTGCTAGGAAGGGTGCCAAAGGTTAGGGGTTCATGGCAATTTGGGAGGCTTGAAAAGCAAATGATAGGTAACGCAGCATAGCGATAGAACGAGCAACTAGCATAGCAATGATAGTAGTGAGATCCAGGGTAGCGGTCATCTTGCCTGAAATCCCGCAAGGAAGAAGAACGAGTCCATGAAGAAGATGAAGCCACGAAGACGAACCAAGCGTAGACGAACGAATCCTCACGATCGCAACAAAACGGGAACTATCGAGAAGAAGCACATAACATAGTAAACACACCACACATGAACAAGACATGATGCACAACAAGCATGATGCATGACAAAACTAGATGAAGCTACTCATGGCAAAAGATGATGCAAACAAGAACAACACATCAAGGCAAGTTTAAATGAGGCCGGGAACAACATATAACAATTCCGGTAAGTCCTCATATGCAAATTTCGAAATTGGTCCAGAACTGAATAAACTTTATGTTCAAGTTGTTAAACAGCAAGTTAAGATGCACCAAGATGATCAACACGAAATTCTAGTCAAGTTACATATAAAGTTCATTAGATTTGGAGCTACGGCCTAGAAGATATGAGCAAAACAAGTTAAACATGGCATTGATGCAAAATGCATCCAAACATCAAGCAAACACCTCAAAACAAGGATGCAACATGATAATATGGCACTACATGCAAAATCAAGCAAGTTTCATATAGAGCACACTCAAAACGGAGCAACGGTTCAACACATACACTCTATACAAGTCATAGCAACAATCTGTCCATAACAGCAACTAGGCATCTTACAAGCATCAAAACAACATGCTACAGCACCCCAACATAATAACAAAAGACATGGGAATGAAGTACAGGTAAAGGACAACAAAACATGAACACTGAGCTATCTCCAGAAACAACTAGAACATGCTCAAAAGGACATGGAGATATTGCAAATAATAACAGTTTCAGACTTTAGCAGAAATAACATCAGGTTGCAATGTTTAGGGCTATCAACCAACATGTTACAGGAACTTATCATGGCAAACAAAGGCATGGCATGAATCTACTAAAAGCATAGATCAAAAGTCCCTTACTGACCATAAGCCAAAAAGGCATGAAAAAAATATGATGGCACCCATGTAAACATGGCAAGTTATATTACAGAATCATGCATGGCAGAAACAACAATAAGTAGGCATGTTTGTGAGCTTGAACCACTCACTACAGAGCAATACATGGCATGGCAAGGCAACCAACAGTAAGAAGACATGTTTATGAAACTAGGCATGGCAAGAGCAAGTTCATAGGGTGCATGGGTCACTAGCAAAACACATGGGAACAAGTGAACTTAATGTTAACAGGCTGACAGCAACATTATCAAGCAACTTTGGAGCAAGATTACAACATGTTCCAGCAGGCTATAATTGCAACCAAGGGCATGAATGGATAGAGCATGACATGTAGATCAAAACATGTTTATAGGACATCTCCAGATTATGCACGAAATGACTTGTAGAAGCATGTTAACATAGCAAAAAATATAACAGAATCTGTCAGGAAAACAGCAACAGCAACTACCCTACTTAGCAAGCTTGATGCACTCAGCACACAAATCACAAAAATACATGGTTGGCACCACTGGAAAGATGGCATGGCATAGATCAACATACATGTAGAGCTCAACCTCATAGGATGCACACATCAATCATGGCAAAAATGACAAATGAGCAAGTTATAAGAGTTTCAGCAGATTAACATCAACATGCACTCTTCCAACAGCATTTTGGGCATCAAGATGAGCTCAAATGAAAATGATGCGATGGAATAAAATGAAGTACTCGTCAAGGCGAACAATTTGACATATTACATGCACGAAACTGAGCTACGGATGCAGAGATACGGCATGACGAACATGGCATAAAAATGTATGAAATCTGGGACTTAGACGTTTCGGGGGTCAACCTTAGGGTTCGTGGCACGCGGATCGAGGTCGCCGGGATCTCGCCGGAGAGAGGTCGGGGCGCCGGATCCGGGGACCGGCGAGGTCCGGGGCGGCGCGGGCGGACGGCGGCGGGGCGGATCCGGCCGGGGCGCGGTCGCCGAAGTAGGCGCGGGCGGGCGGCGCTCCGGGCCGGGAGGAGGCGGAGGCCGCGGCGGGCGCAGCGGTCGGGGTGGCGACCGGCGCGGCGCGGCGGCCGGGAGGCGGCGCAGCGCGGGGCACGGGTGGCCGACGAGGTCGGCGGAGAGGGGCCGCGGGCGCTGCGGGCGGCGCGCAGCAGGAGGGCGGCGGCGAGGCCGCCGGCGAGGCGCGGCGGCGGGGTCGTCGTCGGCGGGCGGAGGCGCGGCCGGGCGGCGGCGCGAGGGCCCGCGCGGGCCCGCGATGGGCTCCGCGGGCCGGCAGCGAGGGGGCGGCGGCGATGCCACGTGGCGGCCCCCGATTGGCCGGGGCGGCGGCGGCGGACGTGTCCGGCGGCTGCCGGACGCGTCCGGTGGCGACGGGGATGAATTTTAGGGTTTGGACTGCGAGATTTCGGGGAGGAAGACATATTTATAGATAGAGAGAGCTAGGAGAGTCCAAATGAGGTGCGGTTTTTGGCCACGCGATCGTGATCGAACGACCGAGAGCATGGAGGGGAGTTAGATGGGTTTTGGGCCACTTTGGAAGGGGTGTTGGGCTGCAACTCAAAGAGGGCTTTACGGTTACCCGGTTAACCGTTGGAGTATCAAACGGACTCCAAATGGCACGAAACTTGACAGGCGGTCTACCGGTGCTATACGAAGGCCGCTTGGCAAACCTCGGGTCATTCCGAGAAAGTTTAACACCCGCACACGAAAAGAGACAAGAAGGGGACGCCGGGTGAGATAGGAGCGCCGGATTGCAAAACGGACAACGGGGAAAAGGCTCGGATGCATGAGACGAACACGTATGCAAAATGAAATGCACATGATGACATGATATGAAATGCATATGATGACATGGCAAAGTGCAACACGCAAGCAAATGACATGGCAACGACGGCGAATAACTGGCAGACACCTGGCGCATCGAATCCGGGGCGTTACAACACTCCTCCACTGACAAGAGGTCTCGTCCCGAGATCTTAGGACCGAGACGGAAGGGAAAAGGGATGAGGTGAAACAAAAACTCAAGAGAAGAAGTAATGAATGGCTACCACACGAGAAGAGAGAGGAACGATGAGAATGACGAGAATCGAAAGCTCACGGAATCAGATAGACTATGAAAACACTCGTTCTAACCGGAGTGGTTAGAATGATTAAAGAAACGGATAAGACTGAAAGGATTTAGGCAGCACTCCGGCTGAAACATGGGGGAATAGAACACGAGCTTGAGAGGATGGAATGATACTTGATGAACTCTTGAAGAATGAATTAAATCGTGAAGAACCATCACGAAGAACTCCGGTGACAAAAGGATGATGAGGTAGAATGAAGGATGAAAGAATAAGATTAAATCTTACGATGATTTAGATGGAGGTTCCAGCGAGATGGCCGAGGAAATATATACTCCGGAAAAGAAAAGATGAAAACACTTGGAACTAGAATTTATTCATCAAGAACAAACTCCGAAGGAAGGGATTACTCACTTGGATGAAATAAGAATAAGATTTATTGTATGCTTATATCCTTCATCAAATTAAATTGATGACAAGCAATGGATTTTGCATACTACTTATTCTTCTTGAAAAAGATGGAGAAATGACATATCGCAAACTTGGGAAGGTCTTCATGAACCACCGGTAGGATTAGAAAGAACGAATTGATTAATATGATAAACAAGGAAAAGAATCTTGAACGAACCACCGTAAGAATTCGGAAATGACTGACGAAAGAGAATGAATCACCGGGAAGAATTAAAAGAACCAATATGCTAGAGGGAATTTAGATGCAAAAAATCAGGAAGAACTCGAGCTGATTAAAGAACATTTGATCGAAGTGCCGGGATAAATAGAGAATGATAACAGGAATGATGCCTCCGGTGAAAAGAAAAGAAATCAACTCCTGAAATGCTCCGGATGGATGAAAAGAATTGCATGACTGGAAACAATTAGATAGGATAACATCGAGCTAGCACCGCGAATCTTCGAGAGAACGGACAAGATTTAGAGGAAAAACTCTTCTTCAATCTTCAAATGATGACGAGAAACACCACCAAAATTACTGAGATACTCCGGGAGAATGAAAAGCAAAGAGGTTGAGCCGGCATTGAAATGATTTGAAATCGATCTTGGAAAAGGCATGTGACTGATGGGATCCATTCTTACGTCACGCTTGAAAAGAATTTGCAGATAAACTCCGGGGGAATTAGAAGAGTCAGGTAAGATCCTGGGAAAAGACCTGTGGGTTAGGGCCCACTAAAGGAAAACACCGTTGAAAAGGATGTTGAACAGATAGATGATGCACCGGAACAATTGAAATATTTGAATGAGGTGACAACCTCGAATTAATTCAAACACAGACAAATCTCCTGAGATATCTTGAACACTCCGGAAGGATAAGCTGGCGAGAGGCGAACAAGCAGGGAAAACACTTGAGCTGAGGGAAAGAATGTAATCACCCGAAAAAAACTTGAATTGAATCCACCGGAAAAGAAAAAGAGATGAAGAACGACAAACAAGACGAGGATTCACCGGTTGAAATAATTGACAAAAGACTGAAGAGGCTCCGCACGAATGAAATAGATGGTCGAAAGAGACTCAAACTCCGGGAAGAAAAGGGGTGGGAGGGCGGGAAAAACAAAGACAACTTGGAAGGGGGAACCGACGAATATCTTGCAGAGAAAACACCAGTTGAAACCATTGAGGAAAGAAAACAAAGACTTCGCACGAGTAGGATGGATACCCGATTACGGACTCCGGTTCCAAGAAGAAAAAGGGTGGGTGGGTGGGAAAAACAAAGACAACCTCGAACAGGGAAAAACAACGACGCCGGAGGAAGAACTGAGGATTGAACTTGGCAAAGATGAAGAGGCTCGAGTCAACTTGACGAGAAATGCACCGAATGAAAAGAGATGAGAACCAACGATCGGAAAACCAACTGCGTGAACCTAAAGAAAAATTTGAAGGGGAAGAGGAGTAAATCAAAACACCTACGTCAAGAATCCTCACCAGAGCGACGAAGGGGCAGAGGAGTAAAAAGAATTCCTACTCTCCGATATAACTAGACTCAGAAAACAGTTTTCTTCTAGACTCAACAACGGCCAAACTACACGATCAATCAAGGGGGCTCCTAGGGTCGGTCGAGGCTCTGATACCAACTTGTCACGCCCAATATGCGACCCTATCCAAAAGGAACTCGAAGGTCCCACCACGGATAGACCCACATATTGGAACGCTTTTGCAAGGTGGATATCATTACATCAACATTACATAATAGATGGGGATACATAGAAAAGGCATACAATGCCACACGAATACAACATCACAACATCCATAAGATCAACATCCGACTACGGATGAAACACAAACAGAAGCTCAAACGGCATCCACCCTGCTAGCCCAGGCTGCCGACCTGGAACCTATCCCCTGATAGAAGAAGAAGCAGAAGAAGAACTCAACGCAAGCAAACATCGCTCTCGCGTCAAGATCATCGCAAAACCTGTACCTGCAACTGTTGTGATAGTATCTGGTGAGTCACGAGGACTCAGCAATCTCAAAACCCGTGAGATCAAGACTATTTAAGCTTATGGGTAAGGAATGGATAAGTGGTGAGGTTGCAGCAGCGACTAAGCATGATATGGTGGCTAACATACGCAAATAAGAGCGAGAAGAGAAGCAAAGGAACGGTCGTGAAGCTAGCAATGATCAAGAAGTGATCCTGAACTCCTACTTACGTCAAACATAACCCAAAACCGTGTTCACTTCCCGGACTCCGCCGAGAAGAGACCATCATGGCTACACACGCGGTTGATGCGTTTTAGTTCGGATCTGGTGTCAAGTTATCTACAATCGGACATTAAAAAATTCCCATCCGCCACATAACCGCGGGCACGGCTCTTGAAAGTTTATACCCTGCAGGGGTGTCCCAACTTAGCCCATCACAAGCTCTCACGGTCAACGAAGGATATTCCTTCTCCCAGGAAGACCCGATCAGTCTCAGAATCCCGGTTCGCAAGACATTTTGACAATGGTAAATCAAGACCAGCAAGACCACCCGCTGTGCCGACAAATCCCGATAGGAGCTGCACATATCTAGTTCTCAGGGCACACCGGATAAGCTAAGCATACAGGTACCGACGTAATCCAAGTTGCCAAGGAATGGTCCCGCACGGTGCTCTAGTTTGGACCAACACTCGAAGGAGCACTGGCCCGGGGGGGTAAAATAAAGATGACCCTTGAGTCTGCAGAACCCAAGGGAAAAAGGCTTAGGTAGGCAAATGGTAAAACCAAGGTTGGGCCTTGCTGGAGGAGTTTTATTCAAAGCGAACTGTCAAGGGGGTCCCATAAATCACCCGACCGTGTTAGGAACGCAAAATCCGGGAACATAACACCGGTATGACGGAAACTAGGGCGGCAAGAGTGGTACAAAACACCAGGCATAAGGCCGAGCCTTCCACCCTTTACCAAATATATAGATGCATTAATTAAATAAGAGATATTGTGATATCCCAACAAAACCCTGACCACCATGGAGAAATCTTCAACTTCACCTGCAACTAGCAACGCTATAAGAGGGGCTGAGCAAAAGCGGTAACATAGCCAAGCAACAGTTTGCTAGGAAGGGTGCCAAAGGTTAGGGGTTCATGGCAATTTGGGAGGCTTGAAAAGCAAATGATAGGTAACGCAGCATAGCGATAAAACGAGCAACTAGCATAGCAATGATAGTAGTGAGATCCAGGGTAGCGGTCATCTTGCCTGAAATCCCGCAAGGAAGAAGAACGAGTCCATGAAGAAGATGAAGCCACGAAGACGAACCAAGCGTAGACGAACGAATCCTCACGATCGCAACGAAACGGGAACTATCGAGAAGAAGCACATAACATAGTAAACACACCACACATGAACAAGACATGATGCACAACAAGCATGATGCATGACAAAACTAGATGAAGCTACTCATGGCAAAAGATGATGCAAACAAGAACAACACATCAAGGCAAGTTTAAATGAGGCCGGGAACAACATATAACAATTCCGGTAAGTCCTCATATGCAAATTTCGAAATTGGTCCAGAACTGAATAAACTTTATGTTCAAGTTGTTAAACAGCAAGTTAAGATGCACCAAGATGATCTACACGAAATTCTAGTCAAGTTACATATAAAGTTCATTAGATTTGGAGCTACGGCCTAGAAGATATGAGCAAAACAAGTTAAACATGGCATTGATGCAAAATGCATCCAAACATCAAGCAAACACCTCAAAACAAGGATGCAACATGATAATATGGCACTACATGCAAAATCAAGCAAGTTTCATATAGAGCACACTCAAAACGGAGCAACGGTTCAACACATACACTCTATACAAGTCATAGCAACAATCTGTCCATAACAGCAACTAGGCATCTTACAAGCATCAAAACAACATGCTATAGCACCCCAACATAATAACAAAAGACATGGGCATGAAGTACAGGTAAAGGACAACAAAACATGAACACTGAGCTATCTCCAGAAACAACTAGAACATGCTCAAAAGGACATGGAGATATTGCAAATAATAACAGTTTCAGACTTTAGCAGAAATAACATCAGGTTGCAATGTTTAGGGCTATCAAACAACATGTTACCAGAACTTATCATGGCAAACAAAGGCATGGCATGAATCTACTAAAAGCATATATCAAAAGTCCCTTACTGACCATAAGCCAAAAAGGCATAGAAAATATGATGGCACCCATGTAAACATGGCAAGTTATATTACAGAATCATGCATGGCAGAAACAACAATAAGTAGGCATGTTTGTGAGCTTGAACCACTCACTACAGAGCAATACATGGCATGGCAAGGCAACCAACAGTAAGAAGACATGTTTATGAAACTAGGCATGGCAAGAGCAAGTTCATAGGGTGCATGGGTCACTAGCAAAACACATGGGAACAAGTGAACTTAATGTTAACAGGCTGACAGCAACATTATCAAGCAACTTTGGAGCAAGATTACAACATGTTCCAGTAGGCTATAATTGCAACCAAGGGCATGAATGGATAGATCATGACATGTAGATCAAAACATGTTTATAGGACATCTCCAGATTATGCACGAAATGACTTGTAGAAGCATGTTAACATAGCAACAAAATATAACAGAATCTATCAGGAAAACAGCAACAGCAACTACCCTACTTAGCAAGCTTGATGCACTCAGCACACAAATCACAAAAATACATGGTTGGCACCACTGGAAAGATGGCATGGCATAGATCAACATACATGTAGAGCTCAACCTCATAGGATGCACACATCAATCATGGCAAAAGTCACAAATGAGCAAGTTATAACAGTTTCAGCAGATTAACATCAACATGCACTCTTCCAACAGCATTTTGGGCATCAAGATGAGCTCAAATGAAAATGATGCGATGGAATGAAATGAAGTACTCGTCGAGGCGAACAATTTGACATATTACACGTACGAAACAGAGCTACGGATGCAGAGATACGGCATGACGAACATGGCATGAAAATGTATGAAATCTGGGACTTCGACGTTTCGGGGGTCAACCTTAGGGTTCGTGGCACGCGGATCGAGGTCGCCGGGATCTCGCCGGAGAGAGGTCGGGGCGCCGGATCCGGGGACCGGCGAGGTCCGGGGCGGCGCGGGCGAACGGCGGCGGGGCGGATCCGACCGGGGCGCGGTCGCCGGAGTAGGCGCGGGCGGGCGGCGCTCCGGGCTGGGAGGAGGCGGAGGCCGCGGCGGGCGCAGCGGTCGGGGCGGCGACCGGCGCGGCGCAGCGGCCGGGAGGCGGCGCGGCGCGGGGCACGGGTGGCCGACGAGGTCGGTGGAGAGGGGCCGCGGGCGCTGCGGGCGGGGCGCAGCAGGAGGGCGGCGGTGGGGCCCGCGGGCGGCGAGGCCGCCGGCGAGGCGCGGCGGCGGGGTCGTCGTCGGCGGGCGGAGGCGCGGGTCGGCGGCGGCCGAGCTGGGCGGCGACGCGAGGGCCCGCGTGGGCCCATGATGGGCTCCGCGGGCCGGCGGCGAGGGGGCGGCGGCGATGCCTTGTGGTGGCCCCCGATTGGCCGGGGCGGCGGCGGCGGACGTGTCCGGCGGCTGCCGGGCGTGTCCGGTGGCGACGGGGATGAATTTTAGAGTTTGGACTGCGGGATTTCGGGGAGGAAGACATATTTATAGATAGAGGGAGCTAGGAGAGTCCAAATGTGGTGCGGTTTTCGGCCACGCGATCGTGATCGAACGACCGAGAGCATGGAGGGGAGTTAGATGGGTTTTGGGCCACTTGGGAAGGGGTGTTGGGCTGTAACTCAAAGAGGGCTTTACGGTTACCCGGTTAACCGTTGGAGTATCAAACGGACTCCAAATGGCACGAAACTTGACAGGCGGTCTACCGGTGCTATACCAAGGCCGCTTGGCAAACCTCGGGTCATTCCGAAAAAGTTTAACACCCGCACACGAAAAGAGACAAGAAGGGGACGCCGGGTGAGATAGGAGCGCCGGATTGCAAAACGGACAATGGGGAAAAGTCTCGGATGCATGAGACGAACACGTATGCAAAATGAAATGCACATTATGACATGATATGAAATGCATATGATGACATGGCAAAGTGCAACACGCAAGCAAATGACATGGCAACGACGACGAATAACTGGCAGACACCTGGCGCATCGAATCCGGGGCGTTACAGGCGGTCTGGGTGGGCCAGGTGGTCAGACTCGTGCTTGGCAGCGGGTCGGTCAAGCAGCTGGACATGCTGGCTCGCCAGCAAGCTTGCTGAGCTGAGCGACAACAATCAGACGATGGACGTTGCTTCCGACCAGGAGCCGGCGCCACCGCCCAAGCCGGTTCATGTCGTGTTCATCATAGAGCAGGTGCGTCCGTACTTCGACGCCCTAATGGTGGAAGAGCTACCAGCACATGAGGACCTATGATGTAATCTCCATCTCCTCAACGAGCACCGGCTCACGGAAGGACGAATCGTCGGCGAACAAGCGAACAACAATGCCATCACGGACATGTGTCCCTATGATCCTGGCTTCCTGAATGAGCAGTGGGCGATGTATCAGACCATCCGTAGGGCCCGCGAGGCCCTCTCCGTCAACCTTCGAATTATTGCGCTCGCCGTGCCACCGCCGACTCGCGTTGTAAACTGAAGGAAATATGCCCTAGAGGCAATAATAAAGTTGTTATTTTATATTTCCTTATTTCATGACAAATGTTTATTATTCATGCTAGAATTGTATTAACCAGAAACTTGATACATGTGTGGATACATAGACAAAATACCGTGTCCCTAGTAAGCCTCTATTAGACTAGCTTGTTGATCAAATATGGTTAAGTTTCCTAATCATAGACATGTGTTGGACAAGACCCATTCATTAGCTTAGCATTATGATCGTTCAGTTTTATTGCTATTGCTTTCTTCATGTCCAATACATATTCTGAAAGTGCAACTATCCCTAGGTGGTTTTGGTAATTCATAACAACATATAGCTCACTGAGCTAATGCTATTCCAAGACTATTATTTCAGGAAAGCTCAATGAATGGCATGGCATGGATGATGAAAGTGGATCCCTCAAAATACTAAGGACAAAGGATTGGCTCAAGCTCAAATGCTCAAGACTCTTCATTTTATATTTTAGTGATCCAAGATCACATTGAGTCTATAGGAAAAGCCAATACTATCAAGGAGGGATGAGGTGTTGCTTAATGAGCCTCTTGCTTCATATGCTTAGTGATATGCTCCAAAACCCTCAGCTACTTTCTCACATCCACAAATGACCTAAACCTAAAGCCAAAATCGGTCACACCGATTCTTTCTATCCGGCGCCACCGAGTTCAAAAGTCATAGCCACTGCCACAAACCCTAAGCAAATCGGTCTTACCCATAGGGATCTCGGTCTCACCGAGATGGGATTGTAATCTCTCTGTTTCCCTTCGTAACATTTCGGTCTAACCGAAGTGAGCGATTGGTCCCACCAAGATTGCAATGTAAACTCACTGTTTCCCTTTTGTAACATTTCGGTCTCACCGAAAAGAGCAAATCGGTCCCACCGAGTTTACCTGACCAACTCTCTGGAAAGCTTATTACCAAGATCGGTCTCACCGAGTTTGTGTAATCGGTCTTACCGAGATTACGTTATGCCCTAACCCTAACCGAATCGGTCTCACCGAGTTGCATGTCAGTCCCACCGAAAATCCTAACGGTCACTAGGTTTGCTAAACCGGTCCGACCGAGTCTGTTGAATCGGTCCCACCGAGTTTGGTAAATTGTGTGTAACGGTTAGATTTTGTGTGGAGGCTATATATACCCCTCCACCTCCTCTTCATTTTGCGGAGAGAGCCATCAGACTAAACCTACACTTCCAACTTACCATTTCTGAGAGAGAACCACCTACTCATGTGTTGAGGCCAAGATATTCCATTCCTACCATATGAATCTTGATCTCTAGCCTTCCCCAAGTTTCTTTCCACTCAAATCTTCTTTCCACCAGATCCAAAACCTATGAGAGAGAGTTGAGTGTTGGGGAGACTATCATTTGAAGCACAAGACCAAGGAGTTCATCATTAACGCACCATTTGTTACTTCTTGGAGAGTGGTGTCTTCTAGATTGGCTAGGTGTCACTTGGGAGCCTCCGACAAGATTGTGGAGTTGAACCAAGGAGTTTGTAAGGGCAAGGAGATCGCCTACTTCGTGAAGATCTACCGCTAGTGAGGCAAGTCCTTCGTGGGCGACGACCATGGTGGGATAGTCAAGGTTGCTTCTTCGTGGACCCTTCGTGGGTGGAGCCCTCCGTGGACTCGCACAACCGTTACCCTTCGTGGGTTGAAGTCTCCATCAACGTGGATGTACGATAGCACCACCTATCGGAACCACGCCAAAAACATCCGTGTCTCCAATTGTGTTTGAATCCTCCAAACCCTTCCCTTTACTTTCTTGCAAGTTGCATGCTTTAATTTCCACTGCCTATATACTCTTTGCATGCTTGCTTGAATAGTGTGATGATTGCTTGACTTGTCCTACGGTAGCTAAAATCTGCCAAACTCTAAAATTGGGAAAAGGTTAAGTTTTTAATTGGTCAAGTAGTCTAATCACCCCCCTCTAAATATACTTTAAGGTCCTACAAGTGGTATCAGAGCTTTGGTCTCCATTTGCTTTGATTTCCATAGCTTTTGGTGGTCATAGCCTTGGTTTCACAACCTAGGAGAGTATGGCGTCTAGCAAGGGAAATTATCACCGTAGAGGTCCTTACTTTGATGGTACTAATTTTGCTAGTTGGAAGCATAAGATGAAAATGCATATTCTTGGACATAACCCCGCCATTTGGGCAATTATTTGTATTGGCTTGCGAGGTGAATTCTTTGATGGGAGAGAACCGAACCGTGAAGCTAATGCGAAAGAATTGAAGATGCTGCAATACAACGCTCAAGCTTGTGATATCATCTTCAACGGATTGTGCCCCGAAGAATTCAACAAAATCAGCCGTCTTGAGAATGCAAAGGAAATTTGGGATACTTTGATTGATATGCATGAAGGTACCAAATCCGTCAAGGAATCCAAGTTGGATGTGCTCCAAAGTCAGCTTGACAAGTTCAAAATGAAGGATGGTGAAGGTGTCGCTGAAATGTACTCTAGGCTTGCACTTATCACAAATGAGATTGCCAGCTTAGGGAGTGAAGAGATGACCAACAAATTCATCATCAAGAAGATCCGAAGAGCATTGGATGGAAAGTATGATACCGTGTGCACATTGATCCAAATGATGCCGAACTACAAAGATCTCAAGCCAACGGAAGTCATTGGAAGAATTGTTGCTCATGAGATGTCACTCAAGGATAAGGAGGAACTTCACAACAAGTCAAGTGGTGCTTACAAAGCCTCAAGTGAAGCCCCCACATCATCAAGTGAGAAACAAGCCTTCAATGAAGAATTGAGCTTAATGGTGAAGAACCTCAACAAATTCTACAAGAGTAGAAGCAAAGAAAGAAGCTCCAAGTCAAGGTCTTACAATGACAAAAGATCTTCTAGTCGAGAGCGCAATTGCTACAATTGTGGGAGACCCGGACACTATTCCAATGAGTGTACGGCACCCTACAAAAGAAGAGAAGATTCTCCAAGAAGAAGAAGCAAAAGAGAAGAATCACCACCAAGAGAGAGGAGGAGTAGAGATGATCATTATGAACGAAGACCCTCACTGAGAAGCAAGGATTCGGAAAGGAAGGACAAGTCATCAAGGAGCTAAACAAAACGAAGACATCAAGCTCATGTTGGTGAATGGGTATCTGGCTCCGACTCCGACAATCACTCCGAATATACTCAAGATGAAGGTATTGCCGGTCTAGCACTTGTGTCAACCAACTCCTACGACATATTTGATTCACCAAATGAAGGAATTGGAAGATGCTTCATGGCCAAAGGTCCAAAGGTAACACATCCTGAGTATGTTGATTTCAATAGTGATGAAGATGACTTGCTTGTGGATGATGATTTACTTGTTGACAACTCTAGTGATGAATACTATGATGAAACGTCAATTAATCATGCTAATCAAGATAAAACGAATGACAATGATAAGGAGAAGATTGAGCTTCTAAGTAAAGAACTAAACACTCTTAAGTTGGCTCATGAAACTATCTTCGAAGATCATCGAGAAATTTTAAGGGCTCATGAAAAGTTACGCTTTGAAAAGCTCAATCTTGAGCAAGAGCATGAGTTCTTAAAAGCAATCAATGATGATCTCCGTAAGAAAAGTTCTTCTTACATTGCCAAGCGTTTACTCTTATCTACTTACATGCCTCAAGTCAAGTCTAGTAACAAGTATAAGAAAGATACTTCCTCTAGTAGTAACAATAACAATGTCAAATCCAATATTGTTGCTTCTAGTAGTTCTCATGATTCCACTAATGATTCTCTTAGCCAAGTTACACTTGAGCAAGAAAACAGCCTATTGAAGGGAATTACAAAGAAAGGTGTTTACAAGAGCCTTGCCGGGAGTAAGCAATTCGAGGAAATTGTACGCAAGCAAGGAAGGCACCGGAAGAATCAAGGTGTTGATTTTAAACGAAAGTTCAATGCCAATGCAGTTCAGTGAGAAGAAGATCAATACCCCAAGACGAAGTTTGTTCCTTAACAAGAGAAGTATGATCCTACTTCCTTCAAGGGAACACAAGCACAAGATGATCTTCCACCACAAGACCACAAGAACAAAGGCAAGGACAAGCTTCAAGAAGAGATTGATGCATTTGAAGAAGCACCTAAGGCCTCGTTCAAGTGGGTTCCCAAGACTACGTCAAGTTCTACTTCATCAAGTACAACTACAACGCCAAGGATTCCCATCAAGATGATGTGGATCCCGAAGAAGAAGAACTAGAGAGTTCTTGAGGGTGACTCCGCCGACATTCTTCACTCATATCATTATGGCAAGAACAAGTGCAATCAACTTCCACATCTTGCACTAGTTCAAGGAGTCACAAACCCTCATGTTGGTAAGGCAAGGGACAAGGTAACCTAATGATTTCATGGACATCATCTTATGTGTGCATCACTCTATGTCTATTGATATTCTTGTTTGTTCCTTGTGGGACTAACCCATGTAGGTAAGTTGAAAGTGTAACTCACTCCAAAGGATTGCTCCAAATGATCTACATCAACATTGAGCATCCACATCTTCAACACCTACATGAAGTCATCATCGACAAAACCCAAGGTTAGTTCATCCCTCTAAGGGGGGATCTCACATCTAGGGGGGCTTAACTCTAAGAATTGAGTCAAAGCAACTCTAATGGTGTGAACACATCAATGCATTATGTAAAAGTGGTAACCCCACTTGAGCTTAAACGATGAGTATGACCTATGATCAATTGTTTTTCATTTGACTCCTAAGTCAATATACTCATATATAGATGACCTAGTCATCGCCAATTGTTTGATAGATGCTAGAATTGGTTGTGCATGTTTTGCCACATATTTCATTTGCCATCTTATTGTGTGAGCATGTTGGTGCATATTTTACTCATTCAAGGACATCCACTTGTTGTTTTGATTGTTTGGCTTCTTTTCTTTTTGCCAAGTGGATGGACAAGAATGCCTAAGAACCTTCTCTAGCTATCTATGCTTTTCTCGTCTCAAACTCTATTCATGCTACATCACAAAATTTGATCAAGTTAGATTCGAACCACTCTGTGTGAGGAGCACTCGGAGTCCCCGATTCGTCATAGACTTAAACTTCCAAAACTTCTTTGTGATTCTCGGTCTGACCGATTCCTCCATTTCGGTCCTACCAAGATCATTAAGTCGATCTAAGTTTTCAATCTCGGTGCAACCGATTTGAACTTTCCGGTCCCACCGAGTTGCTGTAACTGTACACAGTTATGCATCTCGGTGCCACCGAGTTGTTCCACTCGGTCACACCGACAGGGTCGGACTATATATAGTCACGGGCAAAATTTTGGAAATTTCTCCGAACCCTTTCGCCCGCGCAATAGCTCGCTCTGCCTCGAAGGTCTCCGGATCGTCTCCTCGTCGCCATCCGCCTCCTGTCGCTGGTCTCCACCGCCGTCAACGGATTTCGCCCCCGCCGTTGCCGCCGTAGCGAGTTCATCGCCAAGCTAGGGTATGGACTCGATCATTGTGCTATCCTCGTCTGATTCCTAGCACATTGAGTTCTTATTGATTGTTGCCACGATTGAAACACTCCTATCCAGTCAATGCAGTCCGTAGAGTAGATGAGATTCGAAATTTTAGGGTTAGGTTTCCGCCGAAACCATCTCGGACCCACCGAGTTGAAAAACTCGGTCCCACCGATTTGGCTTATGCCATTGCACTAGTAACTCTCGGTCTGACCGAGAATTGCTAATCGGTGAGACCGATTTTAGGACTTTGTGAAACCCTAGCAGTCTCGGTGCCACCGAACTGTGATTCGGTCCAACCGAGCTCATCAGTTTAGGTTCCAAAACTGCTTCGGTATCACCGAGTTTGAAAATCAGTTGATCCGAAATGCTTTCTGTGGAAAACTAAAACTGAATTTTTGAATCATTCTTTTGCAAAAATCTCTACATTTTGTGATGCTCATCCATTCTATCTCATCTATAACTCTTCACAGGGTCAGCAGTCAGTGTTTGCAGCATGTCAGACCAGAGTGACAGCCAGAACAGGTCAGAAGAGCAGATTGACATGAGCAAGGGCACTAGTCCCTCAAGCACTTCAGATGAAGGCAGTAGAAGCACTCCAAGTAATCTGCCCAAGGCTGCTACCACGCAAAGGAGGAAGAGAACTTCAGACTCAGAGGATGAGGACTACAAAGCTGAAGAGGATGAGGCTACTTCCAAGAAAGTAGTGCTCAAAAAGGAGTATGGCTCAGCACATAGCACAAAACCTGGACTGAAAAAGAAAGTTCCTGCCAAGAGGACACCAATGCCCAAGGCCAGAAGGTCCACTTAAGTGCCAGAACAGACTGAACCCAAAGAGGCACCTGAAAATAAAGTCACATCTTCCAAACCCAATAAAGTTCCTACTGGAGAAACAATGAAGTTTACCATTGAATCAGAGGATGAAGATGCTCAGGATAAGAAGAAGAAGAGAGCAAGAACCACAACTGCCCAGGTCCTTGGAAAGCCCTCTATGAGAAGAGATTCTGAAGAGGAAGAAGAGGTTGCTGCACCAGCACCCAAGGCACCAAAGCTTATGGGTGATGCTATTAGATCAGGGACTGCAACATCTAAGCCCAAGGAAGCACCCAAAGCTGCCCCCAAGGCCAAGCTTGCACCAAAGAGGAATACCAGGAGTATTCCAGCTGCTGAGAAGAACAAGGCCCCAGTGCCTAATGTTGCTGATGAAGAAGATGAAGAAGGACAGGTCCTAAGGAAGCTCAAGCCCAGGATACCAGACCACAATGATGCCTATCCTGTGGCTGAGGACATGAGGATCAGGAAGGACTCAGGGTTGAGGATATGGAGGATGGAAGATCCATATGCCTCAAGGAGAAGAACTGCTGTTGATTACAGGTTTCATACAAAGGAATAGCAGGACTTCTATGAGACAATCTTGTTGGATAAGAAGCCCATAGTATGTGATATGAGGTGAGTCGACTGGACCTACATCAAGGACAATGAAGAGCACTATCCTGGAGTGCAAGACAGTTTTGTTGCTTGTGGAGTTGCTGATTTTGTTGGGCAAAAGCTCACCAACTGGAATGATGAACTTATCATGCAATTCTACTCCACAGCACACTTCTATCCAGATGGTAGGATAGTACGAATGTCTGAAGGTACAAGGTACCAGTCCACTGTTAAGGAATGGGCAAGTATGATCAATGCCCCAAAGGAGAATGAAGATGACCTGTATATTTATGCCAAGAAGAAGATGTACCACAATTCCATGGCACACATGTACAAGGAGATCCCAGACAAGGCTGTTGAAACACATAAGTTCGGATCAGTCCACTTCCTTCTGTCAGGGCTGCCAACTATCAATTGGATCCTAAGGCACACTCTGTTGCCTAAGTCTGGTGACCACAACATGATCAGAGGGCATGCCATCAACATGTTGCATGTGTTTGATGTGCCACAGAAGTTCAAAGTCATGAGCCTTATGATTGAAACCATTAAGAGGACAACAGTAGATCAGAAGAGGAGCTGTGGATATGCCCCTTAGATTCAGGAGTTGATTAACTCAAAGATGGGCACAGGGAAATATCAATTGGATAAGGAACATTTTCCACTTTATCCAGACTTTGAGGACAATCAAGTTGTCATGAATGAGAATGATCCATCATCAGTGCATGCTCAAGAGAAGAAGGAGAAGGCAAGGAAGGAGAAGGCTGCCAAGATGCCAACTCAAGAGGAGGCATCTGAGTATTTCTTGAAGAACAAGCAGGAGCAGCTTGGTTACTTGATAGCATCAACACTGAGGATTGAGAAGGGATTGGCCACCCTCACTCAAAATCAGGAGAGCTTGGAGAGAATCATGGAACTCAAATTCCATGACCTTGATGTCAAAGTAACTGAGATTCAGTCAGTTGTAGAGTAGCTGCAGGATGACATGCAGGAGAGGCAGGGCAAGACTACCACAAATGTGTTTGCCAGAGTGCCTAGAGCCCAGAGGTCAGTTGCACTGCCTGTGATAGACACTAGAGCAACATCATCTGCACCAGCTACAGCCCCTACAGCTCCAGTGCAACCAGCTCCAGCATCAACTCCAGCACCCTCTACTTCAACTGAAGACTTCGTTCTTGGAGTCATCCGGACACCACCACCTGAAGATCAAGCCTGAGAGTCGATCTAGCACTATGCATTTTCTATGAACTTTTTGGTAACTTGTTGCCAAAGGGGGAGAAAAATGTATAGATCATAGGCTTCGAGAGAGAGAGAGTGTTGCTTTTATTCTCTCTTGTTTTGATTTTGATTTGGTGGTTAAACTTGTTTGCTTTTGAGTGCTTGAGATACTATGCTGTGAGACATTGATGATCATGTGTTTGATCATAAGCTACACTTATGCATGTTTGATGATATTATCTTATCTATCCTATGTGATCATTCACTTTGCTTGGTGATGAGTGCATGTATTCAATCTTTATTATTTTGAGCGCTCCACCAAGATGTATGTGACATGGAAGAGTAACCCATGAGCCTAAGTCGTTGTGCATTTGCAGTCCAAAGCAAATCTTAAACTATGCACAACTTTAGGGGGAGCTCTTGCTTATCACATACTTCTCAAAGCGACGATGTTGTTAAATCTTATTATCATTTGTCGAAGCTTTGATCTATATGTTGTCATCAATTACCAAAAAGGGGGAGATTGAAAGTGCAACTATCCCTAGGTGGTTTTGGTAATTCATAACAACATATAGCTCATTGAGCTAATGCTATTCCAAGACTATTATTTCAGGAAAGCTCAATGAATGGAATGGCATGGATGATGAAAGTGGATCCCTCAAAATACTAAGGACAAAGGATTGGCTCAAGCTCAAAAGCTCAAGACTCTTCATTTTATATTTTAGTGATCCAAGATCACATTGAGTCTATAGGAAAAGCCAATACTATCAAGGAGGGATGAGGTGTTGCTTAATGAGCCTCTTGCTTCATATGCTTAGTGATATTCTCCAAAACCCTCAGCTACTTTCTCACATCCACAAATGACCTAAACCTAAAGCCAAAATCGGTCACACCGATTCTTTCTATCCGGCGCCACTGAGTTCAAAAGTCATAGCCACTGCCACAAACCCTAAGCAAATCGGTCTTACCGATAGGGATCTCGGTCTCACCGAGATGGGATTGTAATCTCTCTGTTTCCCTTCATATCATTTCGGTCTAAGCGAAGTGAGCGCTCGGTCCCACCGAGATTGCAATGTAAACTCACTGTTTCCCTTTTGTAACATTTCAGTCTCACCGAAAAGAGCAAATCGGTCCCACCGAGTTTACCTGACCAACTCTCTGGAAAGCTTATTACCAAGATCGGTCTCACCGAGTTTGTGTAATCGGTCTTACCGAGATTACGTTATGCCCTAACCCTAACCGAATCGGTCTCACCGAGTTGCATGTCAGTCCCACCGAAAATCCTAACGGTCACTAGGTTTGCTAAACCGGTCCGACCGAGTCTGTTGAATCGGTCCCACCGAGTTTGGTAAATTGTGTGTAACGGTTAGATTTTGTGTGGAGGCTATATATACCCCTCCACCTCCTCTTCATTCGCAGAGAGAGCCATCAGACTAAACCTACACTTCCAACTTACCATTTCTGAGAGAGAACCACCTACTCATGTGTTGAGGCCAAGATATTCCATTCCTACCATATGAATCTTGATCTCTAGCCTTCCCCAAGTTGCTTTCCACTCAAATCTTCTTTCCACCAGATCCAAAACCTATGAGAGAGAGTTGAGTGTTGGGGAGACTATCATTTGAAGCACAAGACCAAGGAGTTCATCATCAATGCACCATTTGTTACTTCTTGGAGAGTGGTGTCTCCTAGATTGGCTAGGTGTCACTTGGGAGCCTCCGACAAGATTGTGGAGTTGAACCAAGGAGTTTGTAAGGGCAAGGAGATCGCCTACTTCGTGAAGATCTACCGCTAGTGAGGTAAGTCCTTCGTGGGCGACGGCCATGGTGGGATAGACAAGGTTGCTTCTTCGTGGACCCTTCGTGGGTGGAGCCCTCCGTGGACTCGCGTAACCGTTACCCTTCGTGGGTTGAAGTCTCCATCAATGTGGATGTACGATAGCACCACCTATCGGAACCACGCCAAAAACATCCATGTCTCCAATTGCGTTTGAATCCTCCAAACCCTTCCCTTTACTTTCTTGCAAGTTGCATGCTTTAATTTTCGCTGCCTATATACTCTTTGCACGCTTGCTTGAATAGTGTGATGATTGCTTGACTTGTCCTAAGATAGCTAAAATCTGCCAAACTCTAAAATTGGGAAAAGGTTAAGTTTTTAATTGGTCAAGTAGTCTAATCACCCCCCCTCTAGACATACTTCAAGGTCCTACATATTCCTTCAACTATGAGATTATGCAACTCCCGGATACCGTAAGAATACCTTGTGTACTATCGAACATCACAATGTAACTAGGAGATTATAAAGATGCTCTACATGTATCTCCGAAGGTGTTTGGTGGGTTGGCATAGATCGAGATTAGGATTTGTCACTCCGAGTATCAGAGAGGTATCTCTGGGCCCTCTCAGTAATACACATCATAAGAAGCCTTGCAAGCAAAGTGACTAATGAGTTAGTTTCAAGATGATGTATTACAGAACGAGTATAGTGACTTGCCGGTAACGAGATTGAACTAAGTATGAAGATACCGACGATCGAATCTCGGGCGAGTAATATACCGATGACAAGGGGAATAATGTATGTTGTCATAGCGGTTCGACCGATAAAGATCTTCGTAGAATATGTAGGAGCCAATATGAGCATCCAGGTTCCGCTATTTTTTATTGACCGGAGAGGTGTCTTGGTCGTGTCTACATAGTTCTCGAACCCGTAGGGTCCGCACGCTTAACGTTTGATGACGATATTGTATTATATGAGTTATGTGATTTGGTGACTGAATGTTATGAGATCATGGACATGACGAGGAGTTTCGAAATGGTCGAGAGGTAAAGATTGATATATAGGACGATAGTATTCGAAAACTGGAAGTGTTTCGGAGGGTACCGGGTACATATCGGAGTACCGGAGGGGTTACCGGAATCCCAGAGGGAAGATATGGGCCATATGGGCCATGAGAGGGAGCACACCAACCCACAAGGGGTGGTGCGCTCCCCCTATGGAAGGAGGCCGAGTGGGAGAAGGTAAAGAGGGGGTTCACCCCCCTTCCTTCTGTCTTCCCCTTCCCTTTCCTTCTCCAGCAACTATGGAAGGGGGGAGGCCGAATTGGAGAAGACCCCAAGTAGGACTCGGCCTACTTCGGGTGCCCCCTGGCTGCTTGTCCTCCCCTCCCACCTATATATATGTGGGGAGGGGGTGCCTAGAACACACAACATTAATTGTTAGCCGTGTGCGGCACCCCCTCCACAGTTTACACCCCAGTCATATTCTCACGGTGCTTAGGCGAATCCCTGCGCGGATCACTTCACCATTACAGTTACCATGCCGTCATGCTGAAGGAACTCATATACTTCCTCTACATCTTGCTGGATTAAGACGGCTAGGGTCGTCATCCTGCTGAACGTGTGCAGAACTCGGAGGTGCCATAGGTTCGGTACTTGATCGATCGGAGCTCGAAGAAGTTCGACTACATCAACCGCGTTGTCAAACGCTTCCACTTACAGTATACAAGGGTACGTAGACACACTCTCCCCCTCTTATTGTGATGCATCTCCTAGATAGATCTTGCGTGAGCTTATGAATTTTTTTGAAATTACATGCTACGTTCTTCAACAATGGCATCCGAGCCAGGTCTATGCGCGAGTAGAACACAAAGAGTGGTGGGCGGTGATCGTCATACTGCTTACCACCAAAGTCTTATTTGATTTGGCGGTATTGTTGGATGAAGTGGCCCGGACCAACCTTTACATGACCACGTTCATGAGACCGGTTCCACCGATAGACATGCAACTAGTTTTGCATAAAGGTGGCTGGCGGGTGTCTGTTTCCCCTACTTTAGTTGAATCGAATTTGACCGCGGCCGGTCCTTGTTGAAGGTTAAAATAGCAAACTTGATAAATCACCGTTGTGGTTTTGTGTTGTAGGTAAGAACGGTTCTTGCTAGAAGCCCGTAGCAACCATGTAAAACTTACAACAACAAAGTAGAGGACGTCTAACTTGTTTTTGCAGGGCATGTTGTGATGTGATATGGTCAAGACATGATGTGATATACATTATTGTATGACATGATCATGTTTGGTAAAAGTTATCGGCAACCGACAGGAGTATAATGGTTGTCCCTTTATTGTATGAAATGCAAACACATTGCTTGACTTTATCAATATGCGGTAGAGATAGTTATAGAAGCAATAGTTGGCGAGACGAGCACGACACAACGATGGAGATCAAGGTGTCAAGCCGGTGATGATGGAGATCATGATGATGCTTTGGAGACGGAGATCAAAAGCACAAGATGATGATGGCCATATCATGTCACATATTTTGATTGCATATGATGTTTGTCTTTATCCATCTTATTTTGCTTTGTACGGCGGTAGCATTATAAGATGATCCCTTAACTAAATTTCAAATATCTGGAAAAATAGGATTTTATAGCGTCGGTTTCAGGGTCTGCGGGGCCATCAGGTGGGGACAACCCACCGGTGGTTCTTGGCTCTAGAAATTCTCTTTTATTGTATAAAAATTCCTCGCAAAGTTTCCTTCCATTCGAAGAACTTTTATTTCTACACAAAAACAACACCATGGTAGTCCTGCTGAAAACAATGTCAGTCCAGGTTAGTTTCATTCATATCATGCAAATTAGAGTCCAAAGCAAGAGGAAAAGCATTAGGAAAAGTAGATACGACGGAGACGTATCAATAACCCCCCTGCAATGTTATTTGCTTCGTACTATCTGATTGCACGTATCGTCGAAAGAGAAGGTTTTCTCCCTTGCAATGATTATCCTATATTTATCTATCATGCAGGGAAAGTGTTTGCTCTACAAAGAGGACAGGAAATCGTCGAGTGAGAGTACAAATGGGAGAAGTACATTGAGTACTATATGAATTATATTTGTTGTGGTTGGATATGCTATGATTGTTATCCTTCATATAACCTTGTAGGAAGAAAAAGTCAGTCTAAGCCTTAATCTCTTATGATGTCAAAGCTATCTATTTGATTGACAAAGTCCTTTTTCCTCGCAATTATTCCTCATTTTATCATTGGTCCAGGAAAAACCACATCTGAAGCATATCCAGTCCTAGCAATACATTCTTGTTGACCTTGCTATGTTCATACCGAATATCTAACATGCAGGAAACTTACATCTCGTGTGGATTCAAATTGTGTTCTGAGAAAACCTTCATGTTATATCCTTCGTCACAAATCTTTCAAAGTATATCTTATATCTAATTCTTTTCTAACATTGTGTGACAGGAACCACCTCAGACATTGTCAAGTGCGTTGAAAGAAGTCAAGAATGAAGTCACATGTCAATGTCACTCATATGAAGATTCACTTTGCTTCCTTCCGATTTAATTACACATTCAAATGATGCATATCTTCAGGGGGAGCTTGGTTCATCTTCGTAATTATCTCTCATCTTTTATTATCCTTTGCATTTCATTTCATTCATTATCTATTCTTCTTTGCGATCTGTTTTGTCAACAATCATCCAAAAGGGGGGAGATTGTTGGTGCAATATCTGCCTACCTTTGTTTTGGAGATTGTTGACACAAACATGTATGGACTGATTTGTTTGCTAGTGCATACAGAGAGAAATAGTCTATAACAACCTGAGACTGACGCTCCAGATGCCTTCCAGTTATTTTGTAGTCGTCGTGTGTTTTATTTGTTTGTTGCATTCATCATGTCATCATTTGCATAGCATTGGTAGTCCGATGTCGACGTTTTCATAAAACTTGTAGTCGTTCGTAGTTGCCGCTTCTTCCTTGTCTCTGTTGACCTTCTCTCTCTTCTTGAGCCCATCAAAGACCCCTTGCCTCCATGACCTTTTGTCAAACCCCTCATGCGCGTCCGAAAGCTGTCCCGAACCTAGCCTGGGCAGTCGTGACCTATGGGTCTGGATCATCCCGAAACATCCCTAAAACATCTCTAGTTTCTTACTTGGTCGACCTAACCTATTTATATCGGGTCGTCCAATTACGATCGGAGGAACCAAATAGTCCATCACCTAAACCCCTACCTATATAATCAGAGCGGACCCTAGAAATGAGGAGCCTTGTCCCATCCATCCCATCATCCCTCGCCACCCTCCTCGGATCCCACAATGCACCCACCAGCCTTCCAATCTCGTTTTCCCCAATCCACCAACCAGATACAGCCCCTCCTGTCGATCCTAACCGCCGGATCATGCATCCAACAGCCAGGAGAGCCCCTTGAGCTCCCGCAACCGCCAGCAGCCAGCTACGTGCCCACTTGAGTGCAACCCGAGGCCTCCATGCCGGAGCCACGAGCGCCACCACAACAGCAGCTCCAGAATCCCATCTCTCCTCTCCCTTTCTCGCCAACTGCGTGTTCTCTCTCTTCCCTCGCCTCACATCTCTCTCTGTTGGCTGTCCAGGGAGCAGCCGTGGTCGCCCGATGGAGCTCCGGGTCAAGCCCTGCCACCACCGCCGCCATTTGGAGAGCCATCGTTGCCGGAGATGAGTGCCCTGAGCCCCATGCCTCCTCCTTCTCCTGTCGTTTCCCTCTGGATCACTTTCTCTCTCAATGCATCCCCCTGCCTCTTCTCCACAGGAACCGGAGCGCCGTCTGACTCCCTCGATCTACGATGGGAAACTCTTCAAGCCGTTGCCATCTTCTTCCAGGAGCCCGCGGCCTTCTCTGCTTCCCCTCCTCCTGCCTCACCGGTAGCAAGCTCCGTTGCGCCGCTCTTCCCCATGTCATGCGCTGCCTCTGCAAGCAGTGCACGAGGACGTCCCTCTGCCTCAACACCGCATCGATCGATCTCTCGATCAAGTCAATGGTAGACTAGCTCCGCGGCCTACCTACGTCTAGCCCAGCACCAGATATGGCCCATGGCCCCTTTGGTGAGCAGCCTAGCTGCGCCTAGTAGTTTTGGCCCATGTAATTTTTTTCTTGTGGCAATTTTCCCAATTATCCAGAGACTGACAGTTTTACAGAAAAGTCCTTCAAGTTCATGCATTTAATAAATAAACAACCGTGCGTCGGACTAAAACAAACTTTATGTGTAAAATGCTTAGAATTTCATGTAGGTTAATAATTTTCAACATTCATCCATGTTAAAAATGTTTAAAATTGTTGTTTGAGTTAAGTTTACATAACCGAGTTGCTAAAATGATTTCATTCGTATCTAATTAACCGTAGCTCCGAATTAATTAAACTTTATATATAAATGGTGTAGGAAAATGCATAGGTTAACATGGTGCACTTACTTTGCATGTTAACAACTCTAAAATTGTGTAAAGGGCAGAACAGTAACAAATTTGAAAATTGCATACGGGGATTTTCCGGAATTTTTGTTTGTTGTTTACGGCCTTGTTTAAATTGCCTAAATATGTAGTTTACTTATGCTTCAGCTCTTGTCATGTTAATCAACATTTAATATTGATGGTTAGCACAAACGAGAGCTCAAATATGGTGTTTCGTCAATATGCAACTCGTTGCATATGGAGCTCCACTTAGTTTGTAGTATTGTGTGTTGCACTCTCCCATGCATTGCCTCATTAAAATGGACATGCGTCATACTTGGTTGTGCATCATGCCATGTTTATGCTTGTTTGTTTACTATGTTGTTTGCTTGTTTCTGGTTGTGCTTCTTCTCGATAGATCCGGTTATGTTGCGATTGTGAGGATTCCATTGATTACACCCGTTCGTCTTCTTCATGGATTCGGTCTTCTTCCTGGAGGGATTTCAGGCAAGATGATCATTACCTTGGATACCACTACTATCTTTGATTTGCTAGTTGACTCGATGCTAGCGCTATGTCGCGCTACCTACCACATGTTTATCAAGCCTCCCAAATTGCCATGATAAGCCTCTAACCTTTCCACCATCCTAGCAAACCGTTGTTTGGCTATGTTATCGCTTTGCTCTGCCCCTCTTATAGCGTTGCTAGTTGCAGGTGCAATGCAGGTTGTTCCATGTTGGGACATGGTTATTATGGGATATCACAATATCTCTTATATTTAATTAATGCATCTTTATACTTGGTAAAGGGTGGAAGGCTTGGACTTTTGCTTGGTGTTTTGTTCCACTCTTGTCGCCTTAGTTTCCATCATACTGGTGTTATGTTCCTTGATTTTGCGTTCCTAACACGGTCGGGGTTTATGTGCCCGCCTTGACAGTTCGCTTTGAATAAAACTCTTCCAACAAGGCCCAACTTTGGTTTTACCATTTGCCTAATAACAACTAACACTTGCAAAGAGACTTACCGGACCCCGAAGATAATTAATCAACAACCGGGACCAGTGCTCCTCATGAGTGTTGGTCCAAACCGGGCAACCTGCGGGGTCACCACGGGGAAACTCGAGGATTGATTTTACTCGTAGCGTGATCCATCTGATCGTAGCCTAAGACAAGATATCCGCGCTACTATCAGGGTGTCGGAACGTCGGGAGGTCTTGCCGGTTTTTTGTTTTACCATCATCAAAATGTCTTGTGAACCGGGATTCCGAGCTTGATTGGGCTGTTCCGAGGTGGAGATTTACCTCCGCGGATCGTGATTGTTTGTGATGGACTAAGTTGGGACACTCCTGCGGGGTTTAATCTTTTCGAGAGCCGTGTCCGCGGTTATTTGGTAGATTGGAAATTTATAATATCCAGTTGTAGATAACTTGACGCTAAACCCGAATTAAAATACACCAACCATATGTGTTACCGTGACTATCTCTTTTCGAGTGAGTTTGAGAAGAGAACATGGTGAGGTTATGTTTTACTCGTAAGTAGTTCAGGATCACTTATTGATCACTACTAGTTTACGACCGTTATGCGTAGTTTCTCTTCTTATTCTTGTACTCGTAAGTTAGCCACCATACAAATTCTTAGTGCTTGCTGCAACCTCACCACTTATCCACTCCGTACCCATTAAGCTTTGCTAGTATTGATACCCATGGTAATGGGATTGTTGAGTCCTCGTGGCTCACAGTTTACCACAATAACAGTTGCAGGTACAGGTGATGTGATGACCTGACATGAGAGCGATGCATGCTTGTTTTGGAGTTCTTCTTCTGCTTCTTCTTCTTCTTCTTCTTCTTCTTCTTCTTCTTCTTCTTCGACCAAGGGATAGGTTCCAGGTCAGGAGCCTGGGATTAGCAGGGTGGATGTCGTTCTTCTTTTTTGTTTGATTTAATTCGTAGTCAGGTCTTGCTCTTCTGTATGATAATTGCTATGTATTGGTGTCTTCATGTATTCATGTTGTAGCTTGTGGCTAGTGTAAGCCTTTATCTAGTATTCTCATCTATACAGTACATGGTATGTTATAATGATATCCACCTTGCTATGCGCTCGAAATGCGGTTGTGCCCCAATCATGAGTTCATCACGTGATTGGGATAGAAACGCATCTTTGGCGCTACAAGTTGGTATCAGAGCCTTACCGACCGCGGGAGCCCCTATTCGATCGAACCGTTGCCGTTGTCGAGTCTAGGAAAAAACCTATATTGAGTCTAGTTATATATGGGAGAGTAGGAATTATTTTTAATCATCATCCCCTTTGTCGCTCTGGTGAGGACTCATGACGTAGGTGTTTTGGATCCATCAGTCTCCTTTTTCACTCATTTTTTTGAGGATCATGCAGGTATTGTGGAATCGGTCTGATATCGTTGTGATGGGAATTCTGTTCTTGGTGTCTCCTGACATTTAGGGGTTATGGCAGTGTCCCGAGGAGTTGAGCTCCAAGGTGTTTCGTCACAGTGCTTATCGTTTCAGTTCCGGAATACCAGAGGACGCCGACATAAAAAATGCTTCTATACTCTTTGCGGTGAGAGTAGTTTGACGCCACCCAGTACTGGGGAGAGCAATCAGATGTATTGCCACAGCTAGTATATCAGATGTTTCTGAAGGTCTGAGGTACACAATTTTTGAGGTTCTTGGTTATGTGTTAATGGAGACAGTACATTTGGGGCGTAGAATTCTACTAGGAGTTGTGTGACGATATTTTGCTCCTTGTACTTATTGTACCGGATTGCATAACTGAGAATTTTAGGAGTTCTTAGGTGGGAATTCAAGTAGTTACCTAGGTTTATCCTTCCAACAAATGCATGAGGGGTTATGTATTTGTTTCCGGCTTATTCTGCAAGCCAGTCCTTTGTGTTGTTTTGATTGTAGTATTCGAGTTGCTTCGAAGTCAAGTGTTGATTCCATACCTTTCCTAAGCGGTGTTCTCATGTTTTATGGGAGTGCTAATCCTTCTTGATCATCGAGATTTTCATGTCAATTATTTTCCAACCGGCGTGCTTCTCTTCAAGTGGATCCGATCATTTCAATATTCTCAAGATCAATTCTTAGTTTTCTCAATGTGTCTCATCTGTCCCAGGTTGCATTTTTTCCCCACCATCCCACACTTTTTCTTCAAGGATTTAGATTTCTTAATCAAGTATCCATTTTATTTATCATTCTTTGTTTTCTTTTCTTTTCCGGTGGACTTAATTCAAGCTTTTGGTGTTGATCATATCCTTTTCCTCATTTCACATGCTTTCCCATGCCGGTGCACCTCTTAATCATTCACCTCTGTCTATTCATATCCGAAGTGCTAAAGATATCTCAGGAGACTCGTCTTTTCATTCAAGATCCGTTTGTTCTATTTCATGGTTGTTATCTCATTCAAGCCATTTAATTCAACTGGTGCAGTCTCTCTTTAAAATCGTTCAACGGTGTTTCTTTGAGTGGGCCCTAACCCACAGGTCTTTCCCCGGGATCTTACCTGACTCTTCTAACTTTTTGGAGCTACCCTCAAATTCTTTTCAAGGTTGATGTAAGAATGAATTTCATCAGTCATATGCCTTCTTCAAGATCGCTTCCAAATTCTTTTCATCCTTCGCTCAACCTTTCTTTATTCATTGTTCTGGAGTGTCTCGACAATCTTAGTGGTGTTCCTCGTCATCATTCTCAGCTTTTGAAGACCGAAGAAGAATTTCTCCTAAATCTTGTCCGTTGTCTCGAAGATTCGTAGCTCAAGGTTGATGCTATCCTCTCAAATTGTTCCGATTGTGAGAAATTCTTTTCATACCCATCCAAAGCATTTCATGAGTTTTTTCATTTTATTCCTCCAAATGTCGTCATTCCAGAATAAATTCTTCATTCTCGACGTTCACCTCTTGTTCTTAATTTCTTCTGGTGCTTCATTCAAGTATTCTTTCATCAGCTCGTGATCTCTTCGTTCTCTTGTATCTAAATCCCTCAAGTATCTTTGTTTGTTTTCCAATTCTTCCCGGTGAATTGTTCTTTTCTTTGTTCGTTTTCAATTCTTACGTGGTTCGGTCAAGATTCATCTTCCTTTGTAATCACACCAATTCATTCGTTCCTTCCAAAAACATATCGGTAGTTCGTTAAAGACCTTCAAGCTTGAGCTATATCTCTCATCAATCTTTTCATGAAGAATAAGTGGCATGCCAAATCTATTGCTTCTCATCAATTTAAGTTGATGAAGGGTAAGCATGACATCATTCTTATTCTTGTTTCATCGAGATGATTTAATTCCTTCTTTTGGACTTTGTTCGTGATATCAATTCCTTGGTTCTAAGTGATTCATCTTTTCTTTTTTGGAGTTCCAACTTTTCCTCGGTTATCTCATCACGAAGCTCCATCTAATCATTGCAATGCTTCAATTCTTGTTCTTTTCAACCTTCACTTCATTCCTACCAGTTCTTTCTTACCGGAGTTCATCATGGAGGTTCTTCTTTGTGGTTCATCAAAGATTTAATTCATTCTCGAAGTATTCTTAAAGATTTTGTTGGAGGAGCTCAAGTATTCTTCTTCTTGCATTCCAAAGTGCACTTCTTTCTACCTTATCTTTTGAGGTGGTGTTATGTCATCCTTGGCAATTTATCTTCGTGTTTCATGATTCAGAAGTTGTCAGGAATGAGACATTTTAAAACCATATTTTCTCTTCTTTCATTAGTTCTTTTAACCCAACAATTTCTTCGTTGATGTTATCTTGGTACAGATTTCACCTAATGCCTTCCCTAAGGATTGTGCTAATTGTGGTGCTTATCAATGATCCAAGTTTTCTCCTATCCTCTTGGCCAAAGAAGTTTTTCATCTTTTGTTGATCTCAACCAATCAATTGTTTCCTTTAGTGGCCGGTCGTCACCTCATAATTTTGATATGTTCTCCATAAGCCCACAACAAGCTTATTCTTTTGGTTGTTGATTCTTCCAACTCCGTTCTAGCTTCCCTCTTAAGCTTGCTCTTTCAAGTTTCATTCTGGTAGAAGATATGGTTCCTCTTCTATCTGTTCTTTTCATTCCATTCTTTCGTTCTGGAGGCATTGTGATGTTTTCTTCGACCCATCATCTCGTTTTGGCAAGGGCATGCTATTTTCCTTGCTTATCCATTTAACATGAGTGTTGTTCTATTCAAGTTCTTTTCATCTTACTCAAGTCTTGCCTCTCTTACCAACCGGATTATTGCTCGAATTCTCCCTTTCTCATCTCTTTTCAACCAGAGTGGTCTCAAAGTCTATCTTGTCCCTTAAGCTCTTGGTTCTCGTAATGTTCCTTGTTCCTCTTTTCTACCGAAGTTCTCTCAACTTCGTTCACCTCCGTTGTATTTTTCTTTCGAGCTTTCAACCTTTCAAGGTTCATTGGGTTCACTCGTTTGTCAAAGAAGCAACTTACTTTTACCTCTTCTCTTCCTCTTTCGTTTGTCATCCCTAGATCTCGGGGCGAGATCTCTTGTAAGTGGAGGGGAGTTGTAACGACCCAAGACCGACGCTCCAGATGTCTTCCAGTTATTTCGTTGCTGTCGTCTGTTTTATTTGTTTGTCGCACTCATCATGTCATCATTTGCATTGCATCGGTAGTCCGCTGCCGTCGTTTTCAAAAAACTTATAATCGTCCGTAATTGTCGCTTCTTTCTTGTCTCTATTGACCTTCTCTCAAATCAATCGGACCGCTCTCTTCTCTCTCTTCTTGAGCCCATCAAACCCCCCTTACCTCCATGGCTTTTTGTCAAACCCCTCGCGCGCGTCCGAAAGTTGTCCCGAACCCGACCCGGGCAGTCGTGACCGATGGGTCCGGATCATCCCCAAACATCCCTAAAACATCTCTAGTTTCTTATTTGGTCGACCTAACCTATTTATCTCGGGTCGTCCGATTACGGTCGGAGGAACCAAATAGTCCACCAAATCCCCTACCTATATACCTATATAATCAGATCGAACCCTAGAAATGATGAGCCTTGTCCCATCCATCCCATCATGCGCCGCCACCCTCCTCGGATCCCGCAGCGCACCCACCAGCCTTCCTATCTCATTTTCCCCAATCCACCAACCAGATCCAGCCCCTCATGTTGATCCTGACCATCGGATCATGCATCCAACAGCCAGGAGAGCCCCATGAGCTCTCGCAACCGCCAGCAGACAGCTGCGTGCCCGCTCGAGAGGTGCCCGAGGCCTCCACGTCGGAGCCACGAGCGCCACCTCAATAGCAGCTCCAGGATCCCGTCACTCCTCTCCCTTTCTCTCCAACTGCATGTTCTCTCTCTCTTCCCTCTCCTCACATCTCTCTCGGCTGGCTGTCCAGGGAGTAGCCGTGGTCGCCCGATGGAGCTCCGGGTTAAGCCCTGCCACCACCGCCGCCGTTTGGAGCGTCGTCATTTCTGGAGATGAGTTCCCCACGCCCCATGCCTCCTCCTTCTCTTGTCGTTTCCCTCCGGATCACTCTCTCTCTCTCTCTCAGCGCATCTCCCTGCCTCTTCTCCACAGGAACCGAAGCGCCGCCTAACTCACTCGATCTGCGATGGGAAACTCCTCAAGCCGCCGCCATCTTCTTCCAGGAGCCCGCGGCCTTCTTTGCTTCCCCTCCTCATGCCTCGCCAGCAGCAAGCTCCGCTGCGCCGCTCCCCAATTCGTGCTAAACTTTCAGACCTGCAGCGCTCTCTTAGCGAGTGGGCAAAAAGCAGATTTGGCTCAATTATCAAACAGACTGCAAGCCTAAGGAAACAGTTGGAATATCTTTGGAAGCGGCAACCTTCTGTAGGAAGAGATAAGGAGATTAAGACAGTTTCTTCGAAACTAGATGAGCTTCTCCACCGGGAGGAAATGATGTGGAGACAACGTTCGAGGGCTCTTTGGTTACGAGAGGGTGACAAGAATACAAAATATTTCCAACGAAAAGCTTCTTGGAGACGGAAAAAGAATTCTATCAGTAAACTAAAAGATGAAGAAGGAGTTTGGGTAGAGGACAGAATAAAGCTCCAGGAAATGACCACAAATTTTTTCAAGCAGCTCTACATGAAGGAGGAAGGGCTTGACCCAAAGATAATTGTGGACTGCATGTCTGAAAGGGTTACCCGCGAGATGAATGAGGCCCTAACCAAGGATTTCACTGAGAGAGAAGTGAGTGATGCCCTCTTCCAAATTGGCCCGTTAAAGGCTCCGGGCCCAGATGGTTTTCCGGCAAGGTTCTACCAAAGGAACTGGAATACTGTGAAGCAAGATGTGGTGAATGTGGTTCTGGATTTTTTCAAGAAGGGCATCATGCCGGAAGGTATAAACAATACTGTAATTGTCCTTATCCCAAAGAACAAAAATCCAGAACACCTCAAGGATTTTTGCCCCATTAGCCTCTGTAATGTCATCTATAAGGTGATTTCAAAATGCATGGTGAATCGATTGAGACCGATGCTGGACGATCTTATCTCAGAGACGCAAAGTGCTTTCATACCCAGGCGTCTGATCATGGATAATGCCACGATAGCCTTTGAGTGCTTCCACAAAATTCAACCCAGTAAAAACAAGTTGAATACCCATTGTGCTTTCAAGCTGGACCTAGCAAAGGTGTACGACAGAGTGGACTGGGAATTCATGGAGGAGGTCCTCCGAAAACTTGGTTTCGACCAAAAGTGGATCGGCTGGGTAATGTGTTGTGTGAAATCCGTCAGATATACAGTAAAGTATAATGGAGAATTTCTGGAGCCTTTCTCTCCATCGAGGGGTTTCCGGCAGGGTGACCCGATGAGCCCGTACCTGTTTCTCTTCGTCGCGGAGGGTCTCTCATGTCTGATTGAAAAAGAAATCAGCAAAGGGACGATCACGCCCCTAAAAATTGCTAGAGGAAGTCCGGGAATTTCAAATCTCCTGTTCGCTGACGATAGTCTGCTTTTCTTCAAGGCTTGCAAGGAGGAGGCCAAAACCATTATGGAGGTCCTAGAAAAGTTCCAAAAGGGGTCTGGTCAGCTTTTGAGCAATAATAAGTGCTCGGTCTTATTTAGCGAAATATGTCCGGAAGAAGTACAACAAGAAATCAAATCTGAGCTGAAAATTTCTATGTCTACCTTTGAAAGTAAGTATTTAGGCCTCCCCACCCCGGAAGGTAGAATGAAAGACTCACAGTTCCAACCAATTCTGGAAAGGTTTATCAAGAGATGCTCAGACTGGATTGAAAGATATATGTCGCATGCTGCTAAAGAGGTCCTCGTAAAATCTATCCTGCAAGCACTGCCCACCTATTGCATGGGCGTGTTTAAGATGTCTCAAGGTTTCTGCGATAAGTATGAAAAATTAATCCGGGAGTTCTGGTGGGGGGAGGAAAACGGACACCGGAAAGTTCATTGGATGTCATGGGAGCGAATGATCAAACCCAAGAGAGGTGGGGGCATTGGTTTCAGAGATATGAAACTATTTAACCAGGCCTTGCTTGCAAGACAAGCTTGGAGACTGATCCAGAGACCGAATAGTCTTTGCGCTCGTGTTCTCAAATCCAAGTACTACCCGCATGGAGAGCTGATTGACACAGTTTTTGCGTCTGAAGCTTCCCCGGTCTGGCGAGGGATTGAGTATGGACTCGAACTGCTTAAAGCGGGCCTCATATGGAGGGTCGGAGATGGGAGAAAGATAAACATCCAAAGAGACAACTGGATCCCACGCAAAGAAGGGCTCAAACCTGCAAACTTCATTCGGCGATCCAGATTAAGATGGGTTAGCCAGTTAATGTTGGCTGATGGCAGTGGGTGGAACTCTGACCTAGTTAAGCAATTGTTCTATCCCTTCGACGCTGAGGAAATCTGCAACATCAAATTACCAAGGGCAGGTGGCACAGATGCCCTGGCTTGGCACTATGAAAAATCCGGAGTGTTCACGGTCAGAAGTGCATACAGGTTAGCGGCCTCGCTCCAAAACTTAATTAGGGCGCCCGCCTCCAGTTCCACAAATGAAGGGGATGATCGTAGTATTTGGGACATTATTTGGAAGGCAAAGGTCCCTCAAAAAGTCAAGATCTTTGGGTGGAGAGTAGCCACTTGTACCTTGCCTACAAAAAAGAACAAATGGAAGCGAACTCTGTATGTAAACAACACTTGTAACATATGCGGGAATGGAGAGGAAGATGAATTTCACGCTGTCATTTTGTGCACAAAGAGTAAGGCACTGAGATATGAACTGAGAGCCGACTGGGAGCTACCTAGCGAGGAAAAATTCAGTCACACAGGGGATGACTGGCTACAGATTCTTCTAAGCCCATGCAACCAAGAGACTAGAACAAAAGTGTTACTGTTGCTGTGGCGGTGCTGGTTTCTTCAAGATGACTATACCCATAGTGCTGGGAAGGAGCAGATTAGCCATTCCGTTATGTTATTAAAACAATATGTGGAGGAACTAGCCGACGGAGACTCGGGGGAGGAAACTGATACTAAAGGCAAACAGAAGGTGCTGCAATCCAGGCATGCATCGGCGGAGCGGAACCCTCTGTTCCCTCTACCAACAGGGTTCGATGAACAAAGGGTGAGAGCTACGGATTCTGCCAATGCCAATCATTGCAATCCCCCGGTGGCGGGAACAGTCAAACTGAATACGGACGCAGCGTATTTTGCTGATAGCGATGTGTCCCACTCGGGGGCAATTGTGCGAGACCAGAGGGGTTATGTCATCTTCTCTCTGTCTGAACATGGCATGCAATGCAAATCCTCTGAGGAAGCAGAAGCGCTGGCTCTGCTGGCCGGGCTGCGGCAATTGTCCGGCCTTTATAGTGGCCCGATGATTGCAGAAACAGATTGCATGAACATTGCGAACGAGCTCAGACCCGACACCAGTAACTTATCAGCATGCTTCCCCGTTCTCGCTGATATTAAGGAGGAGCTCGCAAAGTTCACTGACGCTCAGGTTCAGTATGTTAGCAGGAATCAAAACAAAATGGCTCATCAACTGGCGGCCAGGTCTAGGAGAATGGATGATATATTCATGGTGGCGGGTGTCCCGAATGACCTGAACGAGGCGCTAGCTGCCGACCTTGTGTTGGCTGAAGAGTAGTTTTTGTACTCTTTTCCTCAAAAAAAAATCTTGTGTCGCCTCTGCAAGCAGTGCACGAGGACTTCGCTCTGCCTCGACCCTGCATCGATCGATCTCTCGAGCGAGTCAACAGTAGCCCAGCTCCGCGGCCTGCCTCTGTCTAGCCCAGCACCAAATCTGGCCCAAGGCCCCTTTGGTGAGCAGCCCAAGCGCACCTAGTAGTTTCGGCCCATGTCGTTTTTTTCTTGTGGCGATTTTATCAATTATCCAGAGACTGGTAGTTTTACAGAAAAAGTCCTTCAAGTTCATGCATTTATTAACCAAACAACCATGCATCGGATTAAAACAAACTTTATATGTAAAATGCTTAGAATTTCATGTAGGTTAATAATTTCCAACTTTCATCCATTTCAAAAATATTTAAAATTGTTGTTTGATTAATTTTGCATAACTAATTTGCTAAAATGATTTCATTCTTATGTAATTAACCGTAGCTCCGAATTAAATAAACTTTATATGTAAATGGTGTAGAAAAATGCATAGGTTAACATGGTGCACTTACTTTGTATGTTTAACAACTCTAAAATTGTGTATAGGGCAGAACAGTACCAAATTTGAAAATTGCATATGGGGATTTTTCGAAATTGTTGTTTGTTGTTTTCGGCCTCATTTAAATTGCCTAGATGTGTAGTTTACTTATGCTTCACCTCTTGCCATGTTAATCAACATTTAATACTGATGGGTAGCATAAATGAGAGTGAACTAAATAATTGGAACGTGGTGTTCCGTCAATATGCAACTCGTTGCATATTGAGCTCCACTTAATTTGTGGTATTATTTGTTGCACTTTGTCATGCCATGCCTCATTAAAATGGACATGCATCATACTTGGTTGTGCATCATGCCATGTTTATGCTTGTTTGTCTACTATGTTGTTTGCTTCTTTCCGGTTGTGCTTCTTCTCGATAGTTTCGGTTATGTTGTGATTGTGAGGATTCGTTCGACTATGCATGTTCGTCTTCTTCATGGATTCGGTCTTCTTCCTAGCAGGATTTCAGGCAAGATGATCATTACCTTGGATACCACTACTATCTTTGCTTTGCTAGTTGTCTCGATGCTATCGCAGTGTCGCGATACCTACCACTTGTTTATCAAGCCTCCCAAATTACCATGATAAGTCTCTAACCTTTCCACCATCCCAGCAAACCATTGTTTGGCTATGTTACCGCTTTGCTCAGCCCCTCTTATAGTGTTGCTAGTTGCAGATGCAGTGCGGGTTGTTCCATGTTGGGACATGGTTATCATGGGATATCACAATATCTCTTATTTAATTAACGCATCTATATACTTGGTAAATGGTGGAAGGCTTGGCCTTTTGTTTGGTGTTTTGTTCCACTCTTGCCGCCTTAGTTTTCGTCATACCGTGTTTTGTTCCTTGATTTTGCGTTCCTAACACGGTCGGCATTTATGGGCCCCCCTTGACAGTTCGCTTTGAATAAAACTCTTCCAGCAAGGCCCAACTTTGGTTTTACCATTTTCCTAATAACAACTATAACTTGCATAGGGACTTTCCAGACCCCGAGGATAATTAATCAACAACCCGGGCCATTTCTCCTCATGAGTGTTCGTCCAAACCGGGCAACCTGCGAGGCCACCATGGGGGAACTCGAGGATTGGTTTTAGTCGTAGCTTGACCCATCCGATCGTGGCTTGAGATGAGATACGCGTGGCTACTATCAGGGTGTCGGCACATCGGGAGGTCTTGCTGGTTTTGGTTTACCATCGTCGAAATGTCTTGTGAACCGGGATTCCAAGCTTGATTGCGTTGTTCCGGGATGGAGATTTACCTCTGTGGATCATGAGAGTTTGTGATGGACTAAGTTGGGACACCCCTACAGGGTTTAATCTTTTCGAGAGTCGTGCTCGCGGTTATGTGGCAGATTGGAAATTTATAATATCTGGTTTTAGAGAACTTGACACTAAACTCGAATTAAAATACACCAACCGTGTGTATAACCGTGACTGTCTCTTTTCGAGTGAGTTTGAGAAGAGAACACGGTGGGGTTATATTTGACTCGTAAGTAGTTCAGGATCACTTATTGATCATTACTAGTTTGCGACCGTTATGCGTAGTTTCTCTTCTTATTTTTGTTCTCATAAGTTAGCCACCATAGAAATGCTTAGTGGTTGTTCCAACCTCACCACTTATCCATTCCGTACCCATTAAGCTTTGCTAGTCTTGATACCCATGGTAATGGAATTGTTGAGTCCTCGTGGCTCACAGTTTACTACAACAACAGTTGCAGGTACAGGTGATGCGATGATCTGACGTGAGAGCGATGCATGCTTGGTTTGGAGTTCTTCTTCTGCTTCTTCTTCTTCTTCTTCTTCTTCTTCTTCTTCTTCTTCTTCTTCTTCTTCTTGATCAAGGGACAGGTTCCGAGTCGGGAGCCTGGGACTAGCAGGGTGGATGTCATTCTTCTTTTTCATTTGATTTAATCCGTAGTCGGATCTTGCTCTTCTGTTTGATGATTGCTATGTATTGATGTCTTCATGTATTCATGTTGTAGCTTGTGGCAGGTGTAAGCCTTTATCTGGTATTCTCATCTATTAAGTACATGGTATGTTGTAATGAAATTCACCTTGCTATGCGCTCGAAATGCGATTGTGCCCCAATCATGAGTTCATCACGTGATTGGGATAGAAGGGCGCTATATACTCCATACAGAACCGAAGAGAATGTTGTCACTGGTGCTAAGTTCGAGGAACTTCACCGAAGTATATCTGCATTGCAAAGAAGAACGAGCTATATTTGTTGAAGTCATATAGACGACAAGTTTGCCGTGAAGGATTTGACCCCTCAAAGCCTTACTGCTGAAGCGAAGCATATATTTCGGTATGGCCGTCCGAAGAAATTGACTGCAACAAATGGAAGTCAAAGACAAAGTGAAGACGTAGTATTCATTTTGTTGTTCTTCTTTCATTTATTTGAGTCATAGGACATCCGTACTATTAAGAGGGGTATTGATTATTGAAGCTTAGATCCGCTGTGATGCTTAGCCAAAACCTACGAAAGTTGCGAGAGAAATCTCTTTGTGTTCTGAGCAAATACTTGCCAGCAAGAGACTGTGATCTTCTATGCTATGAGAGATTTGTCTCAGAAAGATGAGTTAGCATTACTTGCTCCGCAAGTAATGTTACCGTTGTGCTCAAATCTGATTGTTGGACTCGTGTCGTTCGGCCACTGGCTGCTCTAGATGTCCAATTTGGTCATTTCCCATCAGGGAAGGTTGCGGCTATAAATAGCCACCCCGCTCCAACCTTATTCGTTGGCTGCTCCACTAGAGATTTCTGAGAAGATTGATTTGAGCAACCCCTCTCCAAGTATTTGAGTTTAAGATCCACCGAGAGAAAATCAAGAGCCCAAACTTAGTGTAACACCATGATGCGGCTATATCTCTCACGTGTCGAGGCACGACTTAGAGGCATAACCGCATGGTGGTTTTGTCGCAAGAAGGGTCATCTTCACACAATCCCATGTAATGAACAAGAATGGGATAAAGAGTTGGCTTACAATCGCCACTTCACACAATGAACATATAATTCAAACATTATTCAGAGTACACACATAGTCCGACTACGGACGAAGCCAAAAGAAAAGAAGATAACTCAACTGTTAGATCCCCGATTGTCCCAACTGGGCTCCACTACATATAATTCGTTGGCTGCTCCACTACTGATCAACATGAAACGAAACATAGCAACGACCAAGATCTTCGTTGAGCTCCCATCTAAGCTCGGTTGCATCACGTGCACTGGTATCATCGGCACCTTCAACTATTGTGATAGTATCTGGTGAGTCACGAGGACTCAGCAATCTCAAAACCCGCGAGATCAAGACTATTTAAGCTCATGGATAGGAAGTGGTAATGAGGTGGAGTTGCAGCAAGCACTAAGAAAATATGGTGGCTAACATACACAAATAAGAGCGAGAAGATAAGCAACGGAACGGTCGAGAAGTTAGAAGTGATCAAGAAGTGATCCTGAAACTACTTACGCATAATCATAACACAAAGACCGTGTTCACTTCCCGGACTCCACCGAAAAGAGACCATCACGGCTACACACACGGTTGATGCGTTTTAATTAAGTCAAGTCAAGTTCTCTACAACCGGATATTAACAAAATCCCATCTGCCACATAACCGCGCGCACGGCTCTCGAAAGTTTATACCCTGCAGGGGTGTCCCAGCTTAGCCCATCACAAGCTCTCACGATCAGCAAAGGATATTCCTTCTCCCGAGAAGACCCGATCGGCCTCGGAATCCCGGTTACAAGACATTTCGACAATGGTAAAACAAGACCAGTAAGACCACCCGATGTGCCGACAAATCCCGATAGGAGTCGCACGTATCTCGTTCTCAGGGCACACCGGATGGGCAAGGCGTCGGGTTGGCATAGACCCTGGTTGCCCAGAGGGCACCGGACATCGCCCGGTTCGGACCAACACTTGGAAAAGCACTGGCCCGGGGGGGTTAAACTAAAGATGACCCTCGGGGCTGCAGACCCCAAGGGAGGGTTATAGGTTGTTAGGCAAATGGAAAACCAATGTTGGGCCTTGCTGGAGGAGTTTTATTCAAGGCGAACTGTCAAGGGGTTCCCATAAACCCGACCGTGTAAGGAACGCAAAATCAAGGAACATAACACCGGTATGACGGAAACTAAGGCGGCAGGAGTGGAACAAAACACCAGACATGAGGCCGAGCCTTCCACCCTTTACCAAATATATAGATTCATTAATTAAAATAAGAGATATTGTGATATCCCAACATAAACATGTTCCAACATGGAGCAATCTTCAACTTCACCTGCAACTAACAATGTTATAAGAGGGGTTGAGCAAAAGCGGTAACTTAGCCAAACAATGGTTTGCTAGGAAAGGTGGGTTAGAGGCTTGACATGGCAATATGGGAAGCATGGTAAACAAGTGATAGGTAGCGCAACATAGCGATAGAACGAAGCAACTAGCAAGCAAAGATAGAAGTGATATCGATTGTAATGGTCATCTTGTCTGAAATCCCGCAAGGAAGAAGAACGAGTCCAAGAAGTAGACGAACCAACGTAGTCGAACGAATCCTCACAATCGCAATGTAACCGAAACTATCAGGGAGAAGCGCAATCGGAAAGAAGCAAACAACATGGTAAACAACCATCACATAAGCATGGCATGATGCACAATCAAGTATGATGCATGTCCAGTTTAATGAGGCATGGCATGACAAAGTGCACAAACAATACTACAAGTTAAGTGGAGCTCAATATGCAACGAGTTACATATTGACGAAACACCACATTCGAGTTATTTAGTTCGCTCTCGTTTAGGTACACATCAATATTAAATGTTGGTTAACATGGCAAGAGGTGAAGCATAATAAAACTACCTATCTAGGCAAGTTTAAATGAGGCCGGAACAACAAACAACAATTCTGGAAAATCCTCATGTCCATATTTCGAATTTGGTACTATTCTGCCCTAAACCATATTTTTGATGTTGTTATGCAGTAAAACAAAGTGCACCAAGTTAATCTATGCATTTTTCTAGACAATTTACATATATAGTTTATTTAAAACCGATGCGCAGTTATTAAGTTATGAAATAAATCATTTTAACATGGCATTTATGCAAAATTAAACAAACAGCAAGTTTAAACATTTTAAACATGGATGAAAGTTGCATATTATGAAACTAGATAAAAAACTAAGCATTTTTCATATATAAATTATTTACATATGATGATGATTAATTAGTTATTATATGCATGAACACTAGGGGTTTTTCTGCAAAACCGCACTCTCTGGAAAATTAGTAAATTCGTTCATGAAGAAAAAAACAGTGACTCGGGCCGAATCTGGCTGGGCCATTAGTGCACAGGAGAGGGGCGGGGCTGCTCACATCGGGCCAAGGCCTGGTTGGAAGCAGAGGAGGAGAAGGGCCGGCCTAGGGAACGGAGTTGACCGGTCCACGTGCGCTAGGACGGGGTCAACACGGGCGAGCAGGGCAAAGGCATCGCCCTCCTCTGCCTAAACTGACACTGCTCGATGCAGCGAAGGAGACCGGCGGCTGGAGGGGGCTTGGCGCGGCGGGACTTGGTGCGATGCAAAGGAGGCAGCAGGCGGCAGGGCGTAGGGAGATCTGCCGGGTCTCGTTGGATCCCGCGCGAGGAGGACGGGAATGGGAGGTTCGACGACGGGGCAGCTCGAGCGCAGGGGTTCCGGGCATGGGACGAGGCCAGGGTGCGGGGCCGAGCTCGTTCTCGAGCAGAGGACAACGGTGGTGGACTTAGCGCGATTCCGGCGACGCAAACGAGGCGAGGAGGAGTGGATCCAGGCGGGGAAGCTTGATTTCATCAGGATCCGGCCGAACTTGGTCGCGAATGGTGCTAGGATGAGGAGGACGCCGGCGAGCTTGCTCCGGGACGAGGCGGCCAAGGTGGGGCATGCTCCTGTTCGTCCTGAAGAAAGAGAGAGAGAGACCGCGAGGTTAGGGAGAGAGAAGAACCAAGGGAAGAAGGAGAGGGAGGCGACGGGGATCATCTGCTGGAGTACGAGGAGGTGACACGCGAGGTGAAACTCAAGGCGCTCGACGATGCGCGGCTGGGCTGCGGAGAAGATCAGTGGAAGGCATTGGTTGGGTGGATCGATGGATTGGTAGGTGGAGGCAGCGTTGTGGTTGGGCAGATTGGTGGATCGCGAGGGATCCCGAGGAAGGTGGAGGCTGGTCGGGGAAGGATCCCGAGGAACAGGGGGAGTGGGTAGCGGCGCAAGGAGGGGAATAGGGTTAGGTGGTGGTCTTATATATAGCAAGTGGATTTTGATAGGGGCATTTGGTCCCTCCTATTTTAATCAGACGGACGGGAAAAAATAGGCTAGGGAGTCCACTAAATAAAACGAAGATATTCTAGGGATGGTTGGAGATGATCCGGATCCAACGGCGATGACTGTCCGGGTCGGGTTCGGGGAGTTTCGGACACGCGTGCGAGGGGGCTGCGAGCTGGCAAGAGAGGTTAGGTGGTTGGACAAGAGGGAAACGAAAACAAGGTTGGTCTTGAAACGGTCAACGGACGCAACGGAGAGAAGCACGGAGCGGCAACTACGAGCGGATGCAAGTTTTAAGAAAACAATGCCGATGCAATGCGCATGATGCTATGAGATGAGATGCATGACATGAACAAAATGCAAAACAAAAGACAAAAACACAACCACGGAGAAAATAATATATCACATAGCCGGAAATGGTAAGAGTTGGAGTTTCAATTATGGAAAGTTACATCCGGGGCGTTACACTTAGACAGTGGTTTAGCATCACAGTGGTTCTGAGTTAGAGTTCTTGTACCTGTTACTCTTGAGAGCTACGCACTCTCTGGACAGATAGGTTTCTACTCGAGTGTTGAAGAGTTGTTGTCTTCACCGAGCAAGATCTTCAGCAACCAAGAGTGACTTTGGTTCGTGAAGGTCGACCGAAGGTTTGGAGATCGCCTACAAGGATCTACCATGAGTGAAATCAACTGGAGTCTGATTAGCTTCGAGTTGAAGGAGAATAGAGTGGAGAGAGTTTATCTTCCGTGTTAAGTCACAGCCCCTCCAACCAAACATAGCCCTTTGGCAGAAGGGTGAACTGTTCTACCAAATCTCTCTGTCGCCATCGAGCACCACTGGTTTAATCTTCTTTACTGCATTTCATTCAGCAGTTTACATTTGTGCTCTGTGTCGATAGTTTGTTCAATCATTTTCATCTATTGTAGTTTAATTCTCAACTGTCGTTATTGTCTTATACTTGAGTTTATCTTCGTATCTCTTTCTGTTGCATTTTCATCACTCTTTAGACATCTTCATTTTACCTCGATTAATCATCTTGCATATCTCTCTCCACCCGCATCATGTTTTGTCTCATTCTATTGCATCTGTTTCCAAGTTGCATTACTCTCATAGTAGTTAAACCCATGATTTCTCAAGATCGTACTGTCATTACTTCTCTCGTCGAGGAATATACTTCCAAAGATGAAGATTGATTTAGTTCATTTCCCTCTATCTTTTATTCGGCTGCTGTGATTGGGATCGATTTCAAAACATTCGGAAGAAATTTTGAATCTCCCGTTCACCCCCCCCCCTCTGGTCGATATACTCTCGGTCCTAACAGTGGACTCGGATTGGCGTGATGGTGGTAGATATGTGTTGGAGGTGGATTCTGATTGGCATGATGGCGGTGGACATGTGTTGGAGGTGGACTCGGATTGGCGTGATGGCGGCGAATATGTCGTGGTTTTATGGAACGACGGTGGATATGGGTGGAGGTATATGGTAGCGAACATAATAATTGTGCGGTGTGGCGTGACAATCCTGTCCGCTCTTCCCCAATCATACCAAGACGCTAAGACGAGCAACTGAACATGATGATGCAGCCCCAAATTCAGCAAAGCAAACAATGAAAATAAAATTGCAAAGGCTCAAACTATTTTGCGACGTGATGATCTAACTCTAATTTTTTGTGAATTTTTCGTGGACTCTAGATATATATGAAGAATAGATCCACTCTTTACTATGAAAAACTAGTAAAATCTCATCGAGCAGTCTAGAAATCTGATATCACTTGATGGGGCGAAGGTGTCCCATCTTTTTATGAGATGATAAACTATCGTTTTCGGTGTAGTAGACTTTGACTATCCGACTACGATCGTGCGAAAACATCACGCCTTAGCAATCGCTAAACCAACTCCGAGAGGTGATTAACCACATCAAAGCACGATCAACCTGACCAGCATGGTCTATTTCTTGTAGGCAAACGAAGAACAAGTAAGAAACTGGGATTGCAATCCGAATATAGCGAATTTAGGAGGAAAGCTTTATTAACGAAGGTGGGGTTCTGAAACATCTTAGCCTGGTTGTTGGACACAAACGAAGCACGCGAGTTGCACCTTTGGTGAATTTTGATCTCTACAAAACCCAAGTCTAAACGGTGCCTTAAGGGTTGTATTTATAGGGGAAAATATAGGGGATTTCGTTCACCCTTGGCAAGGTGGGACTAAAACACCTCTTGAGTCTCCCCTACAATACGGACTCTAAAAACAGCCTACAAAAAGGTATTTTAAAATTACATGTGTCTAGCCTAAAAATAAGATGGTGCAGCACCTATGAAAAGCTACGAACGAAATTTATGATAGGTCAACTTGTATATTTATTCCATGTCGTTGTATATCATCATGGTGGCTTTAAAGTGTTGAAAACTCCACTTGAAATTCCATTCTTATTCTCTTTGCATGCACGTTCTTCTCCATACTTGATCATGCTGCAACCTTCATCCTTTTTGTTCATGTTAGGCCCTTTATTTATAAGCAACACAAATGTATCCAAATTAGGTAACATCATGTTCTCATTGACATTAGAAACATTATCAAGAAACGAAAGTACTTAATAATTTAACAAGCGTGTGTGGGCTCTAATAAGTTGGTCTTTTATTCTAAATTAGCCATATGTGATATAAAAGGAGAGATCTAGCGTGTTAGTTTGGGCCATTGAGTTAGTTACATTTCTAGGCTTTTACAATCGGCATGAGTGGGATATAAAAAAGGAGTGTCGCGAGTATTGTAGATCAGTTTTTTTTAAGTTGAGTTGAATAAACACAAGAAAACGCCTCGAGTCAGGAGGCGCCAAAGATATGTTTCCGCGATCCTTTAGGGATTGATCTGCTGATGCGCAAGCTATTGGTCTCGTACCAATTTTTGGTGCACATTTATTACATCGGCTTCTCGACATAAGTGCCATGAAAAATCGGGACGTTTACTGGCATAATTTAGTGTCTTGCTAATTTGTGCTCTATCAGTACCCGCACGTCCGGCTTGGAGCCCAGATGATCCAGCTTGGTGCCCTGACGGCCGGCTTCAGACCAGTAGTTGCTCCATCTTCTTCTCGTCTCTTCCCTCATCGCTTCCACGCTTCCCTTTTAGGTGGTGTAGTCATACTCATCCGCATGAACTCCTCGCCATTTGTGGAGCTCCACTCGAACCTATGCATGCATACGAGAGGAGGGTCAAGTAGTATACCATCAAAGAGAGGATCAAGTAGACACATGTAAAAGAGATGATTGACCTTTATGTTTTATGTGTATGAAGTAGATGTCGCATGTGTCTCTCGAAAGTGGAACTCTTGACATGGTGATGTCTGTAGGATGCTCCGCATCACCTATGGTTACAAGACCTTCCTTTGTGGAGAAGAAAGGCTTCCTACAAGCATCAAGCACTATCTCTTCTAGAGATTTGGATGAACTACTGTTGTATATTTCCCTTTGTTGTTGTTGAATGATTGAGATTTATCCCTTTGCTTGTGATTTGAGTGTCTTGTGTCCGGATATTGTCCAATAGAGTGTACCTCTTGCGATTTCCCCTTTGTGTTCTTGGTGCTCTTCCCCAATCCACCTGCAATTCGTGCAGATCGGGCAAACAAAGACTTGGCCCTACATCGCGAAAGAAGGAAGAAGAAGACGGAGCAGTTGCTGGTCTCAAGCCAGACGTCCGGGATCACAAACAGGAGCTCCACCGATGGAGTTGGACCATCCGGATTGTAGGCCAGATCATCTGGCCGATAACCGGACCATCTGGTTGCTACCCAGATGTCCGGCCTGCCTGCACGCAGATTTAGCCAGGTGGCCATGGATCACCTCACTTACCCCTTCATGCCTTGGACTATATATAGGCTTCCTCCTCCTCCATTCTAGGGTTAGCAAAGATTAAAACTAAACCATAGAGTTCGCCCGAGTATCTCCCCTTGTGGGATTCATCTTGAGAGTGAAGGCTCCATTGGAGTATAAGACCACCAAGAGAGTGAAGGCTCTAGGGAGTACAAGGCCACCCTTGGGGTGAAGGCTCCATGAGCACAAGACCTCCCATGGGAGAAGATTCCTCAATGAATTCAAGACCCATCTCCTAGAGATTTGGATAAACTACCTTTGTATCTTTTCATTTGTTGTTGTTGAATGCTTGAGATCTAGTCATTTGACTTGTGATTTGAATACCTTATATGTTGATCTTGTCCAATAGTGTTTTCCGCTTTGTGTCCTGATGTTCTTCCTCAAATCCCCCTCCAATTCGTGAAGATCAGGCAAACAAGGGTTTGTCCCTACATCAGTTCCCCAAGTGAATCATCAAGGCCTCCTAAGGGAAAAGGATCCTCTTGTGAACTATCAAGTCCTACTTGTCCTACTTGTCCTAGGACTTGAGGAAGAACCCTATCTTATTCCATCTCTATCTTTGGATGATTTGGACCTATCTTTATTTGCATCTGTGTGTTGATTCATGTGTTTCCCTATAGGCATCCCTTACATCAATTCAAGAAGATTTTGATCTACAAAAATATCCCTTTCATGGACTTTTCCATGTGCTAGTAATTGTTTCTAAAGTTATATTTCCTCTCAAGAGCTACTATATTATAATGTTGCCACATGGATAATGAAACCCAATAATAGATTTCAGATCACCCGCTGCAAAAAATGAGATTGTTGAACATGTGCAGGGACGACGTTGGAGGCAACATTCACGTCAGGAGGCCATTTTAGGCATCACGTGCACAAGACTTCAGACATTGAAGGCATCATAGAGAAAATTGTTTTACTCCGAGTCTAAGGTAATCTCCAGAGACCAAAGCTGACCCTCAAACCGCCTGCAAGTTTCGGACCGAGCTGTCCATACGCAGTTTGCCATCCAACCGCGTCTAGCATCGGTCCGTGAACCAGTTCAGACATCTATTTCCTTGCAAATTGGATGCAGTAAGAGGATTTTGCGGGAGTCCAGACACCAGCCACGCAGGACTCCGACACCCCTAGCACACCCAAAACCCCACCCGAATCCCACGTCTCCATCTTTCCTTCTTTCTTTGCATCCGCTTTCTCTCTCGCCGACGTCACCGCTCTACCACTTTGGTCGCCCGCCAAGCCCTTCCCGGAACTCCACGACCTCCACCGTTACACCCGGTCTCCCCGTCGCTTGTCCTCCGCCGCCGGTCCACACCTCTCGACTGTCTGCCGCGCAGACGCGAAGCGTGCAGAAGAGCATGTCCTCAATATCAAAGGATCGATCAAGGGTCATCGAGTGCTCAATCATGACAGGGCATGGGGCTATTCGACGCTAATGGACGGCTACTTTGCCCCCACTTTTCGCTAGCTCTTTTGAATGTGAAAAATGTTTGATGACTACTTCATCTTGAAGAAGGATGCCATAGGAACGATTAGATCTCTGATTACCAGAAGTGCACGTCGCATTACAATAGGATCTCACGGGAAAGAACCTCCTTGAAATATAACTATCAATGGACATAAATACAACATGGACTTCTATCTGACGATATCCATCATCGTCAGCTATCTTGGTCCAAAAAAGGTCTCATTTTGCCCAATAAGTGGAGCAGGTAGAGATGATGTGAAGAGGGCATTTTGAGTGCTCCAAACCAACTTTGCAGTTGTTCGTGACCTGCTAAACATTTGGATGCAGAGACCTTATGAAATGGCATGACATATTGTGTGATCATGCACAACATGATCGTGAAGAATGAGGGTGAAGATGATGCCACATCTTATGAATTTGAGAAACATGGATGATCCTGTCAAAATTCCATATCAAAATCCAGCCACATTTAGTGAGATTGTTCAAATACATCAACAGATTCATGGTCACGTAACTCAAGGGAGATTTGACTGAGCACCTGTGGAGGGTTAAATGGGACAACTAAACATATATAGTTAAATTCAAGTTTGAACTACTTTAATTTGTAAACTTTGTTGGGTTGTAATTTTTTAATCAGAACTACTGTCGCATTAAACATTTTAAATCATTTATGATTTGATATGTTGTTATTTTGAGCTTGCACACTTAAAAAAGGCGAAAGTTTAGGCGAAAGTTTAGGGGACAACTATGGATGGCTGGCTCCCACATCACCACAAACTAGTCCTCACCAGTCCATGGCGGAAGTTTAGGGGACAACTTTGGATGGCAGGCTCCCACCAGTCTATAGGGTGTCCGATTTGGGGGGTCAGCATTGGAGGAGCCCTAATACTCTAGAGCAACTGGCACAACCTAATCTATCAACAATACAGCCCACGTAATAAGAGTCACGCACCTCTTGGACGATATTCTGCTCATAAATATCACAATCGCAAATACACTCACTCTACCCTATCAACAATGATGGGATCCAGGACTTCGCTGATCGGTACATAAGTAACAGGGCACCAGGAAGCCTAAGTAAATAAAAATTAAGCACCACGCACCATAGACAACCAATGAGTTCTGAGATACTTTCAGTGCCTTGATCTGCTTCTGTACCTGCAGTACTACCACTCTTCAGATGGTATGCATCTTTAAATCTTCTGGAACATACCTATCCACCATGAATTACCTTCGAGAGTGAGAGGGTGACCTTGAACAAGACAGTGAAAGTGAATGGTTTCTTCTTGGGCTCCGACTCCTACTACGGCTTCTGCTATAATGCCGCTTTCTGCACAGGAACAGTAAACATCTGGCGCTATCAACAAAATCATAGTATCATGGTAAGAATATATCTTTGGCTGGAAATAGCCTTCAATGAACCATTTGCAATGCATAGAAAATGCAGCAACTTCTATTAAAGTCATCAATTAATGGGATTGATTCAAAGTACCTTGGTGAACGGCTAAGACTTCTACTCCTGCTACGGAGCCTGTATCGACCTACTTCTGCAAGTTTTTCCTGCCTTTGCCGTTCCTGTTCTCGTTTCTTTGCGGTCTCAGCAGCAGTGTCTTTCCGAACTGTAGCACAAACAGAAACTTAATATAAATTGCATATGAAGATAAATGACCAAGATTTCCCAGGATCACTATCGCAGATAAGAATGAAAAAGAGAAGTAACAAAGACATACTTTGTTTGTTAAGCTGTTTGCTCATTATCCTTTTAAGACGTTCCTGTGGTGTTTCTTTCTTTTCAGCCTGGGGAGTTTTACCAAGTCCTCCAGAAGCACCCTTTAGTTTTGCTAGTGCTGATGATGTGCTGTTGACCATAAATGCATCACAGGTTAGTACATGCCTACAAAGAGCAACTACAACAAGACCTAGCAAAAGTGAGCCCCTAAACGTCCGCGGATGCGTTCGGAAGCGTCTGCGGACAGTGTCCCGTCATCCCTCATTCTCACACATTGCAACTACACTCCCCATTTTCACAATGACCATTTGATCTACGTACATAAACAAACTAGCAAACTAGCTACTCGTCATTGGATATGTCGGTCGATGACCTGCTTGCCGCAGCCGCTGGCCTCATTCTCATTGGCGGCGGGGCGAATCTCCAGCGCCTCCTCCTCCTCCGCGAAGAGCTCCTCACGCTTCACATTCGCCTCGCCGATAAAGCAGCGGTTCACCGCCACCTCGAACTCAGACTGGATGGACTCGAGGATGGCCTGCTACTCCTCCGCCTCCAACGCTTGGATGAGCTTGAACTGTGCATGCACGTCCTCCATGACAAATCCGACCTGCTCTAGCGCCTCCGGCTCACCCTCCTCTCCCGCCTCTTCCTCTATCTCCTTGTCCGGCGCCTCCTCCTACATCTCCTACTTTGGCGCCTCCTCCATCTCCTGCTCCGGCACCAACGCCACCTACTCCTCAAACTCCGTCGAGCTCGGAGGCAGGCAGGCCGCAATGCGAGCAGCCTGGATCTCCAGGGTTAGCATTTTGTAGTACATAATCTTGCATCGAACCATGGCGATTGGTGGACAACGAGGCCAGAGCACAAAGGGAGAGGGAAGCGAGGTCGAGGTGGCAGCGCGAACAGGAGAGAGAGGGAGGAAATGGGGACGGCTAGGCTTGAGCTCCGCCGTCCAGCTTAAATAGCCGGGCTTGGCCCCTCGAACAGCGCGCCAGAGCAGCAGCATGAATGCGGACCAGTAACCTTTTGTCGAACGCATGGCTTTCCGCATGGGTCCCGCCCGTCAGTCACGTGGGGGACGCGTCCGGGCCTCCCCAAATCCGCCCCACATATGGGATGGGGTTGGGGGTGCCGAACGGCCCGGACGTTTGGGCCAGGTAGGGGATACGGTTGGGTGTCAAATTCATGACCGGGCAGTGACCGGATCGTCCGGGCGGACATATGGGACAGGTTTGAGGGGTCTGGTTGTAGATGCTCTAAGACCGAAAATAGACATAGCATCCTGGCAACAGATAAATGCTCAAGTACATAGTATATCATGACTGCAAATAAGTTTAAACTCTTATAGACAAATATAGCATACCAATTCAAACAGCTTGGTTGCACATACAGCTTCTGTGTTCGTAAGGATGTAATCATGTTGACAAACCTGGCAGGTGGTTTCAAAATTTTAGCACTTTTTTCCTGTTCCATGGATAAAGAAGATGCAGGATCACTGTGAAGTGCCTCCAGAATATGGACACCTGATGACCTGCAAAAATGAAGGGAGTGTTATAGGCAAACAAAAAAAAAGTAGGAGCGGAGATACCTAGGTCAGAAGCTCCACAGCTGATGGTTGGTTTATGCATGCTAGATCTTATATCTTTCACATATCATGTCTATCTACAAATCAGTTACTCCATCCATCCAGGTTTATAAGACCTATTATTCCTGTCCCAAGTCCAAGTAGTTTAAGTTCGACCAAATTTGTCTAGATCTTGTGATATTGACTTGGGAGTTGTTTAGTTAGGTTTACTGTGGCTTTAATTATAAGCCAAAAAGCACCTATTTGAAAACCAAAGCCAAGGAGCATGCTTTCAAGCCAAAAACTAAAAGCCACAAGTTAAGCCTGACCAAACACCACCTTGGTAGCATGGATGCTGCTTTTTTTTCAATAAACTCAGTCAAATTTAAAATGGTTTGACTTAAGACAAGATTAACAGGTGTTCCTAACCAAACAACCCAGCATAACTTGGATGGAGGGAGCATAGTTTTATGCCAAAAGTAGTACCCTCTTAACCTTGTCTTCACCTATCCTAATCCTGACATATTTGGCTTTTAAGATAATAATAAGACCATGACACTAAGCTGTACTGCATAAATGACAGCAATTGAATCTTTTTGCAAATATTAAAGGTCAAGTTCCCCGACCGGTTAGGTATGTCAGCTCGTATTGGAGACGAAGGCGGAGAGATCCCTGTAACTTTCAGATCACTGGCATCTTCTGAACCTCCAAATTCAGTGATGTATTCAACTCTTGGAGGCTTAGCCTTGCTTCGGTAATTACTATCAGCATGTGTACCACGGGTATGACGTCTGGATGAAGGTGAATGAGATCTTGACCGCGACCTTGATCTGTCAAACAAAATATCATGCAGTCAAGCAAAGCAAAGAGCTTATGGTAGATCCAACCAACAAGAAGGATAGTAGCATACCTTCTGCCTCTTGAATATGCTTCATATGATGGGCTTCTCCTTTGTTCCCTTAATTATTATATATATGATGTTAAAAGATTCAGACATGGTAGTCAGTAAAACTGTCACTGTTATTTCGATTTACCCATTCAAAAGCTGACAGACACTGTTACCTATAAGGGTCACGATAAGATACCCTTCCAACAGAACGTACTGCCTCCCTCTCTCGCTCCCTCTCAGATTGAGAAGCCTTCCTTCTATCTCTCCGACTCATTTTTTTCTGTATAATTTCTCATGTTATTTCCTACAAAATGCAAATAAAGACACTTATCTGAAGCTATTTAAGTACTGACAATGGATGGGTCGCCTTTAATAATTTCTTTCTGCCGCTTCTCCTCTTCTTTGACCTTTTTGTCCATGTAAACAAGCCAGTTATATCTTTTTATGCCAAATTCCTTTGCTAAGTTTTCCATTTGCTCATCACTGCTATCATCACTACTGAAGTCCTTGCCATCCTCTTCTCCTTCCTCTTCATCTTCATCATCACTGGGCACATCAGAATGTTCATTTCCATCCCCTTTATATGAGTATCCAACCTGCGAATAAGCACCTTTGCTAACTGGAGCCTGTGATGATTGAGATCTGTTGGAAACAAGAAAGTAAATGAAGCATAAACTGGGTGCACTGAAAGGAACTGGCAGACCTAATAATAAAAGTAAAGTCTAACTAACATAGTCATATTTTCATCATAGCAACAATGTTAATTACATCAAATAATAATAAAACAAGAGTAACTTCCGCAGAATAACATACAATAGAATATTGTCATAAAACTTAAACTGAAATTTCCATCTCACAATTATTTTCTAAAACCTGGCATACAAGATACAACCTCTAGCTTTGTGATAGTTTTTCCAAGAATTGTAGTTTTTTGAAATTTACTCTAGAAACAGACAAACACGAGCTCCGAGGGTTATACTCAGTAATAACGTAATAGACCTCGATACCCGAGGGTTATATTCAGTAACAACATAATAGACCTCGATACATAACTCTGGTTTACTTCAGTGCAATGGAAAAACATTATAACTGGTCTTCCATTGGTAAATCTTGTTCTGCTTTCAAGTGGCTGGTCCAACAAAGGGTTTAGTTTTTAGCTTGTGTTACAGGCTGGCTTGATAAACTTTTGAGCTGTGGACAATTAAGCTAATTAATTTGATTAAACTTGCAACAAAAGCAACTGTGTTTCCCTGAGCTGGCTTATCCGTGAATCTGAAAGTACCATGCTCATATTGGCACATCCACTCAAGATGAATAGCTTTAAATTCATATATGGCTTTTCCTCAGAAACATTTGTAAGGACAAGACATTATATAATCCTTCAATATTGGTGTGGCCTTTCCAAGAAGAAAACTCTACATTATGTCAATATATGACCTGTCGATATGACCAAATGGGTTAACTTATTTCAATTTTAGAAAGTGCTCCTATGCTCGATAGACATAAATGCACATATTAACAGAATCAGGAGTGGGGACAATCTTTGTCATATGCATCACCCATTAGTAAACATAGATATCATATGATTTACTTATGCATGTTCCATTTGGTCAAGCACAGAAGCACTCCACTTCAACTCTTATGGGTGGCACTTAAGATATCCATTTAAGCAGATAAGGCTAACATATAATCTAAAATTGATGAGTAGACTTACTTCTCAAAGCTAAAAGGAAGAATAGCTTTTGCTTCCAACTCTTGCGCAATATGTTGTAAACCCGCCTCATCAGAAACTGCAGAGGAAGGCAAATAACTGTCTGGGTAGGTAGCATTAGAAAGTGAAAAGACCAGACAGATGGAAAAGTAAGATCCTTTACATCAGGACGAACCCATAAGTAAGCAAATGGAAGAGTGACAGCAAATCATACAACAACAGCAACAAAATTGAGAAACCAAAAAGGTACCGACATCCTCTACGATGATGCTTAATCAAGTCCCGGTAACGTTCAAAATTAACAAAATCCTCTAGCTCCTCCTCTTCTTCAGATTTTTCCTGAGTTTGAAAAGACCGAGAGCTAGAGTCACGGATGAAGTCAAGTAGTGCACGGCCATCAAATCTGCACATTAAGAGAATGGATATAAATTTTCTTGCTCTTAACATGGTTTAGCAACTCAGATAATACATACCTGTCAATCAGAATATCTTGTTTCCCGTTCCATGGTATCCTGCAGTACAATGAGTACAGTAAATCAGTGGTTCAAATGCTACATTCAAGCGGACATGTAGCGATTTTCTCTTTCTAGATAAACTCAACCAGAAACAGAGACACACATAATATAATTGAAATATTCAAAACTTGTGTTGGAGCTATATGTTAGCCATGTCATTGTCATTTTAAACAAAATTCGAACTGAACCTACTGTGGTAGTACTCCAGCACATGTGAGATGAGTTTTTAGGGTCATGTAACACATCAGACATATATATCAGAACTCACAAACATGTCCACTTTCATCCGTACTAAAACACAAACAGCTGCTATGTCTGCCTCATGTACATGTTGTCCTAAATATATTTACAATACAATTCTTTGCGTATGCGCTAATGCTGCCTAGATTTAAACCCATTTGGATGAACAAATTTCAGTCATAACATAAAAGCGGCTACAGTTCAAACGAGATGAAATGCTCTGAAAAATAGAGAGTTTTGCTATTAATGAGCTTGCTTCTACAACTATGCGGGAAGAACAAATTTAGCTAATTTTCTAGAGCAAGCATGAAAATTCTGTAAGCTCCAACATTATTATCAGCATGTGCAAAACCAAATTCCTGGTTTCCTGCAACACAGGGCCAAAACTAAATATTTACACAATATAAAACTGAGCACCTACTAAACCAATCACAGCTAGGAACTGATCAATCTATGCTTCAGCACGTGGCTGAATCCAATCTATTACAAAAAAAAAAACATTTTGTCAACTTCCCCACACCATCAAACGGGCCCAATCAACTCTAGAAAATACCACACTTTATTTGGCACATTCACAAACAAGTAAATATGCCGCCTTGAAAATGGAAACAAAATCCTATGCACCGATAGCCAGCGTCCTAACTATTCATAGAAGAGACGGGTTACAGAAACGTAATAGATACAATCTAGCCAATTGATGAATTACCGGTGTACAGATACTGGTTTACTACAAACACTTGCAAGAGGAATCTATTCGTTGCACGATATCATGAAACTTAATCTGCATCCATTAGACAGCACTGCCGATCCATCAGATGGACAGCTAATTCGACCAAATCCAGCATGCTGCTGTCATAACAAACAACACAGCCCATCACATGACATCAACTGGACAGACGGAGTGTGCGTGAGAGAGCGGCGGCACGCACAATCCCTGCTGGTCCTCGGTGGCCTGATATAGTGAGTCGTCGCGGTGGACGCGGCACCGGGCGCCGGAGACCTGGAGGGACTGGTGCGGATCGCCGCGGCGGCGGGCGAGGTAGGCGTAGCGCCGCTGGGCCCGGCGCCGCGCACCGTCCATGAGGTCGTGGACCTTCCGCTCCGACCGCCGCGCCTCGTGCCACATCGCACCCCTCCTCCCGAAAGGTTCTGGAAGCTCTGGGGAGGCGGTTCTGCATTAACCTAATCCTAATCCTAGACGAAGATGTCAGAGGATGCGCCGCAACGGTGGAGGAGAGGTGGCCAAACGGGCCGGCCCGGCCGATTGTAATCGTGCCTGGCACGGCCCGTGTAATAATCATCCCTTGGCGGGCCGGGCCGGGCCGGCCCGCGTGTTGCAGTCTGCAGCCCAGTCATGGCCCAGCTGATAATTGGGCCGGCCCGCCAGGCACGCTGGCCCACCTGCTGTTTGGCCTATTTGACTTTTTTGGCCTATTTTTTCCTACTAGGCTAGTATTAGGCCATAGTCGTGTCGGCCCGCGTGCTCAGCCTAGCAGCATAAGCACGGCCTAGGGCGTACCACGTGCCGATCCCGATCCGTTTAGCCCGTGTCGTGCCTGCCCATGGCGGGCCGTGCCGGCGTGCTCGTGGGCTAGCCTGATTGGCCCCGCCCGTTTGGCTAGCTATACGGTGGAGAAAGATAGGTGACCAGGATGTCGAAACCCCACGACCGAGAGGGCTCCTCTCGAAGGGGGCCACATGTCACCCAAAGCAAATTTGCCACAAGCACCCGAGCTTTGGGTTGACTACGTCAAGTTCAGTTTGCATCCTCCGCATAGTGTAAATTGCCCAATCTATATCTGGAAAAACGGTTGATCTGAGCGTTCCTCGCGAGCCAGGCTGAGAGCGCTTTAAGTTTCATGCGGGTCAGTTTCTATGTGCGAGCTAGGCAACCAAAACAACTCACTAGCCTGTCGGAGTCTGGTTGGGTTTGATGCAGCCTACCAAAATCGTCCTAGCATATCCGGTAAAGCTGCATCCCCTAAAATCCGTTTGCATCAGGCTTGTTAAAATTTTGCAGGGTGAGTTTACACGATCTATTTCGCGCCAAAGACCTCGGGGTACCGCAAATTTCTCCGAGCTTTGCAAAATCATGATTTTTAACAATATAAACCCAATAGAATCACAATATCAATTAAACGTATGAAAACAAATGATCCGAAACGCAATTCACGATACAACAATCGTCTTCATTACAACGAATGTTCGAATAGAAATAGTTATTACAACAACAAATTGTTCAAACCTCACACAAATACAACAACAAATTGTTCAAATTAAAATAAGAGTCTATCTCCCATAGAGTTGCCACTGATGCTCAAATCTTCTTGAAGCTGGTAGTGTGAAGAAATGTAGTGATCTCATTTGCATCTCCGACAGGCTTCACACAGCTACCAACATTGTCATAATAAAACACTAAGTCCAAATCCCTCTCATCCTCGATGACCATGTTGTGTAAAATTACACAAGCAGTCATTGTCGGTGTCTAAGAACCTGGCATTGGGTTGTTAGCTACAACCCGTTGTGAATTCGGCCAGTGACTGAATGTGTCTCGCTTTCTAAGTCAGTGATCATTTGAGGTGGAAGAACAAAATGTAGAACACACAAGAACTACCCAGGTTCGGGCCACCGTTGTGTTGTAATACCATACTCCTGCCTTTGGTATGATATTTCTCAGAGTTGGCTACAATAGATGTGTTGAGTTGCTTGTGAATCAGTTGCCTCCTAAGGCAGTCATCCTTCCCTATTTATATTACTCTGAGGGCCCCTCTCTCCCTTCAGGGGGAGGGGGCTCTCATTGGCTAGGTATAAACAAAGTAGGAGGTAGCATGCCCAGGACAAGCATGCTCGGTTACTTGCAGCTCGGTCGTCCGTGCAAGGATGATTGATGTCGGGGCGGCATATTACCCTGACGATATCAGGTTGTACCCAAGCTCATACAGAATGGGTGGCCTCGAAGCACCGTTCCTGTAGCCACGTGCGGAGCAGGTGAATCTTCGGGTGCCACTATTGATGACCTCGCCTTGTCGGAGCCCATGCGTTGGGGACGATTCATGACACGCCCCTTCACAACCGCTGGCGTAGGTAGCACTTGAGGGGGGAACGGGCCGCATTTAATGCTTCTAACTTTAGGATTTTTGTTACTTGTGAGGCGAAGGACGGTGATGCGGAATGGCTTCCCGGGGCTCCAGGAGGTGCTTCTCGGGGCCGAGAAGCCTATGGAGCGTCGCGTGCCATTCTTAGGAGGCACGTGTTTGGAACCTCCCAAAGTAAAACTTCAACATCATTGTTTTGGGAGTAGTCTTGTCTTGGGGACCACAGTCAAGCTCTAGGTCCGTAGGCCTGTGGTACCCCGGTTCCTATTGGGCCGACAGTAGCACCTCGACCCATCTTCCTCCGCGTGGGTCCACGGTCGCTAGGAGGGAGATGCGGCCTAATCGCACTGGGGGCTTGACACGTGGCAGCTTGCGTCACCTTATGAGGACTAGCATCGGCAGCCCCCGTTACATCGCATTTACCACGGGGTAATGGATTACCTCATGGAAAAATGGGGTGCCTCCTTGATTCTCGCATCATGCCTGCTGTACCACCTCGGGGGGTGGGGATCGTGGAGCGTATTGTCAGGCGGGTGGGCGGTTACCTCTTCACCTGCCTCTTGGTTATAAAGAGGAGGAGTGTCCTGAGGAAGTGCCCCTGCTGTCACATCATCTCCTTCCTCCTGCTTTCTGCGCTTTTCTGCCGCCGCCTGCGCACCTCTTCATTGCTTCACACCCCAGCTTCACTCCTCCTTCCCATGGCATCCCACAAGCGCTACTACAGGATGGTCCTAGTGTGACACATGTATAGGAGACCCATCGACCAAATTGTGTGCAATGCATGAATCGCAAACGATATGGTAATAAAACTGTCACTAGTAAAATGAACTATCTGCGATGGCGAATCCATCAAATAACATTCAGATTGGAGTTGCGTGTGCAAATCATAGCATACAATTGATTCATATGATTTTTTTGCGATGAGGCAAAACAACAGAAACGGTCAGCCAGATCAAGGTGAGTGCGATAGATGGCATACAGATCACTCAGATGAACTGTTTGTGATGTGCCAAGCCAATATAAATGGTTAGCCAGATCTAGGTGTATGCGATATACGGCATACAGGTCACCTGGATGAACTGTTTGCGATGAGCCAAAACAAACACTAACTATTCAGCTTAATAAGATGTGTGTGCTACCCGGCAATCAGGCCAGTAATCAGAATGGTGGGGGAAGACTGATAATAACATAGATGTTCCTGCTAATTGATACGTTTCCCACGTATCTATAATTTTGTATTGTTCCATGCTATTATATTATCAATCTTGGATGTTTTATATGCATTATTATGCTATTTTATATCATTTTTGGGACTAACTTACTAACCTAGTGCCCAGTGTCAGTTGCTGTTTTTTCCTTAGTTTTGTCTTTACAGAAAATCAATACCAAACGGCGTCCAAATGGAACGAAACTTTTTAATGATTATTCCTGGACCACAAGACACACTAGAAGGAGGAGGCCAGAAGAGCCATGGGATGGCCACAAGCATAGGCGGCGTGCCACCCAAGCTTGTGGGCCCCCCGTGGCACTTCCAACCCTAATTTTTCTTCAACAAATACCCAAGTATTCCCTGATGTCACTTGAAACTGCGTCGATATTTCCCCAAAGAGGAAGGGATGATGCAGTACAGTTATGGTAGGTATTTCCCTCTGTTATGAAACCAAGGTATCAATTCAGTAGGAGAACCAAGCAACACTATGTAAATGGTACCTGCACACAAAGAACAAATACTTGCAACCCAACGCTTATGAGGGGTTGTCAATCCCTTCTAGATAACGGCGTCAGAAATTGGCAAGTTGACAAGAGACTTGACTTGATCCTCCCTGGCAAAAAGATAGATAAATTTGTGGTAGATTGGATAAATAGATCTCGATAAAACATGAAGTAAATAAATAATAAAAAAGTGCAGCAAGGTATTTTGGGGTTTTTGGGATAATAGATCTGAAAATAAAAGTGAATAAAAATATATCTCAAAGCAAATATGATAAATAATAGACCCGGAGGGCTGTAGATTTCACTAGTGACTTCTCTCGAGAAATAGCACATGGTGGGTTGATACGTCTCTGTCGAATCTACTTTTCCCAACACTTTTGCTCTTGTTTTGGACTCTAATTTGCATGATTTGAATGAAACTAACCCGGACTGTCGCTGTTTTCAGCAGAACTACCAGGGTGTTGTTTTTGTGCAGAAATAAAAGTTCTCAGAATGGAACGAAACTTTTTTGAGAATTATTTCAGAATATATACAAAATATTGGAGCCAAGAACCACCGGAGGGGAGGGGGCTGGGTGAGCACAACCCACCAAGTCGCCCCCCTTCCAGGCGTGCTCAAGTGGGTTGTGCCCATCTGGTGGCCCAGCAGGTCCTATCTCCAACTCCTTAAATACCCTAATTTGGAGAAAAAAATAGGGAGGAAAAATTATCGAGTTTCACGATACGGAGCCACCGCCACCTCCTGTTCTTCATCGGGAGGCCAAATCTGGAGTCTGTTCAGGGCTCCGGAGAGGGGGCTCTTCGATCATCGTCATCACCAACCCTCCTTTGTCACCAATTCCATGATGCTCCCCACCAGGAGTGAGTAATTCCTTCATAGGCTCGATGGTCGGTGAGGAGTTGGATGAGATTCATCATGTAATCGAGTTAGTTTTGTTAGGGCTTGATCCCTAGTATCCATTATGTTCTGAGATTGATGTTGTTACGACTTTGCCATGCTTAATGCTTGTCACTTTGGGCCTGAGTGCCATGGTTTCAGATCTGAACCATTTATCTTTTCACCATTATATCCACGTTCTAGATCCAATCTTGCAAGTCATATTCACCTATTACGTGTTATGATCCATAAACTCCGGAGTGACAATAGTCGGGATACTGTCTTGTGATGACCGTAGTTTGAGGAGTTCATGTATTCACCACGTGTTAATGCTTTGTTATGTTTCTCTATTAAAAGGAGGCCTTAATATCCCTTAGTTTCCTTATGGACCCCCATGCCACGGGAGGGTAGGACAAAAGATGTCATGCAAGTTCTTTCCATAAGCACGTATGACTATTTACAGAATACATGCCTACATTATATTTATGAACCGGAGCTAGTTTTGTATCGCCCTAGGTTATGAATGTTATATGATGAATATCATCCAACAAATTCACCGATCCAATGTATACGAATTTCCTACATATCGTTCTTGCTAAGTTACTACTGCTGCTGTTACTGTTACACTTGCTACAAAATCATTCTATCACGGTTACCATTACTATTGTTGTTCCCACTACTATCAAAACTATCATACTACTTTGCTACTAATCACCTTGCTGCAGATATTTAATCTCCAGGTGTGGTTGAATTGACAACTCAACTGCTAATACTTGCAAATATTTTTTGGCTCCCCTTGTGTCGAATCTATAAATTTGGGTTGAATACTCTACCCTCGAAAATTGTTGCAATCCCCTATTGTGACGCCCGGATAATTAAGCTACAATGATCCCATGCTAATGATGCCACCTCACCTCAGTTACTGTTGATAAACTCTCGATAGTTCAAAACCGAAACAAATTAAAAATTTAATGAAAGGCAAACATCAAAATTTTCTAACATTAAAAATAAAATGTTCAGATTGTGCCAAATAATGTTTAGATATTTAAGGTGAAGGAAACACACTTTTACAGAATGCATACATATTTTAAATTGAATTAAAACATAAAAGGAAATAAATAAAAGAAAAGGAATAAAAAACAAACCTAACAAAACTAAAGAGAAAAGGAAACAACCCCCCTGCCGGGCCAAGTGGCCCAGCTGGCCTCAGCCGCCCGAATGGGCCGGCCCAGCCCCCCTGTCGTCCCCTTCCCTGTTCCCCCGACCAGGGTCGGAACAGGGGCACGTCCCCGCCCGACCACCTCGCCAACGCCGACGCCGGGAGGGGATAAGGCCACCCCGATGCCTCGGCCTCCACCCCTCTCTCCCACTTGCCCCTTCCCGCTCGCCTCTGCGCCTCCCCTCCCCCAGATCCACCTCTTCCCTCTCCTCTCGCTCAATCCCGAGCACGCCCATGGCCATGACCGTCACGTAGCCGTGGCCACCGTCCTCCCTGCACCGCGCCCACGCGTCATCGAGCTCCCTCGTCGCCCGCCTCATCGTCCAATACTGTTGATTCGAGCTCCGTGCCGTCGCAGCGTCGTGGACGAGGTTGTCTTCAACCTCCGAACATCGAGCTCCAATGCGTCGGATTCTGCCTCGTCTCTGCGCTCCCGTTCCCGCAGGCCTTTCGTGTGCCACTCTGTGAGCTCCGCCCCCTTCTTCTCCCTGCCCTTACTTCATTTCCAAGCCATAGCTAGCCCTGGGCGACGCACCACCATTGCAGGGCTATGGCTCCGCCGTCAAGCTCGCTGTCGCAGTCACCGCACGCGCGGCTCGCGTCCGACCGCGTAACCGTGCTCACTGCACCACCACGACACCATAGCACTCTCCAGTACATCCCCTCGCTGCCCCTAGCTCCGTCCCCGTCGAGCTCCAATTCCGGCCGTCGCCTGACCTCAACGCACTGCTCAACCCCGGCCACCCCCGTGCCTGCGACCACCACCACTCGACGCACGTGATACGTCCATTTTGTATCATGCTTTTATATCAATATTTATTGCATTATGGGATGTTATTACACATTATATCTCAATATTATGGCTATTCTCTTTTATTTTACAAGGTTTACCATGAAGAGGGGAGATGCCGGCAGCTGGAATTCTGGCTGGAAAAGGAGCAAACATTGGAAACCTATTCTGCACTGCTCCAAAAATCCTGAAACTCCACGAAACATGTTTTTGGAATTAATAAGAATTATTGAGCGAAAGAAATACATCAGGGGGCCCACACCCTGGCCAGGAGGGTGGGGGGCGCGCCCACCCCTACTGGGCGCGCCCCCTATCTCCTGGGCCCCCTGGTGGCCCCCCAGTGTCCATCTTTTGCTATATGAAGGCTTTTACCCTGGAAAAAATCGTGGGCAAGCTTACGCGACGAAACTCCGCCGCCACAAGGCGGAACCTTGGCGGAACCAATCTAGAGCTCCGGCAGAGCTGTTCTACCGGGGACACTTCCCTCCGGGAGGGGGAAATCATCACCAGCGTCATCACTAACGATCCTCTCGTCGGGTGGGGGTCAATCTCCATCAACATCTCCACCAGCACCATCTCCTCTCAAAACCCTAGTTCATCTCTTGTATCCAATATTTTATCCAAACCACAAATTGGCACCTGTGGGTTGCTAGTAGTGTTGATTACTCCTTGTAGTTGATGCTAATTGGTTTACTTGGTGGAAGATCATATGTTCAGATCCTTAATGCATATTATTACTCCTCTGATTATGAACATGAATATACTTTGTGAGTAGTTATGTTTGTTCCTGAGGACATGGGTGAAGTCTTGCTATTAGTAGTCATGTGAATTTGGTATTCGTTCGATATTTTGATGAGATGTATGTTGTCTTTTCCTCTAGTGGTGTTATGTGAACGTCACCTCATGACACTTCACCATTATTTGGGCCTAGAGGAAGGCATTGGGAAGTAATAAGTAGATGATGGGTTGCTAGAGTGACAGAAGCTTAAACCCTAGTTTATGCGTTGCTTCGTTAGGGGCTGATTTGGATCCATATGTTTAATGTTGTGGTTAGGTTTATCTTAATACTTCTTCTGTAGTTGCGGACGCTTGCAATAGGGGTTAATCATAAGTGGGATGCTTGTCCAAGTAAGGGCAGTACCCAAGCACCGGTCCACCCACATATCAAATTATCAAAGTACCGAATGCGAATCATATGAGCGTGATGAAAACTAGCTTGACGATAATTCCCATGTGTCATCGGGAGCTCGTTTCTCATTATAAGAAATTGTCCAAGCTTATCCTTTGCTACAAAAGGATTGGGCCACCTTGCTGCACTTTATTTACTTTCATTGCTTGTTACTTGTTATAATTTATCTTATCACAAAACTATCTGTTACCTACAATTTCAGTGCTTGCAGAGAAAACCTTACTGAAAACCGCTTATCATTTCCTTCTGCTCCTCGTTGGGTTCGACACTCTTACTTATCGAAAGGACTACGATAGATCCCCTACACTTGTGGGTCATCAAGACTCTTTTCTGGCACCGTTGCCGGGGAGTGTAGCGCTTTTGGTGAGTGGAACTTGGTAAGGAAACATTTATATAGTGTGCTGAAATTTTCTGTTACTTGTCTCTATGGAAACTAATCCTTTGAGGGGCTTGTTCGGGGTATCTTCACCCCGACCAGAAGAGCAAAGAGTTTCTCCTCAACCTACTGAACTTTTTGAAAATATTTACTTTGAGATTCCTTCGGGTATGATAGAGAGACTGCTAGCTAATCCATTTGCAGGAGATGGAACATTGCATCTCGATTTACACCTTATCTTTGTGGATGAAGTTTGTGGATTATTTAAGCTTGCAGGTATTCCCGATGATGTTGTCAAAAGGAAGGTCTTCCCTTTATCTTTGAAGGGAGATGCATTGACATGGTATAGGCTATGTGATGATACGAGATCTTGGAATTATAAACGATTGAAGTTGGAATTTCACCAGAAGTTCTATCCTATGCATCTTGTTCATCGTGATCGTAATTACATATATAATTTATGGCCTCGCGAAGGAGAAAGCATCGCTCAAGCTTGGGGGAGGCTTAAGTCAATGTTATACTCATGCCCCAATCATGATCTCTCCAGGGAAATGATTATTCAAAATTTTTATGCTCGGCTTTCTCTTAATGATCGCAACCTGCTCGATACTTCTTGTGCTGGTTCTTATATACTGAAGACTATTGATTTCAAATGGGACTTATTGGAAAGAATTAAACGCAACTCTGAAGATTGGGGTTCCGACGATGGTAAGGAGTCAGGTATGACACCTAAGTTCGATTGTGTTAAATCTTTTATGGATACCGATGCTTTTCGTGGATTTAGCACTAAGTATGGACTTGACTCTGAGATAGTAGCTTCTTTGTGTGAATCTTTTGCTACTCATGTTGATCTCCCTAAAGAGAAGTGGTTTAAATATAATCCTCCTGTTGAAGTAAAAGTAGTTGCACCTATTACAGTTGAAGAAAAGACTATCACCTAGAGTGATCCTATTGTTCCTACTACTTATGTTGAGAAACCTCCTTTTCCTGTTAGGATAAAGGATCATGCTAAAACTTCCACTGTTGTTCGTAAGAGTAATACTAGGACTTATACACCTCGTGAGCAAATCAAAGTCGAACCTAGTATTGCTATGGTTAAAGATCTCTTAGATGATGATTTAGATGGGCATGTTATTTATTTCTGTGGTGAGACTGCTAATATTGCTAGACTAGATGCTAGGATACATAGACCTGTGGTTGGCACGCCCATTATTTCCATTAAGATAGGAGATCATTGTTATCATGGCTTATGTGATATGGGTGCTAGTGCAATACCCTATGATTTATATAAAGAAATTATGCACGAATTTGCACCCGTTGAATTAGAAGACATCAATGTTACTATTAAGCTTGCTAATAGGGATACCATTAAACCAGTTGGGATAGTTAGAGATGTTGAAGTCTTGTGTGGGAAGGTTAAATCTCCTGCTGATTTTCTAGTTCTTGGTTCCCCGCAAGATGATTTTTGTCCCATTATTTTCGGTAGACCCTTCTTGAACACGGTTAAGGCTAGGATTGATTGTGAAAAGGATACTGTTACAATTGGCTTAGAGGGTATGTCTCATGAGTTTAATTTTGCTAAGTTTCGTAGACAACCTCGTGATAGAGAATCACCTAGTAAGGATGAGATTATTGGTCTTGCTTCCATTGCCGTACCTCCTACTGATCCGTTAGAACAATATTTGCTAGACCATGAAAACGAAATGTTTATGAAGGAAAGAAGGGAAATAGATGAAGTGTTCCTTAAACAGGAACCTATGCTGAAACATAACCTTCCCATTGAAATTCTTGGGGATCCCCCTCCACCCAAGGGTGATCCCGTGTTTGAACTCAAACCATTACCTGATAATCTTAAGTATGCTTATCTTGATGAAAAGAAAATATATCCTGTTATTATTAGTGCTAACCTTTCAGAGCAAGAAGAAGAAAGATTATTGAAAACTCTGAAGAAGCACCGGGCTGCTATTGGATATACTCTGGATGATCTTAAGGGCATTAGTCCCACGTTATGCCAACACAAAATTACAGTGGAGAAAGATGCCAAACCAGTTAGAGATCCTCAACGACGACTGAATCCCAAGATGAAAGAAGTGGTAAGAAAGGAGATACTAAAGCTCCTTGAGGAAGGTATAAGTTATCCCGTTGCTGATAGTGATTGGGTAAGCCATGTCCGTTGTGTTCCTAAAAAGGGAGGTATTACCGTTGTTCCTAATGATAAAGATGAATTGATCCCACAAAGAATTATTACAAGTTATAGGATGGTAATTGATTTCCGTAAATTAAATAAGGCTACTAAGAAAGATCATTACCCTTTACCTTCTATAGATCAAATGCTAGAAAGACTATCCAAACACACACATTTCTGCTTTCTAGATGGTTATTCTGGCTTCTCTCAAATACCTGTGTCAGCGGGGGATCAATCTAAAACTACTTTTACTTGCCCTTTCGGTACTTTTGCTTATAGACGTATGCCTTTTGGTTTATGTAATGCACCTACTACCTTTTCAAAGATGCATGATGGCTATATTCTCTGATTTTGTGAAAAGATTTGTGAGGTATTCATGGATGACTTCTCTGTTTATGGATCCTCTTTTCATGATTGCTTGAGCAACCTTGATCGAGTTTTGCAGAGATGCGAAGACACTAGTCTCGTCCTGAATTGGGAAAAGTGTCACTTTATGGTTAATGAAGGCATTGTCTTGGGGCATAAGATTTCTGAGAGAGGTATTGAAGTTGACAAAGTCAAAGTTGATGCTATTGAAAAGATGCCATGTCCCAAGGACATAAAAGGTATAAGAAGTTTCCTTGGTCACGACGGTTTTTATAGGAGGTTCATTAAGCACTTTTCTAAAATCTATAGGCCTCTGACTAATTTATTGCAAAAAGATATTCCTTTTGTCTTTGATGATGATTGTGTAGAAGCATTTGAAATACTTAAGAAAGCTTTGATCACTGCACCTATTGTTCAGCCACCTGATTGGAATTTACCTTTTGAAATTATGTGTGATGCTAGTGATTATGCTGTAGGTGTTGTTCTAGGGCAAAGAGTTGATAAGAAATTGAATATTATCTAGTATGCTAGTAAGACTCTTGATACTGCCCAGAGAAATTATGCTACTACTGAAAAAGAGTTCTTAGCAGTTGTGTTTGCATGTGATAAGTTTAGACCTTATATTGTTGATTCCAAAGTTACTATTCACACTGATCATGCTGCTATTAACTATCTTATGGAAAATAAAGATGCTAAGCCTAGAATCATTAGATGGGTTCTCTTGCCCCAAGAATTTGATTTGCATATTATTGATAGGAAGGGAGCTGAGAACCCCGTTGCAGACAACTTGTCTAGGTTAGAGAATGTTCTTGATGACCCACTTCCTATTGATGATAGCTTTCCTGATGAACAATTAGCGGTCGTTAATGCTTCTCGTACTGCTCCTTGGTATGCTGATTATGCTAATTACATTGTTGCTAAATTTATACCTCCTAGTTTCACGTGCCAGCAAAAGAAAAAGTTCTTTTATGATTTAAGACATTACCTCTGGGATGACCCACACCTTTATAAAGAAGGAGTAGATGGTGTTATTAGACGTTGTGTGCCTAAGCATGAACATGAACATATCCTACGCAAGTGTCACTCTGAATCCTATGGAGGACACCATGCTGGAGATAGAACTGCACACAAGGTACTGCAATCTGGTTTTTATTGGCTTACTCTCTTCAAAGATGCTCGCAAGTTTGTCTTATCTTGTGATGAATGTCAAAGAATAGGTAATATTAGTAGACATCAAGAAATGCCTATGAATTACTCTCTTGTTATTGAACCGTTTGGGCTTTGATTATATGGGACCTTTTCCTGCCTCTAATGGTTACACTCATATTTTAGTTGCTGTTGATTACGTTACTAGGTGGGTAGAAGCTATTCCAACTAGCAGTGCTGATCATAACACTTCTATCAAAATGCTTAAGGAAGTTATTTTTCCGAGGTTCGGAGTCCCTAGATATCTTATGACTGATGGTGGTTCACATTTTATTCATGGTGCTTTCCGTAAGATGCTTGCTAAGTATGATGTTAATCATAGAATCACATCTCCTTATCATCCGCAGTCTAGTGGTCAAGTAGAGTTGAGCAATAGAGAGCTCAAATTAATTTTGCAAAAGAATGTCAATAGATCTAGAAAGAATTGGTCCAAAAAACTTGATGATGCATTATGGGCCTCTAGAACTACATACAAAAATCCTATGGGTATGTCTCCTTGTAAGATGGTTTATGGAAAAGCTTGCCATTTACCTCTAGAACTTGAACATAAAGCATATTGGGCTATCAAAGAGCTCAACTATGACTTTGTAACGCCCCGGATACAACTTTTCACATTCGTAACTCCAACTCTTGCCTTTTTCCGGAGATGCGATATGATATTTTCTTCGTGGTTGGGTTTTTGTCTGTTGTTTTGCATTTTGTTTTTGTTATGCATCTCATCTCATGTCATCATTCACATTGCATTGGCATCGTTTTCATAAAACTTGCATCCGCTCATAGTTGTCGTGTCCCCCCTTGCTTTTGTTGGCTGTTCCGAGACCAACCGGGTTTTCCATTCCCTCTTGTCAAACCAACTAACCTCTCTCAGACCCCCTCGTGCGCGCGTCCGAAACTTGCCCGAACCCGACCCGCTCAGTCGTCACCATTGGGTCCGGATCATCCCCAAACATCTATAAAACATCTCCGTTTTCTCAATTGGACGTCCTAACCTATATTTTCTCAGCCGTCCGATTAAAATCGAAGGGACAAGATAGACCCTAGCCTAACCCCACTATATATATACTAGTCTAAACCGAGACCAAATCCCTAATTTCTAGGGATCCTCCTAGCCGCCGCCGCCACTCTCTCCTGCATCTTCATCGGGATCCCTCTCGATCCAAACCCACCAATCACCACAGCCCCTCTCGTTCCATCCCGTGCTCCTCCAACCTCGCGCCCGAGGGCCTCCCCGACCACCTCACGACCGAAGCTTCCCCTACTTCACCTCGCCGGAGATCAGCGCCGCTCCACCTCGTCTCCAACTCCAGTTACGGCTCCGCCCTACTCGCTGCTTCTCCTTCCCGTCTTCTTCTCCCGTTCCCTCTGGATTCCGCTCTCACCTACTCTCTCTTCTCCAGGAAACCCGCAGGAGCATCGTCCTCTCGTCGCCGCTGCCTTCCCCTCGTCTCCCGTTGTAGACCACCCAAGGCCGCCCCATGGAACTCTGCTGTCGGGCCTCCTCCTCGCCTAGTCACTCCGGCGACCAGCAAGCCGGCCACGCGCCACCGCCTTCCGGCCCAGACCTCCCCGCTCGTGCTCCGCTCCTGCCGCCGCCCTGCTCCGTTCGTCGCTGTCTCCGTCAGATCCGGCAAGCCCCTGCGCCCCGGCCTCGTCCCTGCCTCCAGGTCGCCGCTCTGCCGCCGGAGACCAAGCTGCCGGAGCCCCAAGCCCCTACGCCTCTCCGCCGCCCCGCCAAGTCCCTCTGCAGCGTGGCCCGCCCGCTCGCTTCCTCTGCTTCGAACGAGATGACCAGCGCCGCTCGACCGCCACGCCAAGTTCCGCCGTCCTCGCCCGGATCCAGCCACCCCTGCTTCCGTCGAGCGTCCCCGCCTTGGATCCGGTCGTCCCCATGACATCCCGCCGCGCCAAGCCCCCCTCCAGCCGCGGGTCTCCTTCGCTGCTTCGAGCGGCAGCAGTTCGAGCAGAGGAGGATGGCGCCTCTGCCTTGACACCCCGCGCGTCGCCTGCGTGCGTTGACCGCGCCTAGATCCAGCGCCTCTTCCACCGACTGGGCCGAGCCCATAATGAGGCCACCCTCAGCGCCCCTCCTTTTTTTCTCCTGTTGGGCCAACCAGTTTCAGCCCGCTGTGTATTTTTTTTCCTGTCTGCGAATTTGTTATTTATCCAGAGATTACAGTTTTGCAGAAAACTCCTCATGTTCATGCATGTAATAACTCCAAAACGTGCATCGGATTAAAATGATTTAAACATGTAAAATGCTTAGAATTTTGTGTAGATTAATAATATGCCACTTTCATCCATGTTTAAAATGTTTAACATGTTGTTTGTTTAAATTTGCTCAAATGCCATGTTAAAATGATTTATTTCATAACTAAATAACCGTAGCTCGGTTTTAAATGTTCTTTATATATAAATGGGGTGGAAAAATGCCTAGTTTAACATGGTCCACTTTATTTTCCTGTTTAACAACTTTAAAATATGTTTTAGGGCAGAACAGTACCAAATTCATAAATATGGACATGAGGATTTTCTGGAATTGTTGTTTGTTGATCCGGCCTCATTTAAACTTGCCTAAATAGTTAGTTTACTTTTGTTACACCCCTTGCCATGTTTAACAACATTTAGCATTGTTGTGTACCTAAACGAGAGCGAACTAAATAATTGATGTGGTGTTTCGTCAATATGCAACTCGTTGCATATTGAGCTCCACTTAACTTGTAGTATTGTTTGTTGCACTTTGCCATGCCATGCCTCATTAAACCGGACATGCATCATACTTGTTTGTGCATCATGCCATGTTTATGCTTGTGCATTTACCATGTTGTTTGTTTCTTTCCGGTATTGCTTCTTAGTTCCGGTAATGTTGCGATTGTGAGGATTCGTTCGACTACGCCCGTTCGTCTTCTTCATGGACTCGTTCTTCTTCCTAGCGGGATTTCAGGCAAGATGACCGCTACCCTAGATCTCACTACTATCATTGCTATGCTAGTTGCTTCGCTCTATCGCTATGCTGCGTTACCAATCTTTTGTTCTTCAAGCCTCCCAAATTGCCATGAACCTCTAACCTTTGACACCCTTCCTAGCAAACCGTTGTTTGGCTATGTTACCGCTTTGCTCAGCCCCTCTTATAGCGTTGTTAGTTGCAGGTGAAGTTGAAGATTGCTCCATGGTGGACAGGATTATGTTGGGATATCACAATACCTTTTATATTATTAATGCATCTATATACTTGGTAAAGGGTGGAAGGCTCGGCCTTATGCCTGGTGTTTTGTTCCACTCTTGCCGCCCTAGTTTCCGTCATACCGGTGTCATGTTCCCGGATTTTGCGTTCCTAATGCGGTCGGGTGATTTATGGGACCCCCCTGACAGTTCGCTTTGAATAAAACTTGTCCAGCAAGGCCCAACCTTGGTTTTACCATTTGCCTCACCACCACCTATACCCTTCCCTTGGGTCGGCCAACCCAAGGGTCATCTTTATTTTAGCCCCCCCGGGCCAGTGCTTGTCTAAGTGTTGGTCCGAACCGAGCAGCCTGCGGGGCCCCCTCAGGGAAACTCGAGGTCTGGTTTTACTCGTAGCTTGACTTATCCGGTGTTGCCCTGAGAACGAGATATGTGTAGCTCCTATCGGGATTGTCGGCGCATCGGGCGGCTTTGCTGGTCTTATTTTACCATTGTCGAAATGTCTTGTAAACCGGGATTCCGAGACTGATCGGGTCTTCCTGGGAGAAGGAATATCCTTCGTTGATCGCGAGAGCTTATCATGGGCTAAGTTGGGACACCCCTGCAGGGTATAAACTTTCGAGAGCCGTGCCCGCGGTTATGTGGCAGATGGTAATTTGTTAATGTCCGGTTGTAGATAACTTGACACCTGATCCGAATTAAAACACATCAACCGCGTGTGTAGCCGTGATGGTCTCTTCTCGGCGGAGTCCGGGAAGTGAACACGGTTTTTGGGTTATGTTTGACGTAAGTAGGTGTTCAGGATCACCTCTTGATCATTGCTAGCTTCACGACCGTTCCGCTTGTTCTCTTCTCGCTCTCATTTGCGTATGTCAGCCACCATATCATGCTTAGTCGCTGCTGCAACCTCACCACTTTACCCCTTCCTTTCCCATTAAGCTTTGCTAGTCTTGATACCCATGGTAATGGGATTGCTGAGTCCTCGTGGCTCACAGATTACTACAACAACAGTTGCAGGTACAGGTTATGCGATGATCATGACGCGAGAGCGATGTTTGTTCTTCTTCTGCTTCTTCTTCGATCAGGGGATAGGTTCCAGGTCGGCAGCCTGGGCTAGCAGGGTGGATGTCGTTTGAGTTTCTGTTTGTGTTTCATCCGTAGTCGGATGGTGCTCTTTTGTAAGATGATGTTGTATTCATGTGGCATTGTATGCCTCTTGTATGTATCCCCATCTATTATGTAATGTTGATGTAATGATATCCACCTTGCAAAAGCGTCTTCAAGATGCGCTTCTATCCTTGGTGGGACCCTCGAGTTCCTTTAGGATAGGGTCGCATCTTGGGCGTGACAAGTTGGTATCAGAGCCTCGACCGACCATAGGAGCCCCCTTGATTGTTGGCCGTTGTTGAGTCTAGAAAAAAACTATTTTGAGTCTTAGGATTATATATACCGGAGAGTAGGAATTCTTTTTACTCCTCAGCCCCTTCGTCGCTCTGGTGAGGTCTCCTGACATAGATGTTTTGTCTTTCCTCTCCTCAAATTTCACTAAAAAAAATTTAGCATCACGCGGGTATCTTGGAATCGTTCCGATATTCTTATGACGAGAACATTGTTCTTGGTGCCTCCTGACATTTAGGGGTTGTGGCAGTGTCCCGGGGAGTTGAGCTTCGAGGTGTTGTCGTCATAATTTTATCGTTGCAGTTCTGGAATACCTGAGTTTTTCCGACATCGAAAATCTCTTTTATGCAGTTGTTGGTGAGATAACCTCGACGCCACCCAGTACTGGGGAGTTCGGGAGTATTGCCATAGCTCGTATAACGGATGCTTTTCGAAGGTTGAGGTACACGATTTCCGAAGGTTTCTTGGTTATGTGTTGACGGATGGATACAGCTTGGATGTAGGTATTGTTAGTTTTGGGTGAGATATATATTGCTTCCCCTGTATCCCCAACACCAGATTGCATAACCAGAAAGTTTCGGGAGTTTATAGGTGGGAATTCAAGTAGCTCCTAGAATATCTTTCCGACAGATGCATGATATGGGATTGGGTAAATCTCTATCATATGTATTTGTTCCGGCTTATTTCTGCAAGCCAATCCTTTGTTTTGTTTTATTTGTGGTATTCGAGTTGCTTCAAAGTCAAATGTTGAATCCATACCTTTCCTAAACGGTGTTCTCATATTGCTATGCGAATACTAATCCTTTTTGATCATTGAGGTTGTCATGTTAATTCTTTTCCAACCGGTGCGCTTCTCTTCGAGATGATCCCATCATTCTCCCCATCCGCAAGATCAATTCTAAGTTTTCTCAACGGTGTTTATTTCGTTCATCCCAAGTTGTCTTTGTTTTTCCCCACCCTCCCACCCTTTTTCTTCAAGGACTCAGATATCTTAATCAAGTATCCATCTTATGGATGTGAAGGTTCTCCATTCTTTTCCCGTCAATGTTCTTATCCGGTGATTCTCAGGAAGATACTAACGGAGCTTTGAGTTCATCATTCTTCATTCTCGTATTCTTTTTCGGTGGTTTCAATTCAAGTTTTTCGGTGTTGGTCGTATTCTTTTCCTCGGCTCAAATGTTTTCCCCTTTCTCGTTCGCCTCTCACCAGTTTATCGTTCCGGAGTGTTCAAGACATCTTAGGAGATTCGTCCGTGTTCCAATTAATTCGAGGTGGTCACCTCATTCAAATATTTCATTGTTCCGGTGCATCATCTAGCTGTTCAACAATCCTTTTCTACGGTGTTTTCTTTTAGTGGGCCCTAACCCACAGGTCTTTTCCCAGGATCTTACCTGACTCTTCTAATTCTCCCGGAGTTATTCTCAAATTCCTTTTAAGTGTGACGTAAGAATGGATCCCATCAGTCACATGTCTTCTCCAAGATCTCGTTCAAATTCTTTTCATTGTTGGCTCAACCTTTTAGGTTTTTTTTCATCCTCCCGGAGTATCTCAGCAATTTGGTGGTGTTTCTCCTTGTCATTCTCGGATTTTGAAGACCGAAGAAGAGTTCCTCTTAAATCCTTACCCGTTCTTCCAAAGATGCGTAGTTCAAGCTTGATGCCATCCTCTCATAATTGTTTTCGATTGTGAGTATTCTTTTCACCCATCCGGAGCATTTCATGAGTTGTTTCCATTTCTTTCCTCCGAAGGCCATCATTTCGGGTTTATTCATTCTCAGCTTTTAGCTCTCCTTCTCCATATTCTACCGGTGCATCATTCAAGTATTCTCTAATCAGTTCATGGCCTCTTCGTTCTCATGTATCTAAATCCCCTCAAGTATCTTCATTCGTTTTCCAATTCTTTCTGGTGAATTGTGCCTTTGCTACTTTCATTTTCAATTCTTACGGTGGTTCGTTCAAGATTCTTTTTCTTTGATTATCATATTAATTCATTCGTTCTTTTCAATCCTACCGGTGGTTCATGAAGACCTTCTCAAGTTTACGCTATATCCCTCTTAATCCTTTCTACGAGAATAAGTAATATGCAAAATCCATTGCTTGCCATCAATTTAATTTGATGAAGGATAAGCATACAATAAATCTTGTTCTTATTTCCTCGAGGTGATTCAATTCTTTTCTTCCGGAGATTATTCATGATGAATAAATTCTTGATTACAAGTGATTCATCTTTCTTTCCGGAGTTGGTCATCATATCACATTCTCGGTTCGAGAGCCTTCATCTTTCTTTTCGGAGTTCCAAGCTCTCTCAATTATCTTGTCGCAAAGCTCCATCTAAATCATTGCAAGGCTTCACCTTGTGTTTTTAACTTCTCTTTCTTTTTATCATCCTTTTATTACCAGAGTTCTCATGAAGGCTCAACATGGTGGTTCGTCAAGGATTCTTTTCATTCTTCAATTGTTCTTCAAGTTTTCTCTCGAAGTTATGACCCGCCAAGATATACTCAAAATTAAACATGGTGTTCAACACATGCCTTGTTTTGAGGAGTTCAAGCATTCTTCATCTTGCATTCCGAAGTGCAATTCTTTCTACCTTATCATTTGAGGTGGTGTTATGTCATTCTTGAATATTTGAGTTCGTGTTTCATGATTCACATGTTGTCAAGAATGAGGTATTTTAAAGCCATCAATCTCTTCGTTGGAGTTATCTTGGTAAAGATTTCACCTAAAGCCTTCCCTAAGGAATGTTGCTATTATGGTGTTTATCAATGATCCAAGTTATCTCTCTATCATCTTGGTGGAAGAAGTTTTTCATCTCTTCGGTGCTCTCAATCAAATCAATGGTTTCCATTTGTGGCCGGTTGTCACCTCATAGTTTTGAGATGTTTTCCATAAGCCCACAACAAGCTTGTGCTTTTTGTTGTTGATTTTGCAACAACTCCATTCAATTCTTCTTTGCAAGGATGCTTTCCAAGCTCATTTTGTGGCAGAATTTGGCATTTTCTTCTCCATTCTTTTATTCCAATGATCTATCTTCTTTTTGTTCTTCCGGAGGCATGGTGATGTTGCTCTCTTCACTCATCATCTCGAATTGTGAGGATCGTGTTCTTTTCTGGCTTATCCATTTAACCGGAGTGTTGTATCATCTCTTAAATATCTTTTCATCTTATCAAGTTTTCCTTCTTCTTTCAGTCGGAGTGCTACCCAAATTATATCAATCTTATTCCGTCTCTATCTAGTTTTAACCGGAGTGGTTTCAATATCTATCTTATCACTAAACCTCTTGGTTCTCATCGTATCCCTTGTTCCTCTTTTTTAACGGAGTGTTTTCAACTTTGTTCATCTTCGTTGTTTTCTTTCTTTCATTTTGCTCAACCTCTCAAGGTTCATGGTTTCACTCGTTTGTCGAAGAAGCAACTTAGTTTACCTCTTATCTTCCTCTTCCTTTCCCTCCGGTGCCATCCTAGATCTCAGGACGAGATCCTCTCGTAGTGGTGGAGTGTTGTAACGCCCCGGATACAACTTTTCACATTCGTAACTCCAACTCTTGCCTTTTTCCGGAGATGCGATATGATATTTTCTTCGTGGTTGGGTTTTTGTCTGTTGTTTTGCATTTTGTTTTTGTTATGCATCTCGTCTCATGTCATCATTCGCATTGCATTGGCATCGTTTTCATAAAACTTGCATCCGCTCGTAGTTGCCGTGTCCCCCCTTGCTTTTGTTGGCCATTCCGAGACCAACCGGGTTTTCCATTCCCTCTTGTCAAACCACCTAACCTCTCTCAGACCCCCTCGTGTGCGCGTCCGAAACTTGCCCGAACCCGACCCGCTCAGTCGTCACCATTGGGTCCGGATCATCCCCAAACATCTATAAAACATCTCCGTTTTCTTAATTGGACGTCCTAACCTATATTTTCTCAGCCGTCCGATTAAAATCGAAGGGACAAGATAGACCCTAGCCTAACCCCGCTATATAAATATATATACTAGTCTAAACCGAGACCAAATCCCTAATTTCTAGGGATCCTCCTAGCCGCTGCCACTCTCTCCTGCATCTTCATCGGGATCCCTCCCGATCCAAACCCACCAATCACCACAGCCCCTCTCGTTCCATCCCGTGCTCCTCCAACCTCACGCCCGAGGGCCTCCCCGACCACCTCGCGACCGAAGCTTCCCCTACTTCACCTCGCCGGAGATCAGCGCCGCTCCACCTCGTCTCCAACTCCGGTTAAGGCTCCGCCCTGCTCGCTGCTTCTCCTTCCCGTCTTCTTCTCCCGTTCCCTCTGGATCCCGCTCTCACCTGCTCTCTCTTCTCCAGGAAACCCGCAGGAGCATCGTCCTCTCGTTGCCGCTGCCTTCCCCTCGTCTCCCGTTGCAGACCACCCAAGGCCGCCCCATGGAACTCTGCTGCCGGGCCTCCTCCTCGCCTAGTCACTCCGGCGACCAGCAAGCCGGCCACGCGCCACCGCCTTCCGGCCCAGACCTCCCCGCTCGTGCTTCGCTCCTGCCGCCGCCCTGCTCCATTCGTCGCTATCTCCGTCAGATCCGGCAAGCCCCTGCGCCCCGGCATCGTCCCTGCCTCCAGGTCGCCGCTCTGCCGCCGGAGACCAAGCTGCCGGAGCCCCAAGCCCCTGTGCCTCTCCGCCGCCCCGCCAAGTCCCTCTGCAGCATCGCCCGCCCGCTCGCTTCCTCTGCTTCGAACGAGACGACCAGCGCCGCTCGACCGCCGCGCCAAGTTCCGCCGTCCTCGCCCGGATCCAGCCGCCCCTGCTTCCGTCGAGCGTCCCCGCCTTGGATCCGATCGTCCCCGTGACGTCCCGCCGCGCCAAGCCCCCCTCCAGCCGCGGGTCTCCTTCGCTGCTTCGAGCGGCAGCAGTTCGGGCAGAGGAGGATGGCGCCTCTGCCTCGACACCCCGCGCGTCGCCTGCGTGCGTTGACCGCGCCTAGACCCAGCGCCTCTTCCACCGACTGGGCCGAGCCCATGGTGAGGCCACCCCCAGCGCCCCTCCTTTTTTTTCTCCTGTTGGGCCAACCAGTTTCAGCCCGCTGTGTATTTTTTTTCCTGTCTGCGAATTTGTTATTTATCCAGAGATTACAGTTTTGCAGAAAACCCCTCATGTTCATGCATGTAATAACTCCAAAACGTGCATCGGATTAAAATGATTTAAACATGTAAAATGCTTAGAATTTTGTGTAGATTAATAATATGCCACTTTCATCCATGTTTAAAATGTTTAACATGTTGTTTGTTTAAATTTGCTCAAATGCCATGTTAAAATGATTTATTTCATAACTAAATAACCGTAGCTCGGTTTTAAATGTTCTTTATATATAAATGGGGTGGAAAAATGCCTAGTTTAACATGGTCCACTTTATTTTCCTGTTTAACAACTTTAAAATATGTTTTAGGGCAGAACAGTACCAAATTCATAAATATGGACATGAGGATTTTCCGGAATTGTTGTTTGTTGATCCGGCCTCATTTAAACTTGCCTAAATAGTTAGTTTACTTTTGTTACACCCCTTGCCATGTTTAACAACATTTAACATTGTTGTGTACCTAAACGAGAGCGAACTAAATAATTGATGTGGTGTTTCGTCAATATGCAACTCGTTGCATATTGAGCTCCACTTAACTTGTAGTATTGTTTGTTGCACTTTGCCATGCCATGCCTCATTAAACCGGACATGCATCATACTTGTTTGTGCATCATGCCATGTTTATGCTTGTGCATTTACCATGTTGTTTGTTTCTTTCCGGTATTGCTTCTTAGTTCCGGTAATGTTGCGATTGTGAGGATTCGTTCGACTACGCCCGTTCGTCTTCTTCATGGACTCGTCCTTCTTCCTAGCGGGATTTCAGGCAAGATGACCGCTACCCTGGATCTCACTACTATCATTGCTATGCTAGTTGCTTCGCTCTATCGCTATGCTGCGTTACCCTCCCAAATTGCCATGAACCTCTAACCTTTGACACCCTTCCTAGCAAACCGTTGTTTGGCTATGTTACCGCTTTGCTCAGCCCCTCTTATAGCATTGTTAGTTGCAGGTGAAGTTGAAGATTGCTCCATGGTGGACAGATTATGTTGGGATATCACAATACCTTTTATATTATTAATGCATCTATATTCTTGGTAAAGGGTGGAAGCCTCGGCCTTATGCCTGGTGTTTTGTTCCACTCTTGCCGCCCTAGTTTCCGTCATACCGGTGTTATGTTCCCGAATTTTGCGTTCCTAATGCGGTCGGGTGATTTATGGGACCCCCCTGACAGTTCGCTTTGAATAAAACTTGTCCAGCAAGGCCCAACCTTGGTTTTACCATTTTCCTCACCACCACCTATACCCTTCCCTTGGGTCGGCCAACCCAAGGGTCATCTTTATTTTAGCCCCCCGGGCCAGTGCTTGTCTAAGTGTTGGTCCGAACCGAGCAGCCTGCGGGGCCCCCTCGGGGAAACTCGAGGTCTGGTTTTACTCATAGCTTGACTTATCCGGTGTTGCCCTGAGAACGAGATATGTGCAGCTCCTATCAGGATTGTCGGCGCATCGGGCGGCTTTGTTGGTCTTGTTTTACCATTGTCGAAATGTCTTGTAAACCGGGATTCCGAGACTGATCGGGTCTTCCTGGGAGAAGGAATATCCTTCGTTGATCACGAGAGCTTATCATGGGCTAAGTTGGGACACCCCTGCAGGGTATAAACTTTCGAGAGCCGTGCCCGCGGTTATGTGGCAGATGAGAATTTGTTAATGTCCGGTTGTAGATAACTTGACACCTGATCCGAATTAAAACACATCAACCGCGTGTGTAGCCGTGATGGTCTCTTCTCGGCGGAGTCCGGGAAGTGAACACGGTTTTTGGGTTATGTTTGACATAAGTAGGTGTTCAGGATCACCTCTTGATTATTGCTAGCTTCACGACCGTTCCGCTTGTTCTCTTCTCGCTCTCATTTGCGCATGTCAGCCACCATATCATGCTTAGTCGCTGCTGCAACCTCACCACTTTACCCCTTCCTTTCCCATTAAGCTTTGCTAGTCTTGATACCCATGGTAATGGGATTGCTGAGTCCTCGTGGCTCACAGATTACTACAACAACAGTTGCAGGTACAGGTTATGCGATGATCATGACGCGAGAGCGATGTTTGCTTGTTTGGAGTTCTTCTTCTGCTTCTTCTTCGATCAGGGGATAGGTTCCAGGTCGGCAGCCTGGGCTAGCAGGGTGGATGTCGTTTGAGTTTCTGTTTGTGTTTCATCCGTAGTCGGATGGTGCTCTTTTGTAAGATGATGTTGTATTCATGTGGCATTGTATGCCTCTTGTATGTATCCCCATCTATTATGTAATGTTGATGTAATGATATCCACCTTGCAAAAGCGTCTTCAAGATGCGCTTCTATCCTTGGTGGGACCCTCGAGTTCCTTTAGGATAGGGTCGCATCTTGGGCATGACAGACTTCAAACTTGCCGGTGAGAAGAGGTTGTTTGACATTAGCTCACTCGATGAATGGAGAACCCAAGCATATGAGAATGCCAAGTTATTCAAAGAAAAAGTCAAACGCTGGCATAATAAAAGGATACAAAAGCGTGAATTTTACGTAGGTGATTATGTGTTATTATTCAAATCTCGTTTAAGATTTTTGTAGGAAAGCTTCTCTCTAAATGGGAAGGTCCCTACGTTATCGAGGAGGTCTATCGTTCTGGTGCCATAAAAATCAACAACTTCGAAGGCACAAGTCCGAGGGTGGTAAATGGTCAAAGAATTAAACATTATATTTCAGGTAATCCTATCAATGTTGAAACTAATATTATTGAAACCATAACCCCGGAGGAATACATAAGGGACACTTTCCAGAATGTTCCAGACTCCGAAAAGGAATAGGTATGTGGTACGGTAAGTAAACCGACTCCAAAACAACTCCAATGGCAATTTTTATCAGTTTTGGAATATTTAAGAATTTTAGGAAGAAAGAAGTAATCCGAAAGGGACACGAGGCCCCCACGAGAGTGGAGGGCGCGCCCACCCTTACTGGGCGCGCCCCCTGTCTTGTGGGCACCTCGTGTGCCCCCCGGACTCCGTTTTCTTGCACGTTACATATTTTGGTCGGTAAAAATTCATTATATAAACTCCTGAAGGTTTTGACCACCGTATCATGCAAATATCCTCTGTTTTCATTTCGAGCTGTTTCTGTTGCAGACTTGGAGCAATATGTCGTCCCAGGACTCGGAGGGAGAAAGCTATGTGGCTGATTTCCTTGCAGACCCTAGGATCTACGGGGACTTGGAACATGGTGGCTGGACCACTGAGGAAGAGGAGGACTATGAGCCTAAGGGAAAGGAGGAAACTAGTTCAGACGAAGACGAAGCCCCATTACCTCAACCTGGGGACATGCATGTGGGGTTTAAAAAGTCAAGCATACCTGATAGAGCAAAGAAGCCAAAGATCGAGTTTATCCCTTTTTGTCTCTTGCAGGAAAATAAACAGGAATTGTGCAAAAGAGTATTAAGCCTTGAGCAGGAGATCGAGGACCTTAAAGAGGAAAACATTATACTCAAGCATAAGTTGAGGAAGAAGCCTACATCATCAACAACTCCTACTTCACCACCTCCAAGGACATAATCACATGTGATGGGCACTCCCCTTGGCAACTGCCAAGCTTGGGGGAGGTGCCCCGGTATCGTATCACCATCACACTCCTATCTTTACCGTTTTATTTAGCTCGATCCTTTTAGTAGTATCTTGATCTATTAGATTGAAGTTTTGATATCAAGTAGTTTTGAGTTTTGCTTTGTGATCTCTTTATGTAATTGAGTCTGTGAGCTATCTATAATAAAGATTAGTGTTGAGTCAAGGGCTTTGCTATGTTGCTATGATCTTGAGAAAGTAGAAAGAATAAAAGAGTTCATATCGATCTTATGGTTAGTGATGACTTCACACATAGAAAGTATGAGGCATAAAAGTTGTTGAGAGTTGATAAACGTAGTTTTGGTCATTGTTGCAATTAATAGGAAGTGATAAGGAAGGAGAGGTTCACATACAAATATATTATCTTGGACATCTTTTATGATTGGGAGCACTCATTAAGTATGACATGCTAAAAGGGTTGACGTTGAACAAGGAAGACAATGTAATGGTTTATGTTTTCTCACATCTCAGTTAAAGTATATTGTCATTGACCTTCCAAACATGTTGAGCTTGCCTTTCCCCCTCATGGTAGCCAAATTCCTTGCACCAAGTAGATATACTACTTGTGCTTCCAAATATCTTTAAAACAAGTTTTGCCATGAGAGCCCGCCATATCTACCTATGGATTGAGTAAGATCCTTCAAGTAAGTTGTCATATTGCAGGCAATAAAAATTGCTATCTGAATATGTATGACTTATTAGTGCAGAGAAAATAAGCTTTATACGATCTTGTTGTGGAAGCAATAAAAGCGATGGACTGCATAATAAAGGTCCACATACAAAGGGCAATATAAAGTGACGTTCTTTTGCATTAAGATTTTGTGCATCCAACCCTAAACACACATGACAACCTCTGCGAAGGGCCTATCTTTTACTTTATGTTTTTACTTTATGCTTGAGTCAATGTGATCTTCACCTTTCCCTTTTTCATTTTATCCCTTGGCAAGCTCCTCATGTTTGAAAGATCATGATATATATATATATATATATATATATATATATATATATATATATATATATATATATATATATATATATATCCAATTGGATGTAAGTTAGCACAGGCTATTATTGTTGACATCACCTAAAGGTGAATACGTTGGGAGGCAACACAATAAGCCCCTATCTTTCTCAGTGTCCGGCTGAAACTCCATAACTACAAGTATTGCGTGAGTGTTAGCAATTGTAGAAGACTACATGATAGTTGAGTATGTGGATTTGCTGAAAAGCTCATTGTTGACTCTTTCTGATGTTATGATAAATTGCAATTGCTTCAATGACTGAGATTATAGTTTGTTAGTTCTCAATGAAGTTTTTGAACCATACTTGACATTGTGAATTGATTGTTACTTGAGTATAAGAAATCATTTGATAAAATCTATATATGTTGCTGTTATAAGAATGATCATGATGCCCTCATGTCCGTATTTTATTTTTATCGACACTTCTATCTCTAAACATGTGGACATATTTTTCGATTTCGGCTTCCGCTTGAGGACAAGCGAGGTCTAAGCTTGGGGGAGTTGATACGTCCATTTTGCATCATGCTTTTATATCAATATTTATTGCATTATGGGCTCTCATTACACATTATATCTCAATACTTATGGCTATTCTCTCTTATTTCACAAGGTTTACCATGAAGAGGGGGGATGCCGGCAGCTGGAATTCTGGCTGGAAAAGGAGCAAACAATGGAAACCTATTCTGCACTGCTCCAAAAATCCTGAAACTCCACAAAACATGTTTTTGGAATTAATAAGAATTATTGAGCGAAAGAAATACATTAGGGGGCCCACACCCTGGCCAGGAGGGTGGGGGGCGCGCCCACCCCTACTGGGCACACCCCTATCTCTTGGGCCCCTTGGTGGCCCCCCAGTGTCCATATTCTGCTATATGAAGGCTTTTACCCTGGAAAAAATCGTGGGCAAGCTTACGCGACGAAACTCCACCGCCACGAGGCGGAACCTTGGCGGAACCAATCTAGAGCTCCGGCAGAGCTGTTCTGCCGGGGACACTTCCCTCCGGGAGGGGGAAATCATCACCAACGTCATCATCAACGATCCTCTCATCGGGAGGGGGTCAATCTCCATCAACATCTTCACCAGCACCATCTCCTCTCAAAACCCTAGTTCATCTCTTGTATCCAATCTTGTATCCAAACCACAAATTGGTACATGTGGGTTGCTAGTAGTGTTGATTACTCCTTGTAGTTGATGCTAATTGGTTTACTTGGTGGAAGATCATATGTTCAGATCCTTAATGCATATTATTACTCCTCTGATTATGAACATGAATATGCTTTGTGAGTAGTTATGTTTGTTCTTGAGAACATGGGTGAAGTCTTGCTATTAGTAGTCATGTGAATTTGGTATTCGTTCGATATTTTGATGAGATGTATGTTGTCTTTTCCTCTAGTGGTGTTATGTGAACGTCGAGTACATGACACTTCACCATTATTTGGGCCTAGAGGAAGGCGTTGGGAAGTAATAAGTAGATGATGGGTTGCTAGAGTGACAGAAGCTTAAACCCTAGTTTATGCGTTGCTTCGTTAGGGGCTGATTTGGATCCATATGTTCAATGCTGTGGTTAGGTTTACCTTAATACTTCTTTTGCAGTTGCGGACGCTTGCAATAGGGGTTAATCATAAGTGGGATGCTTGTCCAAGTAAGGGCAGTACCCAAGCACCGGTCCACCCACATATCAAATTATCAAAGTACCGAACGCGAATCATATGAGCGTGATGAAAACTAGCTTGACGATAATTCCCATGTGTCCTCGGGAGCTCCTTTCTCATTATAAGAAATTGTCCTGACTTATCCTTTGCTACAAAAAGGATTGGGCCACCTTGCTGCACTTTATTTACTTTATTTACTTGTTACTCGTTACAATTTATCTTATCTCAAAACTATCTATTACCTACAATTTCAGTGCTTGCAGAGAAAACCTTACTGAAAACCGCTTATCATTTCCTTCTGCTCCTCGTTGGGTTCGACACTCTTACTTATCGAAAGGACTACGATAGATCCCCTACACTTGTGGGTCATCAGCGCGCTGTCGTGTGCGTTCAAACGCACCTAGCCCCGCAACGAACCGTGCCCCGCAGCCCCGTCATCGAACTCGCGCGAGCCCCAACGTCCGCCCCGCTCGTCGCTGGCGACGCTGCGGTTCACCTCCAGCCAAGCCACCAGCCCCATTCAATGCGCCATGGCGTGAGCGTTCGAAAGAGCCCACCCGCGCCCCCTTACTTGCACCGTGGCGTAATTCCGGCGAGGTCTGCGCGACTCCGCCGAGTTTTCGGTCGCCGATGGTGAATCTCCGCCGCAACCGACGTGGCCTGCTGCTGGGGCTCATCTGGGTCACTGCCTGGTGGCCCCAGGGGCCCGGCTGACCTATTGACCATGGTCAACTTGCTAACTGGGCTGGTCCCCGCAGCTGACCAGTGGCCCCCACCCTATAAGCTAATTAAATTAGTTAAATTAGTTAATCTAGGCCAATTGGTCACTGACTAATGGGGCCCACACTTAGTTAGTTCTAATTAGTTTAAAACAAATCCTATTTCACCTCTATCTCAATGACAGGTGGGTCCCACTGGACCCACATGTCAGATTTGACTCAGTCAACCGCACTGTTGACTGATGACCTCAGCGTTGCGTCATGCTGACATCAGCAGACACTATTCTGGATAATGTTAGAATTAAATAGATAAATAAATTCAAAAAATAATTAAAAGTTTAGAAAATCATATAAAATAATCCGTAGCTCGGATGAAAATACTTTGTACATGAAAGTTGCTCAGAACGACGAGACGAATCCGAATACGCAGCCCGTTCGTCCGCCACACGTGCCTAGCATAGTGAACCTGCAACATTTCACCTCCGATTCATCTGTCCAAAAACGCGAAACACCGGGGATACTTTCCCGGATGTTTCCCCCTTTCGCCGGTATCACCTACTACCGCTTTAGGGCACACCTAACACCGTTCATTGTCATGTAATGCATCGTCATGCTTATGTTTGCATTGTATTTATTGTTTCTTCCCCCTCTTCTCTCCGATAGACTATGAGTCCGACGCTGCTGCTGCCCAGTTCGATTACGGAGTTGACGACCCCTCCTTCTTGCCAGAGCAACTAGGCAAGCCCCCCCCCCCCTTGATCACCAGATATCACATATTATTCTCTCTACTGCTTGCAATAGAGTAGTGTAGCATGTTACTGTTCGGTTACTCCTATTCTGTTGCATAGCCTGTCATTGTTACTACAGTCATTGATACCTTACCCACAATCCTAAATGCTTAGTATAGGATGCTAGTTTATCATCATTGGCCCTACATTCTTGTCAGTCTGCCTTGCTATACTATCGGCCTATGATCACTCGGGAGGTGATCACGGGTATATACTATACATATATACATACTATACAGATGGTGACTAAAGTCGGGTCGGCTCGTTGAGTACCCGCGAGTGATTCACGGATTGGGGGTTGAAAGGACATTTGTCCCGACGGCCCTCTGTGTGGAACTTTGTGGCAGAGCGACAGGGCAAGTTGAGACCGCCTAGGTGAGAGGTGGGCCTAGCCCTGGTCGGCGTTCGCGGTTACTTCATAATAACACGCTTAACGAGATCTTGGTATTTGATCTGAGTCTGGCCAATGGCCTATACGCACTAACCAACAACGCGGGAATAGTTATGGGCACTCGACGTCGTGGTATCAGCCGAAGCCTTCTTGACGTCAGCGACTGAGCGGCGCGCGCCGGGTTGGACCGCGTAACGCAACTTCCTTTGTAATGGAGGTTGCTAGGTCTGCTCACCGGCCGCGTACGCAACGTGCAGGTGTGCAATGGGCGATGGTCCCAGACCCCTGCGCGCATAGGATTTAGACCGGCGTGCTGACCTCTCTGTTGTGCCTAGGTGGGGCTGCGACGTGTTGATCTTCCGAGGCCGGGCATGACCCAGTAAAGTGTGTGTGGCCAAAGGGGATCGAGCGTGTTGGGTTATGTGGTGCACCCCTGTAGGGAAGTTTATCTATTCGAATAGCCGTGTCCCTTTGTAAAAGGACGACCCGGAGTTGTACCTTGACCTTACGACAACTAGAACCGGATACTTAATAAAACACACCCAGACAAGTTCCACAGACAACCCGGTGATCGCTTTCCCATAGGGCGACAAGGGGAGGATCGCCGGGTAGGATTATGCTATGCGATGCTACTTGGAGGACTTCAATCTACTCTCTTCTACATGCTGCAAGACGGAGGCTGCCAGAAGCGTAGTCTTCGATAGGACTAGCTATTCCCCCTCTTATTCTGGCATTCTGCAGTTCAGTCCACTGATATTGCCTCTTACACATATACCCATGCATATGTAGTGTAGATCCTTGCTTGCAAGTACTTTGGATGAGCACTCATGGTTGCTTTGCTCCCTCTTTTCCCCCTTTTTTCCTCTTCTTCCCGGATGCCGCAACCAGACGTTGGAGCCTAGGATCCAGACGCCACCATCGAGGATGACTCCTATTACACTGGAGGTGCCTACTACTACGTGCAGGCCGCTGACGATGACCAGGAGTAGTTTAGGAGGATCCCAGGCAAGAGGCCTGCGCCTCTTTCGATATGTATCCTAGTTTGTGCTAGCCATCTTATGGCAACTTGTTTAACTTATGTCTGTACTCAGATATTGTTGCTTCTGCTGACTCGTTTACGTTGAGCACTTGTATTCAAGCCCTCGAGGCCCCTGGCTTGTAATATGATGCTTGTATGACTTATTTTACTTTTAGAGTTGTGTTGTGATATCTTCCCATGAGTCCCTGATCTTGATCGTACACGTTTGCATGCATGATTAGTGTGCAATTGAATCGGGGGCATCACAAGTTGGTATCAGAGCCGACTGCCTGTAGGAATCCTCCTTCCACACTCCTTGCCCGAAGTCGAGTCTAGAGATTGCAAAGCTTTTTACTAACTTGGATGTGCGGCTTACGGGCCAACGTCGCCATTGGGTGGTATTAGGATCTTTTACTCCTCGACCTTTACTCTGGGACTCTGATCTCTCCTCTATTCGGGTTAAATGATTTTGCTAACTCTAACTCTAGGTTCTCGTAACTATTTCTCCCGGAAAGCCCTCATTCCAGAAGATCACCCGTTTCATCACAAGATTCTGAGGATATCCCTCGATATTTTCCTGAGACACTTGTGCTCATCGCCTTTGCAATTCACTGCCACCGATATATCCCTATGGATATCTGCCTGCACTTGTCATTCTCATGATCATTTCTCGTCGCTCTTGTTGTTACAAGATGCCTCAAACTATTCTCCGTTGTCCCGAGAATCCTTTGAGTTTAATGTCTTGCAGTTTTATTTTGCATGAAAACCCTTATGGTTTTTTTCTCACATTTATCGAGGATCTGTTCTTCTCAATTGTTCATGTGTCTCACAAAATTTCTTCGGAATACTTTTTGATCTTTTGAAAATCCTCTGCAGTCTGTTATTCTTGAAATTCTTGCCTGCTTGCATTATGGTTAATTCCATATGACTAGTAGTCCTTGTTAACATCCCTTGTCTTAGTCATTTTTAGCCTATTGATTCGATGTGTGCATACACACGCAGTCATCAGGTTATCCTTTTTAAAATTATCTTTCCGGCCCAGGCGTCATTCCGGACATGAGTTGGTTCTCGGCAATTCAAACCTTTATTGATTGTCCAACTAAGTGTTTTCAACTTATCCATCCTTGATCAGAGCGTCTGCTTCTGATCCTTCGTTTTGGAAACCATAATTTCTTTCTATTTAAGCATCAGACTAATCAGGTGATTCTTGAATCTGATGCCTCTGCATTCTTCCTTCCTCTGAGTGAGTACCGATACTCACATCAGCTCTGTTGTGGATCGCCCGATCCATTGTTGGATTGTTATCCGACAGTGTCCTTCATATTCAATCACCTTGTGAGTTCTTCCCCTAATACATAGTGCCTTTGGTAAGTTGTATCATCTGCTTGTCCAACCATGCTCTGCTTTCGAGCTTGTGTATTTACTTTTGAAACTTGTGGTATATGTTACTAAGATGCCTGATGGGTTGAACCTATGTCTTCCCCTAATCCGTGAGAACCCGAAAGTTTTCACAAGTCATACTCTTCCGATGTTCTACTAGATAAATTCCAACACTACAGTTTTATCAAAGCGAGAGGTAAATAAATGATATGCATTAAAGAAGTGGGAGTCGACCTTGAACTTTGTGTTCATGCCCATGAAAATGATGTAGACCGTCTCGGAAGCTTCTTGCAGAATGATTATCCAGCTGTATGATTCTTTTGGTATTTTTGAAATTGATTCCTTACAGTTATGGTTCCGACCATGCTGTCCTGATCTGATATATCTGATGGGAATTCATTCCAGTGCCTCGTCTATTTTTGGCAAGGTTGAAGTATCTACTGTCATAGGTCAATGACCCGGTTCTACTTCTATCATGTTCTACCTTCGAGTATTACCCCCTGGTATCACTACAAGAAATATGTCAACTTGTGACCTTCAATATTGGTCACTGAAAGGTCATTGATTTTCATTTGCGACCTTTTTGTGACCAAAAATAGATGGTCAAAAGCTGGCCGTCCTAAACTGAAATTAACGACCTTCTTCGGGATAAGGTCGTAGACGTCAACGACCAAAACAAAAGGTCATGGATTCTACGACCTTTTGTTTTGGTCATTAGCTGTCTGTCCAGGCCACGTCGGATCCGACGTGGCAAGATTGCGACCAATTGAAAAGGTCGTTGACAAGAATTAGCCCGGTCCGATTCGGTGTCTATATGGGCCGAGCCCATTAATTCAGCCCATTTATATATTTTTTCCTGTCAATTTTCGCTAGCTACATGGGCCGAGCCCAGCAATTCGGCCTTATTATTTTTGGGCCATGGCCTTTTGCGGACCATTTCATTATGCCTATTTTTGTGGTTTTTCAGAAATGCACAAGGTTCCAATCCACTATAGTTTGGGCCGGAGCCTTTTTAGAGCCCAAATATTATTTTGTCAAGTAGAACATTTGGTATTTTTCATTCACAGATTTCAATTTACACATTTGAACAGCAAAATATCAATAAATCTGTCAATTAACTGATTAAATCCAGAGATCATCCAGTCAAATAATCACAAGAGCAAATACACATCTGCACGTCCAACAAGTGCACATACAATCAAAAACAGATACACAAGGGTGGCATAGCGCCAGCTTAATTCCTACAAGGCGGCGGTGGTGGTATCTACAATGTGTGGAAGAAACATTCAGGACCTCCTTGTCCTCTTCTTGTCACCTGCATTCTTGAGCTGCGAGAGGACACAACACCGTTAAACACAGTTGATCAGACCATATTGACACGAATCACAAATGTTGGCACCCAGTGTATATTATGTAAGTGCTGGTATATTTTTACTACCAAAACCATCACTACTGTGCATACATGCTTGGCTTATAAGCTTCATCCATCTGGTTGGCACCATCACTGCATATTGTTGCTACCGACCGAGACCCACCCACATGAGACCAAGTACAATAATATCTCACGAGATTTCTACTGTACACAAGTGTGCACATACATAGGTTGCTCCATGCATACACGCGCATTAGTGATCAAGAGATTGTAATATTTTAATAATCCACTACATGCACTACACAGCTACTCCTACCTAGGTAGCTATACGTAGGTGTACTAGCAGCCATCCCAGAGGCGAGTTGATCAACAATTCAACATACACTAGCTAGCCAGCAAGCCACTGCTATGTACTATCCTAGCAGTAGCAACGACTTTTGTTTGTCATGCGTGTAAAGAAATGCATGCATTTCCAGTAAATATAAATGTATGCATGCTGCCATTGGCCTGGACCACACTAGAAGAAAAATGCTCGTAGCGACCAGTAGATAGACCGACCTAGATGTGCGCTTCTTTCCAGTCGCCAGTTCTATTTGCCATCAACTTGCAAGCTTTACCTACATGGTCACCATGTAGTAATGGCATGCGCACCAAAAGGAAGAGAAGAAACCGAGCTCTGGGCTAGAAGGAGAGGCCCACCACATGCAGCATGAGAAAGGTACAGGTACAGTTTCATGAGCCAACACTTACATAGTATACAGTTTCATGTCGAAGGATCGACATGCCAGAAGAGGGCGGCCACCGAGGTACAGGTACTCCCTGCGCTTAGCGATGATGGCGGTGCCGGAGAAGCACCCTAAGGTGATGGCAGTTCTGACAAACCCTGTCATGAGGATGCTGGTCGCACACGAGCAATAGGCAAGTTATGTCAGCCAACATAAATAGCAGGGATGAGAAACAGATGTGAGCATTGAGCAGCAAAAAACTAGAAGCAAAGCTCTACGAAAAACACCAGCAAAGCTGGTTGTCCAAGTAACAAAACAATCCGTCACATCAATTTTGTACAACTGTAGATACACAAATTCAGAACCACCAACAAAAATGAAGGCCCCAAAAGTCCATGATCAGGCCCAAAGTTCAATAACAATAACCCAAACGCAAGGTCCAAACCCCACCGCAAAGGGCCCAGGTACAAACTGTCAATATAGGTAGCATAAATTAAAAGACTATAATGATAGCGGCCCATCCAAACAGCAGACAATGTAGGAAAAAGGAGGGTCTCAAGAGAACAATAGACTAATCCAGAAGCATCATTTGGCACCTACACAACCTAACTAATAGTGCTTGCAAGAACAACCAGACAATGATGGATGAGGACATATAATCAGCAGACATGCAATAATCCAATCACAGGCATTCACAAACAGTACGTGTCACACTCCCATGTCATATGGTTTTGTTACCACAGGGTTTGCTCATAATCTATTCTCTACAAGACAGGGACATTTGCATCAGCAACAAAAGCAAATTCGTGTTTACCTTGTGTCAAAGTCTATGGGGAGCTCAATCAGAGGTCCAACCGAAGCCCCTTCCAGGAGGGCTCACATAGCTCTTTACGCTGTATCAGAATTAACACATATTTTAGATGATAGAAATATCCTAAACACACCAGTAATAATCGACTTCTGACTAGCAACGGCAAACAGATTCAGGCACAAGCAATTTTATAGCAGGATGAAAAATCTATGTGCAGAATTCATGAATGAAATTATAGTAGTAGCACAAAGGACCCTCACAGACATTTGTAATAGTACGCAAAGGTAAATAGAGTTCCCAGCAGACAATGTATTCCAGTTATTAAACAAATGCTCGCCAAGATAATCAGTACAGTGGTGAACCGAACACAGTAATAATCCAAAGCTGATACTAATAAGTAGCAGGAACCTCCCTACTTTTGTGATATAAAACTAATATCAGACCAATTTTGTACCAAGTTGTACATAATCAGTGATGTACAACATGGGAATATCAAACAGTCAGTTGTTAAAAATGTTCAACAACCTTGGCGCCCTTGAGGTTCTCGGCGCCAAGCTTGACGAGGAAGGAGTACCAGTGCAGCTCTCAGGCACGCAGACAATGAACATCGCCATCGCCACAATCGTCAGAACCCTGCCCAACAGGAGCAAGTCGGTCGGTGCATCTTCAGAGACCCAAAAAGTGAGAGTTATGGGCATTGAACTAACGGACCAGGAGAAGATGGAGAGGATGACGCTGCTTGAATGGTGCCTATGCTGCTTGGACGATGTTGGCGCCTGCCGGCAGCGCTTGGTCCAGCAGGGGCAGCAGCAACACAGGCAGAGCCACCAGCCGCTGGCGTAGGCGGCGACGATGGCCTGGTTGATGAACACCAGGAACACCCCCAGGATGCCGAGACCCGTCGTTGGCGGGCTCCTATATACACACAGTTTGTCCCGTTGTACTCCACGGACTAACGTAGAATCAGTTAGCACAGATCTATCGAATTGATGAAAAGATAATTGTGATGTTCGATCTTGGATCCATGCCTTGGAGCTGTAGTTTTGGCGACGAAGCCGAGGGTGACCGCGACGGAGCCGAGAAAGCCAGGACCATGCACACCAGCACCACGTCTTTCTCCATGTTGCCCCTTCTCCTTTTTCTTCTGGATGAACTATCAGCAGTTAGAATCATATTGGACTGTTTACATAGATGTATAAAAACAGGGTCTTATAAATGTGCAAAAGGTCTTAAAAACAGAGTCGCATTGGCTATTTAGAGTCTTGTAAAGCATTTAGTTACCTTGAAGAACTTGGCAGCTGGTTACTTGGTCCATCAATTTCGTTGGGATGGTGCTAATGCCCTGGGCCTGCACCAGAGGAAATCATGGATGGGGAGAGATGGTGAGGGGAGGGAGGGATGAGGTCGACGGCGGTGGGTGAGGAGGACGGCGAGGTCGACGGTGGGGAGAGGACTGGATCGGGAGGGGGCCGGGAGCGGGGAGGAGGTGGGGGCGGTGCGAGGAGATGGGGATGAGGAGGAGGGGTGCGGTGGGATCTGAGCTAGGGTTTGGGCTACGGGTGGGGGTATCTTTTTTTTTTCTATAGATAGATGGATGGATGGATGTGGGATGGGGAGACGGATGGATGGATGGGCACCATGTCATCGATCCGTGGGAAGAGTTCTGATTGGCTCGGAAAACCAGTGATTTAAAATAGTTTCCAAGTATTAAAAATAGAGAGATTTTGTGAAATAGCTATCAAAAATATTTTGCAAAAGGGAACCACACAAATTTTCACTAGAGTTAGACCACATTTTATGGATAAGGACCAATTTGTATGCATTTCTGGTCTTTCTAGCTCTTTTTAATCATTTTTTGAGTGCCCAAAATGAGTTTTTTTGTGAAGGACCTACCATATATTTGTTGCAAAACTGGACCAAATTATTTTTATAAAATACTAGGCCATATTTAATGCACAATTGACCAAATGGTTGGGTGTCAAAAACTTTTATCCACCTCTCGTGAAAAAGACAAATTTCCGCCGATTCAGTTGGAAGCGGGTCAAATTTAAACTGCAGCTGCCTCATAGTTTGCTCTTTATTTTTTTCAAAAAATCATTTCTAGGTACATAAGTATCTATTTAATCATAGAAACACCAAAAAATTCCAAGATTGAACCACTAGCGAGGGACGATCATGCCCGCCGTTTTGACCGCATTTTGAAACGGGCGTGAAAAATTAGAAGAAATCAAAAAATTGGAAAACCTTTGCATTGTATCATTATATGTGACCAAGTTTACAGGAAAAATAATAAACTTGTAATATGGTAATTGTTTTAAAAAAAGTGTTCTCAGAAACGAGCTATTATGCGTGAAGATTCATGGCTTTCAAGCCAAATGATCAATCTTATGGCCACATTCATGGCATAGTTCGTTCAAATATTCTCATATTGTGCACAAGGGTGCATCTTGGAATTCCAAAGAATGTTGCCTAAGGGACTTTTCATTTTCTTTGCACGGAAAATTCATTTCCATTTTTCGAGTGCCCGAAATGAGTTTTTTTGTGAAGGACCTACAATATATTTATTGCAAAATTGGACCAAAACAATTTTATAAAATACTAGGACATATTTAATGCACAATTGACCAAATGGTTGGGTGTCAAAAGTTTTGATCCACCTCTCGTGAAAAAGATGAATTCTCGCCGATTCAGCTGGAAGCGGGTCAAATTTGAACTGTGTCTACCTCATAGTTTGCTCTTTATTTTTTCCAAAAATCATTTCTAGGTACTAAGTATCTATTTAATGATAGAAACATCAAAAGTTTTCCAAGATTCAACCACTAGCTAGGAACTGTCAAGCCCGTCGTTTTGACCACATTTTGAAACGGGCATAAAAAATTCAAAAAAAATCAAAAAATTGGAAAACCTTCACGTTGTGTCATTATATGTGACCAAGTTTACAGAAAAATAATAAACTTGTAATATGGTAATTATTTAAAAAAAGTGTTCTCAGAAACGAGCTATCATGCGTGAAGATTCATGGCTTTCAAGCCAAATGATCAATCTTATGGCCACATTCATGGCATAGTTTGTTCAAATGATCTCATATTTTGCACAAGGGTGCATCTTGGAATTCCAAACAGTGTTGCCTAAGGGAGTTTTCATTTTCTTTGCACGGAAAATTCATTTTCCATTTTCCGAGTGCCTGAAATGAGTTTTTTTTTGTGAAGGACCTACAATATATTTATTGCAAAATTGGACCAAATCAATTTTATAAAATACTAGGCCATATTTATTGCACAATTGACCAAATGGCTGGGTGTCAAAAGTTTTGATCCACCTCTCGTGAAAAAGACAAATTCCCGCCGATTCACTTGGAAGCGGGTCAAATTTGAACTGTGTCTACCTCATAGTTTGCTCTTTATTTTTCCAAAAATCATTTCTAGGTACATAAGTATCTATTTAATCATAGAAACATCGAAAGTTTTCCAAGATTCAACCACTAGCTAGGAACTGTCAAGCCCGTCGTTTTGACCGCAATTTGAAACGGGCAAAAAAATTTGAAAAAAATCAAAAAATTGGAAAACCTTCGCATTGTGTCATTATATGTGACCAAGTTTACAGGAAAAATAATAAACTTGTAATATGGTAATTATTTTTAGAAAGTGTTCTCAGAAACGAGCTATCATGCGTGAAGATTCATGACTTTCAAGCCAAATGATCAATCTTATGGCCACATTCATGGCATAGTTTGTTCAAATGATCTCATATTGTGCACAAGGGTGCATCTTAGAATTACAGACAATGTTGCCTAAGGGAGTTTTCATTTTCTTTGCATGGAAAATTCATTTTCCATTTTCCGAGTGCCCGAAATGAGTTTTTTTGTGAAGGACCTACCATATATTTGTTGCAAAATTGGACCAAATCAATTTTATAAAATACTAGGCCATATTTAATGCACAATTGACAAAATGGTTGGGTGTCAAAAGTTTCGATCCACCTCTTGTGAAAAAGACAAATTCCTGCCGATTCAGTAGGAAGCGGGTCAAATTTGAACTGCAGCTACCTCATACTTTGCTATTTATTTTTTCCAAAAATCATTTCTAGTTACATAAGTACCTATTTAATCAGAAATACATGGTTTGGTGGTGATACGTCGAGGTTTGGACGATGGCCGAGGGCCCCAACTCTGGAGCGCGTAAACTCGCATGCCCGCCGCGTGGTCACCGCGTGACCATGGCGTTGCCATGCGTTCTGGGCGGCCTAGGCATGTCTAGTGGGTTGAGCACTCCCTAGTTAGGTGCTAGGAAGAAAATTACAACATAAGATTCTCACGAGGAGACCAAACTATGCTCAAACATGAATTAGCATCCTAGTGTTTGATTAGTGGTACGGGAAATGCACATGGCTAATGGGCGTGAGTTTTGGCTGAGGATGATCAGTTACTAAGAAGACCATCTTCACAAATTTTCAGCTCAAAAGGAGGAGCCTAGGGGGTACTTGCTTTGCAAAGTACCACACTGGACATAAATACGAATGTTGAAGCTGGTCTCAAAATAATGAATGGATTGAGCTAGCGTTTGGTGGTGGATGGTTATTTGGGCATAGGAAAGCACCGTAGAAAATGGATACCTTGGACATGCCAAAGTGGTACTTCCTTCACAAAGTGTTTTTCTGAATAGAATAGGAAAATGAATATTTTTTAATTATTTTTGAACTAGGCAAGGAAGGTTTTTTTACATATTTGACGAAGATATGACCCAAAGAATTTATGAGATTTTTTTGGGAATTTTGGGAATGACAAAAATATAGGTTGCTTCACAATCTAGGGCAAAAACTGCCACATGGACACGACACATAGGCAAAACTGATGAGGTGGGGCCTAGTCATAGCAACCGACCACAATTTACAAGGTTATGACCATCTATATTGGTCACGATCAACTTGAAATAAGGCAGCGGACTAGTGCTATCTGCTTTATGACCATTTCGTGTAAGGAAATTACGACCTTTCTGACCAAAATGGTTGTTATAGTTTAGGGTTTGGAGCCCCCGGAACAGCTTTTGACCAATTGGTCTAAAATGGTCATAGATCTATGACCAATTCTTCCAGGGTCACTGATAGAAGGTCACTAGTTGACATATTTCTTGTACTGTATCTCGAAGATGTCTTGCCATTGCACCACATCTTACTAACTTTGTTGAAGTAATGTCTTTCCTTGGCGTAATCACTCTACGGGTTCTGGGTTGTTGTCAACCGAGGGCACCGACTAGTGAAATTATCCCGCACTACAAATCAAATACCCATAGTATTTTTACTAGGAAATTCTAAACCCAATCTGGTGATTCCTAGACTATCGGCTGCATCCTGGTCTTTCTACTTTTGACTATGCTACCGCGTCCTTCTCTGGTGCATGAATTCTTCAGTGTGTGAGCACGACTTACGTCGAGCTTTCAACATCATGTTGCCTGTCTTGAAAGGCAACTTTGGTTCCGAGCTTGCATCTTATATATTGATCCTATAACTTGCCACTTCGTCATTTCCTTGCTTGTTGCCATTGTTATTTGATTGCATCCTCTTGAAACCTCCTGGCAAATGTGTTGGATCATCTTCAACACTTGACTTCCTCCGAGAGTTCAACTGTGTTCATGATGAGAAATACCCTCCTTACCCTCGATGATTTTTATTATCATCGATAACACCCATGACATCATTTCATCGCGAACTTGTCCACATTATGAATACAACTTGCTCTCCAGCTAGTGTTGTGTTCTGCCTTGAAGTATTACTGTATTTTCTGTCGATTTTGTTGTGGGGATTGCTCCACCTCTTAGAAATTCTCGGTAAGATGATACATCTCACCATCACCATTCTTCCTTGGTCCTCATGTTGTTTTTTTAACCGGGATACCAATATGCTAACGATGTTGCTTGAGTTCTGTACTTCTAGCAACCCTATTGCTTTGAAGTTAGCGATCGACAGTTCGTTCTTAGGCTGTTGGTTATTGAATTGTCACTCTAACATTGATCTTGTTGCCTAAGGTCATATTTAGGGCACACCTTTTAGCTAATGATTAATGGTGTATGTTTTACTCGAGCATACAACATTATATCATTTAAATTGACAAGTGTCATCTTCTTGTTCACATTATTGTGGAAATCCATCCGTTTGGAATTCTCGATGAATTGTCGCTGACCCCATCAACCACCTCCTCATCCCCTCCTTGGTTTAATGATGAACTATTGTTTCAGGAACCCGCTCCCATAGTTCATTTCCCGAGAATCTTGCAATGTCATTTCATCGATTTGTGTTGCACCTTTTCTTCTCGGACATCCTGAGTCTGAGGTATCATGACACCAATCGGATCTGCATCCGGTCAGATATGATGGTTGAGACAACTATCCAGGAGTTATGATGTTGGTCCTTTGATGACCTGGTAATATGATGTCATGCCTAGCACCCCTGGTTGGAGGACCTATCATTATAATTTCTTTTGCAAGGATAACCATTCTTCCTGGAGGAAATTTTAGGACTTATTTTATAAGTTGCTCCTGATGGATCATTTGTGTATCCAAAGTCCGACCCTTGATTGAAACACCATATCGTTGCTACCTCGAAGCATGACTATGATACCCCGCTCATCAACAAAAACATTAGAGGTGCGATGCTAAATGTTTCTTGGCCAGTTATCCAAACACCGTCGTATGGGTAACATCTTGATTAATCCTTGCCTCTTTATTTGAATGGTTGGGTACTTGCTCTCCTACCCTGTATGCCATGTTCTGCTTGTCCATGGGAAGGATATACTCCTAATAACTGTGTGTAATCACAATTTTTCTTTCCATTGTTCTGTTTCATCTGATAATCACGTTTTCATTTCCATTCTTTTGTTTAACCTTTACTGTAATCTGACTTAACTGAGCAGAGATAATTCCATGCTTAGGTAAGCACCTTGTTGTATCACTCTGTCGGTAAGACCCTCTCGGCGTTCTGGGAACGGGGGTCCCCAGACTTGCCTGCCTGCGGCCTGTGGCGTGGCTCAAGTGCAGGCCCAGTACGGCCCATCTTCATCAACGCAAACTCAAGACCCTCACGAGGGGCCAAGCCTCGCGGGGAGGACGACGCAAGGCTTCCTCAGGAGCGTCCTCATCAGGCAGGCTGGCGAGGAGGCGGAGAGATCAAGGCAAGGGTACCTCGCGAGGTGCTCATGACGCAAGCCATGACGATCAGGACCAGGCGGGCGCCAGGCGGGCGCTGACCTGTGCAGTGTCCTTGTTTCCTCTTTGGTGCAAAGGGGGCAAGCATAGGCGCGGAGTACCGAGGCATCAGGCAAAGGTTACCGTTTCGGTGCAACGAGACCAAGACCAGCAGAGCGGCAGGATGGAGGTCACCGTGGAGCCCAAGATGACGTTATCGCCAGTGCCTTTGGCAGCCGAAGACCAACTTTAGTCAGGATAACTTGTACTAGATGTTCCCCTTCAAAATGGCCGTTGTTGGCTCCCTTCCCGCTCAATATTTGGGAAGAGGAACAAGGCCTCTATAAATAGAGATAGCCACCACAGTAGAAAGCGGGAGATCGAGTCCTTTCCTACGAGAACACCGCACCAGCTCAAGAACACCTCTCACGAGGCTGTTCTTCCTCTGTACTGTTCTTCATCAGCCCCTGAGGCAATCCACCACACCACACACTGGAGTAGGGTATTACACCACAACGGTGGCCCGTACCAGTATAAATCTTGTGTCCCTCGTGCTGTTCAACGTTTAGCTTAGATTCTCACGAGGCGTTAGGACGTGGATTGGTAGGGGGAAGATCTTCGCGCGCACCCCAGAGTTCGAACCTCAAGGGTCTGCCGGAACCCCACATTCGACATTTGGTGCGCCAGGTAGGGGTGCGCCGGAATCTTTCTTCCGTTGTTTCGTGTTTGATCGTCCGTCGTGTCCATGGCTGACGCTCGCCGGGCTCGCACCGAGTGTCGGGCTGCTCTCGCTGCCCGCGTCGCCCAGACGGCTCCCGTCGGCGGGTGTAACGCCCCGGATCCGATGCGCTAGGTGTCCGCCAGTTAGTCGCCATTGTTGCCATGTCATTTTCTTGCGTGTTGCATTTTGCCATGTCTTATGTGCATTTCATTTTGCATACGTGTTCGTCTCATGCATCCGAGCATTTTCCCCATTGTCCGTTTTGCAATCCGGCACTCCTATGTCCTCCGGCGTCCCCCTTTCGCCTCTTTTCATGTGCGGGTGTTAAACGTTCTCGGAATGGACCGAGGTTTGCCAAGCGGCCTTGGTATAGCACCGATAGACCGCCTGTCAAGTTTCGTGCCATTTGGAGGTTGTTTGATACTCCAACGGTTAACCGGGTAACCGTAAAGGCCTCTTTTGTGTGCAGCCCAACACCCCTTCCAAAGTGGCCCAAAACCCATCCTAACCCCCTCCTTGCTCTCGGTCGTTCGATCACGATTGTGTGGGCGAAAACCGCACCTCATTTGGACTCTCCTAGCTCCCTCTATCTATAAATAGGTGCACCTCCCCCGAAATTCCCGCAGTCCAAACCCTAGCCATCTTCATCCTCGCGCCGCCGGACACGTCCAACCCCACGCCGGACATGTCCACCGCCCCGGCCACCTCACTCCGACCAATCGGAGGAGGCCACGTTATCCCGCCGCCGCCCCTAGCCAACCAGACGCCGCCACCTCACCCGCGCCCGCACCCTCTCTCTCCTCCCTCCGCCGCAGCCCGCGGGAGGCCCTCCCGGCCCGGTCGGCCGCCGCTGCCGGCCCGCGCCCGCGCCTCCCGGGCCCGTGCGCGCCCTTGCACCGCTCGCCGCCGGCGAACCTCCACGCCGGCGCCGCGCCGCCGCCCCTCGGCCCCCTGCACACCCGAGCCCCGAGCGCCTCTGCCCGGCGTCGACCTGCCCCGCCGCCGCCCGTGCTCCTCCCCGCGCCGCCACCCGGAACCCCGCCCAGCGCCCATTGCCTCGCCTGACCCGGCCGCCGCCGCCATCGCCGGCGTCGCCCGCCTCGACCACCGCCGTCCCCGCGCTCCCCTGCGCCGGATCCGGCGAGATCCGGCCGGAGGAGGTCGCCCCGGGCCCTTCCTCTTCATCTCCGGCGAAGATCCGGCGAGATCCGTCGCCGCATAGAAGTCCGTGCAAAACTGGTGGTTGACCCCGAAAATCTCCAAGTCCCGAAATTATTAACATTATCATGCTATGTTCATCGCATCATAACTCCATGCATACTGCTCCGTTTCGTGCATGTAATATGTCAAATTGTTCGTCTCGACGAGTACTTCATTTCATTTCATTTCATCATTTTCATTTGAGGTCATATTGATGCCCGAAATGCTGTTGGAAGAGTGCATGTTGATGTTAATCTGCTGGAACTGTTATAACATGCTCATTTGCCATTTTTGCCATGTTTGATGTGTGCATCCTATGAGGTTGATGTCTATATGTGTTTTGATCTATGTCATGCCATCTTCACAGTGGTGTCATCCATGTATTTTTGTGGATCTTGTACTGAGTGCATCGAGCTTGTTAAGTAGTGTACTTGCTGTTGCTGTTTTGCTAGACAGATTCTGTAATATTTTGTTGCTATGTAAACATGCTTCTACTAGTTATTCTATGCATAATCTGGAGATGTTCACTAAGGATGTTTTGTTATACATGTCTTGCTCTATCCATTCGTTCCCCTAGTTGCGTTTATAGCCTGCTGTATCATGTTGTTATCTTGCTCCAAAGTTGCTAAATAATGTTGCTGTCAGCCTGTTAACATTAAGTTTAGTTTTGGCCATGTGTTTTGGTAGTGATCCATGCACCCTATGAACTTGTTCTTGCCATGCTTAGCTTATCAAACATGTCTTCTTACTGTTGGCTGCCCTGCCATGCCATGTATTGCTCTGTGGTGAGTGATTCAAGCTCACCAACATGCCTACTTATTGTTGTTCCTGCCATGTATGAATCTGTCATAACATTTGCCATGTTTACATGGGTGCCATCATATTTTCTGTGCCCTTTTCGCTCCTGGTTAGTAAGGGACTTTTGTTCTATGCATTTAGTAGTATCACTCCATGCCTTTGTTTGCCATGTTAAGTTCCTGTAACATGTCGTTTGATAGCTCTAAACATTGCAACCTGATGTTATTTCTGCAAAGTCTAAAACTGTTATTATTTGCAATCTTTCTATCATTTTGAGCATGTTCTAGTGATTTCTGGAGATAGCTCAGTATTCATGTTTTGTTATGCTTTACCTGTACTTCATGCTCATGCCTTTGGTTCTTATGTTGGGGTGCTGTATCTTGTTGGTTTGATGCTTGTAAGATGCCTAGTTGCTGTTATGGACATTGTTGCTATAACTTGTATAGAGTGTATGTGTTGAACCGTTGCTCCGTTTTGAGTGTGCTCTATATGAAACTTGCTTGATTTTGCATGTAGTTTCATATTAGCATGTTGCATCCATGTTTTGGGGTGTTTGCTTGATGTTTGTATGCATTTTGCATCAATGCCATGTTTAACTTGTTTTGCTCATATCTTCTAGGCTGTAGCTCCGAATTAAATGAACTTTATATGTAACATGACTAGAATCTCGTGTAGATCATCTTGGTGCATTTTAACTTTCTGTTTAACAACTTGAACATAAGGTTTATTCAGATCTGGACCAACTTTGAAAATTGTTATGAGGACTTACCAGAATTGTTATATGTTGTTTCCGGCCTCATTTAAACTTGCTTTGATGTGTTGCTCTTGTATGCATCATCTCTTGCCATGGGTAGCTTCATGTAGCTTTGTCATGCATCATGCTTGGTTGTGCATCATGTCATATCTATGTGTGGTGTGTTTACCATGTTGTGTGCTTCTTCTCAATAGTTCCCGTTTCGTTGCGATCTTGAGGATTCGTTCGTCTACGCTTGGTTCATCTTCGTGGCTTCATCTTCTTCATGGACTCGTTCTTCTTCCATTCGGGATTTCAGGCAAGATGACCGTCACCTTGGATCTCACTACTATCATTGCTATGCTAGTTGCTTCGTTCTATCGCTTTGCTGCGCTACCTATCATTTGCTCTTCAAGCCTCCCAAATTGCCATGAACCTCTAACCTTTGACACCCTTCCTAGCAAACCGTTGCTTGGCTATGTTACCGCTTTGCTCAGCCCCTCTTATAGCGTTGTTAGTTGCAGGTGAAGTTGAAGATTGCTCCATGGTGGACAGGGTTATGTTGGGATATCACAATATCTCTTTTATATTATTAATGCATCTATATATTTGGTAAAGGGTGGAAGTCTCGGCCTTATGCCTGGTGTTTTGTTCCACTCTTGCCGCCCTAGTTTCCATCATACCAGTGTTATGTTCCCGGATTTTGCGTTCCTAACGCGGTCGGGTGATTTATGGGACCCCCTTGATAGTTCGCTTTGAATAAAACTCCTCCAGCAAGGCCCAACCTTGGTTTTACCATTTGCCTCACCACCACCTATACCTTTCCCTTGGGTCGGCCAACCCGAGGGTCATCTTTATTTTAGCCCCCCGGGCCAGTGCTGCTCTAAGTGCTGGTCTGAACCGGGCAGACTGCGGGGCCACCTCGGGGCAACTCGAGGGTTGGTTTTACTCGTAGGCTGACCTATCCGATGTTGCCCTGAGAACGAGATATGTGCAGCTCCTATCGGGATTGTCGGCGCATCGGGCGGCTTTGGTGGTCTTGTTTTACCATTGTCGAAATGTCTTGTAAACCGGGATTTCGAGACTGATCGGGTCTTCCTGGGAGAAGGAATATCCTTCGTTGATCGCGAGAGCTTATCATGGGCTAACTTGGGACACCCTTGCAGGGTATTATCTTTCGAAAGCCATGCCCACGGTTATGTGGCAGATGGGAATTTGTTAATGTCCAGTTGTAGATAACTTGACACCAGATCCGATTTAAAACGCATCAACCGTGTGTGTAGCCGTGATGGTCTCTTTTCGGCGGAGTCCCGGAAGTGAACACGGTCTTTGGGTTATGTTTGACGTAAGTAGGAGTTCAGGATCACCTCTTGATCATTTCTAGCTTCACGACCGTTCCATTTGTTCTCTTCTCACTCTTATTTGCGTATGTTAGCCACCATATATGCTTAGTCGCTGCTACAACCTCACCACATTACCCCTTCCTTACCCATTAAGCTTTGTTAGTCTTGATACCCATGGTTATGGGATTGCTGAGTCCTCGTGGCTCACAGATTACTACAACAACAGTTGCAGGTACAGGTTATGCGATGGTCATGACGTAAGAGCGATGCTTGCTTATTTTGGACTTCTTCTTCTGCTTCTTCTTCGATCAGGGGATAGGTTCCAGGTCGGCAGCCCGGGCTAGCAGGGTGGATGTCGTTTGAGTTTCTGTTTGTGTTTCATCCGTAGTCGGATGTTGGTTTTATGTATGACGTTGTATTCGTGTGGCATTGTATGCCTCTTGTATGTATCCCCTTCTATTATGTAATGTTGATGTAATGATATCCACCTTGCAAAAGCGTTTCAATATGCGGGTCTATCCTTGGTGGGACCTTCAAGTTCCTTTTGGATAGGGTCGCATATTGGGCGTGACAAGTTGGTATCAGAGCCTCGACCGACCATAGGAGCCCCCTTGATTGTTGGCCATTGTCGAGTCTAGAAGAAAACTGTTTTCTGAGTCTAGTTATATCAGAGAGTATGAATTCTTTTTACTCCTCTACCCCTTCGTCGCTCTAGTCAAGAATCTTGACGTAGGTGTTTTGACTTACTTCTCTCCCCCTTCATTTTTTTAGGACGCAGTTGGTTTTTTCCGATCGTTGGTTCTCAGCTCTTTTCATCCGGTGCATCTCTCGTCAAGTTGACTCGAGCCTCTTCTTCTTTGCCAAGTTCAATCCTCAGTTGTTTTCTTTTCCCACCCGCCCACCCTTTTTCTCCTTGGAACCGGAGTCCGTAATCGAGTATCCATCCTACTCGTGCGAAGTCTTTTCTTTCTTTCCTCAATGATTTCAACCGGTGGTTTTCTCTTCAAGTTATTCATCAGTTTTTCCCCTTCCAGTTGCCTTTGTTTTTCCCGCCCTCCCAAACTTTTCTTCCCGGAGTCTGAGTCTGTTTCGAGCATCAATTTCATTCATGCAGAACCCCTTCAGTCTTTCGTCAATTGTTTCAACCAGTGATTTCTTGTCTAGTTCGTCATTCTTCATCTCTTTTTCTTTTTCGGTGGATCCAATTCTAGTTTTTCGGTAGTGATTATATTTTTTCCCTCAGCTCAAGTGTTTCCCCTTGCTCGATTGCCTCTCGCCAGTTTATCCTTCCGGAGTGTTCAAGATATCTCAGGAGATTCGTCTGTGTTCGAATTAATTCGAGGTTATCACCTAATTCAAATATTTCAATTGTTCCGGTGCATCATCTATCTTTTCAACATCCCTTTCCAACGATGCTTTTCTTTTAGTGGGCCCTAACCCACAGGTCTTTTCACAGGATCTTACCTGACTCTTTTGTTTTCCCGGAGCTATTCTCAAATTCTTTTTGAAGTTTGACGTAAGTATGATTTTCATCAGTCAGATCTTTTCCAAGATCAATTTCAAATTCTTTTCATTGTTGGCTCAACCTCTTCGTTTTTCATTTCCCCGGAGTATCTCAGTAATTTTGGTGGCGTTCCTCGTCGTCATTTGAAGAACGAAGAAGAGTTTTTTTCCTCTAAATCTTGTCCGTTCTCCCATAGATTCACGGTGCTAGTTCGATGTTATCCTATCAAATTGTTTCAAGTCATGCAAATTCTTTTCATCCATCCGAAGCATTTCAGGAGTTGCTTTCTCTCTCGATCATCCGGAGGCCATCTTTTCGGAAGATTTCTTCATTCTAAGTTTTCAGATTCATTCTCCAATTATTCTATATCTGTGCCCTTTCGTTCGTCTCAATATTCTTCCGGTGCTTCGTTCAAGTGTTCTTTTAATCAGCTCATGATCTCTTTATTCTTTTGCATCTAAATCCCCTCTAGCATATTTGTTCTGCTAATTCTTCCCGGTGATTCATCCTTTTTCGTCAGTCATTTTCAAATTCTTACGGTGGTTCGCTCAAGATAATTTTCCTTGTTTATCATATTAATCCATTCGTTCTTTTCAATCCTACCGGTGGTTCATGAAGACCTTTTCAAGTTTGCGATATGTCACTTCTCAATCCTTTTCAAGAAGAATAAGTAGTATGCAAAATCCATTGCTTGTCATCAATTTAATTTGATGAAGTATAAACATACAATAAATCTTATTCTTATTTCATCCAAGTGAGTAATCCCTTTGAGGGAGTCCTGGACTAGGGGGTGTCCGGACATCCGGACTATCAATGTCCGCCGGACTCCAAGACTACGAAGATACAAGATTGAAGACTCCGGCTCATGTCCGGATGGTACCTTACTTGGCGTGGAAGGCAAGCTTGGCGATACGGATATGTAGATCTCCTACTATTGTAACCGACTTTGTGTAACCCTAGCCCTCTCCGGTATCTATATAAACCGGAGGGCTTTAGTCCGTAGGACAACATACATTACAACAATCATACCATAGGCTAGCTTCTAGGGTTTAGCCTCCTTGATCTCGTGGTAGATCTACTCTTGTACTACCCATATCATCAATATTAATCAAGCAGGACGTAGGGTTTTACCTCCATCGAGAGGGCCCGAACCTGGGTAAAAACATCGTGTCCCTCGTCTCCTGTTACCATCCACCTAGACGCACAGTCCGGGACCCCCTATCCGAGATCCGCCGGTTTTGACACCGACATTGGTGCTTTCATTGAGAGTTCCTCTATGTCGTCACCGATAGGCTTGATGGCATCTTTAACCTGCAACGCTGTCCAGGGTGAGACTTTTCTCCCCGGACAGATCTTCGTATTCGGCGGCTTTGCACTGCGGGCCAATTCACTTGGCCATCTGGAGCAGATCGAAAGCTACGCCCCTGGCCGTCAGGTCAGATTTGGAAGCTTAAACTTCACGGCCGATGTCCACGGAGACTTGATCCTCGACGGACTCGAGCCACAGCCAAGCGCGCCGCACTGTGACGATGGGCATGATCTAGCTCTGCCGCCGAACAGTGCCTTGGTGGCCGCACACGGATCCGCTCCGGCCATTGGCCCGGAGCCGATCGCCCAGATCGAGAGCCGGTGGATAGACGCCGCCCTGGGGGCTTCAACATCCACGGCGATGGAGCCGAACACTAATCTTGTCCCCTGCGAAACTCGTGATTCCGAGGCGCCGACTCCTCGCTAGACTCCGAACCTCCCGCGCCCTTACCAATCGATCCGGATTGGGCGCCGGTTATGGAATTCACCGCCGCGGACATCTTCCAATGCTCGCCTTTTGGCGATATCTTAAATTCACTAAAGCATCTCTCGTTATCAGGAGAGTCCTGGCCGGATTATGGCCAGGATGGTTGGGATACGGACGACGAAGAAATTCAGAGCCCACCCACCACCCACTTTGTAGCCACTGTCGATGATCTAACCGACATACTAGACTACGACTCCGAAGACATCAACGCTATGGACGACGATGCCGGAGACGAACAGGAACCAGCGCCCACAGGGCACTGGAAGGCCACCTCGTCATATGACGTATACATGGTGGATACCCCAAAAGATGGGGATGGCGAAGAAACAGCGGAGGCAGATCCCTTAAAGAAACAGCCCAAGCGCCGGCGTCAGCGGCGCCGCTCTAAATCTCGCCACAGCAAGAATGGAAATTCCGGCACAGGAGATAATAATACTCCAGAGAGTGCCGAAGACAATCCCCTCCAGCAAGACTCAGCGCAGGAGGATGCAGAAGCAAGCCCTCATGAGGGGGCGGCAGACGTAGAGGTTGAGGATCATAATTATATGCCTCCCTCCGAAGACGAAGCAAGCCTCAACGATGACGAATTCGTCGTACCCGAGGATCCCATCGAACAAGAGCGCTTCAAGCGCAGGCTTATCGCCACAGCAAAAATCCTGAAGAAGGAAAAACGGAGGCTAAAAATAGCGGAAGACACACTCAGAATGAGATGGAGCAAAGTGCTCAAAACCGCAGATAAGTACGGCAATGGCCACCAATCAAAGAGCTACCCGAAGCGCAAGCTGCTACCAGAATTCGACGAGGAGGCCATAGAGCCCCCATCGTCCAAAAATAAAGAGGCTGCCTGGCTGGATAGACGGCCAGATGATAGGCCAAATTCTGACAGCGGCGCCCCACATAAACCAACCAACGAACTTGGAAGGATAGATGGCCCAGCCAGATCCATCTACGGGCCAAAGGAGAAGGCCCCAGGAAGCAAGGCAACACGTCAAGTGTCCGATGATAGAGGCACACACAAATACAGGGGCGCCGCACACCCACTATGTTTCACTGACGAGGTGCTGGACCATGAATTCCCAGCAGGATTTAAACCCATAAACATAGAAGCCTACGATGGAACAACAGACCCTGGAGTCTGGATAGAAGATTATATACTACATATACATATGGCCAGAGGAGATGATCTCCACGCCATAAAATACCTACCCCTCGAGCTCAAAGGGCCAGCCCGTCATTGGCTTAAAAGCCTCCCAGAAAATACTGTTGGAAGTTGGGAAGAGCTCGAGGACGCGTTTAGAGAAAATTTTCAAGGGACTTATGTCCGCCCTCCGGATGCAGATGACCTAATTCATATAACTCAACAGCCCAGAGAGTCAGCGCGGAAATTCTGGAACAGGTTCCTTACAAAAAGAACCAAATAGTCGATTGTCCGGACGCCGAAGCCTTAGCAGCTTTCAAGCACAATGTCCGAGACGAATGGCTCGCCAGGCACCTCGGTCAAGAGAAACCGAGGACAATGTCCGCACTGACAAGCCTCATGACCCACTTCTGTGCGGGCGAGGATAGCTGGTTAGCACAATGCAGCACCAGCGACCCAAGTACATCAGAGATAAGAGATGGAAACGGAAAATCACGGCGCAGAAAAGAGCAGCGCCGGAATAAAGAGAAAAGCCCAAAGAGCGCGGCAGTCAACGCCGGATTCAAAAGCTCGCGGCCCATTAATAAAACACAGCCTCTTAAGGATGACAGTGACGAATTGTCCAACTTAAACAAAATTTTGGGGCGGATATGTCAAATCCACAGTACCGCCGGAAGGCCTGCAAATCACACCCACAGGGATTGTTGGGTTTTTAAACAGTCCGGCCGACTAAATGCCGAACACAAGGGGCTCGACGCGTCAAGCGAAGAAGATAAACCCCACCAGCAGAGCACCGGAAAACAAAAGACTTCCCACAAGGGGTCAAAGCAGTAAACTCACTTCATGTGATATTACGGAAAAATAGTGCGGCACTTTCTAAAAAGAGCTTCGCACGGTCCAACCCAGCAGACCGTAGAGATTGGACATCAAAACCAATCACTTTCGACCACCTGGACTATTCCAGAAGCGTTCGAAATGCAGGACGGACTCCCCTGATATTGAATCCCATAATAGACGGATTGCAATTTACTAACGTCCTAATGGACGGAGGCAGTGGCTTAAACCTGCTATATTCAAACACAATCCATAGGATGGGGATAGACCCTACCAAAATTCGACACAGCCGCACTTCCTTCAAAGGAGTGACGCCAGGCCATTACGCCAAGTGCACAGGCTCCATATTACTAGAAGTCGTGTTCGGATCGCCGAACAATTTTCGACGCGAAAAATTAATTTTTCACATCGTCCCATTTGAAAGTGAATATCAAGCACTCTTGGGACGAAAGGCTTTTGTCCGCTTCAACGCCATACCGCATTACGCATCTCTTACACTCAAGATGCCCGGACCGCGTGGCGTTATTTTCGTGCGAGGGTCACTTAAAGTCCCCGGACTTGGATAGACGAATCCGGCGTCAGTAGGCTAGGGGCTCCCTAGCCGCATACCCCTTCACAGGGGGCTGCGCGCACAAATCACCGCGGGTTTATACAAACCCCGCTTTAATTATTTATATTTCTAATATTTTTTGCACTAATCGTTTTTACAACTAAACGTTCCTCTCTTTTTACAGATGAACAACGTGCATACCCGTCCAGGATAACGGCGCAACGGAGACACAGGCGCAGACGTGTAGTAGGGACCCGTTGTGAGGATTCTTTTCAGATTAAGACCCTGCGTAGACCTTTTTTACTGTCTCTTGTTGTTATTCTCCCTTGGTTTCTTCCTATAGCCCAAGCGGAGCCTGACGTTTTGGCAACGTCCGCGTCATAAGACCATGCCCGTACCTGGACACTAGGGGCTTAGGGCATCATTCTGCCCATTATTATAAAGACCGAACACCTTAGGGAGTGTTCGGCGTCTCGAGTTAGGCATTATATGCATCAGCTCCGAATCATGTCTTTGGTCAAATGTCGTTCTGCCCATTATTATAAAGACCGAACACCTTAGGGAGTGTTCGGCGTCTCGAGTTAGGCATTATGTGCATCAGCTCCGAATCATGTCTTTGGTCAAATGTTGGGTTTGCCCGGCTCCTGTGTTTTGCTGCCTTACGTTCCGTATCATCGGCTAATGCGGCACCAGGAGAACTACTGCGATTGTGCCCCAGTTTGGCTGGGCGAGCACCTCGGTAGAGAAAGCCGAAAACTGACTGTCATGATACAGCGAGAGACTGGTCAGCCCTCGATCGACTATCGGAATGTTTAGAATTCCCCGCTTTGACGAAGGGCCGTTTCCCGGTCAGGCACACGCGCTCCGACTTCGGAGAAAGGCGATGCCACCAGGGGCTATATCGTAGCCCCACCCTCGAGCTCCACTGGCTAAGTGAAAGTGATAAAGCATTATAGTCCGGATTGCCTCGTTCGCTACGCTACCACCTCCTTATAATAGGACCGACACGTCGGATTAAGTGTGAAAACGCGCTATTTTTGCGAACACCCCAGCACCTTGTGCGTGGGGGCTGAAGCCGAAGACTGCCATCTTTCAGGTTATACACAAGTATACGTAAACGGCCGAAAAGGAGAAGTTTTACTAGGACGCACAAGTATAAAAAGCAGTTATAACATAATCATCGATTTATAAGCTAATGTGTTCATTTGAACGTTACATTCTTCGAGCAGTGCGACTCTATTACATGAGCGCCACGCATAACTTCCCCGAAATAGTGCTCGGCAGGGAGCCGGTTTTCATCCGAACCCTGGGCAGCAACAGCGGTGGCGTCCATCTCTGGACAATGTGCCTTTATACGGGCAATAGCCATCCGCGCGCCCTCTATACAGGCCGACCGCTTCATCTCCTTTATATGCGGCACCGCTCCAAGGAATTGCTGTAATAAGCCAAAGTAGCTCGTCGCCTTGGACCTCTCTGGCCAGACATGAGCCACGATGTCAGTCATGGCAAGTCCGGACAATCTATTTAGCTCGGCCCATTCGGCCAACCGGTCTGTCAATGGAAGTGGGTGATCCGGACTGTGGAATTGAGACCAATATAGCTCTTCCGTCTCGTGATCCTTCTGGCTCCGGAAGTGCTTAACGGCATCGGCCGCACTTGCAGCTAAGTCCATATACGGATCCTCCGGACTCCACAGCCACTCAAATTGAGCATACTTTCCATCCATAAATCGGCGACGCAGCAGAAAAGGCTTGCCAGCCATGATTTCTCCGGCCTGGCGCAGCTCCTCCTTCATAGCCCGCATTGCAGAGCGGGCATCCTTGGCTTCGGCGGTGGCCTTCTTCAGGTCTTCCCGCTCCGATAAGCACTCCTTTTCAAGAGCCTCATTGCGGTCGGCAGCATCCTTTACTTTCATGGCCAATTCGGCCACCTCGGCCCTGCTTAGGCAGTGCGCAGCCTTTTCGGCTTTCAACTCCTCGGCCGCCCTTGAGGCAGCCGCTTCACTCCTTCGGGCTTGCTCCTTAGCTCGAGCAAGTTCGGCCCGAAGGCCCTCCACAGCAGCAGCACCGTCTATACAAACAGCATATAATTTATCAAAGGAGGGCTTCGACCCCCTTAATAAAGCGACTGCGGAGAACTATTTTACCTTGCGACTCGTCAAGTCGCCTGTAGACAAGTGCGATGTCCGCATCTGCCAAGTCCAATTGCCGATTTAACTCGGCAAACTCACTAGTCCGGCTAGCCCCCGGACTATCCGCCACCTGCATAGGAACGACGGAATTCATTTCTTTAGATTTCGATCCTCGGTACGCTGTCGTTTCCGACAACCTACCGAGTCTCAGGGGCTACTATCTATACAGGGCGCATTTTTTATATGCAAAACTGTTAAAAGACAAAGGGGTGCGTTATTCTTGCATACCTCAAATCCCGTCAGCAAACTCATGGCGGCATTATGCAATCCGCTCTCAATGGACGAAATCCTTCCAATCACCATACGCATTAATGCACAGTGATCTTCTGAAATGGACGCCCTCTCAAGCAGATTCTTCAGTTCTCCCGGCCGGACACTAGTAGGTGCCGAACTCTCTGGCCCCTCTGGACTCGGGGATACCATCCGTGATGACACTTCGGGTTCGCCTGCCTCATCTGGCGGCACTGCGGACGGAGGCATATCGCTCTCCATCATCTCCGGAAGAAGGTCCCCCGAAGATGAACTCATCTGAGAAGGCTGCAGATCCGAACTGCAATATAAATATTTCGGTTATCTACAGAAGCACAAATGAAGGTATTTCCTTACTAATTAACTCCCTCTTTCATACTCACGGCTCGCTGGAGGGCCGATCCTTTAATGATGATTGTGCGTCCGGATTCTTTCCGGGCGCCGGACCCCCCGGGGAAGATCTTTTCCCACGCTTAGGGGCTTTGGCCTCCGGATCTTCGGAGGCGGTCCTCTTCTCCCCCTGAAGGGAGGGGTTCTTGCTTCCTCCCTCTTCAGTCGCCCCTTTGGGCGAAATATTAGCTCCTTTATTTTCCCCGTCGCCCCCTTTTGTGGGCGCAGCCTCCAACATTCTGACCAGCACGGGCTCTAGTGCGGTCTCTGGGAGGGGGGCCGGACACCTTATCAGCCTTGATCGCGCCACCCATTCCTGTAAAGAACAAAGGGTCAGGAGGCGAACTCTAGAAAGGCACATAAACAGAATGTCCGGACTCTGAGCTACTTACCTGAGTATCCGGGCGATCGCGGCTTAGGCCTGCATCCTCGGCTAAATCCGGACACGCCACCTGTGGTCCGAAGAACAACTTGTACATCTCCACGGGTGTCGCACCCATGAAGTGTTGGAGAATCCGAGGTCCCTCCGGGTTGAACTCCCATAGACGGAGAGGACGGCATTTGCAGGGCAGAAGATGCCTGATTAGCATGACCTGCATCACCTTGATCAGGTCGATCTCCCTTGCTTGGAGATCTCGAATCCGGCCCTGCAGTGAAGGCACGTCTTCGGACGGCCCCCAATTAAGCCCTTGGTTGACCCACGACATCAGTTGGCGTGGAGGTCCCGGGCGGAATAAGGGCGGCGGCTTTTGCCTGCTGCCCCTCGGAGCGGTGATATAGAACCACTCCTGCTGCCACAATCCAAGTTCCTCTTGGAAGGAACCCTCGAGCCACGGGGCATCGACCTTTTTGCTTATGGTCGCCCCGCCGCACTCCGCTTGGCGCCCCCCGATCATCTTCGGCTCCACCTTAAAGGTCTTCAGCCATAGGCCGAAGTGGGGAATGACGCGGAGGAAGGCTTCGCAGACGATAATGAATGCGGAGATATGGAGGATGGACTCTGGAGCCAAGTCGTGAAAGTCCAGCCCATAGTAGAACAGGAGCCCCCTCACGAAGGGATCCGTCGGGAAGCCTAAACCCCGACGGAGGTAGGATACGAAAACGACGTATTCACCGGGCTCGGGGGCTGGCACGGCCTGCCCTTGTGTAGGCAACCTGTGCGAAACCTCGTAGGCCAGGTACTTGGCCTCACGCAACTTCAATATGTCCTCCTCCATGACGGAGGAGGGCATCCACCGGCCCTGGAGGTCGGAGCCGGACATGATTGAGGATCCGAAGCGCTCGAATCTGAGGCTCTGGGTGTTGGAACTGGGAGCAGGAAAGAGATTCGATGCGAGATTGAAGAACAATGGCGAGCCTTGGTCCTCTTATAAAGGGGACGAAATACCAAGGGCCGTCTCCGTGACCGTTTGGGATTCCCCTTCGATAGAGGAGGCGTGGCGACAGGAGCGGTTGGGTTACCCACGCACGTATTGATGAGAATCCCGGAATAAGGGGAACACGATCTCTGCTTCGACAAAACGTGCCAAGGAAACCGCTTCACTAAACATGCTGAGGTGGTATAGTAATTCAAACAAAGGCCTTGTGGCGGTGAAATGACACGCCGCGTAGCACGTCAACAGATTGAACTAAGTGTACATTTTATTCTCTCTACGGTGGAATGTGGAATTTATTTTGCAGAGCCGGACACTATCCTGGTGTTCATGATCTTCTCTGGATTATTCAAGGAAGGAACCCGCCTTGCAATGCCGAACATTATGCACACCGGACTTATCGTCATTGAAGACTGGTTCAGGGGCTACTGAGGGAGTCCTGGACTAGGGGGTGTCCAGACAGCCGGACTATCAATGTCCGCCGGACTCCAAGACTACGAAGATACAAGATTGAAGACTCCGGCTCGTGTCCGGATGGTACCTTACTTGGCGTGGAAGGCAAGCTTGGCGATACGGATATGTAGATCTCCTACTATTGTAACCGACTTTGTGTAACCCTAGCCCTCTCCGGTATCTATATAAACCGGAGGGCTTTAGTCCGTAGGACAACATACATTACAACAATCATACCATAGGCTAGCTTCTAGGGTTTAGCCTCCTTGATCTCGTGGTAGATCTACTCTTGTACTACCCATATCATCAATATTAATCAAGCAGGACGTAGGGTTTTACCTCCATCGAGAGGGCCCGAACCTGGGTAAAAACATCGTGTCCCTCGTCTCCTGTTACCATCCGCCTAGACGCACAGTCCGGGACCCCCTACCCGAGATCCGCCGGTTTTGACACCGACACCCTTCCTTCGGAGTTGTTCTTGATGAATAAATTCTAGTTCCAAGTGTTTTCATCTTTTCTTTTCCAGAGTTCAAATTTCCTCGGTCATTTTGTTGGCACCTCCATCCAAATCAATACAAGGCTTTAATCTTATTCTTTCATCCTTCATTTCTATCTCAGCATCCTTTGGTCACCGGAGTTCTTCATGCTGGTTCTTCATGAATAATTCATTCTTTCAAGTGTTCATCAAGATTCTTATTCAAGGAGTTCTAGTATCTTTTGTTTTTGCATCTCGAGGTGCAATTAAATCTCCGTATTCTTTTGAAGTGGAGTTTTGCATTTCTTCATTCCTCTCAGCTATTCAATCTTTTCTGCTTGTGGTTGGTTATCACCTCATAATTTTGAGATGTTATCCATAAGTCCACAACAAGCTTATTCTTTTTTGTTGTTGATTTTCTCAACAATTTAGTTCAATCTTTTCTCGCAAGGATGTTTTTTTAAATTCATTCGTGCTAGAAGGTGTCGTTTTCTTCTCCGTTCTTTTCATCCAACTCTTTCAATTCTTTCCGGAGGTTTTGTGTCATGTCTTCATCAAGTATCATTCCATCTTCTCAAGCTCGTGTTCTATTCTTTCCATGTTCAGACAGAGTTCTGCCTAAATCCTTTCAGTCTTATTCGTTTCTTATCTCCTTCTAACCAGAGTGGTTTCTTGGTCTATTTGATTCCGTGAGTTTTTGATTCTCGTCCTTCTCATCGTTCCTCTCTTCTTCTCGAGTGCTCTCGATTCTTTGCTTCTTCTCTTGAGTTTTTGTTTCACCTCATCCCTTTTCCCTTCCGTCTCGGTCCTAAGATCTCGGGATGAGCTCTCTTGTTAGTGGAGGAGTGTTGTAACGCCCCGGATCCGATGCGCCAGGTGTCCACCAGTTATTTGCCGTTGTTTCCATGTCATTTGCTTGCGTGTTGCATTTTGCCATGTCATTATGTGCATGTCATTTTGCATACGTGTTCGTCTCATGCATCCGAGCATTTTCCCCGTTGTCCGTTTTGCAATCCGGCACTCCTATGTCCTCCGGCGTCCCCGTTTCGCCTCTTTTCATGTGCGGGTGTTAAACGTTCTCGGAATGGACCGAGGTTGCCAAGCGGCCTTGGTATAGCACCGATAGACCGCCTGTCAAGTTTCGTGCCATTTGGAGGTCGTTTGATACTCCAACGGTTAACCGGGTAACCGTAAAGGCCTCTTTTGTGTGCAGCCCAACACCCCTTCCAAAGTGGCCCAAAACCCATCCTAACCCCCTCCTTGCTCTCAGTCGTTCGATCATGATCGTGTGGGCGAAAACCGCACCTCATTTGGACTCTCCTAGCTCCCTCTATCTATAAATAGGTGCACCTCCCCCGAAATTCCCGCAGTCCAAACCCTAGCCATCTTCATCCTCGCACCGCCGGACACGTCCAACCCCACGCCGGACATGTCCACCGCCCAAGCTACCTCACTCCGACCAATCGGAGGAGGCCACATCATCCCGCCGCTGCCGCTAGCCAACCAAACGCCGCTACCTCACCCGCGCCCGCACCCTCTCTCTCCTCCCTCCGCCGCAGCCCGCGGGAGGCCCTCCCGGCCCGGTCGGCCGCCGCCGCCGGCCCGCGCCCCACGCCTCCCGGGCCCGCGCGCACCCTTGCGCCGCTCGCCGCCGGCGAACCTCCACGCCGGCACCGCGCCGCCGCCCCTCGGCCCCCTGCTCACCCGAGCCCCGAGCGCCTCCGCCCGGCCCCGTCGCCGCGGGCCGCCGTCTCCGCCGCGCTGGCGCCCGGCGTCGACCTGCCCCGCCGCCGCCCGTGCTCCTCCCCGCGCCACCGCCCGGAACCCCGCCCAGCGCCCTGTGCCTCGCCTGACCCGGCCGCCGCCGCCATCACCGGCGTCGCCCACCTCGACCACCGCCGTCCCGCGCTCCCCCGCGCCGGATCCGGCGAGATCCGGCCGGAGGAGGTCGCCCCGGGCCCTTCCTCTCCATCTTCGGCGAAGATCCGAAGAGATCCGCCGCCGCATCGAAGTCCATGCAAAACTGGAGGTTGACCCCGAAAATCTCCAAGTCCCGAAATTGTTGACATTATCATGCCATGTTCATCGCATCATAACTCCACGCATACGACTCTGTTTCGTGCGTGTAATATGTCAAATTGTTCGCCTCGACGAGTACTTCATTTCACTCCATTGCATCATTTTCATTTGAGCTCATCTTGATGCCCAAAATGCTGTTGGAAGAGTGCATGTTGATGTTAATCTGCTGGAACTGTTATAACATGCTCATTTGTCATTTTTGCCATGTTTGATATGTGCATCCTATGAGGTTGATGTCTACATGTGTTTTGATCTATGCCATGCCATCTTCACAGTGGTGTCATCCATGTATTTTTGTGGATCTTGTACTAAGTGCATCGAGCTTGTTAAGTGGTGTACTTGCTGTTGCTGTTTTGCTAGACAGATTCTGTTATATTTTGTTGCTATGTAAACATGCTTCTACAAGTTATTATATGCATAATCTGGAGATGTTCACTAAGGATGTTTTGTTATACTTGTCTTGCTTTATCCATTCGTGCCCCTGGTTGCATTTATAGCCTGTTGTATCATGTTGTTATCTTGCTCCAAATTTGCTAAATAATGTTGCTGTCAGCCTATTAACATTAAGTTCAGTTTTGGCCATGTGTTTTGCTAGTGATCCATGCACCCTATGAACTTGTTCTTGCCATGCTTAGCTTCTCAAACATGTCTTCTTAATGTTGGTTGCCTTTCCATGCCATGTATTGCTCTGTGGTGAGTGATTCAAGCTCACCAACATGCCTACTTATTGTTGTTCCTGCCATGTATGAATCTGTCATAACATTTGCCATGTGTACATGGGTGCCATCATATTTTCTGTGCCCTTTTGGCTAATGGTCAGTAAGGGACTTTTGTTCTATGCATTTAGTAGTATCATGCCATGCCTTGTTTGCCATTTTAAGTTCCTGTAACATGTCGTTTGATAGCTCTAAACATTGCAACCTGATGTTATTTCTGCAAAGTCTAAAACTGTTATTATTTGCAATCTTTCTATGTCATTTTGAGCATGTTCTAGTGATTTCTGGAGATAGCTCAGTGTTCATGTTTTGTTATGCTTTACCTGTACTTCATTCTCATGCCTTTTGTTCTTATGTTGGGGTGCTGTAGCTTGTTGTTTTGATGCTTGTAAGATGCCTAGTTGTTGTTATGGACAGATTGTTGCTATAACTTGTATAGAGTGTATGTGTTGAACCGTTGCTCCGTTTTGAGTGTGCTCTATAGGAAACTTGCTTGATTTTGCATGTAGTTTCATATTAGCATGTTGCATCCATGTTTTGGGGTGTTTTCTTGATGTTTGTATGCATTTTGCATCAATTCCATGTTTAACTTGTTTTGCTCATATCTTCTAGGCCGTAGCTCCGAATTAAATGAACTTTATATGTAACTTGACTAGAATCTCGTGTAGATCATCTTGGTGCATCTTAAGTTGCTTTTTAACAACTTGAACATAAGGTTTATTCAGATCTGGACCAACTTTAAAATTTGCTTATGAGGACTTACCAGAATTGTTATATGTTGTTTCCGGCCTCATTTAAACTTGCTTTGATGTGTTGCTCTTGTATGCATCATCTCTTGCCATGGGTAGCTTCATGTAGCTTTGTCATGCATCATGCTTGGTTGTACATCATGTCATATCTATGTGTGGTGTGTTTACCATGTTGTGTGCTTCTTCTCGATAGTTCCCGTTTCGTTGCGATCGTGAGGATTCATTCGTCTACGCTTGGTTCATCTTCGTGGCTTCATCTTCTTCATGGACTCGTTCTTCTTCCTTGCGGGATTTCAGGCAAGATGTCCGTCAACTTGGATCTCACTACTATCATTGCTATGCTAGTTGCTTCATTCTATCGCTTTGCTGTGCTACCTATCATTTGCTCTTCAAGCCTCCCAAATTGCCATGAACCTCTAACCTTTGACACCCTTCCTAGCAAACCGTTGCTTGGCTATGTTACCGCTTTGCTCAGCCCCTCTTATAGCGTTGTTAGTTGCAGGTGAAGTTGAAGATTGCTCCATGGTGGACAGGGTGATGTTGGGATATCACAATATCTCTTTTATATTATTAATGCATCTATATATTTGGTAAAGGGTGGAAGGCTCGGCCTTATGCCTGGTGTTTTGTTCCACTCTTGCCGCCCTAGTTTCCGTCATACCGGTGTTATGTTCCCGGATTTTGTGTTCCTAACGCGGTCGGGTGATTTATGGGACCCCCTTGACAGTTCGCTTTGAATAAAGCTCCTCCGACAAGGCCCAACCTTGGTTTTACCATTTGCCTCACCACCACCTATACCTTTCCCTTGGGTCGGCCAACCCGAGGGTCATCTTTATTTTAGCCCCCCCGGGCCAGTGCTTCTCTAAGTGCTGGTCTGAACCAGGTAGACTGTGGGGCCACCTCGGGGCAACTCGAGGGTTATTTTTACTCGTAGGTTGACCTATCCGGTATTGCCCCGAGAACGAGATATGTGCAGCTCCTATCGGGATTGTCGGCGCATCGGGCGGCTTTGCTGGTCTTGTTTTACCATTGTCGAGATGTCTTGGAAACCGGGATTCCGAGACTGATCGGGTCTTCTTGGGAGAAGGAATATCCTTCGTTGATCGCGAGAGCTTATCATGGGCTAAGTTGGGACACCCCTGCAGGGTATTATCTTTCGAAAGTCGTGCCCGCGGTTATGTGGCCGATGGGAATTTGTTAATGTCCGGTTGTAGATAATTTGACAACAGATCCGATTTAAAACGCATCAACCGTGTGTGTAGCAGTGATGGTCTCTTTTCGGCGGAGTCCGGGAAGTGAACACGGTATTTGGGTTATGTTTGACGTAAGTAGGAGTTCAGGATCACCTCTTGATCATTGCTAGCTTCACGACCGTTCCATTTGTTCTCTTCTCGCTCTTATTTGCATATGTTAGCCACCATATATGCTTAGTCGCTGCTACAACCTCACCACATTACCCCTTCCTTACCCATTAAGCTTTGTTCGTCTTGATACCCATGGTTATGGGATTGCTGAGTCCTCGTGGCTCACAGATTACTACAACAACAGTTGCAGGTATAGGTTATGCAATGGTCATGACGCGAGAGTGAGGCTTGCTTATTTTGGAGTTCTTCTTCTGCTTCTTCTTCGATCAGGGGATAGGTTCCAGGTCGGCAGCCTGGGCTAGCAGGGTGGATGTCGTTTGAGTTTCTGTTTGTGTTTCATCCATAGTCGGATGTTGGTTTTATGTATGATGTTGTATTCGTGTGGCATTGTATGCCTCTTGTATGTATCCCCTTCTATTATGTAATGTTGATGTAATGATATCCACCTTGCAAAAGCGTTTCAATATGCGGGTCTATCCTTGGTGGGACCTTCGAGTTCCTTTTGGATAGGGTCGCATATTGGGCGTGACAGCGGGTGTCCCCATCGTTCTCCGTCGCCTGCCGCCAACGCTGCCACTGGCCAGGTGGGGAACGAGCAACAGGCCTCATCGCTGCATCCCTCGGTGCGGCGGGAAGGCCGCACTGCCACTCCTTCACTGACTCCAGCTGGTTCATCGTCGCACGCCCATCGCGCTCCCACGGACGCGCATGCCGTGTTGCTCCTGGCGCGTGAGCTCCTGCACTACCGTCCTGTCGACGACCTCTACGAGGAGTGGCTCGCTCGCATCACCGAGCTCGTCAGCGCCGCAAGGGGCTCCCCTGCGCCGCCCCTCTCGCTGCCTGGCCCTCCGTCCAGCATGGGCGATGCAGCTTAGGAGGTGCCTCCGCCACCTCCTCCCAAAGAAGGCACCCTGGCTCCAAGGCACGCGGCCCCTGGACGAGATCCATCGCGTTCAGCGCCCGCACGACAAGAAAGGAGCTGCCAAGAAATCCCTCGTCCCCAAGAAGGTGCTTGCGTGCTTCCTGCACCGGCACGTCATGACCACATCCCTACACCGGCACGTCAAGACCCCGCGCTGCCCCTAGCGGCGGCGCGCGGGAATCCCCAGGAGCAAGCCCCATGTCAGCAAAGAGCTCCGGTGGCTACCGCAGGCTGCCGCGCCTTCACCACCGAGCTACGCAGTGTCGCCTGGCCGGGCAAGTTCAAGTCGGACCTGCCTCCTCGCTACGACGGCACTGCCGACCCCGCTGAATTCCTGCAGCTCTACGAGCTGGGCATCGAAGTGGCCAACGGGGATGAAAAGGTCATGGCGAACTGGTTTCCCATGGCGCTCAAGGACGATGCCCGCACATGGCTCCTGAACCTGCCTCTCGGCACGATCTCCTCCTGGGACGAGATGCGCACCCGCTTCATCGCCAACTTTCAGGGCACTCACGACCGTCCACCAGTCGTGGGTGACCTGCACCACATCAAGAAACAACCCAGAGAGACCTTGTAGAAGTACATCCAGCGCTTCAACATCGCTCGCCTCAAGATTCCCAAGGTGACCGAGGAGGCCATCATCTCAGCGTTCTCCGACGGCGTCCACGACGTCAAGATGAAGGAGGAACTGGAGATCCACGAAGATCTGTGCACGTCTCTAGAGCTGTTCAACCTGGCGACCAAGTGCGCAAGGGCTGGGGAGGGACGCCTCTCCCTTCTCGAGCTCCCAGCTGCAGATCCAGAAGATAAGAAAGCCAAGGACAAGGATGTGAAGCGCAATGGAGCAGCTGTGCTCGCAGCAGAGCCGGATACGAAGCGCGGTAGGGACCAGCCGGAGTTGTCCAAGGGCAGCCGGTACTGCGTGTACCACGATCTCCACACCCACAACACCAACGAATGCCAAGAGCTCAGGGCCATACGAGAAGGCCGTGTCGGTCGACGCCCCGAGCGCAACGATCGGGGCTATGGCCGAGGTGGAGGAAGAGGTGGAGGACGATGGGACGACCGTGGCCCTCGCCAAGGGTGGCGTGACTGGCCTCGCAAGGACCGCTGGCAGGACCAGCCTCGCGAGGGGGCTTGGAGGGATCATGTGGGGACCCCGACTTGCAAGTCGTGATCACCGAATGTACGTGTACAGTGATCCCAGAGATCAATGCTCACTGAACACACAGAAGCTGAATAACAAGAGTCTTACATCCATACATACCGTCTTACACAAATAGTGACCAACATGGTCAAGTCTTACATCGTTAAAGCCTTAAGGGCTGAACATCAAATGAAACATAGCAGCGGAAATCGTTGTTGATAAGTAGAACCCATGCCATCTGCCTTAACCCTACAGGCATTCTAACTGGGAAACGTCCTAGTTCGCATGATCGTCTCCAAATAACTCTTCTTCTAACTCCGGTTCTTCCATGCCTGGTCAATTAAATAACCAGTGGCAAGCCAATGAGTACTTTGAATGTACTCGCAAGCAACCCATGATTTGGTTCAAGGTACAGTAATGCATGACGTAGGTATAGTTTTGCATAAAGCTAGTTTTGAGTGCAAGGACATGTTCAACATCCTATAAAGCATGCATCAAGAGAATACGAGTAACCATAAGAACTGGTCACAGATATCAACATAAATAGAATGGGCACCATCCCATTTATGATAAACAGAGAGGGCACCAACCCATCTCAATCGTGTCAAGTCTTCTGACTTGATCCAAGGCAACACCATCATCTCGCACACACCGGGTTTGAAAACAAGTGGACGTAGCCCAAGAGCGGTTACCCAACTGTCCTTGACCGTGGACACGGCTATTCGAATAGTTTTACACTCTGCAGAGGTTGCACACTTTACCCACTAGATCCGGGGAACTTCCGTGTTATCCACGACACGCGGTACCTCAAGCACCCGGGGTAAGCACCCGATCACCGCCTTTCCCTAGACGACACTAGCATGGAGTCCACTCGATTGGCAGTAACCCCCGTGCCCAACATTTCACATAACATTTTTGTGGAGCCTTGCTCCCATATTCATCACATACCACTGGCACGGGGTACCAACGGTGTGTCCGGTGCCCTGTGAAAACAGTCATGGCCGCCCTACCTGGCACGACCCCGTCCCAAGAGAGAGCACCAACTCTCCCCCGTCACTAGTAATGCGGGCTCCAAGCTAGTATCGGTCTAGGTACTCAACAATGCCCTTTCCCATATAAGGGTAGAGTGGTCGCGCATGTAAGGTTGGAATAACGGTCGCAACTCCGACCAATCCGTTTTGAAATCAACACACCCTTTTGCTTGGCACACCACTTCGTCATCAAGTGGTCACCCATCTCTTCATCTCCCTCGGGCATAAGTGGCACCCGACGGGGTTTTCAAAAGTCTTTGAAAATATTTTGTCTCCATCACCATGCATATCCCCGTCCCTTTTGCGTAGCACTACTAGCATCCTATCTACTCCCACCGGCATAACCCTCATAAGAAGGTAGGGCCATGCACAATGCAAGTATCAACGAGGAAGTAATCGTGGCAACCAACCCACGTGGTTCACCATCTCATCATGATTCCGATGCATCAATAATAAAGAGCTAAAAATGACATGCATATAGAAAGGGGTATCATAGTCATGGTCAAAGGGCTGCTTGCCTTGGTTGGCTTGATCTTCAAAGTCTTCAGGCCCTGCTCCTCCTTCTTCCTCAGCTACCTCGTCAAATACGGGATCTAACGTCGCAAGAAAACAACGGGAAAATAAGACAATAATAAAAACAGAAAAGTCAAAGTGCTCACAAAAATGTCAACTTATTTTTGTAAAATACTAGGAGGAAGGCTAGGAAGGGGACAACTTTTGGTTTTGGTTCTGGAGCAGCAAAATAGGAGTTATGGATTTTCAAAGGCTTATTTAAATGCTAAAAACCACATTTAAATATTTACAGAGAAGAAAAGGTGGTAGGATTTGAGTGAAAGTTGCACCATTAAATAGGTTGCAATATTCTAGGAATTTAGAAATTGGAATCAATGCATTTGGATTAATATACTGCCCTGTGGAATATTTGGAAATAATACAGAAAAGGAAAAAGAAAAACGGCGCTGTGCCACTGGGCCAGAGAGGCCACAGCAGCAGCAGGCCCAGGGGGGGGGGGAACCCAGCCCACGCGGCCGCCACGTCGAAGGCGTAAAGGCTGAATACGCCTTCGGCCGACGGCGGATCGGTGCGCGCGCGCGCGCACGTTTTAAACCTGACGGGTGGATCCCACCCGTCAGGGCGTGAGGCTGACTGGCCGGCCCCACGGCGGCCGTCGTCTACCTCCGGCCAGAGGCGACGGCGAGCTCGCCGGCGGCGATACAGGGCACGGGAAGGGGCGCGGAGGCTACCGTTGGACTCAGGAGCGAGTCGCGGTTCTGGTGGTGGTGGAGACGGTCGCCGGGGTGGCCTGCTTCGCCGGCGACGAGGTCCCGCGGCGGAGGTGCTTCGGGCGCCGGTGGCTCCGGCCGTTTCCGGCTGCAAAACGAGGGGGGAAGAGAGGGGAAAGCATCAGTGAGGCGAGGGGAGTCCAGTTCGAGAGAGAAAAGGAGCGGAGGAGGCCTGTACCCGCAGATCGACGGCGACCCGAGGCGGCGGGGCTCGCGCTCGATCTCGAGCTCGGGCAGCTCTGGAGAGAAGTGGGTGGTTCCGGGGGTGGATTGGGTGTGTGGAGGAGCGACAGGGAGGAAGAGAGAGGCTCGGGAGCGCCTTATATAGGCTGGCCGCAGTTCACCGTGGGCATGGCCTATGGGCGCCCGCGGGATCGGCTCTGGGGGCCGTTGGAGAGGGGTTGGAGCTGTCCACGGCGCTCGTGGGGATGGAGTAGGGCGCCAGGGAGAAGGAGAGAGAGCGGGGGAGGTTTCTGGCGCCCGCGCGTGTGAGGCCGGCCATTGGCCGAGCCGGGCGGCGTCGGGCACGCGCTGCAGGAGGGGGGAGAGAGGGAGAGACAATGGGGACTGCACGGCGGCGTGTCGCAGACGTCGAGACACATCAACTGGCGCGATGGGAAGGCACGAGGCGGTCGGGAGGCGCGGTGTCAACGGTCGGCGCTCTGGCAGGCGCTCCAGAGCGCGACTTTGGCCGGCATCCGCGGGTTTTCCGCGTCGCGCGCGCGTCCTTTTCTGTCTGGAGGCTACAGTGGAAGGGGGCAAAACCTGGAAAGAGCCTGGGATGCTCTGGGGTGCAGAGGGGAGAGAGAGAGGCTGTGAGAGAGAAGGGAAACTGTTGTCCAGAGAGGACAAACGTGATTCCCCCCTTCCTCCACATTGCTTCCTCGGGTAGAAAAGTGTCTAAGTGACAGAGGGGAGTGAGGAGGGGTTGTGGCAAAAAGATGAACTCAAGGAGATTAGTGAAAGTGGCAAAAATAGGCCTTTTAGTATTTTGCCAGAAGGTGTTTGATGGAGTTTTGGGTAAGCTAATGACTCCCACTGGCCAAGATACTCCAAGGGGTGAAATGTCACATATATTTAGGGCCTTCCACCCATTTTGAGCTTATTTGGACAAAGTTGCCAATGCAACTCTTGCAAACCCTAGAAATGGGCAGAAATGGATTTGTGTAGATCCAGTGGAGTAAATCATTTCTCCTTGATGTACCACTTGGTGTGGTAGCCTTATTTGGTCACATGATCAGGCTCACCAAAGTTGGGGTCTTGGAGAAAAAGTTGGTAGTGCAAAGTAGTTCAAACTTGATTCTGGTCAGAGAGGGTTTTGAGGCACTTTGACCAAGATTTCCTCTTCTCCAACCTGTGCCATTTGGTCCAGATGCATCATTAGACCAATGAAGCATGTCCACCAAGTTTGAGAACATTTGGACATACTTGGCAATGTAAAGTTGATCAAACTTCAGAATGGACAGAGATAGTTTTGAGGGGTTTTGATGGTGTTATCTTGTTCTCCAAGTCATGAGACTTGGCAAGATCATCTAATATGTCATATGTGACATGATAGAATTTTCCTGGAATTTTTGGAGAATATTTCCTTTGTAAATATTTCAAAAGCTTGAAATATCCAGAAAGGATTTTAGAGGGAGTTGACCAATATTTTGAACATGACCAGGTGTTGAAACTCTTATATATGGACAATATATGTCCTAAGAGTTTCCCTAAATTTTGTCAAATATTTTTGAAGCAGTAAAGTAATTTTTTTCCTATTAAAGACCATTTCTGGCCTTAAGAAAAAGCCTTTAAATAAAATAGAACAGTAACTTTAAAAATTATATTTTTGTGGTTCCTGGGCATCGTATATCTAATAGGAGTCAAATATATTTTTGGAAAGATTTTTACTGCCCTTAATCAAGTACTTGCAGTGCAAACCTCAATTCAGGGGTTTTTGGAATACTAATTTTAGAAAATACTTTCTGGCCAAATTATTTTTGTAAGAAAATTCCATATAGCACTATTCACATGGCATGGTCATTGGTCAGGAGCTTGGGGTAAGGAGGTGGAATATAGAGGGCAGAGTAGTTGACTTCAAGAAGCACTTGAAAGAAACACAGAGAGAAAACCAACTCCAAATAAAAGCCAAATAATGCAAAAAGTTTTTGTTGGTCCAAATTTTCATGCTTTAATAATGAAAATGAAATGTTACAAAATGCAGGGTGTGACAGACCTACCCCCCTTACAAGAATCTCGTCCCCGAGATTCCTAAACTAGGCTTAAAAGAGATACGGAAATTCGGATCTAAGGTAGTCTTCACGCTCCCAAGTTGCTTCTGCTTCAGCGTGGTTGCTCCATTGGACCTTGAAGTACTTGATGGTGCGGCTTCGAGTGCGTCGTTCAGCCTCATCCAGAATGCAGATGGGCCTCTCACGATAAGTCAAATCAGGTTGAAGATCAATGGCTTGGTGATTGACGTCCTTGTAGAGGTCGGGCTTGTCTGGAACTTGGAGACACTTCCGGAGTTGTGACACGTGGAACACGTTGTGCACATCAGAAAGTTCAGGTGGAAGTTCCAACTGGTAAGCCACTTCTCCTCGTCGCTCAGTGATCTTGAAGGGCCCAATGTATCTCGGAGCGAGCTTTCCTTTGACATGAAAGCGCTGGGCTCCTTTGAGAGGGGTGACCCGGAGATAGACATGGTCTCCAACTCGGAAGTTTATGTCTCTGCGACGTGAGTCCGCATAGCTCTTCTACCTTGACTTGGCAGACTTCAGACGCTCTCGGACAAGCTGGACTTGCTCTTCTGCTTCACGAAGGATATCAGGCCCAAAGACAAGTCCTTCTCCGGCCTCCGACCAGTTGAGAGGTGTACGGCACTTCCGCCCGTATAACACTTCAAATGGTGCCATCTGAAGGCTGGCCTGATAACTGTTGTTGTAAGAGAACTCGGCGAAAGGGGGGCAATCTTCCCACCTAGCTCCATAAGCTAAGACACAGGCTCGGAGCATGTCTTCGAGTATTTGATTCACTCGCTCGGTCTGACCTCCGGTCTGTGGGTGGAAAGCAGTGCTGAAGGACAACTTGGTCCCCATGGCCTCCTGGAATTTCTTCCAAAACCTTGAGGTGAACTGGGTTCCTCGATCTGACACAATCTCCTTGGGAACACCATGAAGGCTCACAATTCGGTTGATGTAGAGACTGGCTAACTGGTTCCCCTTGTAGGTCGTCTTGACAGGAATGAAGTGGGCCACCTTGGTCAAATGGTCAACGATGACCCATATTGAGTCATGTCCCTTGCTTGACCTGGGTAAACTGGTGATGAAGTCCATCCCGACTTTGTCCCATTTCCACTCGGGAACCTTGAGTGGTTGGAGTAATCCAGCAGGTCGCTGATGTTCAGCTTTGACCCTCTGGCATACGTCACATTTGGCAACATAGGTGGCAATCTCCCTTTTCATCCCGTGCCACCAAAATCTTTCCTTCAGGTCTTGATACATCTTGGTGCCTCCAGGGTGAATGGAATATGGGCTGTCATGAGCTTCTTGCAAGATCAAGTTCTTGAGCTCATCTTTGTTGGGCACGCAGATGCGATTCCCAAACCACACAATTCCTTCCTCATCTTCTGAGAATCCTGAGGCTTTGCCTGCCTTGATCTTCCTCTTGATGCCTTCAATACTCTCATGCCCCTTCTGAGCTTTCTTGATATCATCCATCAAGGTAGGCTTAGCTTCGAGGCTGGCCAAGAATCCTGGTGCAACCAGTTCCAACCCGAAGCTTTCAAGTTCTTCATACAAGGCGGGTAGCTTGTGCTTTAGCATAGCATTCAAGGAGCAAGCCTTCCTGCTCAACGCATCTGCTACCACATTAGCCTTTCCAGGGTGGTATTGAACACTGAGGTCATAATCCTTTATCAACTCCAGCCATCTTCTCTGCCTCATGTTCAATTCCCTTTGAGTGAAAATATACTTCAGACTTTTGTGATCCGTGTATATCTCACATCGCTTCCCCAAGAGGTAATGTCGCCAAGTCTTCAGGGCATGAACTACTGCTGCTAGCTCAAGGTCATGAGTAGCGTAGTTCCCTTCGTGAGGTCGTAGTTGCCTTGAAAGGTAGGCCACGACTCTGCCTTCTTGCATCAGAACACCCCCCAGTCCGATTCTTGACGCATCACAATATATCACAAACTCCTTGTGTATATCTGGTGTGGCCAGAACTGGAGCGGTGGTTAGCCTCTTCTTCAGCTCCTGGAAGCTTTCTTCGCACTTCGGCGTCCATTCGAACTTCTTGTCCTTCTTCAAGAGCTGAGTCATGGGTCGGGCAATGCTTGAGAATCCTTCAACGAACTTGCGGTAATATCCCGCGAGTCCGAGGAAGCTTCTGACTTCCTTCACATTGCTCGGGGATTGCCATTCAGTCACGGCTTCAATCTTGGCAGGGTCGACTGACAATCCCTCTTCTGTTAGAACATGACCCAGAAATCCAACTTCACGCAGCCAGAACTCACACTTGCTGAACTTGGCATACAGTTGGTGCTCTCGAAGCTTGTCTAGGACCATCCTCAAGTGTTGCTCGTGCTCTTCTTCCGACTTCGAGAAGACAAGAATGCCATCAATGAAGACGACGACGAACTTGTCCAAATATTCCATGAAGACCTTATTCATGAGATACATGAAGTAAGCTGGGGCATTGGTCAACCCAAAGGACATGACCGTGCATTCATACAGGCCATATCTGGTTACGAATGCCGTCTTCGGAATATCTTGGGGTCTGATCTTCAGTTGGTAGTACCCAGATCTAAGGTCGATCTTGGAGAACACCTTGGCCCCATTGAGTTGATCAAACAGATCTTCAATCTTGGGAAGTGGGTACTTGTTCTTGATTGTAACCTCGTTGAGGGAGCGGTAGTCAATGCATAAGCGGATGGTACCGTCCTTCTTTGCCACAAACAGAACAGGTGATCCCCAAGGGGAGGCACTAGGGCGGATAAATCCCTTCCTCAACTGCTCTTCCAGCTGCTTCTTCAATTCTGCTAACTCCTCCGATCCCATCCTATAAGGCTTCTTATAGATGGGTCCTGCTCCGGGTATGAGCTCGATGATGAACTCAATGTCTCGGTCAGGAGGCATTCCTGGTAGCTCATCAGGAAAAACATCGGGATACTCGCATACTACCGGCACTTGTTCCAATCCAACTTCAGTCAGACAGTTGGCTTGGTTGGCTTGAGCAGAAGAGGGGTTGGAGGCAAATTTGACTTCGACTCCTCGGTCATTGGTCATAGTGACCGTCCGGTTGGCGCAATCAATCAAGCCTTGGTGCTTGCTGAGCCAATCCATTCCCAAGATCACATCCAAGCCTTGTGATTTTAGGATGATAAGGTCTGCTAGGAAGTCTACCCCGTTAATGGTAATCCCGACTCCTTTACATCCTATCTTGGCTCTCATCTCTGCTCCGGGGGTTTGTACCACCATAGGGTTATTCAGGGGTGTAGGGGTCATGCCACTTTTTAATGCAAAACTTTGGGTGACAAAAGAATGCGTGGCTCCAGAATCAAACAAAACAGTTGCGGGTGCTGAATTGACAAGGAACGTACCCAGCACGACGTCCGGGTCTTCCTGGGCTTCTTCCACGGTGACATGATTCACACGACCCCTGCCATTGTTGGGCAAGTTGCGGGGAGCTTGGTTCCTTGGTGGCATCCCACGGCCTTGTCCTGGGTTCTGCGCATTGGGGCGCGGGGCGTCGGGCTTCTTGTTGGGGCAATTCCTGGAGTAATGCCCTGGCTGTCCACATCCGAAACAAGTGACTTGATTGGGGACGACGCCCTTGCCAGCATTGTTATTGGGGTTGTTGTAAGCTGGCCTGGGGTTGGCATACTGCTGAGGTGGATAGTTGGTGCGAGGTGCAGGAGCTCTTGGCTGCTGATAGGTTGGCTTGACCGGGGCTGGCTGCCACGGGCGAGGCTTCTGGTTGCTGGAGCTACCCTTGCTGATCATCTTGCGCTTACGAGTGTCATCAAAGGCACGTCGCTTGTCCTCAAGCATGAGTGCCTTGTTCACCAGATCAGGAAAGGTTGGGCAGTCACACACAACAAGCGAGTACTGCAGAGTCTGGTTAAGGCCTTCCATGAAGCGCTCCCTTTTGGCAGCATCAGTGCTGACATCTTCAGGGGCATACCTTGAGAGAACACTGAACTTCTGCATGTACTCCTTGACAGTGCTACTACCTTGCTTCAGGGCTCGGAACTCACGCTTCTTGATGGCCATGATTCCAGAAGGGATGTGGGCCTTGCGGAATTCCGTCTTGAAGGTGTCCCAAGTGATGTCTTGCTCAACATGCATAGCCTTGAATCCATCCCACCAAGCTCTGGCAGTCCCCCCGAGACAGTGGGCAGCATACGCCACTTTATCACGGTCCTCAGTGCATCCGACTAGTGCCAGCAGATCCTCAATGGTGCGGACCCAGTCGTCTGCATCCAGGGGTTCAGCAGTCTCGATGAAAGTGGGTGGTGCATGCTTCTTGAATTCCACCAGTGTGGAACGTCCATGGCCGTGCCCCGCCGGCTGGCGGTTGATAGCCTGAGCAATCATCTGGAGGGCTGCAGTGTTGGCTTGGCGCTCCTCTCGAAAGGCTTGGAGAAGCTGAGCCATATCCATGCTCGGAGGAGGTGGTGGTGGTGGAGTCTGTCCTTGGGCTTGGTCCTGGCTGGCTCCGGCCTCAGCAGAACCTCCGGCTTCTTGCGGCTGGGTAGAGGTACCAGTACGTGTTACAACAGGCATCCTGTCGGAGCGGTCAAGGTCTCATGATTGGGAACAACAATGAGGGAAAGCAGTATAGATGGAATGCCTAGTAAGGGGGTGGTGTGACGCAAAATAAGTTAAACAAAGGCCAGAAGGGCCAAACTCATGCATTAAAACCAAATGGGGAATGTAGTCGTTTACAAGTTCCCGAAGGGAAAGTACGACTTCATCAAAGCAAGTTGAAAGCAAACACAACATAACGTGGTTTCATAAGAACCATTACAAGGACTCGACTTCGCAAAAGGGGTACACGACCTATCCTACCATAGGCTACGAGCTAGCCTATCCTAGTCCTGAACGGAGTCTAAGTGGTGGAATGCTCGGTCGGGTATTCTGGCTCCTCTGGGTCTTCCTCCTCATCTTCATCTGTCTTGGTCTCCTCATCGCTTGAGGAAGCGGGGGAGTGAAGGAGCTGAACACGGCGCTGCTTTGTTGGTGGCGTCGTGAAGAGGTTGCGGTACTCCTTTGCCGTCATACGGCGTGGCTGAGGTGCTCCCTTGGCAGGTGCGACCTGTGGGGGTCGTCCGCCTCGATAAGCTACTGCGGGCTGTCCAGGGGGTGCTCCATCCTTCTTGATCCTGTCCGCCTTCATCTGAACTATGCGGAGGAGCTCCTTGGTCTCGCGGAGTTCCTTCCGAAGCTCCGTCGACTCCGAGGCCAGGTGCTGTGCCAGACTGTCGGCACATAAGCTGAAGTAGGTCTGGAAGCGGAGAGAAAGTCCCTCGTCCATGGGTGGTGCTGGTGCGCTGCTCTCGTCGTCACCTTCCTTACGATAAGGCAGGTAACGAGTGGCTGGCTCTCTCGCCATCTCTGGCAGGAGATCCCGGAGGCGAGTCAGCGCCTTGAGGGCAGCAGTCTCCACGGCGAGGAGCAGTGTCGCCATCTGGGGTCCCTCAAAGAACCAGCTCGTCGGGGCGTCATTCGCCCTCACGACTACCTCCACGTGATACTCCTTCTTGGTGCTGTCGACCCAGTGCTCGTGGTAGGAGAAGGTGGGGACTCGAGTGAACTGGCACTTCCTGAGGCTATCCTCAAGAAGCACGGGAAACCCAGTGGTCAGGAAGTCCTCGGGTACGGCGGCCATCTACAAAAAGTGGAAGGGGAAGGGTCAATAAAGGAATGTGACCTGTGTTTGGGATGCTAACATAAAACATAGGTATATGGGTAATCTAGAGGATAGTCTCGCTCTAACTAACGTCCATGCTAACTAAGGCTTCCTACAGTCAGGATGGCTCTGATACCAGCTCTGTGGGGACCCCGACTCGCAAGTCGTGATCACCGAATGTACGTGTACAGTGATCCCAGAGATCAATGCTCACTGAACACACAGAAGCTGAATAACAAGAGTCTTACATCCATACATACCGTCTTACACAAATAGTGACCAACATGGTCAAGTCTTACATCGTTAAAGCCTTAAGGGCTGAACATCAAATGAAACATAGCAGCGGAAATCGTTGTTGATAAGTAGAACCCATGCCATCTGCCTTAATCCTACAGGCATTCTGACTGGGAAACGTCCTAGTTCGCATGATCGTCTCCAAAGAACTCTTCTTCGAACTCCGGTTCTTCCATGCCTGGTCAATTAAATAACCAGTGGCAAGCCAATGAGTACTTTGAATGTACTCGCAAGCAACCCATCATTTGGTTCAAGGTACAGTAATGCATGACGTAGGTATAGTTTTGCATAAAGCTAGTTTTGAGTGCAAGGACATGTTCAACATCCTATAAAGCATGCATCAAGAGAATACGAGTAACCATAAGAACTGGTCACAGATATCAACATAAATAGAATGGGCACCATCCCATTTATGATAAACAGAGAGGGCACCAACCCATCTCAATCGTGTCAAGTCTTCTGACTTGATCCAAGGCAACACCATCATCTCGCACACACCGGGTTTGAAAACAAGTGGACGTAGCCCAAGAGCGGTTACCCAACTGTCCTTGACCGTGGACACGGCTATTCGAATAGTTTTACACTCTGCAGAGGTTGCACACTTTACCCACTAGATCCGGGGAACTTCCGTGTTATCCACGACCCGCGGTACCTCAAGCACCCGGGGTAAGCACCCGATCACCGCCTTTCCCTAGACGACACTAGGATGGAGTCCACTCGATTGGCAGTAACCCCCGTGCCCAACATTTCACATAACATTTTCGTGGAGCCTTGCTCCCATATTCATCACATACCACTGGCACGGGGTACCAACGGTGTGTCCGGTGCCCTGTGAAAACAGTCATGGCCGCCCTACCTGGCACGACCCCGTCCCAAGAGAGAGCACCAACTCTCCCCCGTCACTAGTAATGCAGGCTCCAAGCTAGTATCGGTCTAGGTACTCAACAATGCCCTTTCCCATATAAGGGTAGCGTGGTCGCGCATGTAAGGTTGGAATAACGGTCGCAACTCCGACCAATCCGTTTTGAAATCAACACACCCTTTTGCTTGGCACACCACTTCGTCATCAAGTGGTCACCCATCTCTTCATCTCCCTCGGGCATAAGTGGCACCCGACGGGGTTTTCAAAAGTCTTTGAAAATATTTTGTCTCCATCACCATGCATATCCCCGTCCCTTTTGCGTAGCACTACTAGCATCCTATCTACTCCCACCGGCATAACCCTCATAAGAAGGTAGGGCCATGCACAATGCAAGTATCAACGAGGAAGTAATCGTGGCAACCAACCCACGTGGTTCACCATCTCATCATGATTCCGATGCATCAATAATAAAGAGCTAAAAATGACATGCATATAGAAAGGGGTATCATAGTCATGGTCAAAGGGCTGCTTGCCTTGGTTGGCTTGATCTTCAAAGTCTTCAGGCCCTGCTCCTCCTTCTTCCTCAGCTACCTCGTCAAATACGGGATCTAACGTCGCAAGAAAACAACGGGAAAATAAGACAATAATAAAAACAGAAAAGTCAAAGTGCTCACAAAAATGTCAACTTATTTTTGTAAAATACTAGGAGGAAGGCTAGGAAGGGGACAACTTTTGGTTTTGGTTCTGGAGCAGCAAAATAGGAGTTATGGATTTTCAAAGGCTTATTTAAATGCTAAAAACCACATTTAAATATTTACAGAGAAGAAAAGGTGGTTGGATTTGAGTGAAAGTTGCACCATTAAATAGGTTGCAATATTCTAGGAATTTAGAAATTGGAATCAATGCATTTGGATTAATATACTGCCCTGTGGAATATTTGGAAATAATACAGAAAAGGAAAAAGAAAAACGGCGCTGTGCCACTGGGCCAGAGAGGCCACAGCAGCAGCAGGCCCAGGGGGGGGGGGGGGAACCCAGCCCACGCGGCCGCCACGTCGAAGGCGTAAAGGCTGAATACGCCTTCGGCCGACGGCGGATCGGTGCGCGCGCGCGCGCACGTTTTAAACCTGATGGGTGGATCCCACCCGTCAGGGCGTGAGGCTGACTGGCCGGCCCCACGGCGGCCGTCGTCTACCTCCGGCCAGAGGCGACGGCGAGCTCGCCGGCGGCGATACAGGGCACGGGAAGGGGCGCGGAGGCTACCGTTGGACTCAGGAGCGAGTCGCGGTTCTGGTGGTGGTGGAGACGGTCGCCGGGGTGGCCTGCTTCGCCGGCGACGAGGTCCCGCGGCGGAGGTGCTTCGGGCGCCGGTGGCTCCGGCCGTTTCCGGCTGCAAAACGAGGGGGGAAGAGAGGGGAAAGCATCAGTGAGGCGAGGGGAGTCCAGTTCGAGAGAGAAAAGGAGCGGAGGAGGCCTGTACCCGCAGATCGACGGCGACCCGAGGCGGCGGGGCTCGAGCTCGATCTCGAGCTCGGGCAGCTCTGGAGAGAAGTGGGTGGTTCCGGGGGTGGATTGGGTGTGTGGAGGAGCGACAGGGAGGAAGAGAGAGGCTCGGGAGCGCCTTATATAGGCTGGCCGCGGTTCACCGTGGGCATGGCCTACGGGCGCCCGCGGGATCGGCTCTGGGGGCCGTTGGAGAGGGGTTGGAGCTGTCCACGGCGCTCGTGGGGATGGAGTAGGGCGCCAGGGAGAAGGAGAGAGAGCGGGGGAGGTTTCTGGCGCCCGCGCGTGTGAGGCCGGCCATTGGCCGAGCCGGGCGGCGTCGGGCACGCGCTGCAGGAGGGGGGAGAGAGGGAGAGACAATGGGGACTGCACGGCGGCGTGTCGCAGACGTCGAGACACATCAACTGGCGCGATGGGAAGGCACGAGGCGGTCGGGAGGCGCGGTGTCAACGGTCGGCGCTCTGGCAGGCGCTCCAGAGCGCGACTTTGGCCGGCATCCGCGGGTTTTCCGCGTCGCGCGCGCGTCCTTTTCTGTCTGGAGGCTACAGTGGAAGGGGGCAAAACCTGGAAAGAGCCTGGGATGCTCTGGGGTGCAGAGGGGAGAGAGAGAGGCTGTGAGAGAGAAGGGAAACTGTTGTCCAGAGAGGACAAACGTGATTCCCCCTTCCTCCACATTGCTTCCTCGGGTAGAAAAGTGTCTAAGTGACAGAGGGGAGTGAGGAGGGGTTGTGGCAAAAAGATGAACTCAAGGAGATTAGTGAAAGTGGCAAAAATAGGCCTTTTAGTATTTTGCCAGAAGGTGTTTGATGGAGTTTTGGGTAAGCTAATGACTCCCACTGGCCAAGATACTCCAAGGGGTGAAATGTCACATATATTTAGGGCCTTCCACCCATTTTGAGCTTATTTGGACAAAGTTGCCAATGCAACTCTTGCAAACCCTAGAAATGGGCAGAAATGGATTTGTGTAGATCCAGTGGAGTAAATCATTTCTCCTTGATGTACCACTTGGTGTGGTAGCCTTATTTGGTCACATGATCAGGCTCACCAAAGTTGGGGTCTTGGAGAAAAAGTTGGTAGTGCAAAGTAGTTCAAACTTGATTCTGGTCAGAGAGGGTTTTGAGGCACTTTGACCAAGATTTCCTCTTCTCCAACCTGTGCCATTTGGTCCAGATGCATCATTAGACCAATAAAGCATGTCCACCAAGTTTGAGAACATTTGGACATACTTGGCAATGTAAAGTTGATCAAACTTCAGAATGTACAGAGATAGTTTTGAGGGGTTTTGATGGTGTTATCTTGTTCTCCAAGTCATGAGACTTGGCAAGATCATCTAATATGTCATATGTGACATGATAGAATTTTCCTGGAATTTTTGGAGAATATTTCCTTTGTAAATATTTCAAAAGCTTGAAATATCCAGAAAGGATTTTAGAGGGAGTTGACCAATATTTTGAACATGACCAGGTGTTGAAACTCTTATATATGGACAATATATGTCCTAAGAGTTTCCCTAAATTTTGTCAAATATTTTTGAAGCAGTAAAGTAATTTTTTTCCTATTAAAGACCATTTCTGGCCTTAAGAAAAAGCCTTTAAATAAAATAGAACAGTAACTTTAAAAATTATATTTTTGTGGTTCCTGGGCATCGTATATCTAATAGGAGTCAAATATATTTTTGGAAAGATTTTTACTGCCCTTAATCAAGTACTTGCAGTGCAAACCTCAATTCAGGGGTTTTTGGAATACTAATTTTAGAAAATACTTTCTGGCCAAATTATTTTTGTAAGAAAATTCCATATAGCACTATTCACATGGCATGGTCATTGGTCAGGAGCTTGGGGTAAGGAGGTGGAATATAGAGGGCAGAGTAGTTGACTTCAAGAAGCACTTGAAAGAAACACAGAGAGAAAACCAACTCCAAATAAAAGCCAAATAATGCAAAAAGTTTTTGTTGGTCCAAATTTTCATGCTTTAATAATGAAAATGAAATGTTACAAAATGCAGGGTGTGACAGACCAGCCTCGTGAGGATCGCCCACAAGGCAATGCAGACCTTCCTCCTCTGGCACCACCGCCAAGAAGGAATGACGATCATCATCAGGATGAGGGGGCTGGGGGCTTCCAGGAGCCGCGTGCTATCGCTTGCATCTTGGGCGGTGCCCAGGCCCTAGCCTCTCATCGCATCTTTAAGCAGATCGCTCGTGAGGTGAATGCACTCCTCCCCAAGCTCGAGGCCACGCGCCCTCTCAGGTGGTCCACGTGCGCCATCATGTTCAGCTCAGCGGATCAGCTCAAGTGCGCGGCAACAACCGGTGTCCTCCCAATGCTCTGTTCCCCAGTCATCAGCAATGTGCAAGTTACCAAGAACCTCATCAATGGCGGAGTAGGACTCAACGTCCTGTCCGTCGAGACGTTCAACAATCTCCAAGTGCCATATGATCAGCTTCAGCCAACCAAGCCTTTCTCAGAGTCACTGATGGTTCCACTATCCCGATAGGGCAGGTCCGCCTCCCTGTCACCTTTGGACAACGCAAGAACTACCGTACCGAGCTCATTGACTTTGATGTTGCCCACATTCACCTGCCATACAATGCCATCCTCGGGTATCCAGCCCTGGCCAAATTCATGGCAGTGACTCACCATGGCTACAATGTCCTCAAGATGCCGGGGAGCGGCGGAGTCATCACGATCCCCTGTGAGGAGAAGGATGCGGTGTGCTCTCTCGAGTGTGCCTTTTAGGCCGCATCAATCGAGGACCAAGACAGCAAGAGTGGGAACCTCCCCGAGGCAGCTCCCAAGAAAAAGAAGACATCACCTAGCTCAAGGCCTCAGGAGGCAGGCACTTCTGGTGGCACCGCACCAGGGTATGCGCCCATCCAAGGGGCGCCGCCCTCCGTCGCATAGGAAGGCGCGCCCGGCGCCCTCCTCGGGCAAGGCTCGGGGGCTCTCTCCTGGAGGGCCACTGACTTTCCCAAGATCACTAGGGAGGCGCTCGGGCACCACTTGGAGGCGTGCTTCTTGGCACGCTTCCCTCAAGAAGGCATAAGGCAAGGAGGGCCCAACCCTCAGGAGTTCATCACCAAGGTCACTCAGGAGCTGCAGGAGTTGAGAGTTATGCGCGGCAGCCGCCGCCTACCCAGCGTAGCTCCCCATCCAGGTGAGGATGGCGGGCTGCGCATCTGCATCGACTACCCAGGGGTCAATCGAGTCGCGTCTCAGGAGCGCTTCTGGCCTTCGCGTGTGGGACATTGCGAGGGTCCACCTCACAGCTACGTTCGCATGCCTTTCAGCCTGCCGAACGCGGCTACTGCTCACCAGCGTCTGATGAGGAGCATTCTGGAGGCTCAGGTGGCCAGGCACTGCGCGTGCCTGGAGGAAATGGAGATGGACATTGCCGAGCCGCCCGGACCTCCAGAGCCTCCCGAGGCTCAGAGTTCCGAAGGCTCGTGAGGATGGGCTTCTTCACCGCACACCATCAGCTACTCCAACAATCGCTCTGCAATGATATCAGGTGACATCCTTCGAGTTTCATTTCAGCTGGGAGCGTCCTCAGGGCTGCATCATTCCCAGGTCACGTGGGTCTGTCCCCGCGGCGTGTATCCATTTTGCTTATGTCTTTAGTTTACCTTGTTGGGGGCGCCCCTCGGGCTGCATCATCCCCAAGCCGCTCGGGCCTGACCCAGTGGCATGTGCCTTTCCTTGCATCTATCTAAGTTGGATTGCCTTTTCATGCTTAACCTGCCTGTGATAATCGCCTGCTCGATTGACACCAACCTTTGGAGCCGCTCACTCCGGCACGGTGCTTGTGCATGGGTCCGTCCCTGCAACATCGACAAATCTGAGTGGTCGAGCTCTGGCCGCGGCAGCCCCGCAAGGCGCCACCTCACCAGGCCCTCAGTGCCCTGAACACTCCCTTGGAGCGAGCAATGGCCGGCCGGCAATCGTAATGGCAGTCCCTGTTTTCGTCATGTTGGTTTATAGGGTCCACCTAAGGAATAACGTGGGGGCGTCGTGAGCTCTCGCTCTCTCTTACCCGTGCGATCCGCTCACGCGTTAAAAGGGGGGTGCCTGAGCATTGCGACTCAGGAGCTCTTACTGGCTCTCCAGCCCTCACCCCCTGGCCTTGTCCACGGCATCACGACCTGGCATACCAGCGGCGGCTGAGCTCGATCGAGGGCCGGGACCTGAGGACGTAGAGCATGAAGGAAAGTGCGGGGGAGAGAGGAGAAGCTCACGAGGGCCTGAGCCAGCGACATCCCAGCTGCCAACGCGCAGGTCCGACACCTCGCCAAGGAACGACTCCAAGCTCCCGAGATAAGTCACGCTCCTGGAAAAGCTAAATCAATGCGACACCAACCCCTCACCTAATGCGGCTCTGTCACGGTGACGTTGCCTTCCTTTCTCGCCCAGCGGAGGCTGCTTGAGTGCTAAAGGGGACCTCCTGAGCATCGCGCCTTAGGGGCTCTAACTGGACCTCGGGCCGCTCACCTCCTGGGCTTGACCACGGCATCGCGACCTGGCATACCAGCGACGGCTGAAGCCTGCCTGGGGACCGTTACCTGTCAGCATAGAGCATCAAGCCCTCGTGAGGATAGAAAGGGGGAACCGAGCCGAGACAGGACAAGCATCTTGCACCACTCCATAATAAGGATGATATTCACAAAAGACATAGCAGACGCTTTACATGCCCCCACGGGGTGTTTCCTTGATTCCTCGTAGGGAACAAAAGGTACCAATCCTAAGGGACGCTAACTACGCGCGCCTCCATGGTCGACGCCATCATCAACAGTGGGCCACCAAGCGCCGGCGCCAACCCCGTCCAGATCAGCCGTGCTGGCGGCCTGATGCGGCTGCTCTGCTCTGAGCACGGCGCGAGCTCGGGTGCTCGTAGCTATCGTCGCTCGTCTCCGGAGTCACGAGAAGCCCGGGAGAGTCGCTGGACCCTCCGGCGTCCTCGCTGCTGCCAGAGGAGCTGCCGAGGAAGCGGTTGGCAGGCCTGGCCCTCGCCACTTAGATGTCCCGACCGCCTTCCCTGGGGCAGCACTCCAGTTGGCATCCTTCCGCGTCGAAGACCTTGAAGAACATCAAGGAGGCGCCATCGTATTCGAAATGAATCACGAGGGCACCTCCTATTCGGCAGACCCGGGCGATCTCGCCCCAACCCAGGGTCATGTAGACCTTGCCCGGAGCGACAACCTCAACCTCCGCTCCGGTCGCAGGGGTACTGCAGTCAGCGTGCTGCAGCCAGAGCTCAGGAGGCCCCCTCGGCAGCATCTCGAAGGCGAAAGAGGGAGGAAGGCGAATCTAGGAGCTTGGAGGCATTGCAGCGTGAAGCACGAGCTCGCGAGAAGAGCCCTCGGCATGGACTCTAGGGGCGACGACACGCACCGCCGTGATTCGCCGGTGTCGCCGGCGGCGCGAGCAGTGCCTGTCGGTGTTAAAACCGGCGGATCTCGGGTAGGGGGTCCCGATCTGTGCGTCTAAGGCTAATGGTAATAGGAGGCAAGGGACACGATGTTTTACCCAAGTTCGGGCCCTCTCGATGGAGGTAAAACCCTACTTCCTGCTTGATTGATCTTGATGATATGAGTATTACAAGAGTTGATCTACCACGAGACCGTTGAGGCTAAACCCTAGAAGCTAGCCTATGATGATTATGATTGTCCTCCTACGGACTAGACCCTCCGATTTATATAGACACCGGAGGGGGCTAGGGTTTACACAGAGTCGGTTACAAAGAAGGAGATCTAATATCCGGATCGCCAAGCTTGCCTTCCACGCAAAGGAGAGTCCCATCCGGACACAGGACAGAGTCTTGAGTCTTGTATCTTCACGGTCCAATAGTCTGGCCAAAGTATATAGTCCGGCTGTCCGGATACCCCCTAATCCAGGACTCCCTCAGTAGCCCCTGAACCAGGCTTCAATGATGATAGGTCCGGCGCGTAGATTGTCTTCGGCATTGCAAGGCGGGTTCCATCCCCGAATACTCCAAAGTACCCGTTGTAACAAACAGTGTCCGGCTTCCCATCAATGTTGTACTCCTCGGCTTCTGTGCTTCAATAATGGCCATCTCCACGTGTCGAGCGAATACGAGGAGACGACGCATTTTTACATTTTCCACCCGGCCCTGCAGACGGACCGTCTATTTGAAGAGACGGGGATCCTCGGACCCAAATCCGGCCTTCTTCCCTTGAGCAAGCATCAACAGAGCGCATCCGGAAAAAATCATCACAACATGGCCGACCGCCGCGGCTCCTCTTCTCGCTCCCTTAGCTCTAGGCCAGGTGATTGGGAAGAATGTTCTGTTCCCCGTAGCCGTTTAATAGAGTTGCAGACCCAAGGGTTTCTTCCATTGGTGTTCATGGTCCCCATCCGAGCCGGACTAGCCACCTATAATGGCGGAGAGCAAGCGGAGAGATCTCCTAATCCATCCCAGGGGGAGCCAATATGCCTTATCCCATATCTGCTAAGAGGCGTCGGGTTTCCAATCCACCCATTCCTTCGCGGGCTCCTGGAGTTCTACGGCCTCCAGTTGCACAACTTCACCCCCGCCTCCGTGCTGCACATCATAGGATACGTCGCCCTTTGTGAATTATTCCTGGGCTGCGAGGCTCACTTCGGGTTATGGAAGAAATTGTTCTGCCTCGTCCCTCGCAACCAGGGGGAATCCATATGTCATGTGGGCGGAGCCTAAATATGGCGCGTCGCCGATACCGGATACCTGTCCGGTACTCCCAAGAAGGCATCTGAAAACTGCCCCTCGGAGTGGTTTTATGTTGATGATGTTCCCCTTCCGGATCCAATCCGGACGGGCCTCCCTGAGTTCAATAATGCTCCGCCGAAGACACGCCGAAGTTGGAGCCCTCGGGCCCCCCAAGAGGAAGATACCAGAGAAGTCCACTTCCTAATGAGCAGGATAAAGACACTGGCCAAATCAGGGATGACTATAGTCGAGGTTATAGCAATATGCATAATGCGGGGGTTGCAACCACTTCAATATCGGGGGAAGCCCATGTGGCACTTCAACGGGGAAGATGATGCCACCCACTATGGTCGTAAAGGTCCGGACTCCACCACTGCTCTGGCGAGAATATTGTCCGATTTGTACAAAGGAGGAGAAGAAGAATTCCTTCATATTAAACCACGGGATGGATTTTCCATGTACAACCCCCCAAGCTGGGTAAGTCGTCATTCTTTCCCCCACTCTATTCATTCTGGCGCCCTTCATCACAATCATTTACCTCTATATTTCTAAGCAGGAACTGAGGAGGGTCATGGAAGGATTCAACAGCCCCTCCCCGCAGCCAGAGGACCCCGGAAGGGCCTTCGATCCAGGACTTGAAGAATATCCGGATATATCTGTGGAGCTTGTCAACGGGACATTTTATCAGGCCAACTGCGATGGCGCCTTGGTGGCTATTATCGCCGACTATCCCGGACTGCTACCTGCGTCGCTGTAAGCGAAGCCGAAACCTTATCCTCTGAAGAGGACTCCTTTCTTATACCATGCCTTATGCATAAAATATCATATTTTTATAGAGACGACCATCAGAACGCGGCACCGAGCCCCTGGGGGCTCGTCAGCAAAGGGCGTCCAGGTCAGGTAGGCTTAAGAGGAAAGCAGTTAGGGCCGAAACGCCATTACAGAGGTATGGTAAAAACCTGCTCTGTGATTATCGTGTTTGAAATGTAACAACGTCCTTCGTGTTCTGGTAGAAAGAGGAGACACCGGACTATATCCGGAGATCCTGTCGGTCACGCCTCTACCAGCCGGATTCCAGAACTGGCTTCGAGAGAGGAGGCCGATGCGGGGCTGATTCCGAATTGTCCTCCGATAGAGGATGCGGATATGCTCTCCGCCACAAATTCCGAAGTAGAGAGTGCCATGAATCACCGACGCCGACAGGCCGTACTTCGCAATAGCATCTTTTCCGAAGAGGCATTTAATGCTTTCAATTCGGGAGATGCATACATCTGAGCTGCTCAAGGCGGGCTCGCCCGAGCGATGGACCAGTATGCAAAAGACATATGGGTAAGGAGATTTGATAAGCATGTATAGCAGTATCCCTTGAGACTTGAAATGGTTGGAACAACTGATTTAAGGATCATTTTATGCACATGTCCTTGTAGAGAAGAATACCCAATTGTCTCAAGAGATGGAGGAATGCAAGACCCAGCTGAGGGCCGCGGTTGCCAAACTAGAGGAATCCCAGAAGGCCTCTTCTGGTAACATTTGTCTCAATAGAGAATTCTTAAAGGAATATACCAGTTAGTAATTGGCTTGCTTCATAAGTCTAACAGAAAATTCTACAGACAATCCCGGGACAAATTCGGAGATCGTAAGAGATAGCGAGTCATATCTCCAAAGACAACTAAAGGCTGGCGAGCATGTGCTTACGCAGGTTAGGCAGGAGAAAAATAATCTCCAATATGCCAACGTCCGGCTAGGTGTCGAATGGTCAGATGTTCGAGCTCAGCTGGCGGACTCCGTGAAGGAGAACAAAAGGCTTCGTCGCGGCATTTGTGGTAAGTGCCTAAACGAACTGCAGTACAGTTCGGCGAGGAAGCATATTAAAAGAGTTTATGTCTGTAGGGATGTTGACGGGCCGTCCTGAAGAGGAGATGCCCGGGTCCGCAGGCAATTTACTGCAAGATCTCTCACAACTGCACGAACGAGTTCAGCAGGTGATGCAGGGTATTGCCCAGGCCTTGTGGCCATCCTCTTCCCTCCTAGGAGGCATGGGGGAGCTCATGGATATGCTCTAGGGAGCACGGCGGCGCTTCCGGTTGTGGAAGGTGTCAGCTTGCCGACAAGGTGCAAGGGAAGCCTGACCCATGGTGAAGACGCGCTACACCAAGCTTGACCCGAACCATATGGCCGAAGTCAGACCGGCGGGGCCGGATGGGCAAGAGATTCTCGTGAGTCTGGTGTATGACCAGGTAGTGTTAGCCGCAAAGTATTCCCAACAAGATTGCAAGCTAGATAGTCTGTTGGATGGTATAGAAGAAGAATATAATCAATCCAATTGACTATGTAATTCAATGGACATATGTAGTCCCTAGCCAGATTAAAAATCTTTTGTCATGGCGGACCTTTTCGCTTCAGCCCCCGGATTCGACAGTTTGGGGTGTATCCGAATACCCGCTCAGTTATTCAAAACCGGGGTATGTGTGGAAACCAGGCGTAGGGGTCATAAGTGCTTGAACAGACAAGTACCCAACTAGTTATGTTATATTACATGGGTAGTAAGAAACATCTTCCAGGGAGAATAGTTTCGTTAGGGGTTCCTTTCCCTGGGTATGCATGCATCGTTGTACATGTCCGAACTGCGAACAAAAACGCATGATACAAAACATATGGGGATTCACGTTGTAATAAACGAAAGAAACATCTTTTGTTCACAGACCGAATATTCCCTTAAGAATGCTAGCTTTCGGCTTCACCCAGTCTGAGGTACACATCCGGCTGAACCGGCAGTAACAATCGCAGAGGTGCTCCCCTTATGCCCTAGCCGAATTAACGTGAGCATAGGGCATAAACACAAGAGCCAGGCAACCTAGCATGGCCACATATTAAGTCATATCGATGCATATAATGGTGAAGAAAAGGCACATATGGAAAAAGAACGCATATGTGATAGGCAGGAAGCCGTGAAGGTAATTATATTTAGCTTCCGTATAGGAAGCCCCCAGGTATGGTGAACACACATAGTGCAGCCGGAGTGATCCGAACGTCCGCACTGTATTGAATACTTTGTGTGAAGGAGGGAAAAGGGGCGAGAAAGGAAAAAAGGGGGGAACATAATTAAAAGAGCGTGGGTAAGGAGACGAACACTGAGTTCGGCACTAGGCGTAGAATCTCCGGAGTCTGGCCGCGTTCCATGGGTTTGGCTCGAGTCTATTATCGGATGCATTATGCAGGCGGTATGCTCCTCTGGTGAGAACTTTATCAATAATGAAGGGACCCTCCCACTTAGGTTTGGGCTTGTCCTTCTTCTTCTCCGGTAGGCGTAGAACGAGTTCGGCAATATTGTAAGTTTTGGCCCGTACTTCTCTGCTTTGATACCTTCGAGCCTGCTGCTGATAGAATGCAGAACGGGCTTTTGCGACGTCGTTCTCTTCCTCCAGGGCATCTAAGTTGTCCTGCCGATCTAACTCGACTTCCTTCTCTTCGTACAGGCGCACGCGAGGTGAGTCGTGGATTATGTCGCAGGGTAGTACTGCTTCTGCGCCGTACATCATAAAAAAGGTGTGTATTGATACGTCTCCAACGTATCTACTTTTCCAAACACTTTTGCCCTTGTTTTGGACTCTAACTTGCATGATTTGAATGAAACTAACCCGGACTGACACTGTTTTCAGCAGAACTGCCATGATGTTGTTTTATGTGTAGAAAATAAAAGTTCTCGGAATGTCCTGGAAATCCACGGAGGCACTTTTCAGAATTAATAAGAATTTTTGGCGAAAGAATCAAGGCCAGGGGGCCCACGGGCTATCCACGAGATAGGGGGGCGCGCCCTCCTATCTCGTGGGCCCCCTGGAGCTCCTCCGACCTCAACTCCAACTCCATATATACCGTCTCGGGGAGAAAAAAAATCAGAGAGAAAGTTTCAGCGCGTTTTACGACATGGAGCTGCCGCCAAGCCCTAATCTCTCTTGGGAGGGCTGATCTGGAGTCCGTTCGGGGCTCCGGAGAGGGGGATTCATTGTCGTCGTCATCACGAACCATCCTCCATCACCAATTTCATGATGCTCACCGCCGTGCGTGAGTAATTCCATCGTAGGCTTGCTGGACGGTGATGGGTTGGATGAGATTTACCATGTAATCAAGTTAGTTTGGTTAGGGTTTGATCCCTAGTATCCACTATGTTCTGAGATTGATATTGCTATGACATTGCTATGCTTAATGCTTGTCACTAGGGCCCGAGTGCCTTGATTTTAGATCTGAACCTATTATGTTTTCATGAATATATGTGTGTTCTTGATCTTATCTTGCAAGTCTATAGTCACCTATTATGTGTTATGAGCCGACAACCCCGAAGTGACAATAATCGGGATACTTCTCGGTGATGACCGTAGTTTGAGGAGTTCATGTATTCACTATGTGTTAATGCTTTGTTCGGGTTCTCTATTAAAAGGAGGCCTTAATATCCCTTAGTTTTCGTAAGGACCCCGCTGAACACGGGAGGGAAGGACAAAAGATGTCATACAAGTTCTTTTCCATAAGCACGTATGACTATTTACGGAATACATGCCTACATTACATTGATGAATTGGAGCTAGTTCTATATCACCCTATGTTATAACTATTGCATGAGGAATCGCATCCGGCATAATTATCCATCACTAATCCATTGCCTACGAGCTTTTCACATAATGTTCTTCGCTTATTTACTTTTCCGTTGCTACTGTTACAACTACTACAGAAACCCAAAAACATTTATCTTTACTTTTGCTACCGCTACTATTACTATTATACCACTTTTGCTACTAAACACTTTGCTGCAGATACTAAGTTATCCAGGCATGGTTGAATTGACAACTCAACTGCTAATACTCAAGAATACTCTTTGGCTCCCCTTGTGTCGAATTAATAAATTTGGGTTGAATACTCTACCCTCGAAAGCTGTTGCGATCCCCTATACTTGTGCGTTATCTAGACTAATTTCTGGCGCCGTTGCCGGGGAGCATAGCTCTATTATCTGAGTCACTTGGGATTTATATCTGTTGATCACTACGAAGAACTTGAAAGATGACCGAACTACTATTTTTCCCTCAACTACGAGGGGAGGTAAGGAACTACCATCTAGCTCTGCACTAGATTCTCCTTCCGTTATTAGTAGGCTTGCGACACCTAAACCTGCTACTGCTATGAATTCTGATATGTCGCATGTTATTGATGATGCCACTTCTGCTATGCATGATGAAACTACTTCTGTGCGTGATACTACTTTGCCATTAGGTGAATTTCTTGATGAACAACTTGCTAGATTTAGGGGGAATGAAATTACTGAAGATCCTATTACTGATGATAGTGATGATGAAGGTCCCCCCAATGATTATGTATTACCCGTTGTTCCTAAAGGTTATGTTATGCATGAAACAACTGCTATGGAAATTCTTGCTTGCAATGATAGAAATGATCTTAAGAAATTATTAGCTAAATGGAAGCAGCAGTCTCTTAATGCTAGAATGAAACCCGATCCTGCTTTTGCTACTTCACTTATTTGTGTTACTGATAAGGATTATGAATTCTCTGTTGATCCTGATATTATTACTTTAGTTGAATCTGATCCTTTTTATGGCCTTGAATCTGAACTGTTGTGGCACATCTTACCAAGTTGAACGATATAGCTACCCTGTTTAGTAATGATGAGAAGTCTCGCTATTTATATATCCTTAAGATATTTCCGTTCTCATTAAAGGGTGATGCTAAGACTTAGTATAATTCTCTTGCTCCTGGTTGTGTGCGTAGTCCCCAGGATATGATTTATTACTTCTCTGCTAAATATTTTCTTGCTCATAAGAAACAAGCTGCCTTGCGGGAAATATATAATTTTGTGCAAATTGAAGAAGAGAGTCTTCCACAAGCTTGGGGGAGGCTTCTCCGGTTACTTAATGCTTTGCCTGATCATCCTCTTAAGAAAAATGAAATACTTGATATCTTTTATAATGGACTAACCGATGCTTCCAAGGACTACTTGGATAGTTGTGCTGGTTGTGTTTTCAGGGAAAGAATAGTCGACGAAGCTGAAATACTACTGAATAATATGTTGACTAATGAAAATAATTGGACTCTTCCTGAGCCAGTTCCTGAAGTAATTCCTGAACCAATTGAGCCAACTCCTGAGCCTATTCCTAAACCCACTACAAAGAAGAGAGGTGTTTTATTTCTCAGTCCTGAAGATATGCAAGAGGCAAAGAAATCAATGAAAGAAAAAGGTATTAAAGCTGAAGATGTTAAGAATTTACCACCTATTGAAGAAATACATGGTCTTAGTATACCGCCTGAAGAACCACATTTTCTTGATAACCCGTCACAGGTAGTAAAGGTAAATTCTCTCTATAGATATGATAAAGTTGAAGTACCCTCTACTAAATTTCATAGCCCATGCTTAGATGAATTTGATGACTTTATGGCTAGACAAGAAAGTTTTAATGCTTATGTTGGTAGAGAGTTAAAGAATAATGTTTTCGAGATAGGACGCGTAGGTGATAATCTGGCTAGAGTTAAAGATGAACTTCACCGCGTTAGCAAATAGGCTTCTATGGTTGCTACTCAAGCTGAGCAAGTACTTAAAGCTCAAAATGATTTGCTTGATGAATTAAATAATAAAAATGACTTTGCTGTTAGAGTGGCTACTAGAACTGGCAGAATGACTCAGGAACCTTTGTATCCTGAAGGCCACCCTAGGAGAATCGAGCAAGATTCTCAGAGAAATAATTTAGAGGCACCTAGTTCTTCTAAAAAGAAGAAAAAGAAAAATGATAGGACTTTGCATGCTTCTAGTGAACCTACTGTAGACACACCTGAGAATCCCAATGATATGTCTATTTCTGATGCTGAAACTCAATCAGGTGATGAACATGAACTAGTGATAATGTTCATGTTGATGCTCAACCTAGCAAAGACAATGATGTAGAAATTGAACCTGCTATTGATCTTGATAACCCACAATCAAAGAATCAACGTTATGATAAGAGAGATTTTGTTGCTAGGAAGCACGGTAAAGAAAGAGAACCATGGGTTCAGAAACCCATGCCCTTTCCTCCTAAACCATCCAAGTCAAAGGATGATGAGGATTTTGAACGTTTTGCTGAAATGATTAGATCTATTTTCTTACGTATGCGCTTAACTGATATGCTTAAAGTAAATCCTTATGCTAAGTATATGAAGGATATCATCACAAATAAAAGAAAGATACCGGAAGCTGAAATTTCCACCATGCTTGCTAATTACACTTTTAAAGGTGGATTACCAAGGAAACTTGGAGATCCGGGTGTTCCAACTATACCTTGCTCCATTAAAAGAAATTATGTTAGAACTGCTTTATGTGATCTTGGAGCTAGTGTTAGTGTTATGCCTCTCTCTTTATATCATAGACTTGAATTGAATAAGTTGACACCTACTGAAATATTTTGCAAATGGCTGATAAATCAACTGCTATACCTGTCGGTATTTGTGAGGATGTGCCTGTTGTGGTTGCAAATGTCACTATCTTAACGGACTTTGTTATTCTTGATATTCCTGAGGATGATAGTATGTCTATTATCCATGGTAGACCTTTTCTTAATACTGCAGGGGCTGTTATTGATTGCAACAAAGGCAATGTCACTTTTCATGTTAATGGTAATGAGCATATAGTACACTTTCCGAGGAAACAATCTCAAGTTCATAGCATCAATTCTATTGAAAAAGTTCCAACTATCATTTTTGGAGGTTTTGAATTTGCTCTCCCTATTGTCAAGAAAAAGTATGATATTTTTATTGTTGGGGATTTTCATATCCCCGTTGAGGTAACTTAGTGTTATTCGAAATTTCTCCGGTTCTGTGTTATTCAAAATGAGTTTGTTAACAAGACTTGATCAACCTTGTTAGTGGATTCATTTTGATGATCACGAGATGGATGAAACTAGAAGGCACAACCTTCTGTACCCTCCTTTTACTTTCTGTTATTTAGAATAAATAAAGCAAAAATAGTATTATTTGTCTGTTTTTTGAATTATCCGTGCATTAAAAAATAGTCCAAAAATAAAAGTGCTCCAAATGCCCTGCAAATTTAGTATGATTTTTTTTGGGAATATTTGAGGATTTTAGGCACTGAAAACACTGCAGGAGGGCCAAGCACCAGGCCACGAGAGAGCAGCGCCCCCCCCCTGTAGGGCGCGCCCCCTGTCTCATGGGCCCCTGGTGGCCCCCCTCCACTTATGCCAGCACCCACACACTTCATCTTCTACCCAAAAAAATCCCCATCCAGCTCAAGCCCGAGTTCTAGCTCGTTTTGCTGCGATTTTCGATCTCTTAGCTCAAAGCTCCATTTGCAAAACTACTTTGGGAGATTGTTGCTTGGTATGTGACTCCTCCATTGGTCCAATTAGTTTTTGTTCTAGTGCTTTATTCGTTGCAAATTTTTGCTGCATAGGTGACCATGTTCTTGAGCTTGCATGTTAAATTTTTGAGGTCCCAAGCAATTCCAATGCATGATATAGGCTCTAGGCACTTGTAGGAGTAGTTGCTATCAATGTTGTTTAGTTTTATTCACTTTTATTTTGAAGTTACTAAAATTTCAGAAATTTTCAGAAAATTTTAAGGAGGCTCTTTAAAGGATCTTCTAGCCAAAGCTCTAAGGAAAAACAAGACAAAGAGAAGGAAAAACGTAAGTATAATCTTCCTCGCTTAGCGGAAGTACGGTCATGTGAACGGCCGTGTGAGGATTTCTTGAAAGAAGCCGGAATTCATGAAGACTTTTATGCTTTAATCGGGACTGCAGGCCTCACCAGTTTCATGAACGACCGAATCGATCAGTATATCTTACTTACCAATACTTTCGTGCAAAACTTTTATTATTATCCTAAGAAGTCACCGCCTGCAGTATCATTTCATTTATATGATGAATTCAGAGAATGTCTTTACGTGATTTTTGCGCGGTATGTAGGATACCTTATGAGGGAGAATTAGAGGAACCCCATCATGAAGATGTGGATGGCTTCGTTAAAACTATTGCTGTAGAAGAGCCAAAGAGGGGCTCTGAGGCAAAAGTCTCTAGCATACACTTTCCTGTTTTACGCTACTTTGCTATATTTGCTAGTAGATGCTTGATTGGTCGTGGAAATAGTGGAAATTTGAGCGTTCCAGATATTATTATTCTTCAACATGCTTTGCTGGGAGACAATACTTTTAGTATGGGTGCCGTCGTTGCTAAACGGCTAGCCCTGAATCGTACAAAAGGCCCCATATTTGGAGGTATCTATGTTGCACGCCTTGCTGAACATCTTCAGATACCCATTAGGCACCATGAGGAGGAGGAGACAAAATTACCTCCTCACATTTTAGATTACAAGAGCATGGTAGCACACAAGTTCATTGTTGACAACGAAGAGAAGATGCTCTTGTATAGACTTAGATTCAATAAGAAACACTTTGAGTTTATTATTTTGCCTGCACCTCTGTTATTTGACTTGCTTGCAGAAAATCGCCTTGTTACGCCGGAAGCGGTGAACAACCATCTAGCCCAAGCTTTTACTCCAGAACCTGAACCTGAGCCGGAACCTGAGCTGGACCCTTATCGTGCATCATCTGTCCAGTGGAATCCGGAGATGACCAGCCAGTGGTATCCTGATTACACCTCCCACTACACCGGGGAGAGTAGCGGCGGTCCTTGGTATTAGACCAACTTAGGCCAAAAGCCTAAGCTTGGGGGAGTACATATTTCTCACCGACTTTACATTCATGTTCACACACTAGTCGTCGGTGCTCACACTCTTTCATTGTATTATCCATGCTAGTTTAAATTTCTTTTTCTAATTTTCTTCTTGTGTGTTTGATAAACTTTAAGAAAAACCAAAAAATTAGTTAGTTTAAATTCTATGCTTGTAGTAGAAATTAAAATGAAAACCCAAAAAGATTTCTTGTTCTTCTTTTACTTGTTGGGAGATTTCCCGTGTAAATAGTTTTATTTTCTTTTCTTTCTTTTGGGGGTCGAGAAGACCATATTGAAAATGCTTAATGGCTCTTATATGCATGATTGTTTATTTAATTTAGAGCCCATATTACTTGTCTTCTCTCTTGAGTTGAATGCTTGCAGATTCCAGCTTAGTCCAATGCACGTGCGCTCTTATTATTATACACATCGTTCAGTCGTGCAAGTGAAAGGCAATAATGATGATATATGATGGACTTATTGGGATGAGAAAAGCCAGTATGAACTCAACCTCTCTTGTTTTTGTAAATATGATGATTCATCGTGCCTGAGTCAGCTATTATGAAGTAATCATATTTGCAATGACATTTAGAGATTATAGTTGCTTGTGCCATGCTTGGTTAGCTATGAGTTATAATGGTTTACCTTGTGTGCCAACATGTTATTAGAATGATTATGATGTGGTATGATGGGATGGTATCCTCCTTTGAATGTATTAAGTGACTCGACTTGGCACATGTTCACGCATGTAGTTGAATCAAATCAACATAGCCTTCATGATATTTATGTTCATGGTAGATTATATCCTACTCATGCTTGTACTTGGTGTGAATTAATTTTAATGCATGTTTACGACTGTTGTCGCTCTCTCAGTTGGTCGCTTCCCAGTCATTTGCTAGCCTTCACCTGTACTAAGCAGGAATACTGCTTGTGCATCCAAACTCCTTAAACCCCAAAGTTGTTCCATATGAGTCCACTATACCTTCCTATATGCGGTATTTACCTGCCGTTCCAAGTAAATTTGTATGTGCCAAACTCCAAACCTTCAAATGAAATTCTGTTTTGTATGCTCGAGCAGCTCATGTTTCAACTAGGGCTGCCTATATCTTCCATGCTAGGTGGGTTATTCTCAAGAGGAGTGGACTCCGCTCCTCATTCACGAGAAAGGGCCGGTAACCGGGATGCCCAGTCCCATGATCCAAAAAGATCAAAGCAAATCAAAATAATTAAACTAAACACCCTAGGACTGTTGTATGTTGGAGGCACTCGTTGTTTCGAGCAAGCCATGGATTGATGCTTGTTGGTGGTTGGGGGAGTATAAACCTTTACCATTCTGTTTGGGAACTGCCTATAATGCATGTAGTATGGAAGATACAGCCATCTCATAGTTGTTGCGTTGACAGCAAAAAGTAAGCCGCTCAAAATGTTATTCAATCTCTATTTTAAAATCGAGCTCTAGCACCTCTACAAATCCCTGCTTCCCTCTGCGAAGGGCCTATCTATTTACTTTTATGTTGAGTCATCATCCCTTCTTATTAAAAAGCACCCGCTGGAGAGCACACTGTCATTTGCATTCATCACTATTGGTTTCTATTGGGTATGACTTGACTGGATCTCTTTTACCATGAATTACAATGTTTAGTCAGTCATTGATCCTTAAAGGTGCTCTGCATTTATGTTTTGCGGTCTCAGAAAGGGCTAGCAAGATACCATTTTTTTATATCATGTTATGATTATTTTGAGAAAGTGTTGTCATCCGAGTTTTATTATTATGGCTCGCTAGCTGATTATGCTATTGATATGAGTAATTGTGAGACCTATGTGTTATTGTGAGTATGGTTAGTTCATAATATTTGCTGAAACTTGAATGCTGGCTTTTCATGTTTACAACAACAGGAGCAACAGAGTTTGTAAAAGTTTTTCTTATCACTTTCAGTTTATCAACTGAATTGCTTGAGGACAAGCAAAGGTTTAAGCTTGGGGGAGTTGATACGTCTCCAACGTATCTACTTTTCCAAACACTTTCTCCCTTGTTTTGGACTCTAACTTGCATGGTTTGAATGAAACTAACCCGGACTGACGTTGTTTTCAGCAGAATTGCCATGATGTTATTTTATGTGTAGAAAAGAAAAGTTCTCGGAACGTCTTGGAAATCCACGGAGGCACTTTTCAGAATTAATAAGAATTTTTGGCAAAAGAATCAAGGCCAGGGGGCCCACGGGCTGTCCACGAGACAGGGGGCGCCCCCCTAGGGCGCGCCCTCCTATCTCGTGGGCCCCCTGGAGCTCCTCCGACCTCAACTCCAACTCCATATATACCGTCTCGGGGAGAAAAAAAATCAAAGAGAAAGTTTCATCGCATTTTACGACACGGAGCCGCCGCCAAGCCCTAATCTCTCTCGGGAGGGCTGATCTGGAGTCCGTTCGGGGCTCCGGAGAGGGGGATTCGTCGCCGTCGTCATCACCAACCATCCTCCATCACCAATTTCATGATGCTCAGCGCCGTGCGTGAGTAATTCCATCGTAGGCTTGCTGGACGGTGATGGGTTGGATGAGATTTACCATGTAATCAAGTTAGTTTTGTTAGGGTTTGATCCCTAGTATCCACTATGTTCTGAGATTGATATTGCTATGACTTTGCTATGCTTAATGCTTGTCACTAGGGCCCGAGTGCCATGATTTAAGATCTGAACCTATTATGTTTTCATGAATATATGTGTGTTCTTGATCTTATCTTGCAAGTCTATAGTCACCTATTATGTGTTATGATCCGACAACCCCGAAGTGACAATAATCGGGATACTTCTCGGTGATGACCGTAGTTTGAGGAGTTCATGTATTCACTATGTGTTAATGCTTTGTTCCAGTTCTCTATTAAAAGGAGGCCTTAATATCCCTTAGTTTCCGTAAGGACTTCAGCTGAACACGGGAGGGAAGGACAAAAGATGTCATACAAGTTCTTTTCCATAAGCACGTATGACTATTTACGGAATACATGCCTACATTACATTGATGAATTGGAGCTAGTTCTATATCACCCTATGTTATAACTATTGCATGAGGAATCGCATCCGACATAATTATCCATCACAGATCCATTGCCTACGAGCTTTTCACATATTGTTCTTCGCTTATTTACTTTTCCGTTGCTACTGTTACAACTACTACAAAAACCCCAAAACATTTATCTTTACTTTTGCTACTGCTACTATTACTATTATACCACTTTTGCTACTAAACACTTTGCTGCAGATACTAAGTTATCCAGGTGTGGTTGAATTGACAACTCAACTGCTAATACTCAAGAATATTCTTTGGCTCCCCTTGTGTCGAATCAATAAATTTGGGTTGAATACTCTACCCTCGAAAGCTGTTGTGATCCCCTATACTTGTGGGTTATCATGTATCCGGTGGTGCGATTCAGCATGGTCCGCAGTCCCCAGAGTACGGAGTCGAGCTCCTCGACCCAGTGTGTGTCCGATTCTGTCAAGGACTGCACTAGTCTGGGTTTGATGACGCTCATAATGATACCGTTTGCACGTTCGACCTGGCCGTTTGTTTGGGGATGGTAGACGAAAGCGTAATTGAGATTAATGCCCATGTTGTCGCACCAAGTTTTCACTTCATCGGCTATGAATTTTGAGCCATTGTCAGTGATGATGCTGTGGGGGACGCCATAACGGTGTACAACCCCTGATATGAAGTCTATCACTGGTCCGGATTCGGCCGTTTTAACTGGTTTGGCTTCTATCCATTTGGTGAACTTGTCCACCATGACCAATAAGTATTTTTTCTTATGGCTTCCCCCTTTAACAGGTCCGACCATATCCAGCCCCCAGACCGTGAAGGGCCAAGTAATGGGGATTGTTTAGAGAGCGGTAGGGGGCATATGGCTCTGATTGGCAAAGAGCTGGCAATTGACGCAGTGTTGGACAAGGTCCTGTGCATCTGCTCGGGCTGTCGGCCAATAAAAACCTGTACGGAAGGCCTTGCTGACAAGTGCCCGAGCCGCAACGTGGTGCCCGCCGAGTCCGGCATGGATTTCAGCCAAGAGCTGTCGCCCTTCATCTTCGGAGATGCATCTTTGGAGCACTCCGGTTGCATTTTTCTTATAGAGTTCTCCCTCATGGACTTTGTAGGCCTTGGAACGCAGCACAATACAGGGTGCTTCATTTTGGTCCTCGGGAGCTCCTGCCTATTTAGGTAGGCCAAGAAAGGCTTGGTCCACGAGGCGATTACAACCATTATTTCATGGGCCGAAGGTGTTACTTCGGTGGCGGAGCCCCCGATTACATTAGGTGGTTCGGAATCTGGGGTTGTATTTGGATCCGGGCTAGTGTTGCCGGACTCCGCTTCCCATACCATGGATGGCTTGAATAGCCTTTCCAGGAATATGTTAGGTGGGACAGGGTCGCGTTTAGCGCTGATGCGGGCGAGGATATCCGCCACTTGATTGTTTTCTCGAGCCACATGGTGGAATTCGAGCCCCTCGAACCGAGCTGACATTTTGAGGATGGCGTTGCGGTAGGCCGCCATTTTCGGATCCTTGGCATCAAAATCTCCGTATATTTGTGATATTGCGAGGTTTGAGTCCCCGCGCACCTCCCGGCGTTGAATGCCCATAGAGACTGCCATCCGAAGACCGTGCAACAGAGCCTCGTATTCAGCTGCGTTGTTGGAGTCTGTGTATAATATTTGGAGTACGTATTGGACCGTGTCTCCGGTGGGGGAAGTCAGGACTACACCTGCTCCCAATCCAGCCAGCATTTTAGAGCCATCGAAGTGCATGATCCAATTAGAGTACGTGTCGTACTCTTTAAGGAGTTCGGCTTCTGTCCATTCGGCGACAAAGTCAGCCAACACTTGTGACTTAACGGCCCGCCGTGGTTTGTATGTTATGTTGAACGGAAGGAGCTCGATGGCCCATTTAGCAATCCGTCCGGTGGCGTCGTGGTTGTTTATTATGTCGTTGAGTGGTACTTCGGAGGCCACCGTAATCAAACACTCCTGGAACTAGTGTCGTAGCTTTTGGGATGCCAAGAAGACCGTGTATGCTATCTTTTGATAGTGTGGGTATCGGGATTTGCATGGGGTGAGGACAGTGGACACGTAATATACCGGCTTTTGAAGCGGGAATTTGTATCTGTCTGCTTCTCGTTCGATGACGAGCACTGCGCTTACAACTTGATGTGTTGCAGCTATGTACAGTAGCATAGGTTCACCAATATTTGGTGCTGTCAGGACTGGATTACTGGCCAATAGGATCTTTATTTCATCTAGTCCGGCCGCGGCTGCATCCGTCCACACGAAGTGTTCGGTGCGTCGAAGAACGCGGTAAAGAGGTGGTGCCTTTTCTCCTAATCGGGAGATAAAGCGGCTTAAGGCAGCCACACATCCAGCTAGTTTCTGGATATGCTTGAGGTCTGTTGGGATAGCCAACTGTGACAGAGCTCTAATTTTTGCCGTATTTTCTTCGATTCCTCTATTGGAAATGATGAAGCCGAGAAACTTCCCGAAGGGTACGCCAAAAACACATTTTTCCGGGTTTAGCTTGATGTCGTATGTTCGGAGGTTGTTGTCGGTGTCAAAACCGGCGGATCTTGGGTAGGGGGTCCCGATTTGTGCGTCTAAGGCTAATGGTAACTGGAGGCAAGAGACACGATGTTTTACCCAGGTTCGGGCCCTCTCGATGGAGGTAAAACCCTACTTCCTGTTTGATTGATATTGATGATATGGGTATTACAAGAGTTGATCTACCACGAGATCGTAGAGGCCAAACCCTAGGAGCTAGCCTATGATGATTATGATTCTGTCTCTAAGGACTAAACCCTCCAGTTTATATAGACACCGGAGAGGGCTAGGGTTTACATGGAGTCGGTTACAAAGAAGGAAGTACAATATCCGGATCGCCAAGCTTGTCTTCCACGCAAAGGAGAGTCCCATCCGGACACGGGACGATGTCTTGAGTCTTGTATCTTCACACTCCAATAGTCCGGCCAAAGTATATAGTCCGGCTGTCCGGATACCCCCTAATCCAGGACTCCCTCAGTAGCCCCTGAACCAGGCTTCAATGACGATGAGTCCGGCGTGCAGTTTTGTCTTTGGCATTGCAAGGCGGGTTCCATTTCCGAATACTCCAAAGTAATTATTGAGCACTTGAATCATGTCCGGATTTGCAAGATGATATTCACATACCACCGTAGAGAGCATGCTATTTCACAAATGTAATCCGCTGACAACTTTAGACAACGTGACACGACACTACGGTCGGGTCATTATTCGAACCGTTTTCCCACAACCAGCCTTAGCGCATATTGCGAGGCGGTTTCCTCGGCACATCTTGTCAAAGAAGAGGTCATGTCCCCTTATCACGGGATTTCCAACAATACGGGCATGGGTAACCTAACCGCGCAATCAATCGTGGTGCTCGGGAAATAAGCGATTCTCAACAGGAAAGTGGGGAGGCGCACCGTTCTTGTCACCTCTATAAAGGGATAAGGATTCCCCATTTTCACCCATGCCTCCTTCCTCCTCTGCTTATCCATTCTCACACCCTCGAGCTCCAGTGCCCCAACTCACGCTTTCTAAGCAAATCCAAACATGTTCGAAGCAGGAGGCAAGTGGGTGGCCTCCACCGTGAAGGAGGAGCATATTGCGAAGCTTCGGGCAGCCGGCAAGACGTGCCAAGGAAACCGCCTCACTTCGGCTTGTGGCTGCGAATCTTTTGCGTGAAGCCGAAGATCGTGAGTGGCCAGCAAGAGGAGTGTGGAGGCACCATGGTGGGCAAGATGCCCAACGTCACCTGGCTTGACGGCTCCTTCGTGAAGACCATGAAAGGGTGGCAGTCGGGGTGGTTCTACATCACTGAGCCGCACGATGCCAACTGGGAGGTGGCCCCCGAATTCCGATCCGGAATCCCCATGCGGCTCACTTCCTGGGAAAAGAAGGGCCTGGCCTGGGGCGAGCCTGCGGAGCTGACCGGACTTCAGAACTGCATCAAGAATACGAAGGACAAGAAAATCAAGCTTGTCAACATGGTCCAAGTCATGCTGGTCCGCCTGATTCTTCCGTGCCAAAGGCGGGCATTTAATCTGTAGGAGTTCGTCCCGGCTGAACATCAGACGCTTAAGAAGTTCTACGGCATGAAACACAAGGGCGCATGGAAGGTGCTATTCAAGGCCTCCAAAATACCTCCTCCCACATCCGAGGACCGTGGACTTCACGCCACGCGGCTCCCCCGTCTGGTGAGTTTTCTGACTACCACCGGATGCAGTTTTCCCAATGTACTCATGGGGGAATCTTAAGTCATTGTGTGTACATGATCAGGAGTATGTGGAGATAGCGGAGCAGATTGACTGTCCGGCTCCACTGCCAGAAGGTCCAGCAGATGCTCTCCTGACGGAGATGCTAGTCCCGGCGCCCTACAAGGCGCCAGAAAAGAAGGCCGAAAAGAAGGCCCCGGGGACCAGGAAGGGTCTCCGGCGTAAGGTCATACCGGAAGCCTCGTCCGAAGACGATGAGGCACACTCCTCCCCCGAAGGGGAGGAGGAAGAGGAAAGGGCCGCCCCATCCGGAGAGGATGAGGGGCCTAGGAGGGCGGCCCAAGGGACCGGGAAGGGTCCCCGGCGCAAGGCCGTCATCCCCTCGTCCTCCAAAGACGACGAGGCAGATTCCTCTTGCGGAGGCGGGGGAAAACACGAAGAAACTCTACCTCCCCTCACTGGGGAGGAGAAGAAGGGGAAAGCCGCCCCTGAGGGGGAGGCTAGGATGCCCAAGAAGGGAAAGGCGTCCCTTCCGGATTACTCCACCACTGCCGCCTATAGCGAGGAGGAGTGGCTGCCTTGGGGGAAGCCCCTAGTAAGATCGTAAGTATCCGCACTCTGTTATATTTTAATGCGACTTCGCTTCATAGTTTATTATAACGCAGAACACATATATGCAGTCCGGCCAGGGTCCATCCCGAGGTATCATCTTCGGATGGGTCCTTGAGCGATTCAGCGATGAACTCGCTCCCGACGGCCACTACTCCTCGGCCTGCGGATGACACGGAGGTGTTGTCCCAAAGGCTCCCAGAACAGGGGGAGGTGACTCTGGAGACACCTCAAGGTGAAATTCCAGACGCCGGGCACACGGGGTATAAGATCCCCACGGATTGTGCCGACGAGAGCCGCAGCAAGCCGGGCTCTCAGCCGGATACTGTGCCGGAACCTCCGATGGTTCCGGATTCGGGCAGGAGTCCCCTCGCTAGGGAGGGCGAGCCGTCTGTGCCGATGACTTCCGTTACGCCAGAGGCGCCGGATAGTCTGCTGGAAGCGCTTCGCGGCGCTTCGATGGATGAAGAGCACCATACTCTTATGAGTGCGGTGATTCAGAAGGTTCTGTCCGCCAAGAGCAGACTAACCGAAGCCTACACCAACCTCCTAACATGTTTTGTGGTAAGTAATAAAAAATGTGTGAAATTATCACCCGATAGGCAGTAGCCCCTGATACTCTGTTTGGTGTTCGGAATGAAAAGCCAAGCGGAGGGTCAATTATAATCCGCAGGAGTCTAATAGTACGTGTGCATGTGAATAAGCAGGCAGTGCTGCTTGCTGCTGCTACCCGCACGAGCGAGGTCGCCGAACTCAAACGGGACCTGGAGCAGGCACAGGGAGAGCTCGGCCTCACAAAGAGGTAGCTCGAAGAGAACAAAGGTTTGTGATACCCCGTTTGTATAGCATAAAGAATAGACAAAATTGGTGATTCTAACGACAAAGCGTCGTGACTTTGAAATAGGGGCCACAACCAAAGTGGCGTCCCTGAAGAAAGCGCTGTCCGAGGCCGAAGACTAGGCGGCCATGGAGCGTAAAGAGCGCCAAAAGCAAGATGCTAGAGTGGGCGAGGTACAGCAAGAGCTCCAGGAGCTCGGCAAGAAGTTCGAGTCCTTGGAGCATGATCTCAAGATGAAAGAGTCTAAGCTTGCGAAGGCCCTTGCGAGTATGAAAGACGCCAAGGCCGAAGCCGAAAAGGCACAACAGGAAATCTAGGCGGCCAAGAAGATAGCGGCGGGTAAGACATTCTTTATGCAAAGCAAGCATGTGGAGGAGACATTTCTTTTACTTACCCGGATTTGGAGCTCTCCAGGGGCATTCGCAGATCTGCCACGCAGCGTATCTGATGCTGCAGAGTTCTACCGTGCTGAGGAGGGGAGCTCAACGGAGAAGCTGTTCTAGTCCCAGTATGTTGGAGCCGAACACCCGGTGCCTCTGAGTGACCAACTGAAGCAGTTGGTTGAACTCCACAGGGCGGCCAAAGTGGCTATGACAGATTTCATAGTCCGGATGTGGCCTGGTGAGCCCCTGCTCGCTAGCTACTTTGGCCTGATAAAGCGGATGGTAAATGCCTGTCCGCAGCTTGAAGTGATCAAGCGATCCGTTTGCATTGAGGGTGCCCGCCGGGCCTTTGCCCGTGCGAAGGTGCATTGGGGCAAGCTAGATGCGGAGAAGCTGGTGAAGGACGGACTGCCGGAGGGCAAGGTGCATCGCTGTCCCGAAAAATATTATGATGGCGTTATGAAAGGCGCTCGTCTCGTGGCCGATGAATGTACCAAGGACACGATCTTTGAGTGAATGTACTTCTGTCGTTGTTGTAATATAAAGACGAAGTTATTTGCGCTATATAGAACTTTGTTTTGATTTAAAATATTATCTTCTATGCGGTTGTTTATAAAATTCTGAAAGTAGGCCAGTCGTCGGCTTCCGCCCCCACATAACTAGTACCGGGGTGTTCCTGGAAAAACCCAGACACTCTTTATCCAAATTTTTGGTCCCTGAAGGAGGTGTTTGGCGCAGCGAACAAGGCAATCAGACTATGCGGCTTTATAACTTTCACTTAGCCATAGCAGTCTACAATTTTAAATTTCGGCGAAGCCCCTAGAATTCAGAAAGCCGAATTGGGGCGCTATATACACCTAAATCAGACGAAGCCGATTCCTCGCCTAAAGCAGAAAAAATCTTTAAGGATTTTAAGACCTCTCGAACAGCGACCAACTCTCGCCGCATCATGCCGGTCAGTTTTTGGCTTTCTGTACTGAGGTGCTTGTCCGGAAGAACCAGGACACAATCGCAATAGTTCTCCCTGCGCTACCTTAGCCGATATAACGGAACGTAAGGTACCAAAACAAGGGATCCGGGCAAACCCAACTATTGACCCAACACATGATTTGGAGCTGATGCGTATAGTGCTATAAGTTCGGGGTGCCACACTATTGAAAGTATCCGGACTTGTCTTGCCGTGTTTATGGGGCGCCATAATAAGCCCCTGGCAAACTAAACTTACCAAGGTGTATGGATGCAATATTAAATAAACATTTATAGAAAAAATGTGCAAATAGGAATAATAAGCTGACGCTATATATTATCTCCCATTGGTAAATAATACCTTTAAGCGTATGTTTACAATGAATGCGTTTAAGCAGAAATAAATAGGACTATTTAACATGTCCTATCCAAGGGCGGGCTGCATGTAGGTATATAAAATAGGCATGACGATTGTTAACAGATTCCACCTGGGTATTCCCTTTGTGCGCAAAGCCTGTTGCCTCCTTGGTTTTCTCTCCCATGTAAGTCCAATAATCCGGCTCTTCTAAAGAGGCTGCCCGAAAGCAGTGTCCTGAAAGATAAAGGGGGTTATTAAAGTACGTTGCGGTTATACCGCCCTGTTGACTGAGTCACTATTGCGCCTCCTCCTATGCCCATGGTATTTTGAGTGTGTAATTGTGTACGCGCGGCATGAATGCTGCTTTGATGGGGCTTGAGCGGAGGCCGGGATTGCTAGTCGCGCTCTTGGCGTGCCTGGCGATCCTATTGCGGGGTGCTCCGGACTCGCTTGACGGTGTTCGGGGTTGTTGTCACCGGATTGGTGGTTTGCCGGAGAAGGCTACATTGTACTTCTGCTGCGAGGGCTGCAGTATGCTCTTCTGTACGAAGAGAGCGGTCCATGTTTCCGTTGACTGTTATGACCCCGCGAGGTCCTGACATCTTGAGCTTGAGGTATGCATAGTGTGTTACCGCATTGAATCGAGCGAATGCGGTTCGTCCAAGCTGTGCGTGATAGCCACTGCGGAAAGGGACGATATCGAAGATTAACTCCTCGCTTCGGAAGTTATCCGGAGATCCGAAGACCACTTCCAGTGTTATGGAGCCCGTGCAACGGGCCTCTACTCCTGTAATTACACCTTTGAAGGTGGTTTTGGTGGGCTTGATCCTCGAAGGGTCGATGCCCATTTTGTGCACTGTGTCCTGATAAAGCAGGTTCAGGCTGCTGCCACCATCCATAAGGACTCGCGTGAGGTGGAATCTGTCGATGATTGGGTCTAGGACAAATGCGGCTGAACCGCCGTGACGGATGCTGGTAGGGTGATCCCTACGATCGAAAGTGATCGGACAGGCTCACCATGGGCTGAATTTTGGGGCGACTGGCTCCATCGCATAGACGTCCCGTAGTGCTCGCTTCCGTTCCCGTTTGGGGATGTGGGTGGCGTAGATCATGTTGACCGTTTTCACCTGGGGAGGAAATTTCTTCTGTCCCCCCGTGTTCGGTCGCCGGGGCTCCTCGTCATCGTCGCTGTGCAACCCCTTGTCCTTGTTTTTGGCGTTTATTTTACCAGCCTGTTTGAACACCCATCAGTCTCTATTAGTGTGGTTTGCTGGCTTATCCGGGGTGCCATGAATTTGGCACGAGCGTTCAAGTATGCGGTCCAGGCTGGATGGTCCCTGATTGTTTCTTTTGAACGCCTTTTTCCGTTGACCGGATTTTGAGCCACTGAATCCGGCGTTGACTGTCGTGTCTTCAGTGTTGTCGCCATTGATCCGTCGCTTATGTCTGTTGCATCGTGGCTTGCCGTTATTGTCGCGGACGTCTGAGGTGCCTGAATTTATCAGCGTGGTGCTACTGCGAGCCAACCAGCTATCCTCGCCCGCACAAAAGCGGGCCATGAGTGTCGTGAGGGCCGCCATGGTTTTAGGTTTTTCCTGGCCGAGGTGCCGGGCGAGCCATTCGTCATGAATATTATGCTTAAAGGCCGCCAGGGCTTCGGCGTCTGGACAGTCGACTATTTGGTTCTTTTTGGTTAGGAACCGAGTCCAGAATTTCCTGGCTGACTCTCCGGGCTGTTGGGTAATGTGGCTCAAGTCATCGGCATCCGATGGTCGCACGTATGTGCCCTGGAAGTTGTCGAGGAAAACGTCCTCCAGGTTTTCCCAACTGCCAATGGAATTTGCCGGCAGGCTGTTTAGCCAGTGCTGTGCCGGTCCTTTGAGCTTAAGGGGAAGGTACTTGATGGTGTGTAGGTCGTCACCGCGGGCCATGTGAATGTGGAGAAGGAAATCTTCGATCCATACTGCGGGGGTCTGTTGTGCCATCGTATGATTCGATGTTTACGGGTTTGAACCCTTCTGGGAATTCATGATCCATCACTTTGTTAGTGAAGCAGAGGGGGTGTGCGGTGCCTCTATGCCGGGCTATGTGGCTGCGTAGTTCGAATGAGTCTGGGTGGCTGTATTCGGCCCGGCCAGACTTGTTCATAGTGTATCCGGCGTGACGATCATCGTCACGTGTTGGGGCGCGCCCCCGCGATCCGTAGATCGATCTTGGCTGTCCTGCCTTATTTTCCAATATATCTTGCAAGTCCTGCCTTGTTTTCCAGTGTATTGGTGTGGGGGTGCGGACTGGTATTCAGGCTGATATGCCGTTTTATCCCAGCCACGAGGTGGCCGGTCAGCCGTGTGGCGCTCGAGTCCGTATTCCTCAGCTGCCAGGACTTAGGTCCATCTGTCTGTGAGCAGGTCTTGATCAGCTTGGAGCTGCTACTGCTTCTTTTTCAGGCTCCTCGCAGTGGCCATAAGCCAGCGCTTGAAGCGTTCCTGCTCAACGGGATCCTCAGGCACGCCGAACTCGTCATCGCCGAGGCTAATCTCGTCTTCGGAGTGGGGCATGTAGTTGTCCTCCTCCGGATATCCGTCCGTCGCCTATTTGTCTGGGCTGACCTGCCCGTCTTCCTGCTCAGCCTGCTCGAAGGCAGGCTGATCGGGGTTGTATTCATCTTCGGCACCATCCGGATTGTTCTTGTCTCCTGTGCCGGTATTGCTGTGGCGGAGCTTGGAGCGGCGCCGACGCCGCCCATGCTTTGCTTTCTTCCCTGAGGGGTTATCCTCCATTGCCTCATTGCCATTGGTTTCTTTCGGAGTGTCCACCATATATATATCGTATGAGGAGGTGGCTGTCCACCGCCCCGTGGGCGGTGGTTCCTGTTCTTCTCCTGCATCGTCGTCCATACCATCGATGTCTTCGGAGTCGAAGTCAAGCACGTTGGTTAAGTCATCGACCGTGGCAATGAAGTGGGTGGTGGGTGGGAAACGAATTCCTTTGTCGTCTGCTTCCCACTCGAGTCGGACATTGTTCGGCAAAAAGTCTCCTGACAAAGAGAGAGATTATAACGAGTTCATCATGCCACCAAAGGGCGAGTGCTGGAAGATATCCTCCGTGGTGAACTCCATTACCGGGGCCCAACCAGATTCGACGGGCTTGGAGGTGCGCGGACCGGAACCTATAGCCGGATACGAGTCCGGGGGTCCGGTGTCATAGGCTTCCTTGGGGGTGAAGCCTGTGTTCGGCTCTACCGCCGATGAGTGTGCGGGCTCCGGGGCGGGGTCCATCCATCCATCCTCGGGCAACGCAATCTGATCCGGATTTAGGTCCGGGGCTTCTGCAGGGGCGATATCCCGAGCATTGTCCGACAGCAGGTCTAAGCCGTGCTCATCGTGACTGTCCGGCGCTCCCGGCGCAGGCCCGAACGCGTTGAAGATCAAGTCTCCGCGGATGTCGGCCGTGTAGTTCAAGTTTCCGAAGCTGACCTGGTGGCCAGGGGCGTAGCTGTCGATCTACTCCAGATGGCCAAGTGAATTGGCCCGCAGTACGAAGCCGCCGAACACGAAGATCTGTCCGGGGAGAAAAGTCTCACCCTGGACCATGTTGTTGTTGACGATTGAAGGGGTGATACGTCTCCAACGTATCTATAATTTTTGATTGTTCCATGCTATTATATTACCCCTTTTGGATGTTTATGGGCTTTATTTTACACATTTATATCATTTTTGGGACTAACCTACTAACCGGAGGCCCAGCCCATATTGTTTTTTTTGCCTATTTCAGTATTTTGAAGAAAAGGAATATCAAACGGAGTCCAAACGGAATGAAACCTTCGGGAGCGTTATTTTTGGAACAAATCTGATCTCGAGAGCTTGGAGTGCAAGTCAAGAAGCCTCCGAGGGCCCCACGAGATAGGAGGGCGCGCCCCCCCTGTAGGGCGCGCCCCCTGTCTCGTGGGCCCCTCGGGCGGCCACCGACGTACTTCTTTCTCCTATATATACCTACGTACCCCAAAAACATCCAGGAGCACCATGAAACACAATTTCCACCGCCGTAACCTTCTGTATCCGCGAGATCCCATCTTGGAGCCCTTGCCGGCACTCTGCCGGAGGGGGAATCAACCACAGAGGGCCTCTACATCAACATCCTTGCCCCTCCGATGAGTTGTGAGTAGTTTACCACAGACCTACGGGTCCATAGTTATTTGCTAGATGGCTTCTTATCTCTTTTTGGATCTCAATACAATGTTCTCCCCATCTCTAGTGGAGATCTATTCGATGTAATCTCTTTTTGCGGTGCGTTTGTCGAGATCCGATGAATTGTGGGTTTATGATCAAGTTTATCTATGAATAATATTTGAATCTTCTCTGAATTCTTTCATGTATGATTGAGTTATCTTTGCAAGTCTCTTCGAATTATCAGTTTGGTTTGGCCTACTAGATTGATCTTTCTTGCCATGGGAGAAGTGCCTAGCTTTGGGTTCAATCTTGCGGTGTTCTTACCCAGTGACAGAAAGGGTTGCAAGACACGTATTGTGTTGTTGCCATCGAGGATAACAAGATGGGGTTTATATCATATTGCATGTGTTTATCCCTCTACATCATGTCATCTTGCTTAATGCGTTACTCTGTTCTTATGAACTTAATACTCTAGATGCAGGCAGGAGTCGGTCGATGTGTGGAGTAACAGTAGTAGATGCAGGGAGGAGCCGGTCTACTTGTTATGGATGTGATTCCTATATAGATGATCATGCCTAGATAATCTCATAACTATGCTCTTTTCTATCAATTGCTCGACAGTAATTTGTTCACCCACCGTAATATTATGCTATCTTGAGAGAAGCCTCTAGTGAAATCTATGGCCCCCGGGTCTATCTCTTGTCATATTTGCTTTCAATCTACTTTATTTGCATCTTTACTTTTTTGCATCTATATTAAAAAATACCAAAAATATATTTATCTTATCATACTATCTTTATTAGATCTCACTTTCACAAGTGGCCGTGATGGGATTGACAACCCCTTTATTGCGTTGGTTGCGAGTTCTCAGTTTGTTGGTGTAGGTGCATGGGACTTTTGAGGAGCCTCCTACTGGATTGATACCTTGGTTCTCAAAACTGAGGGAAATACTTACGCTACACTTTGCTGCATCACCCTATCCTCTTCGAGGAAAACCAACGCAAGCTCAAGACGTAGCAAGGGGCCATCAAGCCTTGCAACGACGACACAGAGGAACTCTCAATGAAAGCACCAATGTCGGTGTCAAAACCGGCGGATCTCGGGTAGGGGGTCCCGATCTGTGCGTCTAAGGCTAATGGTAACAGGAGGCAAGAGACACGATGTTTTACCCAGGTTCGGGCCCTCTCGATGGAGGTAAAACCCTACTTCCTGCTTGATTGATATTGATGATATGGGTATTACAAGAGTTGATCTACCACGAGATCGTAGAGGCTAAACCCTAGGAGCTAGCCTATGATGGTTATGATTCTGTCTCTAAGGACTAAACCCTCCGGTTTATATAGACACCAGAGAGGGCTAGGGTTTACATGGAGTCGGTTACAAAGAAGGAAATATAATATCCGGATCGCCAAGCTTGTCTTCCATGCAAAGGAGAGTCCCATCCATACACGGGACGAAGTCTTGAGTCTTGTATCTTCACGCTCCAATAGTCCAGCCAAAGTATATAGTCCGGCTGTCCGGATACCCCCTAACCCAGGACTCCCTTAGTTGTTGAACGTAAGTCTCAAGTCATCTATTAAGGTTTCGACGTGTCTTGTTTTTATGACCACGTCGTCCACATATGCCTCCACTGTTTTGCCGATTTGCTTCTCCAGGCATGCTTGAATCATGCGTTGGTAGGTTGCACCGGCATTTTTAAGCCCGAAAGGCATAGTGTTGAAGCAGAAGGGACCATATGGCGTTATGAAGGCCGTTGCGGCTTGGCCGGACTCTGCCATATTTATTTGATGGTATTTGGAGTATGCGTCGAGGAAACATAGTGAGTCATGTCCTGCAGTGGCGTCAATGATTTGGTCGATGCGAGGGAGGGGGAAGGGGTCCTTGGGGCAAGTCTTGTTGAGGTCTTTTAAATCGACGCATAGGCGCCAGGATTTGTCCTTCTTTGGTACCATTACCAGATTTGCCAGCCAATCCGGATGCTTGATATCTGTGATGAATCCGGCCTCAAGTAGTTTCGCTAGCTCTTCTCCCATGGCTTGCCATTTAGGCTCTGAGAAGCGCCTAAGAGTCTGTTTGACTGGCTTGTATCCTTTCAGTATATTGAGGCTGTGTTCGGCCAGCCTGCGTGGGATGCCCGGCATGTCTGAAGGATGCCAGGCAAAAATGTCCATATTCTCATGTAGGAAGTCTCGAAGTGCGGCGCCCATTGTGGGGCTCAACTGTGTCCCGATGGAAGCTGTCTTTGTGGGGTCCGTTGGATGGACCTGGAATTTGACTATCTCGTCTGCGGGTTTAAATGAGGTGGACTTGGGTCGTTTGTCGAGTATCACGTCGTCCCTGTCCACTGTGGCGTGCAGCGTTCTTAGTTCTTCGGCCGCTAGGGCTTTGGACAGTGCTTCCAGGGCTAGTGCTGCAGTTTTATTTTCGGCGCGGAGTGTGACTTCCGGATCACTAGCTAGAGTGATGATTCCATTGGGTCCGGGCATTTTAAGCTTCATGTACCCGTAATAGGGTATAGCCTGAAAGCTCGTGAATGCGTCTGCCCTAAAAGGGCGTGGTATTCGCTGCTGAAAGGAGCCACTTGGAATGTGATTTCTTCGGACCAGTAATTCTCCGAGGTGCCGAATACAACATCGAGTGTGATTTTTCCTGCACACCGTGCCTCCCGACTAGGGATGATTCCCTTGAAGGTCGTGCCGCTTTGCTCAATGCGGCTTTTATAAATTTCCATCTTGTTGAGTGTTTCTTCATAGATCAAGTTTAATTCGCTTCCGCCGTCCATGAGTACTTTAGTGAGCCGAAAGCCGTCCACGATTGGGCTAAGGACCAAAGCGGCTGGTGCCCGGACTGTCTGGAATTGAGGTTCGTCACTGGCACTGAAAGTTATAGCAGTGTCGTTCCACGGATTTATTTTTGCCACGTGGCAGATTTCAACAAAATTTCAATGAGCTCGCTTGGGCCTATTAATTGAGGCGAAAGTCTCGAAGACGGTCAGTACCGCATTGTTGTCTTCGGTGGGATGTTTCTCTACTTTATGGTTTACAAGAAGATCCTCGCCGCTTTTTGCTACCTGCCGGAGTATCGAACATGCTCTAATGCTACGCGGTTGCGTAGTATCCGGCGTGCTGTGAATTTTGCAGGGCCCATTGAGCCATTCTTCCAATACAGTTCCACACCCTGGAGCGGGCTTTGGTTTTTTGGGAATTTGATCGGGTAACTTACGGGAGTTTGCCCTTTTAGCTCGGAGGAAGGGTTTAGGGAGAGCCGGGTTATCCCAAAAGTCTGTTTGGGTTTTCCAGGCACTTTCCATCGCACAGTTGTTCTATACTATGGCTACTAAGTCGGCAAAGTGTACTATGTCACGGCGACTTATAGCATTGAGGATCCCTTTGTTCGTGTAATTTTTGCAGAAAAGTGAAATTGCGTCTTCCTCGCGACAGTCCTTGACCTTGTTTATCACAAGGAGGAATCTGGCCCAGTAGCGATGTACTGTCTCTTGGGGCTCTTGTATGATATGGGAGAGACGACTTAAGTATGGGTAGGTGGGCGTAGTTAAATCTGGATTCTGATCCAATCTAATGCCCAGGGGCAGAGGAGCTTCTGGGCTTGGCAGCTCGGGCTCCAGGGTGCTGCCCGATTTTTCTGTCCCGTTGCCCGGTTTTGAGTTTGGGGTCTGGGTCATGTCCTCCTGCGAAAGGGTATCCGGCTTAGAGAGCTCGGTAATCCGGACATAGTTCGTCCTCAAAATAGAGGGATAATCCATGTGTGGCTCTTCCACTACCACTATCTCGTGGGTGACCGGTGGGGATTTAATATCCCTTTGTTCGGGTCTGCAGCGACTCCCAAAGCGGTGATGCGATCCAAGAGCTCATTAAGGGAGGAGAGCTCCATTGGATCCATCTGTTCGGTGAGTTCCGAGTTGACATGGAGGATGTTTTTGATGACCCGAGAGGTCATCGTTGGCACGGAAGCCGATCAGGCGGCCATGACGAAGCCGCCTAATCAGAGTTTGGCCTACCGCCAGTGCTCCCCCAGAGGTGATGTTGTCCTTGACAACGAGACGGGCCATCGAGCCTTGCAGCAACGACACAGAGGAACTCTCAATGAAAGCACCAATGTCAGTGTCAAAACCGGCGGATCTCGGGTAGGGGGTCCCGATCTATGCGTCTAAGGCTAATGGTAACAGGAGGCAAGGGACACGATGTTTTACCCAGGTTCGGGCCCTCTCGATGGAGGTAAAACCCTACTTCATGCTTGATTGATCTTGATGATATGAGTATTACAAGAGTTGATCTACCACGAGATCGTAGAGGCTAAACCCTAGAAGCTAGCCTATGATGATTATGATTGTCCTCCTACGGACTAAACCCTCCGGTTTATATAGACACCGGAGGGGCCTAGGGTTTACCCAGAGTCCGTTACAAAGAAGGAGATCTAATATCTGGATCGCCAAGCTTGCCTTCCACGCAAAGGAGAGTCCCATACAGACACGGGACGAAGTCTTGAGTCTTGTATCTTCACGGTGCAACAGTCCGGCCAAAGTATATAGTCCGGCTATCCGGATACCCCCTAATCCAAGACTCCCTCAGTGCCGCTTGGCGTCTCCTTCTCTAGGGCCCTCAGCCTGGGCGTACAAAGGCAGCGGAAACCCAGGCGGTGGCCACTCGTACCAAGGCCTCGACGTCTCCTGCCGCGCGACCTCGTCGCGGCAGCCGGGGACCGGCCGCTTCTTCGGCGGAAGCGGGTCGGGACCCTCTCGGGGGGCCTTCCCTTTCTCTTCCGCTGAGAACCGGCGGCTCGGCGCCATTGGCGTCAATATGAAGGAGCGAGGAAGGAGGAGCGGAGCAAGAAGAGATGGACTGCGAAGGCTCACGCCCATCCGTACTTATAGTCCAGAGGAGGCCAACCGTCGGCCTCCATGATCGCAGGTAATCATGACTCATTTTCGCATGCACGGACTTGTCAGGTCGGGCAGTTGCCGAGGCAGCGTGGGGAAGCGAAGATGCCCACGTCCAATCAACCGCCACGCGGTGCCCAAGGCCGCAGGCTGTTGGGGCCCGCGGCGCTCCGCACTTGCCCCTTCGCTTCTCTGCTAAGCCAACTCTGAGCGCGCCTTGGGCTCGGGGGCTACTGTCGGTGTTCTGGGAACGGGGGTCCCCAGACTTGCCTGCCTGCAGCCTGCGGCATGGCTCAAGTGCAGGCCCAGTACGGCCCATCTTCATCAACGCAAACTCGAGACCCTCGCGAGGGGCCAAGCCTCGCCGGGAGGACGACGCAAGGCTTCCTCAGGAGCGGCCTCGTCAGGCAGGCTCGTGAGGAGGCGGAGAGATCAAGGCAAGGGTACCTCGCGAGGTGCTCATGATGCAAGCCATGACGACCGGGACCAGGCGGGCGCCGGCCTGCGCAGTGTCCTTGTTTCCTCTTTGGTGCAAAGGGGGCAAGCACAAGCGCGGAGTACCGAGACATTAGGCAAAGGTTACAGTTTCAGTGCAACGAGACCAAGACCAGCAGAGCAGCAGGATGGAGGTCACCATGGAGCCCAAGACGGCGTCATCACCAGTGGCTTTGGCAGCCGAAGACCAACTTTAGTCAGGACTTGTACTAGATGTTCCCCTTCGAAATGGCCATTGTTGGCTCCCTTCCCGCTCAATATTTGGGAAGAGGACCAAGGCCTCTATAATAGACATATCCACCACAGTAGAAAGGGGGAGATCGAATCCTTTCCTACGAGAACACCACACCAGCTCAAGAACACCTCTCACGAGGCTGTTCTTCCTCTGTACTATTCTTCATCAGCCCCTGAGGCAATCCACCACACCACACACTGGAGTAGGGTATTACACCACAATAGTGGCTTGTACCAGTATAAATATTGTGTCCCTCGTGCTGTTCATCATTTAGCTTAGATTCTCATGAGGCGTTAAGACGTGGATTGGTAGGGGGAAGATCTTCGTGCGCACCCCAGAGTTCAAACCTCAAGGGTCTGGCGGAACCCCACATCCGACAGACCCTGTTACTATTATTGCTGACATTTCGATAACCACCGATGGGTGAGAACTTTGCCAATTGGTTCGCCTCGTTCAACGAGCAGGAAAATGGTTCTCTTCGTTCCCCGTCCTTGGTACCGACATTGTGACCGACATAGCTGACAAGCTATCCACTGACATGCCTCCCTGTCGCGGCTGTGCAAGATGTCACCACCCTTCCTACTTTCAACCCACATGGTGGGCCCATAACCCACAGGTCCACTGGATCGAAACCTGACTCTTCTTTACAACCTGGATTCTAATGTATCCTTTGCACCTGGCTTCGTATGTGATTCACGAGCTAAATTCTATACCATTATTCATCCTGGAATCAAATACCATGTTATTCTCGTTGTTCAAACCCCCATTCCAGCTTCAGTCTAGTCATCGAATGATTGCCTACCCGTTTGGAACTTTGGTACCATCCTATATTGCACTCAACGAATTCACTGAATTACAACTCGTGGGGTACCTCGTGTATTTCCCATTGAGTTCACCGTCGGATGCCCAACTTTGTGGAGATGCGTTCTTCCAGAGTTTTTTTTCCCTTGGTCGCGTTCGTAAAACGATGGAGATCCCGAAGAAAGGATGATGACTTGATCATGGTGACTTGAAGCTGAGAAATGAAGACATCAACGAAAGGGATCAACCTCTTTGAAAGGGCAGCCAAGGCCGAGAAGACTCGTTAGGTTTTCGCTACCAACACTTTTCCCCCCTTACTCCACCGCTTAAATCTCGGGACGAGATTTCTTGTAGTGGAGGAGAATTGTGACACCCGGATAATTAAGCTACAGTGATCCCACGCTAATGATGCCACGTCACCTCGGTTACTGTTGATAAATTCTCGATAGTTAAAAATCGAAACAAATTAAAAATTTAATTAAAGGCAAACATCAAAGTTTTCGAACATTAAAAATAAAATATTCAGATTGTGCCAAATAATGTTTAGATATTTAAGGTGAAGGAAACACAGTTTTACAGAATGCATAAATATTTTAAATTGAATTAAAACATAAAAGGAAATAAATAAAAGAAAATGAATAAAAAACAAACCTAACAAAACTAAAGAGAAAAGGAAACAACCCCCCCACCCTGCTGGGCCAAGTGGCCCAGCTGGCCTCAGCCGCCCGAATGGGCCGGCCCAGCCCCCCTGTCGTCCCCTTCCCTGTTCCCCCGACCAGGGTCGGAACAGGGGAACATCCCCGCCCGACCACCTTGCCAACACCGACGCCGGGAGGGGATAAGGCCACCCCAACGCCTCGGCCTCCACCCCTCTCTCCCACTTGCCCCCTCTCGCTCACCTCTGCGCCTCCCCTCCCCCAGATCCACCTCTCCCCTCTCCTCTCGCTCAATCCCGAGCGTTCTCGCTCCCATGGCCGTGGCTGTCACATAGTCGTGGCCACCGTCCTCCCCGCACCGCGCCCACGCATCATCGAGCTTCCTCATCGCCTGCCTTGTCGTCCCCTACTGTTGATTCGAGCTCCACGCCATCGCAGCGTCATGGACGAGGTCGTCTTCAACCTCCGAACATTGAGCTCCACCGCGTCGGATTCCGCCTCGTCTCTGTGCTCCCGTTCCCGTAGGCTTTTCGTGTGCCACTCTGTGAGCTCCACCCCCTTCTTCTCCCTGCCCGTACTTCATTTCCATGCCTTAGCTAGCCCTGCATGACGCACGACCATTGCAGGGCTACGGCTCTGCCGTCAAGCTCGCTGTCACGGTCACCGCACGCGCGCCTCGCGTCCGACCGCGTAACCATGCTCACTGCACCACCATGACACCGTAGCACTCTCCAGTACATCCCCTCGCTGCCCCTAGCTCTGCCCCCGTCGAGCTCCAATTCCGGCCGTCGCCTGACCTCGACGCACCGCTCAACCCCTGCCACCCCCATGCCTGCGACCATCGCCACTCGACGCACGCTGTCGTGTGCGTTCGAACGCACCTAGCCCCGCAATGAACCGTGCCCTGCAGCCCCGTCATCGAACTCGCCCGAGCCCCAGCGTCCCCCCCGCTCGTCGCTGGCGACGCTACGGTTCACCTCCAGCCAAGCCACCGCCCCCATTCAAAGCGCCACGGCGCGGGCGTTCGAAAGAGCCCACCCGTGCCCCTTACTTGCACTGTGGCGTAATTTCGGCGAGGTCCGCGCGACTCCGTCGGGTTTTCGGTCGCCGACGGTGAATCTCCGCCGCCCGCCGACGTGGCCTGCTGCCGGGGCTCATCTGGGTCACTGCCTGGTGGCCCCAGGGGCCCGACTGACCTGTCGACCGTGGTCAACTTGCTCACTAGGCTGGTCCCAGCAGCTGACCAGTGGCCCCCACCCTATAAGCTAATTAAATTAGTTAAATTAATTAATCTAGGCCAATTAGTCACTGACTAATGGGGCCCACACTTAGTTAGTTCTAACTAGTTTAAAACAAATCCTATTTCACCTCTATCTCAATGACAGGTGGGTCCCATTGGACCCACATGTCAGATTTGACTCAGTCAACCACACTATTGACTGATGACCTCAGCATTGCGTCATGCTGACATCAGCAGACACTATTCTGGATAATGTTAGAATTAAATAGATAAATAAATTCAGAAAATAATTAAAACTTTAAAAAATCGTATAAAATAATCCGTAGCTCAGATGAAAATACTTTGTACATGAAAGTTGCTCAGAACGATGAAACGAATCCGAATACGCAGCTCGTTCTTCCGCCACGCGTGCCTAGCATAGTGAACCTGCAACATTTCACCTCCGATTCATCTATCCAAAAATGCGAAACACCAGGGATACTTTCCCGGATGTTTCCCCCTTTCACCGGTATCACCTACTACCGTGTTAGGGCAGACCTAACACCGTTCATTGTCATGTCATGCATCATCATGCTTATGTTTGCATTGTATTTACTGTTTCTTCCCCCTCTACTCTCCGGTAGACTACGAGCCCGACGCTGATGCTGCCCAGTTCGACTACGGAGTTGACGACCCCTCCTTCTTGCCAGAGCAACCAGGCAAGCCACCCTTGATCAACAGATATCGCCTATTCTTCTCTCTACTGCTTGCATTAGAGTAGTGTAGCATGTTACTGTTCGGTTACTCCTATTCTGTTGCATAGCCTGTCATTTTTACTACAGTCATTGATACCTTACTCGCAATCCTAAATGCTTAGTATAGGATGCTAGTTTATCATCATTGGCCCTACATTCTTGTCAGTCTGCCTTGCTATACTATTGGCCGGTGATCACTCGGGAGGTGATCACGGGTGTATACTATACATATATACATACTATACATATGGTGACTAAGGTTGGGTCGGCTCATTGAGTACCCGCGAGTGGTTCGCGGATTGGGGCTGAAAGGGCATTTGTCCCGACATCCCTTTGTGTGGATCTTTGTGGCGGAGTGACAGGGTAGGTTGAGACCGCCTAGGCGAGAGGTGGGCCTGGCCTTGGTCGGTGTTCGCGGTTACTTCATAATAACACGCTTAACGAGATCTTGGTATTTGATCTGAGTCTGGCCAATGGCCTATACATACTAACTAACTACGCGGGAATAGTTATGGGCACTCGACGTCGTGGTATGAGCCGAAGCCTTCTTGATGTCAGCGACTGAGTGGTGCGTGCTAGGTTAGACCGCGTAATGCAACTTCCGTTGTAATGGAGGTCGCTAGGTCTGCGCGCCGGCCGTGTACGCAACGTGCAGGTGTGCAATGGGTGATGGGCCCAGACCCCTGCGCGCATAGGATTTAGACTGGCGTGCTAACCTCTCTGTTGTGCCTAGGTGGGGCTGCGACGTGTTGATCTTCCGAGGTCGGGCATGACCCAGGAAAGTGTGTGCGGCCAAAGGGGATCGAGCGTGTTGGGTTATGTGGTGCACTCCTACAGGGAAGTTTATCCATTCGAATAGCCGTGTCCCTCGGTAAAAGGACGACCCGGAGTTGTACCTTGACCTTATGACAACTAGAACTGGATACTTAATAAAACACACCTAGACAAGTTCCACATACAACCCGGTGATTGCTTTCCCACAGGGCGACGAGGGGAGGATCGCTGGGTAGGATTATGCTATGCGATGCTACTTTGAGGACTTCAATCTACTCTCTTCTACATGATGCAAGACGGAGGCTGCCAGAAGCGTAGTCTTCGATAGGACAAGCTATTCCCCCTCTTATTCTGGCATTCTACAGTTCAGTCCACCGATATTGCCTCTTTACACATATACCCATGCATATGTAGTGTAGATCCTTGCTTGCGAGTACTTTGGATGAGTACTCACGGTTTATTTGCTCCCTCTTTCCCCCTTTTTTCCTCTTCTTCCCGGATGCCGCAACTAGACGTTGGAGCCCAGGATCCAGACGCCACCGTCGACGACAACTCCTATTACACTAGAGGTGCCTACTACTACGTGCAGGCCGCTGACCACGACCAGGAGTAGTTTAGGAGGATCCCAGGTAGGAGGCCTGCGCCTCTTTCGATTTGTATCCCAGTTTGTGCTAGCCATCTTATGGCAACTTGTTTAACTTATGTATGTACTCAGATATTGTTGCTTCCGCTGACTCGTTTATGTTGAGCACTTGTATTCGAGCCCTCGAGGCCCCCGGCTTGTAATATGATGCTTGTATGACTTATTTTACTTTTAGAGTTGTGTTGTGATATCTTCCCGTGAGTTCCTGATCTTGATCGTACATGTTTGCGTGCATGATTAGTGTATGATTGAATCGGGGGCGTCACACCTATACTTGTGGGTTATTAAGACCTTTTTCTGCCGCCGTTGCCGGGGAGCATAGCTATATTTGTTGAGTCACTTGGAATTATTATGTATTTATCACTATGAAGAATCTGAAGGATACCAAGACTAAGATATTTCCCTCTAAGACGAGGGGAGGTAAGGAACTGACATCTAGCTCTGCACTTGATTCACCTTCTATTTTGAGTAAACTTGCAACACCACCACATTCTATTAATTCTAATATGTCGCAAGTTATTGATGATGCTACTTCTACTATGGATAATGCTTATGATGATGCTAGTACTATGCTTGATGATGATGTGCCTTTAGGTGAATTTCATGATGAACCACTTGGTAGAGTTAAAGATATTGAGAATGCCGAAACTAATGAAATTATTGAAACTGATGAGATACTTGGAACTGAAAATCTTGAAACACCTATTAGACCTAGCTCTCCTAGATATGAATTGCCCAAGATACCTGAAGGTTATGTTATGGATGGGGAGATAGCTAGATACTTTCTTGCTTGTAATGATAGGCAAGTTCTTAAGAAATTACTATGCAAACCGAAAGAAAAATCTTTGAATGCTAGAATGAAATGTGATCCTAAGTTTGTTACTTCACCTACCTTTGTGACTGATAAGGATTATGAATTCTCTGTCGACCCAGAATTAATTACTTTGATTGAAAATGATCATCTCCATGGTTATGAAACTGGAACCGTTGTGGCACATCTTACTAAGTTGAATGATATAGCCACCCTATTTGCTTAGGATGAGAAAATTCACTAGTACTATATTCTCAAGTTATTTTCTTTCTCATTAAAGGGTGATGCTAAGATATGGTACAACACTCTTGCTCCTGGTTGTGTGTGTAGTCCCTAGGATATGATTTACTACTTCTCTGAAAAATATTTTCCTGCTCATAAGAAACAAGCTGCCTTACAGGGAATATTTAACTTTGTGCAAATTGAAGAGGAGAGTCTCCCACAAGCTTGGGGGAGGCTTGTCCAATTGCTTAATGCTTTGCCTGACCATCCTGTTAAGAAAAATGAAATACTTGATATCTTCTATAATGGACTAACTGACACTTCTAGGGACTTCCTAGATAGTTATGCTGGTTGTCTTTTCAACGAACGAACTGTTGAACAAGCTGAGGAATTATTGAATAACATATTGAAAAATTATGATGATTGGACTCTTCCTGAACCATCGCCTAAACCCACTCTGAAGAAGAGGGGTATCTTATATCTCAGTCCTGAAGATATGCAGGAGGCAAAGAAATGTATGAAGGAAAAAGGTATTAAAGTTGAAGATATCAAAATTTGACCTCCTATTGAAGAAATACATGGACTTAACACACCACCACCAATGGTGGTAGATGTAAACTCTTTAATGGAATTTGATGGAAGTGACATCCCTTACAATAAACATCCTAGTCAATGCCTTTATGAGCTTGATAACTACATTAGAAAACAAGATCACTTCAATGCAAATGTTATGAAACAATTAGAATACAATTCTGATATGATTGCTCGCTTGAGTAACTTGTTATTAGAATCACTAATGATGTTAGAGGTGTAGGAAAACATGCCTCTATGGTTCATACCCAGTTAGAACAAGTTGCTAAATCTCAAAAAGAAGTGCTTGATGAAATGAACAATAATATAAATGACTTTGTTGTTAGAGTAGCAACTAGAGGAGGTAAATGACTCAGGAACCACTTTATCTCGAGGGACACCCCAAGAGAATTTAATAACACTCTTAAAGAATTATCACTGATTCACCTAGTCCTTCTAAAAAGAAAAGGAAAAGAAAAATGATAGGACTTCGCATACCTCTAGTGAACCTGAAATAGAAAAACCTCCTGAAGCTAATAATGATGTTTATATTTCTGATGCTGAAACTCAATCTGGTAATGAACATTCATCTAGTGATAATGAAAAAGACAATAATGATGTTCATGAAGACACTCAACTAGACAAAGATAAAGAACCAGATAATTATATTGAAATAGAACCAGCTGTTGATCTTGATAACCCACAACCTAAAAATAAAAGATATGATAAAAGAGACTTTGTTGCTCGAAAATATGGAAGAGAAAGAGAGCCATGGGTTCAAAAACCCATGCCCTTTCCACCTAAATCAACTAAGAAAAAAGATGATGAAGAGTTTGAATGCTTTGCTGAAATGATTAGGCCAGTCTTTTTATGCACTCGCTTGACTGATAGTTTAAAGATGGCTCCTTTTGCAAAATACATGAAAGAAATCATCACTAATAAAAGGAAAATACTAGAAGCTAAAATCTCCACCATGCTTGCTAATTATTCCTTGAAGGATGGAGTACCTAAAAAACTTGGAGAGCCGGGAATACCAACTATACCTTGCTCCATCAAACGAAACTATGTGAAAATTGCTTTGTGTGATTTGGGAGCTAGCGTTAGTGTTATGCCTTTCTCTTTATACAAAAGACTTGACTTGTATAAACTCACTCGTACTGAAATATCTTTGCAAATGGCTGATAAATCAAGTGCCATACCTATTAGTATTTGTGAGGATGTGCCTGTTGTTGTTGCAAATGTTATTATCTTAATAGACTTTGTTATACTTGAGATGCCCGAGGACGACAACATGTCGATTATCCTTGGTAGACCCTTTTTGAATACTGCAGGGCTCTTATTGATTGCAATAAAAGCAAGGTCACTTTTCATATCAATGGTAATGAGCATACGGTGCACTTTCCGAAGAAACAATTCTAAGTGAATGGTATGAATGTTATTGAAAAATCTCCGACACTCACTATTGGAAGTTTTCAACTACCTTTACCTACTGCCAAAAATAAATATGATATACTTATTGTTGGGGACATGCATATCCCCATTGAGGTAACTTAGTGTTTTACAAAAGTTCTTCGTTTTCATGCTAATCGAAGGTGGTTGTTAATAGGACTTGGTCAACCTTATTAATGGCATTTTTGAGAGGTATAAAGTTGATGAATTTAGTAGGCACTACTTTCTGTCCTTATCTTTTGTTCTTTGCTTTTCTTAGTTAAATAAAATAAAATGCCATATTTATCCTGTTTTCTGGATTTTCAGTGCAATAAAAAAAAGACCCAAAAATAAATTTCTCAGAATATCCTGAAAATTTAATACGATTTTTCTCCTGAATATTTCTGAATTTTTAGTGCAAATAACATCAGAGGGGGTGCACCAGGTGGGCACAACCCACCTGGCGCGCCAGCAGCCCCAAGCGCCCTGGTGGGTTGTGGTCCCCACGTGGGTTCCCTCACTTATCTCTTTAGCCCATGTCATCTCCTACCTCTAGAAAAAATCACCATTGCTCTCTCTCTCTCTCATGTTCTTGCTGTCAAACCCGCGAATTTCGATCTCTTTGCTCAAAGCTCCATTTCCAGAACTATATTGGGGGATTGCTACTTGTTATGTGACTCCTCCATTGCTCCAATTAGTTTTTTACTTTAGTGGATTATATTTTGAATAATTGGCTACTCTTGGTGCTGTTGTAGATGAGCTTGCATGTTGAATTCTTAGAGTTCTAAGTAGTTTGAATGCTCAATATAGCCTCTATGCATGCTTATGAGTAGTTGCTATCAATCTTGTGAAGTTTTGTTGACAAAAATTTTGTGGACTAAAAATTTCAGAATTTTATTTATAGGAATAAGATGAGTTTCTTTAGGAAGTTTGCCTCCAAGAAAAGTGCCAAGGGAGTCATTGGGGAATCATCGGACAATGACCTCCATACTCGGAGAAGGGCGGAGGTGCGGCCGTGCGAATGGCCGCATAACCCCGTCATGGATGGAGCCAGAATCCATCAAGAGTTTGCACAATTTGCTACTAATGTTGGGCTCGCTGACTTCATCGCAGCTGAGTGTGAATAATACCATCTCCTTACAAATTCCTTTGTCCAAAATTTTCATTTTCTGAGTAGGAATAACCCCCCTGAGGTGCAGTTTAATTTATATGCTGAAACCCGTCAGATACCACTTACTGATTTTTGTGATATATACTTGATCCCTTCTGACGTGGGAATAAGAGAACCTAGGCCTACAGAGTTTGAGGAATTTTATCGTACTCTGTCCGTGGGAGGTGAGAGAGGAGTATCGAGTGTTACAACCACTAGCTTGCAGTTTCCTTCAGTGCATTATTTTGCTTTATTTATCACGAAGTGCTTAATTGCTAGAGAGAAGGTCAGTGCACTCAGTGCCCCTGACTTTGCTATTTTACGCCGTGCACTATACGGCGATAACACCTTTAGCCTCGGGGCTATCGTTACACGTCGCTGAAGGAAAATATGCCCTAGAGGCAATAATAAAGTTATTATTTATTTCCTTAATTCATGATAAATGTTTATTATTCATGCTAGAATTGTATTAACCAGAAACTTAGTACATGTGTGAATACATAGACAAAACATATAACCTAGTATGCCTCTACTTGACTAGCTCATTAATCAAAGATGGTTATGTTTCCTAACCATAGACATGTGTTGTCATTTGATGAACGGGCTCACATCATTAGGAGAATGATGTGATGGACATGACCCATCTGTTAGCTTAGCATTATGATCGTGTCAGTTTCATTGCTGCTGCTTTCTTGATGACGTATACAAGTTCCTCAGACTATTAGATTATGCAACTCCCAAATACCGGAGGAACACTTTGCGTGCTACCAAACGTCACAATGTAAATGGGTGATTATAAAGCTGCTCTACAGGTGTCTCCGAAGGTGTTTGTTGGGTTGGCATAGATCGAGATTAGGATTTGTCACTCCATGTTTCAGAGAGGTATCTATGGGCCCTCTCGGTAATACTCATCACTATATGCCTTGCAAGCATTGTGACTAATGAGTTAGTTGCAGGATGAAGTATTACGGAATGAGTAAAGAGACTTGCTGGTAACGAGACTGAACTAGGTATTGAGATAGCGACGATCGAATCTCGGGGAAGTAACATACCGATGACAAAGGGAACAACATATGTTGTTATGCGGTTTGACCGATAAAGATCTTCATAGAATATGTAGGAACCAATATGAGCATCCAGGTTCCGCTATTGGTTATTGACTGGAGATGTGTCTCGGTCATGTCTACATAGTTCTCGAACCCGTAGGGTCCTCACGCTTAACGTTCGACGACGATTGGTATTATGAGTTTATGTGATATGATGTACCGAAGATTGTTCGGAGTCCCGGATATGATCACGGACATGATGAGGAGTCTCGAAATGGTCGAGACCTAAAGATATATATTGGACGACTATATTCGGACACCGGAAGTGTTCTGGAGAAGTTTCGGATAAAACCGGAGTGCCGAAGGGTTACCGGAACCCCCCGGGGGAACTAGTGGGCTTAGATGGGCCTTAGTGGGAGAAGAGGAAGTGCCGGGAGGGGCTGGCCGCGCCCCCCTTTAGTCCGAATAGGACAAGGGAAGGGGGGCGGCGCGCCCCCTTTCCTTCCCTTCCCTCTCTTCCTTCCTCCTCCCCCTCTCTTCCCTTGTTGGAAACCTACTAGGAATAGGATTCCTAGTAGGAATCCTACTTGGGGCGTGCCCCATGATGGCCGGCCGGCCTACCCCCTTGCTCCTTTATATACGGGGGCAGGGGGCACCCTAGAACACACAAGTTGATTGTTTAGCCGTTTGCGGTGCCCCCTCGATAGATTTCCACCTCGGTCATATCGTCGTAGTGCTTAGGCGAAGCCCTGCGCCGGTAACTTCGTCATCACCGTCACCACGCCGTCATGCTGACGAAACTCTCCCTCGACCTGAGCTGGATCAAGAGTTCATGGGACGTCACTGAGCTGAACGTGTGCAGATTGCGGAGGTGCCGTACCTTCGGTGCTAGGATTGGTCGGATCGTGAATACGTACGACTACATCAACCGCGTTGTCATAACGCTTCCGCTTTCGGTCCACAAGGGTACGTAGACAACACTCTCCCCTCTCGTTGCTATGCATCACCTAGATAGATCTTGCGTGATCATAGGATTTTTTTTGAAATTACCACGTTCCTCAACAGTGGCATCCGAGCCAGGTCTATGCGTAGATGTTATATGGACGAGTAGAACACAAAGAGTTGTGGGTGATAATAATCATACTGCTTACTAGCATGTCATACTTTGATTCGGCAGTATTGTTGGATGAAGCGGCTTAGACCGACATTACGCGTACGCTTACGCGAGACTGGTTCTACCGACGTGCTTCGCACATAGGTGGCTGGTGAGTGTCTGTTTCTCCAACTTTAGTTAAATCGAGTGTGGCTACGCCCGGTCCTTGTTTAAGGTTAAAACAACGCACTTGACGAAAAATCATTGTGGTTTTGATGCGTGGGTAAGAACGATTCTTGCTAGAAGCCCGTAGCAGCCACATAAAACTTGCAATAACAAAGTAGAGGATGTCTAACTTGTTTTTGCAGGGCTTGCTGTGACGTGATATGGTGAAGGCATGATGTGATATAATTTGTTGTATGAGATGATCATGTTTTGTAACAAAGTTATCGGCAACTGGCAGGAGCCCTATGGCTGTCGCTTTATTGTATGCAATGCAATCGCCATGTAATTGTTTTACTTTATCACTAAGCGGTAGCGATAGTCGTAGTAACAATAGTTGGCGAGATGACAACGATGCTACGATGGAGATCAAGGTGTCGCGCCTGTGACGATGGAGATCATGACGATGCTTTGGTGATGGAGATAATGAGCACACGATGATGATGGCCATATCATGTCTCATATTTTGATTGCATGTGATGTTTATCCTTTATGCATCTTATTTTGCTTAGTACGGCAGTAGCATTATAAGATGATCCCTTACTAAAAATTTCAAGATATAAGTGTTCTCCCTGAGTATGCACCGTTGCTACAGTTCGTCGTGCCGAGACACCACGTGATTGTCGGGTGTGATAAGCTCTACGTTCACATACAACAGGTGCAAGCCAGTTTTGCACACGCAGAATACTCGGGTTAAACTTGACAAGCCTAGCATATGTATATATGGCCTCAGAACACTGGAGACCGAAAGGTCGAGCGTGAATCATATAGTAGATATGATCAACATAGTGATGTTCACCATCAAAAGCTACTCCATCTCACGTGATGATCGGGCATGGTTTAGTTGATTTGGATCACGTGATCATTTAGATGACTAGAGGGATGTCTATCTAAGTGGGAGTACTTAAGTAATATGATTAATTGAACTTTAATTTATCAGGAACTTAGTCCTGACAGTATTTTGCAAATTATGTTGTAGATCAATAGCTCACGTTGGAGCTTCCCTATGTTTTTTATATGTGTAGGACCTTGAAGTATGTCTAGAGGAGGGGTGATTAGACTACTTGACCAATTAAAAACTTAACCTTTTCCCAATTTTAGAGTTTGGCAGATTTTAGCTATTTAGGACAAGTCAAGTAATCAACATACTATTCAAGCAAGCATGCAAAGAGTATATAGGCAGCGGAAATTAAAGCATGCAACTTGCAAGAAAGTAAAGGGAAGGGTTTGGAGGATTCAAACACAATTGGAGACACAGATGTTTTTGGCGTGGTTCCGATAGGTAGTGCTATCGTACATCCACGTTGATGGAGACTTCAACCCACGAAGGGTAACGGTTGCGCGAGTCGACGGAGGGCTCCACCCACGAAGGGTCCACGAAGAAGCAACCTTGTCTATCCCACCATGGCCGTCGCCCACGAAGGACTTGCCTCAATAGCGGTAGATCTTCACGAAGTAGGCGATCTCCTTGCCCTTACAAACTCCTTGGTTCAACTCCACAATCTTGTCGGAGGCTCCCAAGTGACACCTAGCCAATCTAGGAGACACCACTCTCCAAGAAGTAACAAATGGTGCGTTGATGATGAACTCCTTGCTCTTGTGCTTCAAATGATAGTCTCCCCAATACTCAACTCTCTCTCATAGGTTTTGGATCTGGTAGAAAGAAGATTTGAGTGGAAAGCAACTTGGGGAAGGCTAGAGATCAAGATTCATATGGTAGGAATGGAATATCTTGGCCTCAACACATGAGTAGGTGGTTCTCTCTCAAAAATGGTAAGTTGGAAGTGTAGGTTTATTCTGATGGCTCTCTCCACGAATGAAGAGGAGGTGGAGGGATATATATATCCTCCACACAAAATCTAACCATTACACACAATTTACCAAATTCGGTGGGACCGATTCAACAGACTCGGTCGGACCGATTTAGTAAACCTAGTGACCGTTAGGATTTTCAGTGGGACTGACATGCAACTTGGTGAGACCGATTTGGTTAGGGTTAGGGCATAACGTAATCTTGGTAAGACCGATTACACAAACTCGGTGAGACCGATTTGGTAATAAGCTTTCCAGAGAGTTCGTCAGGTAAACTCGATGGGACCGATTTGCTCTTTTCGGTGAGACCGAAATTTTACAAAAAGGAAACAGAGAGTTTACATTGCAATCTCGGTGGGACCGATTGCTCACTTTGGTTAGACCGAAACGTTACGAAGGGAAACAGAGAGATTACAATCCCATCTCGGTGAGACCGAGATCCCTATCGGTAAGACCGATTTACTTAGGGTTTGTGGCAGTGGCTATGACTTTTGAAATCAGTGGCGCCGGATAGGAAGAATCGGTGTGACCGATTTTGGCTTTGGGTTTAGGTAATTTGTGGATGTGGGAAAGTACCTGAGGGTTTTGGAGCATATCACAAAGCACATGAAGCAAGAGGCTCATTAAGCAACACCTCATCCCTCCTTGATAGTATTGGCTTTTCCTATAGACTCAATGTGATCTTGGATCACTAAAATATAAAATGAAGAGTCTTGAGCTTTTGAGCTTGAGCCAATCCTTTGTCCTTAGTATTTTGAGGGATACACTTCCATCATCCATGCCATGCCATTCATTGAGCTTTCCCGAAATAATAGTCTTGGAATAGCATTAGCTCGATGAGATATATGTTGTTATGAATTACCAAAACCACCTAGGGATAGTTGCACTTTCAATCTCCCCCGTTTTGGTAATTGATGACAACATATAGATCAAAGCTTCGACAAATGATAATAAGATTGAATAACATCGTCGCTTTGAGAAGTATGTGATAAGCAAGAGCTTCCCCTAAATTTGTGCATAGTTTAAGATTTGCTTTGGACTGCAAATGCACAATGAATTAGGCTCATGGGTTACTCTTCCATGTCACATACATCTTGGTGGAGCGCTCAAAATAATAAATATTAAATATTGAATACATGCACTCATCACCAAGCAAAGTGAATGATCACATAGGATAGATAAGATAATATCATCAAACATGCATAAGTGTAGCTTATTATCAAACACATGATCATCAATGTCTCACAACAATAGTATCTCAAGCAATCAAAAGCAAACAAGTTTTAACCACCAAATAAAGCAAGAGAGAACAAAAACAACACTCTCTCTCGAAGCCTATGATCTATACATTTTCCTCCCCCTTTGGCAACAAGTTACCAAAAAGTTCATAGAAAATGCATAGTGCTAGATCGACTCTCAGGCTTGATCTTCAGGTGGTGGTGTCCGGATAACTCCAAGGACGAAGGCTTCAGTTGAAGTAGAGGGTGCTGGAGTTGATGCTGGAGCTGGTTGCACTTGAGCTATAGGTGCTGTGGCTGGTGCAGATGATGTTGCTCTAGTGTCTGTCACAGGCACTGCAATTGACCTCTGGGCTCTAGGCACTCTGGCAAACACATTTTTGGTAGTCTTGCCCTGCCTCTCCTGCATGTCATCCTATAGCTGCTCCACAACAGATTGAATCTCAGTTACTTTGACATCAAGGTCATGGAATTTGAGTTCCATGATTCTTTCCAGACTCTCCTGATTCTGAGTAAGGGTGGCCAGTCCCTTCTCAATCCTCAGTGTTGATGCTATTAAGTAACCAAGCTACTCCTGCTTGTTCTTCAAGAAATACTCAGATGCCTCCTCTTGAGTTGGCATCTTGGCAGCCTTCTCCTTCCTTGCCTTCTCCTTCTTCTCTTGAGCTTGAACTGATCATGGATCATTCTCATTCATGACAACCTCATTGTCCTCAAAGTCTGGATAAAGTGGAAAATGTTCCTTATCCAATTGATATTTCCCTGTGCCCATCTTTGAGTTTATCAACTCCTGAATCTGAGGGGCATATCCACAGCTCCTCTTCTGGTCTACTGCAGTCCTCTTAATGGTTTCAATCATAAGGCTCATGACTTTGAACTTCTGTGGCACATCAAACACATGCAACATGTTGATGGCATGCCCTCTGATCATGTTGTGGTCACCAGACTTAGGCAATAGAGTGCGCCTCAGAATCCAATTGATTATTGGCAGCCCTGACAGCAGAAAGTGGATTGATCCAAACTTATGTGTCTCAACAGCCTTGTCTGGGATCTCCTTGTACATGTGTGCCATGGAATTATGATCCATCTTCTTCTTGGCATAAATATCCAGGTCATCATCATTTTCCTTTGGGGCATTGATCAGACTTGCCCATTCTTCAACAGTTGACTGGTATCTGGTGCCTTCTGACATCCAAACTATCCTCCCATCTGGATAGAAGCGTGTTGTGGAGTAGAATTGCATGATAAGTTCATCATTCCAGTTGGTGAGCTTTTGCCCAACAAAATCAACAACTCCACAAGCAACAAAGCTGTCTTGCACTCCAGGATAGTCCTCTTCATTGTCCTTGATGTAGGTCCAGTCGACCCACCTCATGTCACAAACTATGGGCTTCTTATCCAACAAGATTGTCTCATAGAAGTCCTGCTGTTCCTTTGTATGGAACCTGTAGTCAACAACAGTTCTTCTCCTTGAGGCATATGGATCTTCCATCCTCCATAGCCTCAACCCTGAGTTCTTCCTGATCCTCATGTCCTCAGCCATAGGATGGGCATCATTGTGGTCTGGTATCTTGGTCTTGAGCTTCCTTAGGACCTGTCCTTCTTCATCTTCTTCATCAGCAACATTTGGCACTTGGGCCTTGTTCTTCTCAGCAGCTGGAATACTCCTAGTATTCCTCTTTGGTATAAGCTTGGCCTTGGAGGCAGCTTTGGGTGCTTCCTTGGGCTTAGATGTTGCAGCCCCTGATCTAATAGCATCACCCATAAGCTTTGGTGCCTTGGGTGCTGGTGCAGCAACCTCTTCTTCCTCTTCAGAATCTCTTCTCATAGAGGTCTTTCAAGGAACCTGGGCAGTTGTGGTTCTTGCTCTCTTCTTCTTCTTGTCCTGAGCACCTTCATCCTCTGATTCAATGGTAAACTTCATTGTCTCTCCAGTGGGAACTTTCTTGGGTTTGGAAGATGTGACTTTCTTTTCAGGTGCCTCTTTGGGTTCAGTCTGTTTTGGCACTTGAGTGGACCTTCTGGCCTTGGGCATTGGTGTCTTCTTGGCAGGAACTTTCTTTTTCAGTCCAGGCTCTGTGCTATGTGCTGAGCCGTATTCCTTCTTGAGCACTACTTTCTTGGAAGTAGCCTCATCTTCTTCAGCTTTGTAGTCCTCATCCTCTGAGTCTGAAGTTCTCTTCCTCCTTTGCCTGGTAGCAGCCTTAGGCAGGTTGCTAGGAGTGCTTCTACTCCCTTCATCTGTAGAACTTGAGGTACTAGTGCCCTTGCTCATGTCAATCTGCTCTTCTGACCTGTTCTGGCTGTCACTCTGGTCTGACATGCTGCAAACACTGACTGCTGACCCTGTGAAGAGTTATAGATGAGATAGAGTGGATGAGCATCACAAAATGCAGAGATTTTTGCAAAAAGAATGATTCAAAAATTCAGTTTTAGTTTTCCACAGGAAGCATTTTGGATCAATCGATTTTCAAACTCGGTGATACCGAAGCAGTTTTGGAACCTAAACTGATGAACTCGATTGGACCAAGTCACAGTTCGGTGTCACCGAGACTGCTAGGGTTTCACAAAGTCCTAAAATCGATCGCACCGATTAGCAATTCTCGGTCAGACCGAGAGTTACTTGTGCAATGGCATAAGCCAAATCGGTGGGACCAAGTGTTTCAACTCGGTGGGTCCGAGATGGTTTCGGCGGAAACCTAACCCTAAAATTTTGAATCTCATCTACTCTACGAACTGCATTGATTGGATAGGAGTGTTTCAATCGTGGCAAGAATCTATAAGAACACATTGTGCTAGGAAACAAACGAGGATAGCACATTGATCGAGTCCATACCCTAGCTTGGCGATGAACTCGCTACAGCGGCAACGGCGGGGGCGAAATCCGTTGACGGCGGGGGAGACCAGCTACTGGAGGCGGTTGGCGACGAGGAGACGATCCGGAGACCTTCGATGGCAGAGCGAGCTATTGCGCGGGCGAAAGGGTTCGGAGAAATTTCCAAAAAATTTCCCGTGACTATATATATAGCTCGACCTTGTCGGTGTGACCGAGTGGAACAACTCGGTGGCACCGAGATGCATAACTGTGTACAGTTACAGCAACTCGGTGTGACCGAAAAGTTCAAATCGGTTGCATCGAGATTGAAAACTTAGATCAACTTAATGATCTCGGTAGGACCGAAATAGAGGAATCGGTCAGACCAAGAATCACAAAGAGGTTTTGGAAGTTTAAGTCTATGACGAATCGGGGACTCCGAGTGCTCCTCACACAGAGTGGTTCGAATCTGACTTGATCAAATTTTGTGATGTAGCATGAATAGAGTTTGAGATGAGAAAAGCATAGATAGCTAGAGAAGGTTCTTAGGCATTCTTGTCCATCCACTTGGCAAAAAGAAAAGAAGCCAAACAATCAAAACAACAAGTGGATGTCCTTGAATGAGTAAAATATGCACCAACATGCTCACACAATAAGATGGCAAATGAAATATGTGGCAAAGCATGCACAACCAATTCTAGCATCTATCAAACAATTGGCAATGACTAGGTCATCTATATATGAGTATATTGACTTAGGAGTCAAATGAGAACATTTGATCATAGCTCATACTCATCGTTTAAGCTCAAGTGGGGTTACCACTTTTACATAATGCATTGATGTGTTCACACCATTAGAGTTGCTTTGACTCAATTCTTAGAGTTAAGCTTCCCCTAGATGTGAGATCCCCCCTTAGAGGGATGAACTAACCTTGGGTTTTGTCGATGATGACTTCATGTAGGTGTTGAAGATGTGGATGCTCAATGTTGTTGTAGATCATTTGGAGCAATCCTTTGGAGTGAGTTGCACTTTCAACTTACCTACATAGGTTAGTCCCACAAGGAACAAACAAGAATATCCATAGACATAGAGTGATGCACACACAAGATGATATCCATGAAATCATTAGGTTACCTTGTCCCTTGACTTACCAACATGAGGGTTTGTGACTCCTTGAACTAGTGTAAGATGTGGAAGTTGATTGCACTTGTTCTTGCCATAATGATATGAGTGAAGAATGTTGGCGGAGTCACCCTCAAGAACTCTCTAGTTCTTCTTCTTCGGGATCCACATCATCTTGATGGGAATCCTTGGAGTTGTAGTTGTACTTGATGAAGTAGAACTTGACGTAGTCTTGGGAACCCACTTGAACGAGGCCTTATGTGCTTCTTCAAATGCATCAATCTCTTCTTGAAGCTTGTCCTTGCCTTTGTTATTGTGGTCTTGTGGTGGAAGATCATCTTGTGCTTGTGTTCCCTTGAAGGAAGTAGGATCATACTTCTCTTGTTGAGGAACAAACTTCGTCTTGGGGTATTGATCTTCTTCCCACTCAACTCCATTGGCATTGAACTTTCGTTCAAAACCAACACCTTGATTCTTCCGGTGCCTTCCTTGCTTGCGTACAATTTCCTCGAATTGCTTACTCCCGGCAAGGCTTTTGTAAACATCTTTCTCTATAATTCCCTTCAATAAGCTATTTTCTTGCTCAAGTGTAACTTGGCTAAGAGAATCATTAGTGGAATCAAGATAACTACTAGAAGCAACAATATAAGATTTGACATTATTATTGTTACTACTAGAGGAAGTATCTTTCTTGTACTTGTTACTAGACTTGACTTGAGGCATGTAAGTAGATAAGAGTAAATGCTTGGCAATGTAAGAAGAACTTTTCTTACGGAGATCATCATTGATAGCTTTTAAGAACTCATGCTCTTGCTCAAGATTGAGCTTTTCAAAGCGTAACTTCTCATGAGCCCTTAAAAGTTCTCGATGATCTTCGAAGATAGTTTCATGAGCCAACTTAAGAGTGTTTAGTTCTTTAGTTAGAAGCTCAATCTTCTCCTTATCATTGTCATTCGTTTTATCTTGATTGGCATGATTAATTGATGTTTCATCATAGTATTCATCACTAGAGTTGTCAACAAGTAAATCATCATCCACAAGCAAGTCATCTTCATCACTATTGAAATCAACATACTCAGGATGTGTTACCTTTGGACCTTTGGCCATGACGCATCTTCCAAATCCTTCATTTGGTGAATCAAATATGTCGTAGGAGTTCGTTGACACAAGTGCTAGACCGGCAACACCTTCATCTTGAGTATATTCGGAGTCGGAGTGATAGCTTCTCTCGGAGTGATTGTCGGAGTCGGAGCCAGATACCCATTCACCAACATGAGCTTGATGTCTTCGTTTTGTGTAGCTCCTTGATGACTTGTCGTTCCTTTCCGAATCCTTGCTTCTCCGTGAGGGTCTTCGTTCATAACGATCATCTCTACTCTTCCTCTCTCTTGGTGGTGATTCTTCTCTTTTGCTTCTTCTTCTTGGAGAATCTTCTCTTCTTTTGTAGGGTGCTGTACACTCATTGGAATAGTGTCCGGGTCTCCCACAATTGTAGCAATTGCGCTCTCGACTAGAAGTTCTTTTGTCATTGTAATACCTTGACTTGGAGCTTCTTTCTTTGCTTCTACTCTTTTAGAATTTGTTGAAGTTCTTCACCATTAAGCTCAATTCTTCATTGAAGGTTTGTTTCTCACTTGATGATGTGGGGGCTTCACTTGAGGCTTTTTAAGCACCACTTGACTTGTTGTGAAGTTCCTCCTTATCCTTGAGTGACATCTCATGAGCAACAATTCTTCAATGACTTCCGTTGGCTTGAGATCTTTGTAGTTTGGCATCATTTGAATCAATGTGCACACGGTATCATACTTTCCATCCAATGCTCTTAGGATTTTCTTGATGATGAATTTGTCGGTCATCTCTTCACTCCCTAAGCCGGCAATCTCATTTCTGATAAGTGCAAGCCTAGAGTACATTTCAGCGACACCTTCACCATCCTTCATTTTGAACCTGTCAAGCTGACTTTGGAGCACATCCAACTTGGATTCCTTGACGGATTCGGTACCTTCATGCATATCAATCAAAGTATCCCAAACTTCCTATGAATTCTCAAGACGGCTGATTTTGTTGAACTCTTCGGGGCACAATCCGTTGAAGATGATATCACAAGCTTGAGCATTGTATTGCAGCATCTTCAATTCTTCCGCATTAGCTTCACGGTTCGGCTCTCTCCCATCAAAGAATTCATCTTGCAAGCCAACACAAATAATTGCCCAAATGGTGGGGTTATGTCCAAGTATATGCATAATCATCTTATGCTTCCAACTAGCAAAATTAGTAGCATCAAAGTAAGGACCTCTACGGTGATAATTTCCCTTGCTAGACACCATACTCTCCTAGGTTGTGAAACCAAGGCTATGACCACCAAAAGCTATGGAAATCAAAGCAAATGGAGACCAAAGCTCTGATACCACTTGTAGGACCTTGAAGTATGTCTAGAGGGGGGGTGATTAGACTACTTGACCAATTAAAAACTTAACCTTTTCCAAATTTTAGAGTTTGGCAGATTTTAGCTATTTAGGACAAGTCAAGCAATCAACATACTATTCAAGCAAGCATGCAAAGAGTATATCGGCAGCGGAAATTAAAGCATGCAACGTGCAAGAAAGTAAAGGGAAGGGTTTGGAGGATTCAAATGCAATTGGAGACACGAATGTTTTTGGCATGGTTCCGATAGGTGGTGCTATCATACATCCATGTTGATGGAGACTTCAAACCACGAAGGGTAACGGTTGCGCGAGTCCGCGGAGGGCTCCACCCACGAAGGGTCCACGAAGAAGCAACCTTGTCTATCCCACCATGGCCGTCGCCCACGAAGGACTTGCCTCACTAGCGGTAGATCTTCACGAAGTAGGCGATCTCCTTGCCCTTACAAACTCCTTGGTTCAACTCCACAATCTTGTCGGAGGCTCCCAAGTGACACCTAGCCAATCTAGGAGACACCACTCTCCAAGAAGTAACAAATGGTGCATTGATGATGAACTGCTTGCTCTTGTGCTTAAAATGATAGTCTCCCCAACACTCAACTCTCTCTCATAGGTTTTGGATCTGGTGGAAAGAAGATTTGAGTGGAAAGCAACTTGGGGAAGGCTAGAGATCAAGATTCATATGGTAGGAATGGAATATCTTGGCCTCAACACATGAGTTGGTGGTTCTCTCTCAGAAATGGTAAGTTGGAAGTGTAGGTTTGTTCTGATGGCTCTCTCCACGAATGAAGAGGAGGTGGAGGGGTATATATAGCCTCCACACAAAATCTAACCGTTACACACAATTTACCAAACTCGGTGGGACCGATTCAACAGACTCGGTCGGACCGATTTAGTAAACCTAGTGACCGTTAGGATTTTCGGTGGGACTGACATGCAACTCGGTGAGACTGATTCGGTTAGGGTTAGGGCATAACGTAATCTCAGTAAGACCGATTACACAAACTCGGTGAGACCGATTTGGTAATAAGCTTTCCAGAGAGTTGGTCAGGTAAACTTGGTGGGACCAATTTGCTCTTTTCGGTGAGACTGAAATGTTACAAAAAGGAAACAGAGAGTTTACATTGCAATCTCGGTGGGACCGATCGCTCACTTCGGTTAGACCGAAACGTTATGAAGGGAAACAGAGAGATTACAATCCCATCTCGGTGAGACCAAGATACCTATCGGTAAGACCGATTTGCTTAGGGTTTGTGGTAGTGGCTATGACTTTTGAAATCGGTGGCGCCGGATAGGAAGAATCGGTGTGACCGATTTTGGCTTTGGGTTTAGGTCGTTTGTGGATGTGGGAAAGTAGCTGAGGGTTTTGGAGCATATCACAAAGCACATGAAGCAAGAGGCTCATTAAGCAACACCTCATCCCTCCTTGATAGTATTGGCTTTTCCTATAGACTCAATGTAATCTTGGATCACTAAAATATAAAATGAAGAGTCTTGAGCTTTTGAGCTTGAGCCAATCCTTTGTCCTTAATATTTTGAGGGATCCACTTCCATCATCCATGCCATGCCATTCATTGAGCTTTCCTGAAATAGTAGTCTTGGAATAGCATTAGCTCAATGAGCTTTATGCTGTTATGAATTACCAAAACCACCTAGGAATAGTTGCACTTTCAATATGTTCCTAGAGAAAACTAAGTTGAAAGATGATAGTAGCAGTGATGCGGACTGAGTCTGTGTTCTGAGGTTTATCCTCATTGCTGCATAGAAGAATTATGTCCTTGATGCACCGCTAGGTGACAAAACTATTGCAGGAGCAGATGTAGACATTATGAACGTTTGGCTAGCTTAATATGATGACTACTTGATAGTTTAGTGCACCATGCTTTACGGCTTAGAATCAAGACTTCAAAGACGTTTTGAACGTCATGGACCATATAAGATGTTCTAGGAGTTGAAGTTAATATTTCAAGTAAATACCCGAGTTGAGAGATATGAAGTCTCCAACAAGTTCTATAGCTAAAAGATGGAGGAGAATAGCTCAAGCAGTGATCATGTGCTCAGATTGTTTGGGTACTACAATCGCTTGAATCAAGTGGGAGTTAATCTTCCAGATAAGATAGTGATTGACAGAGCTCTCTAGTCACCATCACCAAGTTACTAGAACTTCGTGATGAACTATAGTATGCAAGGGATGACAAAAACGATTTCTGAGCTCTTCGTGATGCTAAAATCAACAAAGGTAGAAATCAAGAAAGAGCATCAAGTGTTGATGATTGACAAGACCACTACTTTCAAGAAAAGGGCAAAGGGAAAGAAAGGGTACTTCAAGTAGAATGGCAAACAAGTTGTCACTCCCGTGAAGAAGCCCAAAGCTGGACCAAAGCCTGCAACTGAGTGCTTCTACTGCAAAGGAAATAGTCACTGGAAGCGGAAATGCCCCGAATATTTGGTGGATAAGAAGGATGGCAAAGTGAACAAGGGTATATTTGGTATACAGGTTATTGATGTGTACCTTACTAGTGTTTATAGTAGCCCCTGGGTATTTGATACTTGTTAGGTTGCTCAAATTAGTATCTCGAAACAGGAGTTACAGAATACACAGAGACTAGTTGAGGGTGAAGTAACAATGTGTGTTGGAAGTGGTTCCAATATTGACATGATCATCATCGCACACTCCCTATACTTTCGAGATTAGTGTTGAACCTAAATAAATGTTATTTGGTGTTTGCATTGAGCATAAATATGATTAGATCATGTTTATTGCGATATGATTATTCATCTAAGACAGAGAATAAATTGTTATTCTGTTTAGATGAATAAAACCTTCTTTGGTCATACACCCAAAGTTGATGGTTTATTGAATCTTGATCATAGTGATACACATATTCATAATATTGATGCCTAAAGATGCAAAGTTGATAATGATAGTGCAACATATTTGTGGCACTGCTGTTTGGGTCATATCAGTGTAAAGCGCATGAAGAAACTCCATAAAAAGGGACTTCTGGAATCACTTGATTATGAATCATTTGATGCTTGCGAACCGTGCCTTATGGGAAAGATGACTAAAACTCCCTTCTCCGGAACAATGGAACGAGTTAGTGACTTATTGGTAATAATACATACCGATGTATGCGGTCCAATGAGTGTTGATGCTCATGGCAGGTATCGTTATTTTCTGACCTTCATAGATGATTTGAGTAGATATGGGTACATCTACTTACTGAAACACAAGTCTGAAACATTTGAAAAGTTCAAAGAATTTCAGAGTGAAGTGGAGAATCATCGTAACAAGCAAATAAAGTTTCTACGATCTGATCATAGAGCTGAATATTTGAGTTACGAGTTTGGCTTTCATTTAAAACAATGTGGAATAGTTTCACAGCTCACGCCACCTGGAACACCAAGGTGTAATGGTGTGTCCGAACATCATAACCGCATTTTTTAGATATGGTGCAATCTATGATGTCTCTTGCCGATTTACCACTATCGTTTTGGGATTATGCATTAGAGACAACTGCATTCACTTTAAATAGGGCACCATCAAAAACTGTTGAGACGACGCCTTATGAACTGTGGTTTGGCAAGTAACCAAAGTTGTCGTTTCTTAAAGTTTGGGGCTGCGATGCTTATGTGAAAAAGCTTCAACATGATAAGCTCGAACCCAAATCGGAGAAATGCGTCTTCATAGACACCCAAAGGAAACTGTTGGGTACACCTTCTATCACAAATCCGAAGGCAAGATCGTTGCTAAGAATGGATCCTTTCTAGAGAAGGACTTCCTCTCAAAAGAAGTGAGTGGGAGGAAAGTAGAACTTGATGAGGTAATTGTACCTTCTCCCGAATTGGAAAGTAGTTCATCACAAAAATCAGCTCCAGTGATTCCTACACCAATTAGTGAGGAATCTAATGATGATGATCATGAAACTTCAGATCAAGTTACTGCAGAACCTCGTAGGTCTTCCAGAGTACGGTCCGCACCAGAGTGGTATGGCCTGCTTTGGAAGTCATGTTACTAGACCATGATGAACCTACGAACTATGAGGAAGCGATGATGAGCCCAGATTCCGCGAAATGGCTTGAAGCCATGAAATCTGAGATGGGATCCATGTATGAGAACAAATTGTGGACTTTGGTGGACTTGCCCGATGATCGGCAAGCCATAGAAAATAAATGGACTTTAAGAAGAAGACCGACGTAGACGGTAATGTTACTATTTACAAAGGTCGACTTGTTGCGAAAGGTTTTCGACAAGTTCAAGGAGTTGACTATGATGAGATTTTCTCACCCGTAGCGATGCTTAAGTCTGTCCGAATCATGTTCGCGGTTGCTGCATTTTATGATTATGACATTTGGCAAATGGATGTCAAAACTGCATTCCTGAATGGATTTCTGTAAGAAGAGTTGTATATGATGCAACCGAAAGGTTTTGTCGATCCAAAGGGTGCTAACAAAGTGTGCAAGCTCCAGTGATCCATTTATGGACTGGTGCAAGCCTCTCGGAGTTGGAATAAATGATTTGATAGTGTGATCAAAGCATATGGTTTTATACAGACTTTTGGAGAAGCCTATATTTACAAGAGAGTGAGTGGGAGCTCTGTAGCATTTCTAATATTATATGTGGATGAGATATTGTTGATTGGAAATGATATATAATTTTTGGATAGCATAAAGGGATACTTGAATAAGATTTTTTCAATGAAAGACCTCGGTGAAGCTGCTTACAAATTGGGCATAAAGATCTATAGAAATATATCAAGACGCTTGATCAGATTTTTCAATGAGTAAATACCTTGACAAGTTTTTGAAAGAGTTCAAAATGGACCAGTCAAAGAAGGAATTCTTGTCTGTATTACAAGGTGTAAAGTTGAGTAAGACTCAAAGCCCGACCACGACAGAAGATAGAAAGAGAATGAAAGTCATTCCCTATGCCACAGTCATAGGATCTATAAAGTATGTTGTGCTGTGTACCAGACCTCTTGTGTACCTTGCCATGAGTTTGGTAATGGGGTACAATAGTGATCTAAGAGTAGATCACTGGATAGCGGTCAAAATTTTCCTTAGTGAGGACTAAGGAAATGTTTCTTGCTGATGGGGGTGATAAAGAGTTCATCTTAAAGAGTTACATCGATGCAAGCTTTTACACCGATCTAGATGAATCTAAGTCTCAATTTGGATACATATTGAAAGTGGGAGCAATTAGCTAGAGTAGCTCCATGCAGAGCATTGTAGACATAGAATATTTATAAAATACATATGGCTCTGATTGTGACAGACCTGTTGACTAAACTTCTCTCACGAGCAAAACATGATCACACATTAGTACTCTTTGGGTGCTAATCACATAGCGATGTGAACTAGATTATTGACTCTAGTAAACCCTTTGGGTGTTGGTCACATGATGATGTAAACTATGGGTGTTAATCACATATAGATGTGAACTATTGGTATTAAATCACATGGCGATGTGAACTAGATTATTGACTCTAGTGCAAGTGGGGGACTGAAGGAAATATGCCCTAGAGGCAATAATAAAGTTATTATTTATTTCCTTAATTGATGATAAATGTTTATTATTCATGCTAGAATTGTATTAACCAGAAACTTAGTACATGTGTGAATACATAGACAAAACATATAGTCCCTAGTATGCCTCTACTTGACTAGCTCGTTAATCAAAGATGGTTATGTTCCCTAACCATAGACATGTGTTGTCATTTGATGAATGGGATCACATCATTAGGAGAATGATGTGATGGACATGACCCATCTGTTAGCTTAGCATTATGATCGTGTCAGTTTCATTGCTACTACTTTCTTCATGACTTATACAACTTCCTCAGACTATGAGATTATGCAACTCCCGAATACTGGAGGAACACTTTGTGTGCTACCAAACGTCACAATGTAAATGGTGATTATAAAGGTGCTCTACAGGTGTCTCTGAAGGTGTTTGTTGGGTTGGCGTATATCGAGATTAGGATTTATCACTCCGTGTTTCGGAGAGGTATCTCTAGGCCCTCTTGGTAATACTCATCACTATAAGCCTTGCAAACATTATGACTAATGATTTACTTGCGGGATGAAGTATTACAGAACGAGTAAAGAGACTTGTCGGTAACGAGATACCGACGATCGAATCTCGGGCAAGTAACATACCGATGACAAAGGGAACAATGTATGCTGTTATGCGGTTTGACCGATAAAGATCTTCGTAGAATATGTAGGAACTAATATGAGCATCTAGGTTTGCTATTTGTTATTGACCGGAGACGTGTCTCGGTCATGTCTACATAGTTCTCGAACCCGTAGGGTCCGCACGCTTAACGTTTGATGACGATTGGTATTATGAGTTTATGTGGTATGATGTACCAAGGATTGTTCGGAGTCCCGGATATGATCACGGACATGACGAGGAGTCTCAAAATGGTCAAGACATAAAGATTGATATATTGGACGACTATATTCGGACACCAGAAGTGTTCCGGAGAAGTTCCGGATAAAATCGAAGTGTCGGAGGGTTACCGGAACCCCCCGGGGAAACTAGTGGGCCTAGATGGGCCTTAGTGGGAGAAGAGGAAGGGCCTGGAGGGGCTGGCTGCGTGCCCCCCTTGAGTACGAATAGGACAAGGGAAGGGGGGTGGCGCCCCCCCTTTCCTTCCCTCCCCCCTCTTCCTTCCTCCTTCCCCTCTCTTCCCTTGTTGGAAACCTACTAGGAATAGGATTCCAAGTAGGAATCCTACTTGGGGCACGCCCCATGAGGGCCGGCCGGCCTCCCCCCTTGCTCGTTTATATATGGGGGCATGGGGCACCCTAGAACACACAAGTTGATTGTTTAGCCGTGTGCGGTGCCCCCCTCCACAGATTTCCACCTCGGTCATATCATCATAGTGCTTAGGCAAAGCCCTGCGACAGTAACTTCATCATCATCGTCACCACGCCATCGTGCTGACGAAACTCTCCCTTGACCTCAGCTGGATCAAGAGTTCGTGGGACTTCACGGAGCTGAACATGTGCAGATCGCGGAGGTGCCCTAGCTTCGGTGCTAGGGTCGGTCGGATCATGAAGACGTACAACTACATCAACCGCGTTGTCATAACGCTTCCGCTTTCGGTCTACGAGGGTACGTAGACAACACTCTCCCCTCTCGTTGCTATGTATCACCTAGATAGATCTTGCGTGATCGTAGGATTTTTTTTTGAAATTACCACGTTCCTCAACAGTCGCCCGCACCTTAACAAAACTAAGGGCAAAATTCATGGCGGTATTTATGCTACTCGTTTAGCGAGTCATTTTAACGTTCAGATCCGCCAACATGATTGTCATTTACCCAAGGTTTATTTAGATCAATGTTGAGGATATCGCTTATCGTTATCGTCTTGGCCAACCGGGGTTTAGAGATTAATTGAAAATCGGCTGATTAATTGATTTTATCGGTCACTTATTAATCGGCCATTTTTTCAAATCCCAGGTTCCCAACACTAAAATATGCTACATTCAACTCCAAAATAATATTGGACATAAGTGTTACTTTGATTCCTAGCCTTTGAATCCTGGTATAATGACGAACAAAGTAGGAAAACAGTACATATTGCGTAACAAGGTCCACAAAACGCAAATAAATATAGTTTTTTGCAAACATGGTGCTACGATTAGGCCCGATTTATTGGTAGATTCCCGATAAATTGTTTGTCATAGCGATAAATCAGCCCAAACGATAAATGGTGAAGATAAGGCATAATCTTATCGGTCACCCCAAGAGTAGCGATAAATCGGACGATAAATTGCTGGATCGAAAGGTTGTTTGAATAGTGATTTAGATCATCAGGCGGTGACGGATCACTAGTTCGCCGATATCGATGACTCTATTCTTAATATTCCTTACAACCTGGTTTTCAGCGTGTGTCATGGTTTTGTTATGGCAGATGCCCTAGCAAAAGGACATAGGTGTGGAACCATCGCAACATAGGTTAGCTTGAAGGGGTTGAACGGGACGAGAGACACGAATTTACCCAAGTTCGTCCCCTCACCAATGAGGTAAAAGCCTACGTCCTTCTTTTTGTTGTATTGATTGAGTATCGATTACAAAGGGAGCGGAATCGCCTGACCTAGCTATCGATTGATTGTTACTTGAGTTAACCCGCCATAGGGTCTCGCCTTTATATACACAAGTCGAGGCCCTGGGCTTACAAGAGTCCAAGCCGGATCACACAACATGTTCAACTCGGCTCGGGCGGCTCACATCTCCGGGTTGTAGTACCATCGCCTGGCCTTGGGCCTTCAATAGGCCCGCCTCATGAGTCGCCTCTAGTCTTCATATCCTCTCTTCTTGGGCCTACTTAGGCTTTTATCTCTTGAGTCGCCAACAATGTAACCCGACCCCTCCTGGGCAGATCACACCGCAGGGTTATATCGCCAATGTTAGGCCCCATATTGAGTTGAACTTGTTCATGTCAATCTTCACTACTTCTAGTTGGCGAGTCTTCTTTAATTCCTCCCAATGTTTAATCTTGAATAGATACCATAACCTACCATGACATCATGCAAAATAAATTCAGAAAAACCTATGACATCACAATGGATCTTTTTGCATTAACTAGCTGTCCGAGAATCGAGGCGCCTCCTTAGTTAAGATAATCATGATGCCTCCTTGATTTCCACGCATGCCATTTTACTGTTTCACCTTTTCCTTATAAATAGGCACGGGGGTACCCTTTTTCACTTTTACCCCCGTCTCCCCTCTTCTTCTTCTTCTTCCTCGCGCCATTCACCGCTGAACCGTGCCAACGACTCAACAAGGCCGCTACATCAACCTGACTGGTCCAGAAAACTGCGGCGCACTCCCGCTATCCTTTAGCACCGTCAGGTATTCCTCTTTCTTTGCCTTAAATTAATATAAGAACGCCCTAGTTCATAGAGTTCATCGGTGTTCGTCCTAGTTCATCAGAGCTCATCCATTCCCTGCCTAGAAGCTGTACTTCAATATGAAAACGGAGCAAAATCATAGCGGTACTGGTTTTAGCCCTTGTTTGGTATCTTGAACAGACCCCCTTTCCTTTAGAATCAGCATATTAGCTTTTGTTCTTCCACTAACGCCTATTAGGTCTAATAATTTTTTTTATCTTTTTCTGAACTGTCATAGATCTATTATTGTAGCTGCAATCCACAAAATTTGTTTGTCCAACACTTAGCAGAATTTCAACAACCTTGAGTTTATAAACAACTGACCCGCCATTCCTTGTTCGGGCGGTTTAAACAATGACTTTGTACCTTGCCAGCACCTGAGCAGCTTAACCATGAACTTGTAACCCGCTAGTTTGTCAGTGATCCTTGCCGGCTCATACTTTTATAGCTTGATCCACCATATTCTCACCACCTGAGGATTACTCCGATCCATGGCTAGGGTAGCCCATGAACAGAATATGTAAACTCTTAATTGTAGCTGACCCGTGCTTCACCTTAGGGGTGACTTAACTTTGAATTTGTAACCCACCATTTATTTATTACACCTTATCATCCTATCTTATTTGTAATTTACTTTCATACCTTTAGGCTCCTCAAGATGACCATCTGCAACTGGGAACATTCTCTGGTTACCAAAGAAATCCTCAATGATTTTGTAGGTCAAGGCCTATTGGCGACTCAGGAGGAAATCAGTTGGAGGGTTAGCAACTAGGAAACAATCCCTACACCACTGAAGGTGAAATTGGAGTCTTCGCTAATCATATACTCAGGCTTTACCCCACACGGGTCTAAATTCTTCCGAGACTTCCTCCACTACTTCAACTTGAACCCTCAACAGATAGGTCCAAACTCTGTATCCAACATCTGCCACTTTCAAATCTTCTATGAGGTTTACCTGCAAACAACACCTACTGTTCCTCCCTTTAAAGAGTTCTTTTACATAAACCTCCATACTGAATGTCAAAATGGCCCAAGTCAAGAATTAGATGGAGTCTCTATTCAGAGACAGAGAGACAACAACTTTCCTTCCACTGTCTTGCCAAGCCACCCCAAAGGATGGGTGACCACCTGGTTTTATTGCAAAAATACTTCTCCAGCAACTGAGAACCCTCCGCTCGTGTTTAGAGTTGAACGTCTTCCAGCGGATTTTGACATGCCAAGTAAAATTATCCCAGAAGAGAATTCAGAGGGCTTCCCATTTCTCTGCAGAGCTAAAATTTTATTGGCTCATGGGTTAATTGTAGTTGATTTGACCCAGTGCCGGGTCTCTTGGAAGATACTCCCCTTAAGCCGACGTCCTGGCTTAATGTGTGAGTATTCTGGTGAGCCAAATGATCCTCAATGGTACACTGAAGACAACTTTACAGCTGGAGAAATCTTTAAAACTGTGAGGACCTTGCTCGGTGAGTGTCACGCCCAATATGCGATCCTATTCGAGAGGAACTCGAAGGTCCCACCAAGGATAGAAGCACATATTGAAATGCTTTTGCAAGGTGGATATCATTACATCGTACCATTACATAATAGATGGGGATACATACAAAAGGCATACAAATGCCACATGAATACAACCACATCATACATAAGAGCAACATCCGACTATAGATGAAACACAAACAGAAACTCAAGCGACATCCACCCTGCTAGCCCAGGCTGCCGACCAGGAACCTAACCCCTGAACAAATAAGAAGCAGAAGAAGAACTCCAAAACAAGCAAACATTGCTCTCACATCATGATCATCGCATTACCTGTACCTGCAACTGTTGTTGTAGTAATCTGTGAGCCACGAGGACTCAGCAATCCCATTACCATGGGTATCAAGACTAGCAAAGCTTAATGTGTATGGAATGGATAAGTGGTGAGGTTGCAGCAAGCGACTAAGCAATGTATGATGGCTAACTTACGAGTACAAGAATAAGATGAGAAGCTACACAATCGATCGCAAACTAGTAATGATCACTAAGTGATCCTGAACTACTTACGTTCAAACATAACCCCACCGTGTTCTCTTCTCGAACTCACCCGAAAAGAGACCACCACGGTTACACACACGGTTGGTGTATTTTAATTCGAATCTGGTGTCAAGTTCTCTACAACCGGATATTAAAAATTCCCATATGCCACATAACCGCGGGCACGACTCTCGAAAGTTAAACCCTACAGCGCTGTCCCAACTTAGCCCATGACAAGCTCACGATCCGCGGAGACAATCCTCCATCGTGGGACATCCGATCAGACTCGGGATCCCGGTGCACAAGACATTTCGACAATGGTAAAACTAATCCAGCAAGACCTCCCGGCGTGCCGACACCCTAATAGTAGCCGTGCGTATCTCGTCTTAGGCCACGTCCGGATGGGACAAGCTAGGAGTAAAACCAGGTCCTCGCATTTCCCCATGGTGGCCCTGCAGGCCGCCCGTTTGGGACTAACACCATCAACACTGGCCCCCCTGTTTATGTGGAATTAGAACCCGGGGACGCGACCCCCTATGCAGATTAATTAATTAATTCAATATTATTATGATGGCAAATGTTAAAACCAATGTTGGGCTTTGCTGGAAGAGTTTTATTCAAAGTGAACTGTCAAGAGGGGCCCATAAACCCTCATCGTGTTAGGGACGCAAAATCAAGGAACATAACACCGGTATGACCAAAACTAGGGCGTCAAGAGTGGAACAAAACACCATGCATAAGGCTGAGCCTTCCACCCTTTACCAAGTATATATGTGCATTAATTAAATAAGAGATATTGTGATATCCCAAGATATCCATGTCCCAACATGGAACAACCTGTAACTGCACCTGCAACTAGCAACGCTATAAGAGGGGCTGAGCAAAGCGGTAACATAGCCAAACAATGGTTTGCTGGGATGGTGGAAAAGGTTAGAGGCTGTCATGGCAATTTGGGAGGCTTGATAAACAAGTGGTAGGTAGCGCGACATAGCAATAGCATCCATACAACTAGCATGGCAATGATAGTAGTGAGATCCAGGGTAACGGTCATCTTGCCTGAAATCCCGCTAGGAATAAGAACGATTCCATGAAGAAGACGAACGGGCATAGACGAACCAAGCGTAGTCGAACGAATCCTCACAATCGCAATTAAACAGGAACTATCGAGAAGAAGCACAACCGGAAAGAAGCAAACTACATGGTAAACACCCAACATGTAAACATGACATGATGCTCAACCAAGTATGATGGATGACAATGCTATATGATGCTACTCATGGCAAGCAATGACGCATACAAGAACATCACATTCAAGCAAGTTTAAATGAGGCCAGAAACAACATATAACAATTCCGGTAAGTCCTCATTTGCAAATTTCGAAATGGGTCCAGATCTGAATAACACTATATGTTGAAGTTGTTAAACAGCAAGTTAAAGTGCACCAAGATGTTCTACACGAATTTCTAGTCATTTTACATATAAAGTTCATTTAATTCGGAGCTACGACCTAGAAGATATGAGCAAAACAAGTTAAACATGGCATTGATGCAAAATGCATTCAAATATCAAGCAAACACACTCAAAACATGGATGCAGCAAGATAATATGAAACTACATGCAATTCTAAGCAAGTTTCATATAGAGCATGCTCAAAACGGAGCAACGGTGCAACACACACTCCAAACACGTTATAACAACAATCTGATCCAAAACAGCAACTAGGCACTTTGCAATCATCAAAACAACATGCTACAGGAATCATATGAGCACAAACTTGATATGAACTTGAATTAAAGATTACATGCTTCAAATATCATTAAGGTTCAGGTTCATAAGCATCATGATTAAACCAAGATGATCGATGCAAAAAGCAGCTTAATAATACAGATTATGACGGTGAAAAACATGGCATATGCATGAGCAGAGTTAAATGATGGTATGTTGGAGGCATGAAACAATGATGCTACAACAACTATAAATAGCAACCAAGGGCATGGCATCAAAGTTCACATCACAAAGAGCAAATAACATCAAGGCATCATCTGCATATGACTTATGGATTAGTGGGAACCATCAAGACAGGTTTGAATGTTGAAACAGATTTAGCAAGTTTAAAACAGCAACATCATCATAGCATGTTTGCAAGCTTAGAACAAAGGTCATATGAAGTCCAAAATTATCAACCATAGCATGGAACGGATTACTCATAGCATACTTCAAATCAAGTAATTGTGTCATCTCCAAAAGAGGCATAGATTAATTAATATCAAGCTCACAACATGGCACCATGAAGCTAACAGAAAACTGGAACATCATTTAGGCAAGTTCGTGGCAATGAAAACACATGCTACAGGACATATATATATGGCATCAAATGCCATGGCATGATAGCTCATAACATGGACAACAAAACATGTCAACTAAGCATCTCCAGATTATGCATGTATTTGATAGTAGCATCAAGAAAACATAGCAACATGATATAACAGTTTCAGACTTAGCAGAACATTAACAACAAGTAGCCCACTTCACAAACTTGATGCACTCACCATAGGGCACATCAAAATAAATGGATTGCACCACTGCAAAGATGGCATGATTATCCTCCTAAAACATGTTGACATGATGCTCAAAAGAAAATTACACAAATAGATATAAAAATGACAAAAAGGAAAGTTACAATAGTTTTTAGCATTTAACATCAGTAAGCACTTTTGCAACAGGGATTAACATATCAAGATGCACCCTAACATGAATGTAAAGCACACTAACATGTAGAGAACTCTGAGCTAAACATTTGCATATCAATATCATCACCATAGGATCAACATGGACAAAGTTACAACACTCACAAGACACATACATGATGTTAACAGGCATCAGATTTCAGCAGTTTATACCACTTAGCAGTTTTGCAACAATGATTAAGGCATCAAGATGAACATTAACATGCATGCAAACTACTCCACATGTAGAGCATCAAGAGATGAACATTTCCATATGTATATCATCACCATATGATGCACGGACACCGAGATACAACCATGACAACAATGCAACATGATATTTTCAGAAAAGGATGGGCGAAAATTAGACCATGAGGGGGGGGGGGACTGGACGAACATGTCCGGGCTCCTCTGGACATGTCCAGCACGGACAGAGGAGGCAGAGGAGGCCCGAGGCCAAGGCGGCGCCAGTGACTAGGAGGCCAGGAGGAGGTCGAAGGAGGGCGCAGGTCACCAGATCCGGTCTGGGGCGACCGAATCTGGTCAGAGGAAGGGAGCGGAGAGGTCGGGGCGGTCGGCGGCGGAGCTCGGGGTCATGGCGGGGCGGTGCACCTACGAGGCAGATAGCAAGGGTGAGAGGGAGAGAGACAACAGAGCGAAGGAGGACAGGAGGTGAGGCTCCGGCCTGACCTGGGGGCAACAGTGAGGTCCTCCTGCGGGGACGCGGTGCGGTGGCGAATGGCGATGGGGTTCCTATGGCGGCGCGGGCCAGAGCGGCTTGGGGAGGAGCGGGGTGCTGCGAGAGCCAGGAGCTGGGCGCGTGGAGTGGCGCGGTTCGGGCCCGGGACTACCCGGGGCGGGCCTCCCGCAGGCCTAGCGGGCTTGTGGCGGAGGGAGAGGCCCAAGGGACACTTGGCGGCTCCTGGTTGGCCAAGAGCGGCGGTCAGGTGGCGGCGCGGCCGCTAGAGCGCCGCCAAGTGGCACGGAGGGGGAGGCCGGGCGCGAAAATGGAGGAAGGTGGCGGTGCTGCAGGTTAGGGGAGGTTTAGGGCTAGGTTAGGGTGGGTTTAGCTTGAAATTTAGGGGGAAGGGGGTCTATATATAGACATGAGCTAGGGTTTAGGAGGGTTTTAGTCCGTCTTCAGACCGTACAATCGCCATCGGACGGTCCGGAGCGGAGCGGTGGTGTAGGTGGGCCGCTGTGAAGAGGGGTTGGGCTAAGAGGAGAGAGATGAAGTGCGGCCCGTCACGGGTTTCGAATACCGAAACCTTCCGACGTCTATACCAGCTATATCACGGCTATATGTTTAACAGTTGGGCTATCAAACAAACTCCGAATGCGACGAAATTTGGCAAGCGGTCTACCAACACTATACTAAGACCACACGCCAACTTTCAACCCATTCCGAGAACATTTTTATGCCACGTATAAAATAATATTTCGGAGGTGCCGCGGGCATGTGCGAGTGTGATTGGGCTCAGAATGGACAACAGAGAGAATTGGGAGGCCCGAATGGATGCAAGTTTTGAAAAACATGTAGATGAAATGCACATGATGACATGGCAAGATGCAACACTGAAAGTTAAACTATCCCTAGGTGGTTTTGGTAATTCATAACAACATATAGCTCATTGAGCTAATGCTATTCCCAGACTATTATTTCAGGAAAGCTCAATGAATGGCATGGCATGGATGATGAAAGTGGATCCCTCAAAATACTAATGACAAAGGATAGGCTCAAGCTCAAAAGCTCAAGACTCTTCATTTTATATTTTAGTGATCCAAGATCACATTGAGTCTATAGGAAAAGCCAATACTATCAAGGAGGGATGAGGTGTTGCTTAATGAGCCTCTTGCTTCATGTGCTTGGTGATATGCTCCAAAAACCCTCAGCTACTTTCTCACATCCACAAGTGACCTAAACCTAAAGCCAAAATCGGTCACACCGATTCTTTCTATCCGGCGCCACCGAGTTCAAATGTCATAGCCACTGCCACAAACCCTACGCAAATCGGTCCTACTGATAGGGATCTCGGTCTCACCGAGATGGGATTGTAATCTCTCTGTTTCCCTTCGTAACATTTCGGTCTAGCCGAAGTGAGCGATCGGTCCCACCGAGATTGCAATGTAAACTCTCTGTTTCCCTTTTCTAACGTTTCGGTCTCACCGAAAAGAGCAATCGGTCCCACCGAGTTTACCTGACCAACTCTCTGGAAAGCTTATTACCAAAATCGGTCTCACCGAGTTTGTGTAATCGGTCTTACCGAGATTACGTTATGCCCTAACCCTAACCGAATCGGTCCTACCGAGTTGCATGTCAGTCCCACCGAAAATCCTAACGGTCACTAGGTTTACTAAATCGGTCCGACCGAGTCTGTTGAATCGGTTCCACCGAGTTTGTTAAATTGTGTGTAACGGTTAGATTTTGTGTGGAGGCTATATATACCCCTCCACCTCCTCTTCATTGTGGAGAGAGCCATCAGAACAAACCTACACTTCCAACTTACCATATCTGAGAGAGAAACACCTACTCATGTGTTGAGGCCAAGATATTCCATTCCTACCATATGAATCTTGATCTCTAGCCTTCCCCAAGTTGCTTTCCACTCAAATCTTCTTTCCACCAGATCCAAATCCTATGAGAGAGAGTTGAGTGTTGGGGAGACTATCATTTGAAGCACAAGAGCAAGGAGTTCATCATCAATGCACCATTTGTTACTTCTTGGAGAGTGGTGTCTCCTAGATAGGCTAGGTGTCACTTGGGAGCCTCCGACAAGATTGTGGAGTTGAACCAAGGAGTTTGCAAGGGCAAGGAGATCGCCTACTTCGTGAAGATCT